>OU744317.1:6299847-6954552 GCA_916610145.1 Eristalis arbustorum
AGCCAGAACTTGGTTAAAGATCAAAAACTTAGCAAGAACTTGGTTAAAGATCAAAAACTTTCAAGTTGTATACGGAATTCTGTTTTTTTTTTTTGGTATGGAGAAAATAATAATTTTAGAGCAAAGTAAGTTAGATGCAAAGAAGAAACTAGTTAAAATGACAGCAAGAACATGGTCTAACATCATAAACTTAGCAAGAACTTGGTTAAAGATCAAAAACTTTCAAGTTGCATACAAAATGCTGTTTTTTTTTTGTAAAGAGAAAAAAATCATTTTAGAGCAAAATAAGTTAGATGAAAAGAAGAAACTAGTTAAAATGACACCAAGAACATGGTTAAACATCATAAACTTCGCAAGAACTTGGTTAAAGATCAAAAACTTTCAAGTTGTTTACGAAATGCTGTTTTTTTTGTATAGAGAAAATAATCATTTTAGAGCAAAGTAAGTTAGATGCAAAGAAGAAACAAGTAAAAATGACAGCAAGAACTTGGTTAAAGACAAAAATTTAGCAAGAACTTGGTTAAAGATCAAAAACTTTCAAGTTGTATACGAAATGCTGCAAAGTAAGTTAGATGCAAAGAAGAAACAAGTTAAAATGACAGCAAGAACTTGGTTAAAGATCAAAAACTTTCAAGTTGTATACGAATTGCTGTTTTTTGTGTAGAGAAAATAATCATTTTAGAGCAAAGTAAGTTAGAAGCAAAGAAGAAACTAATTAAAATGACAGCAAGAACTTGTTTAAAGGTCAAAAACGTTCAAGTTGTATACGCAATGCTGTTTTTTTTTTTTTGTATAGAGAAAATAATCATTTTAGAGCAAAGTAAGTTAGATGCAAAGAAGAAACTAGTTAAAATGACAGCAAGAACTTGGTTAAACATCATAAACTTAGCAAGAACTTGGTTAAAGATCAAAAACTTTCAAGTTGTTTACGAAATGCTGTTTTTTTTTGTATAGAGAAAATAATCATTTTAGAGCAAAGTAAGTTAGATGCAAAGAAGAAACTAGTTAAAATGACAGCAAGAACATGGTTAAACATCATAAACTTAGCAAGAACTTGGTTAAAGATCAAAAACTTTCAAGTTGTTTACGAAATGCTGTTTTTTTTTTGTATAGAGAAAATAATCATTTTAGAGCAAAGTAAGTTAGATGCAAAGAAGAAACTAGTTAAAATAACAGCAAGAACATGGTTAAACATCATAAACTTAGCAAGAACTTGGTTAAAGATCAAAAACTTTCAAGTTGTATACGAAATGCTGTTATTTTTTGTATAGAGAAAATAATCATTTTTGAGCAAAGTAAGTTAGATGCAAAGAAGAAACTAGTTAAAATGACAGCAAGAACTTGTTTAAAGATCAAAAGCTTTCAAGTTGTATAGAAAATGCTGTTTTTTTTTTTTTTGTAAAGAGAAAATAATCATTTTAGAGCAAAGTAAGTTCGATGCAAAGAAGAAACTAGTTAAAATGACAGCAAGAACATGGTTAAACATCAAAAACTTAGCAAGAACTTGTTTAAAGGTCAAGATTGGTTAAAAATCAAAAACTTTCAAGTTGTATACAAAATGCTGTTTTTTTTTTGTATAGAGAAAATAACCATTTTAGACCAAAGTAAGTTAGATGCAAAGAAGAAACAAGTTAAAATGACAGCAAGAACTTGGTTAAAGATCAAAAACTTTCAAGTTGTATACGAAATGCTGTTTTTTTGTGTAGAGAAAATAATCATATTTTCCAAGAAAAAAGTAGGTAAAAGAGCAAAATAAGTTATATGAAAAGAAGAAACTAGTTAAAATGACAGCAAAAACTTGGCTAAAGATCAAAAACTTTCAAGTTGTGTACGAAATGCTGTTGTTTTTTGTATAGAGAAAATAATCATTTTAGAGCAAAGTATGTTAGATGCAACGAAGAAACTAGTTAAAATGACAGCAAGAACATGGTTAAGCATCCTAAACTTAGCAAGAACTTTGTTAAAGATCAAAAATTTCAAGTTGTATACAAAATGCTGGTTTTTTTTTGTATAGAGAAAATAATCATTTTAGAGCAAAGTAAGTTAGATGCAAGAAAGAAACAAGTTAAAATGACAGCAAGAACATGGTCAAACATCATAAACTTAGCAAGAACTTGGTTAAAGATCAAAAACTTTCAAGTTGTATACAAAATGCTGTTTTTTTTGTATAGAGAAAATAATCATTTTAGAGCAAAGTAAGTTAGATGCAAAGAAGAAACTAGTTAAAATGACAGCCAGAACTTGTTTAAAGATCAAAAACTTTCAAGTTGTATACGAAATGCTGTTTTTTTGTATAGAGAAAATAATCATTTTAGAGTAAAATAAGTTAGATGAAAAGAAGAAACTAGTTAAAATGACAGCAAGAACTTGGTTAAAGATCAAAAACGTTCAAGTTGTATACGCAATGCTGTTTTTTTGTAAAGAGTAAATAATCTTATTTTCCATGAAAAATGTAGGTAAAAGAGCAAAATAAGTTATATGAAAAGAAGAAACTAGTTAAAATGACAGCAAGAACATGGTTAAACATCATAAACTTAGCAAGAACTTGGTTAAAGATCAAAAACTTTCAAGTTGTATACGAAATGCTGTTTTTTTTTTTGTATAGAGAAAATAATCATTTTTGAGCAAAGTAAGTTAGATGCAAAGAATAAACTAGTTAAAATGACAGCAAGAACTTGTTTAAAGATCAAGATCTTTCAAGTTGTATACAAAATGCTGTTTTTTTTGTATAGAGAAAATAATCATTTTAGAGCAAAGTAAGTTAAATGCAAAGAAGAAACAAGTTAAAATGACAGCAAGAACTTGGTTAAAGATCAAAAACTTTCAATTTGTATACGAAATGCTGTTTTTTTTGTATAGAGAAAATAATCATATTTTCCAAGAAAAAAGTAGGTAAAAGAGAAAAATAAGTTAGATGCAAAGAATAAACTAGTTAAAATGACAGCAAGAACTTGTTTAAAGATCAAGATCTTTCAAGTTGTATACAAAATGCTGTTTTTTTTGTATAGAGAAAATAATCATTTTAGAGCAAAGTAAGTTAAATGCAAAGAAGAAACTAGTTAAAATGACAGCAAGAACTTGGTTACAGATCAAAAATGTTCAAGTTGTATACGCAATGCTGTTTTTTTTGTATGGAGAAAATAATCTTATTTTCCATGAAAAATGTAGGTAAAAGAGCAAAATAAGTTATATGAAAAGAAGAAACTAGTTAAAATGACAGCAAGAACATGGTTTAACATCATAAATTTAACAAGAACTTGTTTAAAGATCAAGATCTTTCAAGTTGTATACGAAATGCAGTTTTTTTTCTTTGTATATAGAAAATAATCATTTTAGAGCAAAGTAAGTTAGATGCAAAGAAGAAACAAGTTAAAATGAGAGCAAGAACTTGTTTAAAGATCAAAAGCTTTCAAGTTGTATAGAAAATGCTGTTTTTTTTTTGTATAGAGAAAATAATCATTTTAGAGCAAAGTAAGTTCGATGCAAAGAAGAAACTAGTTAAAGTGACAGCAAGAACATGGTTAAACATCATTAACTTACCAAGAACTTGGTTAAAGATACAAAATTTCCAGTTGTATAGAAAATGCTGGTTTTTTTTTTGTATAGAGAAAACAATAATTTTACAGCAAAGTAAGTTAAATGCAAAGAAGAAACAAGTTAAAATGACAGCAAGAACTTGGTTAAAAATCAAAAACTTAGCAAGAACTTGTTTAAAAATCAAAATCTTTCAAGTTGTATACGAAATGCAGTTTTTTTTTGTATATAGAAAATAATCATTTTAGAGCAAAGTAAGTTAGATGCAAAGAAGAAACTAGTTAAAATGACAGCAAGAACATGGTTAAACACCATAAACGTAGCAAGAACTTGGTTAAAAATCAAAAACTTTCAAGTTGTATACAAAATGCTGTTTTTTTTTTGTATAGAGAAAATAATAATTTTAGAGCAAAGTAAGTTAGATGCAAAGAAGAAACAAGTTAAAATGACAGCAAGAACTTGGTTAAAGATCAAAAACTTTCAAGTTGTATACGAAATGCTGTTTTTTTTGTGTAGAGAAAATAATCATATTTTCCAAGAAAAAAGTAGGTAAAAGAGAAAAATAAGTTATGTGAAGAGGAAGAAACTAGTTAAAATGACAGCAAAAACTTGGCTAAAGATAAAAAACTTTCAAGTTGTATACGCAATGCTGTTTTTTTTGTATAGAGTAAATCATCTTATTTTCCATGAAAAATGTAGGTAAAAGAGCAAAATAAGTTATATGAAAAGAAGAAACTAGTAGTAAGTTAGATGCAAAGAAGAAACTAGTTCAAATGACAGCAAGAACTTGTTTAAAGATCAAAATCTTTCAAGTTGTATACGCAATGCTGTTTTTATTTTGTATTGAGAAAATTATCATTTTAGAGCAAAGTAAGTTAGATGCAAAGAAGAAACTAGTTAAAATGACAGCAAGAAGTTGGTTAAAGATCAAAAACGTTCAAGTTGTATAGAAAATGCTGTTTTTTTTTTGTATAGAGAAAATAATCATTTTAGAGCAAAGTAAGTTCGATGCAAAGAAGAAACTAGTTAAAGTGACAGCAAGAACATGGTTAAACATCAAAAACTTAGCAAGAACTTGTTTAAAGGTCAAGATTGGTTAAAAATCAAAAACTTTCAAGTTGTATACAAAATGCTGTTTTTTTTTTGTATAGAGAAAATAATCATTTTAGACCAAAGTAAGTTAGATGCAAAGAAGAAACAAGTTAAAATGACAGCAAGAACTTGGTTAAAGATCAAAAACTTTCAAGTTGTATACGAAATGCTGTTTTTTTTTGTGTAGAGAAAATAATCATATTTTCCAAGAAAAAAGTAGGTAAAAGAGAAAAATAAGTTATATGAAAAGAAGAAACTAGTTAAAATGACATTAAAAACTTGGCTAAAGATCAAAAACTTTCAAGTTGTATACGAAATGCTGTTTTCTTTTTGTATAGAGAAAATAATCATATTTTCCATGAAAAATGTAGGTAAAAGAGCAATATAAGTTATATGAAAAGAAGAAACTAGTTAAAATGACAGCAAGAACTTGGTTAAAGATCAAAAATGTTCAAGTTGTATACGCAATGCTGTTTTTTTTGTATGGAGAAAATAATCTTATTTTCCATGAAAAATGTAGGTAAAAGAGCAAAATAAGTTATATGAAAAGAAGAAACTAGTTAAAATGACAGCAAGAACATGGTTTAACATCATAAATTTAACAAGAACTTGTTTAAAGATCAAGATCTTTCAAGTTGTATACGAAATGCAGTTTTTTTTCTTTGTATATAGAAAATAATCATTTTAGAGCAAAGTAAGTTAGATGCAAAGAAGAAACAAGTTAAAATGAGAGCAAGAACTTGTTTAAAGATCAAAAGCTTTCAAGTTGTATAAGCAATGCTGTTTTTTTTTTGTAAAGAGAAAATAATAATTTTAGAGCAAAGTAAGTTAGATGCAAAGAAGAAACTAGTTAAAATGACAGCACGAACATGGTTAAACATCATAAACTTAGCAAGAACTTATTTAAAGATAAAAAATTTCCAGTTGTATAGAAAATGCTGTTTTTTTTTGTATAGAGAAAATGATCATTTTAGAGCAAAGTAAGTTAGATGCAAAGAAGAAACAAGTTAAAATGACAGCAAGAACTTGGTTAAAAATCAAAAACTTAGCAAGAACTTGTTTAAAGATCAAGATCTTTCAAGTTGTATACGAAATGCAGTTTTTTTTTTGTATATAGAAAATAATCATTTTAGAGCAAAGTAAGTTAGATGCAAGGAAGAAACTAGTTAAAATGACAGCAAGAACATGGTCAAACATCATAAACGTAGCAAGAACTTGGTTAAAAATCAAAAACTTTCAAGTTGTATACAAAATGCTGTTTTTGTTTTGTATAGAGAAAATAATAATTTTAGAGCAAAGTAAGTTAGATGCAAAGAAGAAACAAGTTAAAATGACAGCAAGAACTTGGTTAAAGATCAAAAACTTTCAAGTTGTATACGAAATGCTGTTTTTTTTGTGTAGAGAAAATAATCATATTTTCCAAGAAAAAAGTAGGTAAAAGAGAAAAATAAGTTATATGAAGAGGAAGAAACTAGTTAAAATGACAGCAAAAACTTGGCTAAAGATCAAAAACTTTCAAGTTGTATACGAAATGCTGTTTTCTTTTTGTATAGAGAAAATAATCATATTTTCCATGAAAAATGTAGGTAAAAGGGCAATATAAGTTATATGAAAAGAAGAAACACGTTAAAATGACAGCAAGAACTTGGTTAAAGATCAAAAACGTTCAAGTTGTATACGCAGTGCTGGTTTTTTTTTATAGAGAAAATAATCATTTTAGAGCAAAGTAAGTTAGATGCAACGAAGAAACTAGTTAAAATGCCAGCAAGAACATGGTTAAACATCATAAACTTAGCAAGAACTTGGTTAAAGATCAAAAATTTCAAGTTGTATACAAAATGCTGTTTTTTTTTTGTGTAGAGAAAATAATCATTTTAGAGCAAAGTAAGTTAAATGCAAGGAAGAAACAAGTTAAATTGACAGCAAGAACCTGGTTAAAAATCAAAAACTTAGCAAGAACTTGCTTAAAGATCAAAATCTTTCAAGTTGTATTCGAAATGCAGTTTTTTTTGTGTATAGAAAATAATCATTTTAGAGCAAAGTAAGTTAGATGCAAAGAAGAAACTAGTTAAAATGACAGCAAGAACATGGTTAAACATCATAAACTTAGCAAGAACTTGGTTAAAGATCAAAACCTTTCAAGTTGTTTACGAAATGCTGTTTTTTTTTTTTGTTTGTATAGAGAAAATAATCATTTTAGAGCAAAGTAAGTTAGATGCAAAGAAGAAACTAGTTAAAATGACAGCCAGAACTTGGTTAAAGATCAAAAACTTAGCAAGAACTTGGTTAAAGATCAAAAACTTTCAAGTTGTATACGGAATTCTGTTTTTTTTTTTTGGTATGGAGAAAATAATAATTTTAGAGCAAAGTAAGTTAGATGCAAAGAAGAAACTAGTTAAAATGACAGCAAGAACATGGTCTAACATCATAAACTTAGCAAGAACTTGGTTAAAGATCAAAAACTTTCAAGTTGCATACAAAATGCTGTTTTTTTTTTGTAAAGAGAAAAAAATCATTTTAGAGCAAAATAAGTTAGATGAAAAGAAGAAACTAGTTAAAATGACACCAAGAACATGGTTAAACATCATAAACTTCGCAAGAACTTGGTTAAAGATCAAAAACTTTCAAGTTGTTTACGAAATGCTGTTTTTTTTGTATAGAGAAAATAATCATTTTAGAGCAAAGTAAGTTAGATGCAAAGAAGAAACAAGTTAAAATGACAGCAAGAACTTGGTTAAAGACAAAAACTTAGCAAGAACTTGGTTAAAGATCAAAAACTTTCAAGTTGTATACGAAATGCTGCAAAGTAAGTTAGATGCAAAGAAGAAACAAGTTAAAATGACAGCAAGAACTTGGTTAAAGATCAAAAACTTTCAAGTTGTATACGAATTGCTGTTTTTTGTGTAGAGAAAATAATCATTTTAGAGCAAAGTAAGTTAGAAGCAAAGAAGAAACTAATTAAAATGACAGCAAGAACTTGTTTAAAGGTCAAAAACGTTCAAGTTGTATACGCAATGCTGTTTTTTTTTTTTGTATAGAGAAAATAATCATTTTAGAGCAAAGTAAGTTAGATGCAAAGAAGAAACTAGTTAAAATGACAGCAAGAACTTGGTTAAACATCATAAACTTAGCAAGAACTTGGTTAAAGATCAAAAACTTTCAAGTTGTTTACGAAATGCTGTTTTTTTTTGTATAGAGAAAATAATCATTTTAGAGCAAAGTAAGTTAGATGCAAAGAAGAAACTAGTTAAAATGACAGCAAGAACATGGTTAAACATCATAAACTTAGCAAGAACTTGGTTAAAGATCAAAAACTTTCAAGTTGTTTACGAAATGCTGTTTTTTTTTTGTATAGAGAAAATAATCATTTTAGAGCAAAGTAAGTTAGATGCAAAGAAGAAACTAGTTAACATAGCAGCAAGAACATGGTTAAACATCATAAACTTAGCAAGAACTTGGTTAAAGATCAAAAACTTTCAAGTTGTATACGAAATGCTGTTATTTTTTGTATAGAGAAAATAATCATTTTTGAGCAAAGTAAGTTAGATGCAAAGAAGAAACTAGTTAAAATGACAGCAAGAACTTGTTTAAAGATCAAAAGCTTTCAAGTTGTATAGAAAATGCTGTTTTTTTTTTTTTTTGTAAAGAGAAAATAATCATTTTAGAGCAAAGTAAGTTCGATGCAAAGAAGAAACTAGTTAAAATGACAGCAAGAACATGGTTAAACATCAAAAACTTAGCAAGAACTTGTTTAAAGGTCAAGATTGGTTAAAAATCAAAAACTTTCAAGTTGTATACAAAATGCTGTTTTTTTTTTGTATAGAGAAAATAACCATTTTAGACCAAAGTAAGTTAGATGCAAAGAAGAAACAAGTTAAAATGACAGCAAGAACTTGGTTAAAGATCAAAAACTTTCAAGTTGTATACGAAATGCTGTTTTTTTGTGTAGAGAAAATAATCATATTTTCCAAGAAAAAAGTAGGTAAAAGAGAAAAATAAGTTATATGAAAAGAAGAAACTAGTTAAAATGACAGCAAAAACTTGGCTAAAGATCAAAAACTTTCAAGTTGAATTCGCAATGCTGTTTTTTTTTTTATATAGAGAAAATAATCATTTTAGAGCAAAGTATGTTAGATGCAACGAAGAAACTAGTTAAAATGACAGCAAGAACATGGTTAAGCATCCTAAACTTAGCAAGAACTTTGTTAAAGATCAAAAATTTCAAGTTGTATACAAAATGCTGTTTTTTTTTTGTATAGAGAAAATAATCATTTTAGAGCAAAGTAAGTTAGATGCAAGAAAGAAACAAGTTAAAATGACAGCAAGAACATGGTCAAACATCATAAACTTAGCAAGAACTTGGTTAAAGATCAAAAACTTTCAAGTTGTATACAAAATGCTGTTTTTTTTGTATAGAGAAAATAATCATTTTAGAGCAAAGTAAGTTAGATGCAAAGAAGAAACTAGTTAAAATGACAGCCAGAACTTGTTTAAAGATCAAAAACTTTCAAGTTGTATACGAAATGCGGTTTTTTTGTATAGAGAAAATAATCATTTTAGAGTAAAATAAGTTAGATGAAAAGAAGAAACTAGTTAAAATGACAGCAAGAACTTGGTTAAAGATCAAAAACGTTCAAGTTGTATACGCAATGCTGTTTTTTTGTATAGAGTAAATAATCTTATTTTCCATGAAAAATGTAGGTAAAAGAGCAAAATAAGTTATATGAAAAGAAGAAACTAGTTAAAATGACAGCAAGAACATGGTTAAACATCATAAACTTAGCAAGAACTTGGTTAAAGATCAAAAACTTTCAAGTTGTATACGAAATGCTGTTTTTTTTTTTTGTATAGAGAAAATAATCATTTTTGAGCAAAGTAAGTTAGATGCAAAGAAGAAACTAGTTAAAATGACAGCAAGAACTTGTTTAAAGATCAAGATCTTTCAAGTTGTATACAAAATGCTGTTTTTTTTGTATAGAGAAAATAATCATTTTAGAGCAAAGTAAGTTAGATGCAAAGAAGAAACAAGTTAAAATGACAGCAAGAACTTGGTTAAAGATCAAAAACTTTCAATTTGTATACGAAATGCTGTTTTTTTTGTATAGAGAAAATAATCATATTTTCCAAGAAAAAAGTAGGTAAAAGAGAAAAATAAGTTATATGAAATTCTGGACACTAGTTAAAATGACAGCAAGAACTTGTTTAAAGATCAAGATCTTTCAAGTTGTATACAAAATGCTGTTTTTTTTGTATAGAGAAAATAATCATTTTAGAGCAAAGTAAGTTAGATGCAAAGAAGAAACTAGTTAAAATGACAGCAAGAACTTGGTTAAAGATCAAAAATGTTCAAGTTGTATACGCAATGCTGTTTTTTTTGTATGGAGAAAATAATCTTATTTTCCATGAAAAATGTAGGTAAAAGAGCAAAATAAGTTATATGAAAAGAAGAAACTAGTTAAAATGACAGCAAGAACATGGTTTAACATCATAAATTTAACAAGAACTTGTTTAAAGATCAAGATCTTTCAAGTTGTATACGAAATGCAGTTTTTTTTCTTTGTATATAGAAAATAATCATTTTAGAGCAAAGTAAGTTAGATGCAAAGAAGAAACAAGTTAAAATGAGAGCAAGAACTTGTTTAAAGATCAAAAGCTTTCAAGTTGTATACGCAATGCTGTTTTTTTTTTGTATAGAGAAAATAATAATTTTAGAGCAAAGTAAGTTAGATGCAAAGAAGAAACTAGTTAAAATGACAGCACGAACATGGTTAAACATCATAAACTTAGCAAGAACTTATTTAAAGATAAAAAATTTCCAGTTGTATAGAAAATGCTGTTTTTTTTGTATAGAGAAAATTATCATTTTAGAGCAAAGTAAGTTAGATGCAAAGAAGAAACAAGTTAAAATGACAGCAAGAACTTGGTTAAAAATCAAAAACTTAGCAAGAACTTGTTTAAAGATCAAGATCTTTCAAGTTGTATACGAAATGCAGTTTTTTTTTGTATATAGAAAATAATCATTTTAGAGCAAAGTAAGTTAGATGCAAAGAAGAAACTAGTTAAAATGACAGCAAGAACATGGTCAAACATCATAAACGTAGCAAGAACTTGGTTAAAAATCAAAAACTTTCAAGTTGTATACAAAATGCTGTTTTTGTTTTGTATAGAGAAAATAATAATTTTAGAGCAAAGTAAGTTAGATGCAAAGAAGAAACAAGTTAAAATGACAGCAAGAACTTGGTTAAAGATCAAAAACTTTCAAGTTGTATACGAAATGCTGTTTTTTTTTGTGTAGAGAAAATAATCATATTTTCCATGAAAAAAGTAGGTAAAAGAGAAAAATAAGTTATATGAAGAGGAAGAAACTAGTTAAAATGACAGCAAAAACTTGGCTAAAGATCAAAAACTTTCAAGTTGTATACGAAATGCTGTTTTCTTTTTGTATAGAGAAAATAATCATATTTTCCATGAAAAATGTAGGTAAAAGGGCAATATAAGTTATATGAAAAGAAGAAACAAGTTAAAATGACAGCAAGAACTTGGTTAAAGATCAAAAACGTTCAAGTTGTATACGCAGTGCTGGTTTTTTTTTTATAGAGAAAATAATCATTTTAGAGCAAAGTAAGTTAGATGCAACGAAGAACCTAGTTAAAATGACAGCAAGAACATGGTTAAACATCATAAACTTAGCAAGAACTTGGTTAAAGATCAAAAATTTCAAGTTGTATACAAAATGCTGTTTTTTTTTGTATAGAGAAAATAATCATTTTAGAGCAAAGTAAGTTAGATGCAAGGAAGAAACAAGTTAAAATGACAGCAAGAACCTGGTTAAAAATCAAAAACTTAGCAAGAACTTGCTTAAAGATCAAAATCTTTCAAGTTGTATTCGAAATGCAGTTTTTTTTGTGTATAGAAAATAATCATTTTAGAGCAAAGTAAGTTAGATGCAAAGAAGAAACTAGTTAAAATGACAGCAAGAACATGGTTAAACATCATAAACTTAGCAAGAACTTGGTTAAAGATCAAAACCTTTCAAGTTGTTTACGAAATGCTGTTTTTTTTTTTTTTTTGTATAGAGAAAATAATCATTTTAGAGCAAAGTAAGTTAGATGCAAAGAAGAAACTAGTTAAAATGACAGCAAGAACTTGGTTAAAGATCAAAAACTTAGCAAGAACTTGGTTAAAGATCAAAAACTTAGCAAGAACTTGGTTAAAGATCAAAAACTTTCAAGTTGTATACGGAATTCTGTTTTTTTTTGGTATGGAGAAAATAATAATTTTAGAGCAAAGTAAGTTAGATGCAAAGAAGAAACTAGTTAAAATGACAGCAAGAACATGGTCTAACATCATAAACTTAGCAAGAACTTGGTTAAAGATCAAAAACTTTCAAGTTGCATACAAAAAGCTGTTTTTTTTTTGTAAAGAGAAAAAAATCATTTTAGAGCAAAGTAAGTTAGATGCAAAGAAGAAACTAGTAAAAATGACAGCAAGAACTTGGTTAAAGACAAAAATTTAGCAAGAACTTGGTTAAAGATCAAAAACTTTCAAGTTGTATACGAAATGCTGCAAAGTAAGTTAGATGCAAAGAAGAAACAAGTTAAAATGACAGCAAGAACTTGGTTAAAGATCAAAAACTTTCAAGTTGTATACGAATTGCTGTTTTTTTGTGTAGAGAAAATAATCATTTTAGAGCAAAGTAAGTTAGAAGCAAAGAAGAAACTAATTAAAATGACAGCAAGAACTTGTTTGAAGGTCAAAAAGGTTCAAGTTGTATACGCAATGCTGTTTTTTTTTTTTGTATAGAGAAAATAATCATTTTAGAGCAAAGTAAGTTAGATGCAAAGAAGAAACTAGTTAAAATGACAGCAAGAACATGGTTAAACATCATAAACTTAGCAAGAACTTGGTTAAAGATCAAAAAACTTTCAAGTTGTATACGAAATGCTGTTTTTTTTGTATAGAGAAAATAATCATTTTAGAGCAAAGTAAGTTAGATGCAAAGAAGAAACTATTTAAAATGACAGCAAGAACTTGTTTAAAGATCAAAAGCTTTCAAGTTGTATAGAAAATGCTGTTTTTTTTTTGTATAGAGAAAATAATCATTTTAGAGCAAAGTAAGTTCGATGGAAAGAAGAAACTAGTTAAAATGACAGCAAGAACTTGTTTAAAGATCGAAAACTTTCAAGTTGTATACGAAATGCTGTTTTTTTTGTGTAGAGAAAATAATCATTTTAGAGCAAAGTAAGTTAGAAGCAGAGAAGAAACTAATTAAAATGACAGCAAGAACTTGTTTAAAGATCAAAAACTTTCTAGTTGTATACGAAATGCTGTTTTCTTTTTGTATAGAGAAAATAATCATATTTTCCATGAAAAATGTAGGTAAAAGAGCAATATAAGTTATATGAAAAGAAGAAACTAGTTAAAATGACAGCAAGAACTTGGTTAAAGATCAAAAATGTTCAAGTTGTATACGCAATGCTGTTTTTTTTTGTATGGAGAAAATAATCTTATTTTCCATGAAAAATGTAGTTAAAAGAGCAAAATAAGTTATATGAAAAGAAGAAACTAGTTAAAATGACAGCAAGAACGTGGTTTAACATCATAAATTTAACAAGAACTTGTTTAAAGATCAAGATCTTTCAAGTTGTATACGAAATGCAGTTTTTTTCTTTGTATATAGAAAATAATCATTTTAGAGCAAAGTAAGTTAGATGCAAAGAAGAAACAAGTTAAAATGACAGCAAGAACTTGTTTAAAGATCAAAAGCTTTCAAGTTGTATACGCAATGCTGTTTTTTTTTTGTATAGAGAAAATAATAATTTTAGAGCAAAGTAAGTTAGATGCAAAGAAGAAACTAGTTAAAATGACAGCACGAACATGGTTAAACATCATAAACTTAGCAAGAACTTATTTAAAGATAAAAAATTTCCAGTTGTATAGAAAATGCTGTTTTTTTTGTATAGAGAAAATTATCATTTTAGAGCAAAGTAAGTTAGATGCAAAGAAGAAACAAGTTAGAATGACAGCAAGAACTTGGTTAAAAATCAAAAACTTAGCAAGAACTTGTTTAAAGATCAAGATCTTTCAAGTTGTATACGAAATGCAGTTTTTTTTTGTATATAGAAAATAATCATTTTAGAGCAAAGTAAGTTAGATGCAAAGAAGAAACTAGTTAAAATGACAGCAAGAACATGGTCAAACATCATAAACGTAGCAAGAACTTGGTTAAAAATCAAAAACTTTCAAGTTGTATACAAAATGCTGTTTTTGTTTTGTATAGAGAAAATAATAATTTTAGAGCAAAGTAAGTTAGATGCAAAGAAGAAACAAGTTAAAATGACAGCAAGAACTTGGTTAAAGATCAAAAACTTTCAAGTTGTATACGAAATGCTGCAAAGTAAGTTAGATGCAAAGAAGAAACAAGTTAAAATGACAGCAAGAACTTGGTTAAAGATCAAAAACTTTCAAGTTGTATACGAATTGCTGTTTTTTTGTGTAGAGAAAATAATCATTTTAGAGCAAAGTAAGTTAGAAGCAAAGAAGAAACTAATTAAAATGACAGCAAGAACTTGTTTAAAGGTCAAAAAGGTTCAAGTTGTATACGCAATGCTGTTTTTTTTGTTTTGTATAGAGAAAATAATCATTTTAGAGCAAAGTAAGTTAGATGCAAAGAAGAAACTAGTTAAAATGACAGCAAGAACATGGTTAAACATCATAAACTTAGCAAGAACTTGGTTAAAGATCAAAAAACTTTCAAGTTGTATACGAAATGCTGTTTTTTTTGTATAGAGAAAATAATCATTTTAGAGCAAAGTAAGTTAGATGCAAAGAAGAAACTAGTTAAAATGACAGCAAGAACTTGTTTAAAGATCAAAAGCTTTCAAGTTGTATAGAAAATGCTGTTTTTTTTTTGTATAGAGAAAATAATCATTTTAGAGCAAAGTAAGTTCGATGCAAAGAAGAAACTAGTTAAAATGACAGCAAGAACTTGTTTAAAGATCGAAAACTTTCAAGTTGTATACGAAATGCTGTTTTTTTTTGTGTAGAGAAAATAATCATTTTAGAGCAAAGTAAGTTAGAAGCAGAGAAGAAACTAATTAAAATGACAGCAAGAACTTGTTTAAAGATCAAAAACTTTCTAGTTGTATACGAAATGCTGTTTTCTTTTTGTATAGAGAAAATAATCATATTTTCCATGAAAAATGTAGGTAAAAGAGCAATATAAGTTATATGAAAAGAAGAAACTAGTTAAAATGACAGCAAGAACTTGGTTAAAGATCAAAAATGTTCAAGTTGTATACGCAATGCTGTTTTTTTTTGTATGGAGAAAATAATCTTATTTTCCATGAAAAATGTAGTTAAAAGAGCAAAATAAGTTATATGAAAAGAAGAAACTAGTTAAAATGACAGCAAGAACATGGTTTAACAT
The DNA here is from genome assembly GCA_916610145.1 of Eristalis arbustorum. Taxonomy (NCBI): domain Eukaryota; kingdom Metazoa; phylum Arthropoda; class Insecta; order Diptera; family Syrphidae; genus Eristalis; species Eristalis arbustorum. The sequence continues at coordinate 6,314,903 of OU744317.1, forward strand.
CATAAATTTAACAAGAACTTGTTTAAAGATCAAGATCTTTCAAGTTGTATACGAAATGCAGTTTTTTTCTTTGTATATAGAAAATAATCATTTTAGAGCAAAGTAAGTTAGATGCAAAGAAGAAACAAGTTAAAATGACAGCAAGAACTTGTTTAAAGATCAAAAGCTTTCAAGTTGTATACGCAATGCTGTTTTTTTTTTGTATAGAGAAAATAATAATTTTAGAGCAAAGTAAGTTAGATGCAAAGAAGAAACTAGTTAAAATGACAGCACGAACATGGTTAAACATCATAAACTTAGCAAGAACTTATTTAAAGATAAAAAATGTCCAGTTGTATAGAAAATGCTGTTTTTTTTGTATAGAGAAAATTATCATTTTAGAGCAAAGTAAGTTAGATGCAAAGAAGAAGCAAGTTAGAATGACAGCAAGAACTTGGTTAAAAATTAAAAACTTAGCAAGAACTTGTTTAAAGATCAAGATCTTTCAAGTTGTATACGAAATGCAGTTTTTTTTTGTATATAGAAAATAATCATTTTAGAGCAAAGTAAGTTAGATGCAAAGAAGAAACTAGTTAAAATGACAGCAAGAACATGGTTAAACATCATAAACTTAGCAAGAACTTGTTTAAAGATCGAAAACTTTCAAGTTGTATACAAAATGCTGTTTTTTTTGTGTAGAGAAAATAATCATTTTAGAGCAAAGTAAGTTAGAAGCAGAGAAGAAACTAATTAAAATGACAGCAAGAACTTGTTTAAAGATCAAAAACTTTCTAGTTGTATACGAAATGCTGTTTTCTTTTTGTATAGAGAAAATAATCATATTTTCCATGAAAAATGTAGGTAAAAGAGCAATATAAGTTATATGAAAAGAAGAAACTAGTTAAAATGACAGCAAGAACTTGGTTAAAGATCAAAAATGTTCAAGTTGTATACGCAATGCTGTTTTTTTTTTGTATGGAGAAAATAATCTTATTTTCCATGAAAAATGTAGGTAAAAGAGCAAAATAAGTTATATGAAAAGAAGAAACTAGTTAAAATGACAGCAAGAACATGGTTTAACATCATAAATTTAACAAGAACTTGTTTAAAGATCAAGATCTTTCAAGTTGTATACGAAATGCAGTTTTTTTCTTTGTATATAGAAAATAATCATTTTAGAGCAAAGTAAGTTAGATGCAAAGAAGAAACAAGTTAAAATGACAGCAAGAACTTGTTTAAAGATCAAAAGCTTTCAAGTTGTATACGCAATGCTGTTTTTTTTTTGTATAGAGAAAATAATAATTTTAGAGCAAAGTAAGTTAGATGCAAAGAAGAAACTAGTTAAAATGACAGCACGAACATGGTTAAACATCATAAACTTAGCAAGAACTTATTTAAAGATAAAAAATTTCCAGTTGTATAGAAAATGCTGTTTTTTTTGTATAGAGAAAATTATCATTTTAGAGCAAAGTAAGTTAGATGCAAAGAAGAAACAAGTTAGAATGACAGCAAGAACTTGGTTAAAAATCAAAAACTTAGCAAGAACTTGTTTAAAGATCAAGATCTTTCAAGTTGTATACGAAATGCAGTTTTTTTTTGTATATAGAAAATAATCATTTTAGAGCAAAGTAAGTTAGATGCAAAGAAGAAACTAGTTAAAATGACAGCAAGAACTTGGTCAAACATCATAAACGTAGCAAGAACTTGGTTAAAAATCAAAAACTTTCAAGTTGTATACAAAATGCTGTTTTTGTTTTGTATAGAGAAAATAATAATTTTAGAGCAAAGTAAGTTAGATGCAAAGAAGAAACAAGTTAAAATGACAGCAAGAACTTGGTTAAAGATCAAAAACTTTCAAGTTGTATACGAAATGCTGTTTTTTTTTGTGTAGAGAAAATAATCATATTTTCCAAGAAAAAAGTAGGTAAAAGAGAAAAATAAGTTATATGAAGAGGAAGAAACTAGTTAAAATGACAGCAGAAACTTGGCTAAAGATCAAAAACTTTCAAGTTGTATACGAAATGCTGTTTTCTTTTTGTATAGAGAAAATAATCATATTTTCCATGAAAAATGTAGGTAAAAGGGCAATATAAGTTATATGAAAAGAAGAAACACGTTAAAATGACAGCAAGAACTTGGTTAAAGATCAAAAACGTTCAAGTTGTATACGCAGTGCTGGTTTTTTTTTTATAGAGAAAATAATCATTTTAGAGCAAAGTAAGTTAGATGCAACGAAGAAACTAGTTAAAATGACAGCAAGAACATGGTTAAACATCATAAACTTAGCAAGAACTTGGTTAAAGATCAAAAATTTCAAGTTGTATACAAAATGCTGTTTTTTTTTGTATAGAGAAAATAATCATTTTAGAGCAAAGTAAGTTAGATGCAAGGAAGAAACAAGTTAAAATGACAGCAAGAACTTGGTTAAAAATCAAAAACTTAGCAAGAACTTGCTTAAAGATCAAAATCTTTCAAGTTGTATTCGAAATGCAGTTTTTTTTGTGTATAGAAAATAATCATTTTAGAGCAAAGTAAGTTAGATGCAAAGAAGAAACTAGTTAAAATGACAGCAAGAACATGGTTAAACATCATAAACTTAGCAAGAACTTGGTTAAAGATCAAAACCTTTCAAGTTGTATACGCAATGCTGTTTTTTTTTTTTGTATAGAGAAAATAATCATTTTAGAGCAAAGTAAGTTAGATGCAAAGAAGAAACTAGTTAAAATGACAGCAAGAACATGGTTAAACATCATAAACTTAGCAAGAACTTGTTTAAAGATCGAAAACTTTCAAGTTGTATACGAAATGCTGTTTTTTTTGTGTAGAGAAAATAATCATTTTAGAGCAAAGTAAGTTAGAAGCAGAGAAGAAACTAATTAAAATGACAGCAAGAACTTGTTTAAAGATCAAAAACTTTCTAGTTGTATACGAAATGCTGTTTTCTTTTTGTATAGAGAAAATAATCATATTTTCCATGAAAAATGTAGGTAAAAGAGCAATATAAGTTATATGAAAAGAAGAAACTAGTTAAAATGACAGCAAGAACTTGGTTAAAGATCAAAAATGTTCAAGTTGTATACGCAATGCTGTTTTTTTTTTGTATGGAGAAAATAATCTTATTTTCCATGAAAAATGTAGGTAAAAGAGCAAAATAAGTTATATGAAAAGAAGAAACTAGTTAAAATGACAGCAAGAACATGGTTTAACATCATAAATTTAACAAGAACTTGTTTAAAGATCAAGATCTTTCAAGTTGTATACGAAATGCAGTTTTTTTCTTTGTATATAGAAAATAATCATTTTAGAGCAAAGTAAGTTAGATGCAAAGAAGAAACAAGTTAAAATGACTGCAAGAACTTGTTTAAAGATCAAAAGCTTTCAAGTTGTATACGCAATGCTGTTTTTTTTTTTGTATAGAGAAAATAATAATTTTAGAGCAAAGTAAGTTAGATGCAAAGAAGAAACTAGTTAAAATGACAGCACGAACATGGTTAAACATCATAAACTTAGCAAGAACTTATTTAAAGATAAAAAATTTCCAGTTGTATAGAAAATGCTGTTTTTTTTGTATAGAGAAAATTATCATTTTAGAGCAAAGTAAGTTAGATGCAAAGAAGAAACAAGTTAGAATGACAGCAAGAACTTGGTTAAAAATCAAAAACTTAGCAAGAACTTGTTTAAAGATCAAGATCTTTCAAGTTGTATACGAAATGCAGTTTTTTTTTGTATATAGAAAATAATCATTTTAGAGCAAAGTAAGTTAGATGCAAAGAAGAAACTAGTTAAAATGACAGCAAGAACATGGTCAAACATCATAAACGTAGCAAGATTTTGGTTAAAAATCAAAAACTTTCAAGTTGTATACAAAATGCTGTTTTTGTTTTGTATAGAGAAAATAATAATTTTAGAGCAAAGTAAGTTAGATGCAAAGAAGAAACAAGTTAAAATGACAGCAAGAACTTGGTTAAAGATCAAAAACTTTCAAGTTGTATACGAAATGCTGTTTTTTTTTTGTGTAGAGAAAATAATGATATATTTCCAAGAAAAAAGTAGGTAAAAGAGAAAAATAAGTTATATGAAGAGGAAGAAACTAGTTAAAATGACAGCAGAAACTTGGCTAAAGATCAAAAACTTTCAAGTTGTATACGAAATGCTGTTTTCTTTTTGTATAGAGAAAATAATCATATTTTCCATGAAAAATGTAGGTAAAAGGGCAATATAAGTTATATGAAAAGAAGAAACACGTTAAAATGACAGCAAGAACTTGGTTAAAGATCAAAAACGTTCAAGTTGTATACGCAGTGCTGGTTTTTTTTTATAGAGAAAATAATCATTTTAGAGCAAAGTAAGTTAGATGCAACGAAGAAACTAGTTAAAATGACAGCAAGAACATGGTTAAACATCATAAACTTAGCAAGAACTTGGTTAAAGATCAAAAATTTCAAGTTGTATACAAAATGCTGTTTTTTTTTGTATAGAGAAAATAATCATTTTAGAGCAAAGTAAGTTAGATGCAAGGAAGAAACAAGTTAAAATGACAGCAAGAACTTGGTTAAAAATCAAAAACTTAGCAAGAACTTGCTTAAAGATCAAAATCTTTCAAGTTGTATTCGAAATGCAGTTTTTTTTGTGTATAGAAAATAATCATTTTAGAGCAAAGTAAGTTAGATGCAAAGAAGAAACTAGTTAAAATGACAGCAAGAACATGGTTAAACATCATAAACTTAGCAAGAACTTGGTTAAAGATCAAAACCTTTCAAGTTGTTTACGAAATGCTGTTTTTTTTTTTTTTTTTGTATAGAGAAAATAATCATTTTAGAGCAAAGTAAGTTAGATGCAAAGAAGAAACAAGTTAAAATGACAGCAAGAACTTGGTTAAAGATCAAAAACTTAGCAAGAACTTGGTTAAAGATCAAAAACTTTCAAGTTGTATACGGAATTCTGTTTTTTTTTGGTATGGAGAAAATAATAATTTTAGAGCAAAGTAAGTTAGATGCAAAGAAGAAACTAGTTAAAATGACAGCAAGAACATGGTCAAACATCATAAACTTAGCAAGAACTTGGTTAAAGATCAAAAACTTTCAAGTTGCATACAAAATGCTGGTTTTTTTTTTTGTAAAGAGAAAAAAATCATTTTAGAGCAAAATAAGTTAGATGAAAAGAAGAAACTAGTTAAAATGACACCAAGAACATGGTTAAACATCATAAACTTAGCAAGAACTTGGTTAAAGATCAAAAACTTTCAAGTTGTTTACGAAATGCAGTTTTTTTTTGTATAGAGAAAATAATCATTTTAGAGCAAAGTAAGTTAGATGCAAAGAAGAAACTAGTAAAAATGACAGCAAGAACTTGGTTAAAGACAAAAACTTAGCAAGAACTTGGTTAAAGATCAAAAACTTTCAAGTTGTATACGAAATGCTGCAAAGTAAGTTAGATGCAAAGAAGAAACAAGTTAAAATGACAGCAAGAACTTGGTTAAAGATCAAAAACTTTCAAGTTGTATACGAATTGCTGTTTTTTTGTGTAGAGAAAATAATCATTTTAGAGCAAAGTAAGTTAGAAGCAAAGAAGAAACTAATTAAAATGACAGCAAGAACTTGTTTAAAGGTCAAAAACGTTCAAGTTGTATACGCAATGATGTTTTTTTTTTGTATAGAGAAAATAATCATTTTAGAGCAAAGTAAGTTAGATGCAAAGAAGAAACTAGTTAAAATGACAGCAAGAACATGGTTAAACATCATAAACTTAGCAAGAACTTGCATAAAGATCAAAAACTTTCAAGTTGTGTACGAAATGCTGTTTTTTTTGTATAGAGAAAATAATCATTTTAGAGCAAAGTAAGTTAGATGCAAAGAAGAAACTAGTTAAAATGACAGCAAGAACTTGTTTAAAGATCGAAAACTTTCAAGTTGTATACGAAATGCTGTTTTTTTGTGTGGAGAAAATAATCATTTTAGAGCAAAGTAAGTTAGAAGCAGAGAAGAAACTAATTAAAATGACAGCAAGAACTTGTTTAAAAATCAAAAACTTTCTAGTTGTATACGAAATGCTGTTTTCTTTTTGTATAGAGAAAATAATCATATTTTCCATGAAAAATGTAGGTAAAAGAGCAATATAAGTTATATGAAAAGAAGAAACTAGTTAAAATGACAGCAAGAACTTGGTTAAAGATCAAAAATGTTCAAGTTGTATACGCAATGCTGTTTTTTTTGTATGGAGAAAATAATCTTGTTTTCCATGAAAAATGTAGGTAAAAGAGCAAAATAAGTTATATGAAAAGAAGAAACTAGTTAAAATGACAGCAAGAACATGGTCTAACATCATAAATTTAACAAGAACTTGTTTAAAGATCAAGATCTTTCAAGTAGTATACGAAATGCAGTTTTTTTCTTTGTATATAGAAAATAATCATTTTAGAGCAAAGTAAGTTAGATGCAAAGAAGAAACAAGTTAAAATGAGAGCAAGAACTTGTTTAAAGATCAAAAGCTTTCAAGTTGTATACGCAATGCTGTTTTTTTTTTTGTATAGAGAAAATAATAATTTTAGAGCAAAGCAAGTTAGATGCAAAGAAGAAACTAGTTAAAATGACAGCACGAACATGTTTAAACATCATAAACTTAGCAAGAACTTATTTAAAGATAAAAAATTTCCAGTTGTATAGAAAATGCTGTTTTTTTTGTATAGAGAAAATGATCATTTTAGAGCAAAGTAAGTTAGATGCAAAGAAGAAACAAGTTAGAATGACAGCAAGAACTTGGTTAAAAATCAAAAACTTAGCAAGAACTTGTTTAAAGATCAAGATCTTTCAAGTTGTATACGAAATGCAGTTTTTTTTTGTATATAGAAAATAATCATTTTAGAGCAAAGTAAGTTAGATGCAAAGAAGAAACTAGTTAAAATGGCAGCAAGAACGTGGTCAAACATCATAAACGTAGCAAGAACTTGGTTAAAAATCAAAAACTTTCAAGTTGTATACAAAATGCTGTTTTTGTTTTGTATAGAGAAAATAATAATTTTAGAGCAAAGTAAGTTAGATGCAAAGAAGAAACAAGTTAAAATGACAGCAAGAACTTGGTTAAAGATCAAAAACTTTCAAGTTGTATACGAAATGCTGTTTTTTTTTTGTGTAGAGAAAATAATCAACAAAATAAGTTATATGAAGAGGAAGAAACTAGTTAAAATGACAGCAGAAACTTGGCTAAAGATCAAAAACTTTCAAGTTGTATACGCAGTGCTGGTTTTTTTTTATAGAGAAAATAATCATTTTAGAGCAAAGTAAGTTAGATGCAACGAAGAAACTAGTTAAAATGACAGCAAGAACATGGTTAAACATCATAAACTTAGCAAGAACTTGGTTAAAGATCAAAAATTTCAAGTTGTATACAAAATGCTGTTTTTTTTTGTATAGAGAAAATAATCATTTTAGAGCAAAGTAAGTTAGATGCAAGGAAGAAACAAGTTAAAATGACAGCAAGAACTTGGTTAAAAATCAAAAACTTAGCAAGAACTTGCTTAAAGATCAAAATCTTTCAAGTTGTATTCGAAATGCAGTTTTTTTGTGTATAGAAAATAATCATTTTAGAGCAAAGTAAGTTAGATGCAAAGAAGAAACTAGTTAAAATGACAGCAAGAACATGGTTAAACATCATAAACTTAGCAAGAACTTGGTTAAAGATCAAAACCTTTCAAGTTGTTTACGAAATGCTGTTTTTTTTTTTTTTTTGTATAGAGAAAATAATCATTTTAGAGCAAAGTAAGTTAGATGCAAAGAAGAAACAAGTTAAAATGACAGCAAGAACTTGGTTAAAGATCAAAAACTTAGCAAGAACTTGGTTAAAGATCAAAAACTTTCAAGTTGTATACGGAATTCTGTTTTTTTTTGGTATGGAGAAAATAATAATTTGAGAGCAAAGTAAGTTAGATGCAAAGAAGAAACTAGTTAAAATGACAGCAAGAACATGGTCAAACATCATAAACTTAGCAAGAACTTGGTTAAAGATCAAAAACTTTCAAGTTGCATACAAAATGCTGGTTTTTTTTTGTAAAGAGAAAAAAATCATTTTAGAGCAAAATAAGTTAGATGAAAAGAAGAAACTAGTTAAAATGACACCAAGAACATGGTTAAACATCATAAACTTAGCAAGAACTTGGTTAAAGATCAAAAACTTTCAAGTTGTTTACGAAATGCTGTTTTTTTTTGTATAGAGAAAATAATCATTTTAGAGCAAAGTAAGTTAGATGCAAAGAAGAAACTAGTAAAAATGACAGCAAGAACTTGGTTAAAGACAAAAACTTAGCAAGAACTTGGTTAAAGATCAAAAACTTTCAAGTTGTATACGAAATGCTGCAAAGTAAGTTAGATACAAAGAAGAAACAAGTTAAAATGAGAGCAAGAACTTGTTTAAAGATCAAAAGCTTTCAAGTTGTATACGCAATGCTGTTTTTTTTTTTTTTGTATAGAGAAAATAATAATTTTAGAGCAAAGTAAGTTAGATGCAAAGAAGAAACTAGTTAAAATGACAGCAAGAACTTGGTTAAAGATCAAAAACTTAGCAAGAACTTGGTTAAAGATCAAAAACTTAGCAAGAACTTGGTTAAAGATCAAAAACTTTCAAGTTGTATACGGAATTCTGTTTTTTTTTGGTATGGAGAAAATAATAATTTTAGAGCAAAGTAAGTTAGATGCAAAGAAGAAACTAGTTAAAATGACAGCAAGAACATGGTTAAACATCATAAACTTAGCAAGAACTTGGTTAAAGATCTAAAACTTTCAAGTTGTATACGAAATGCTGCAAAGTAAGTTAGATGCAAAGAAGAAACAAGTTAAAATGACAGCAAGAACTTGGTTAAAGATCAAAAACTTTCAAGTTGTATACGAATTGCTGTTTTTTTGTGTAGAGAAAATAATCATTTTAGAGCAAAGTAAGTTAGAAGCAAAGAAGAAACTAATTAAAATGACAGCAAGAACTTGTTTAAAGGTCAAAAAGGTTCAAGTTGTATACGCAATGCTGTTTTTTTTTTTGTATAGAGAAAATAATCATTTTAGAGCAAAGTAAGTTAGATGCAAAGAAGAAACTAGTTAAAATGACAGCAAGAACATGGTTAAACATCATAAACTTAGCAAGAACTTGGTTAAAGATCTAAAACTTTCAAGTTGTTTACGAAATGCTGTTTTTTTTTGTATAGAGAAAATAATCATTTTTGAGCAAAGTAAGTTAGATGCAAAGAAGAAACTAGTTAAAATGACAGCAAGAACTTGTTTAAAGATCAAAAGCTTTCAAGTTGTATAGAAAATGCTGTTTTTTTTTTGTATAGAGAAAATAATCATTTTAGAGCAAAGTAAGTTCGATGCAAAGAAGAAACTAGTTAAAATGACAGCAAGAACTTGTTTAAAGATCGAAAACTTTCAAGTTGTATACGAAATGCTGTTTTTTTTGTGTAGAGAAAATAATCATTTTAGAGCAAAGTAAGTTAGAAGCAGAGAAGAAACTAATTAAAATGACAGCAAGAACTTGTTTAAAGATCAAAAACTTTCTAGTTGTATACGAAATGCTGTTTTCTTTTTGTATAGAGAAAATAATCATATTTTCCATGAAAAATGTAGGTAAAAGAGCAATATAAGTTATATGAAAAGAAGAAACTAGTTAAAATGACAGCAAGAACTTGGTTAAAGATCAAAAATGTTCAAGTTGCATACGCAATGCTGTTTTTTTTTGTATGGAGAAAATAATCTTATTTTCCATGAAAAATGTAGGTAAAAGAGCAAAATAAGTTATATGAAAAGAAGAAACTAGTTCAAATGACAGCAAGAACATGGTTTAACATCATAAATTTAACAAGAACTTGTTTAAAGATCAAGATCTTTCAAGTTGTATACGAAATGCAGTTTTTTTCTTTGTATATAGAAAATAATCATTTTAGAGCAAAGTAAGTTAGATGCAAAGAAGAAACAAGTTAAAATGAGAGCAAGAACTTGTTTAAAGATCAAAAGCTTTCAAGTTGTATACGTAATGCTGTTTTTTTTTTTGTATAGAGAAAATAATAATTTTAGAGCAAAGTAAGTTAGATGCAAAGAAGAAACTAGTTAAAATGACAGCACGAACATGGTTAAACATCATAAACTTAGCAAGAACTTATTTAAAGATAAAAAATTTCCAGTTGTATAGAAAATGCTGTTTTTTTTGTATAGAGAAAATGATCATTTTAGAGCAAAGTAAGTTAGATGCAAAGAAGAAACAAGTTAGAATGACAGCAAGAACTTGGTTAAAAATCAAAAACTTAGCAAGAACTTGTTTAAAGATCAAGATCTTTCAAGTTGTATACGAAATGCAGTTTTTTTTTGTATATAGAAAATAATCATTTTAGAGCAAAGTAAGTTAGATGCAAAGAAGAAACTAGTTAAAATGACAGCAAGAACTTGTTTAAAGATCAAAAGCTTTCAAGTTGTATAGAAAATGCTGTTTTTTTTTTGTATAGAGAAAATAATCATTTTAGAGCAAAGTAAGTTCGATGCAAAGAAGAAACTAGTTAAAATGACAGCAAGAACTTGTTTAAAGATCGAAAACTTTCAAGTTGTATACGAAATGCTGTTTTTTTTGTGTAGAGAAAATAATCATTTTAGAGCAAAGTAAGTTAGAAGCAGAGAAGAAACTAATTAAAATGACAGCAAGAACTTGTTTAAAGATCAAAAACTTTCTAGTTGTATACGAAATGCTGTTTTCTTTTTGTATAGAGAAAATAATCATATTTTCCATGAAAAATGTAGGTAAAAGAGCAATATAAGTTATATGAAAAGAAGAAACTAGTTAAAATGACAGCAAGAACTTGGTTAAAGATCAAAAATGTTCAAGTTGTATACGCAATGCTGTTTTTTTTTGTATGGAGAAAATAATCTTATTTTCCATGAAAAATGTAGGTAAAAGAGCAAAATAAGTTATATGAAAAGAAGAAACTAGTTAAAATGACAGCAAGAACATGGTTTAACATCATAAATTTAACAAGAACTTGTTTAAAGATCAAGATCTTTCAAGTTGTATACGAAATGCAGTTTTTTTCTTTGTATATAGAAAAGAATCATTTTAGAGCAAAGTAAGTTAGATGCAAAGAAGAAACAAGTTAAAATGAGAGCAAGAACTTGTTTAAAGATCAAAAGCTTTCAAGTTGTATACGTAATGCTGTTTTTTTTTTGTATAGAGAAAATAATAATTTTAGAGCAAAGTAAGTTAGATGCAAAGAAGAAACTAGTTAAAATGACAGCACGAACATGGTTAAACATCATAAACTTAGCAAGAACTTATTTAAAGATAAAAAATTTCCAGTTGTATAGAAAATGCTGTTTTTTTTGTATAGAGAAAATTATCATTTTAGAGCAAAGTAAGTTAGATGCAAAGAAGAAACAAGTTAGAATGACAGCAAGAACTTGGTTAAAAATCAAAAACTTAGCAAGAACTTGTTTAAAGATCAAGATCTTTCAAGTTGTATACGAAATGCAGTTTTTTTTTGTATATAGAAAATAATCATTTTAGAGCAAAGTAAGTTAGATGCAAAGAAGAAACTAGTTAAAATGACAGCAAGAACATGGTCAAACATCATAAACGTAGCAAGAACTTGGTTAAAAATCAAAAACCTTCAAGTTGTATACAAAATGCTGTTTTTGTTTTGTATAGAGAAAATAATAATTTTAGAGCAAAGTAAGTTAAATGCAAAGAAGAAACAAGTTAAAATGACAGCAAGAACTTGGTTAAAGATCAAAAACTTTCAAGTTGTATACGAAATGCTGTTTTTTTTTTTGTGTAGAGAAAATAATCATATTTTCCAAGAAAAAAGTAGGTAAAAGAGAAAAATAAGTTATATGAAGAGGAAGAAACTAGTTAAAATGACAGCAGAAACTTGGCTAAAGATCAAAAACTTTCAAGTTGTATACGAAATGCTGTTTTCTTTTTGTATAGAGAAAATAATCATATTTTCCATGAAAAATGTAGGTAAAAGGGCAATATAAGTTATATGAAAAGAAGAAACACGTTAAAATGACAGCAAGAACTTGGTTAAAGATCAAAAACGTTCAAGTTGTATACGCAGTGCTGGTTTTTTTTTATAGAGAAAATAATCATTTTAGAGCAAAGTAAGTTAGATGCAACGAAGAAACTAGTTAAAATGACGGCAAGAACTTGGTTAAAAATCAAAAACTTAGCAAGAACTTGCTTAAGGATCAAAATCTTTCAAGTTGTATTCGAAATGCAGTTTTTTTTGTGTATAGAAAATAATCATTTTAGAGCAAAGTAAGTTAGATGCAAGGAAGAAACAAGTTAAAATGACAGCAAGAACTTGGTTAAAAATCAAAAACTTAGCAAGAACATGTTTAAACATCATAAACTTAGCAAGAACTTGGTTAAAGATCAAAAATTTCAAGTTGTATACAAAATGCTGTTTTTTTTTGTATAGAGAAAATAATCATTTTAGAGCAAAGTAAGTTAGATGCAAGGAAGAAACAAGTTAAAATGACAGCAAGAACTTGGTTAAAAATCAAAAACTTAGCAAGAACATGTTTAAACATCATAAACTTAGCAAGAACTTGGTTAAAGATCAAAAATTTCAAGTTGTATACAAAATGCTGTTTTTTTTTGTATAGAGAAAATAATCATTTTAGAGCAAAGTAAGTTAGATGCAAAGAAGAAACAAGTTAAAATGACAGCAAGAACTTGGTTAAAGATCAAAAACTTAGCAAGAACTTGGTTAAAGATCAAAAACTTTCAAGTTGTATACGAAATGGTGCAAAGTAAGTTAGATGCAAAGAAGAAACAAGTTAAAATGACAGCAAGAACTTGGTTAAAGATCAAAAACTTTCAAGTTGTATACGAAATGCTGTTTTTTTTGTGTAGAGAAAATAATCATTTTAGAGCAAAGTAAGTTAGAAGCAGAAAAGAAACTAATTAAAATGACAGCAAGAACTTGTTTAAAGATCAAAAACTTTCTAGTTGTATACGAAATGCTGTTTTTTTGTATAGAGAAAATAATCATTTTAGAGCAAAGTAAGTTAGAAGCAAAGAAGAAACTAATTACAATGACAGCAAGAACTTGTTTAAAGGTCAAAGACTTTCAAGTTGTATACGAAATGCTGTTTTTTTTTTGTATAGAGAAAATAATCATTTTAGAGCAAAGTAAGTTAGATGCAAAGAAGAAACTAGTTAAAATGACAGCAAGAACTTGGTTAAAGATCAAAAACGTTTAAGTTGTATACCCAATGCCGTTTTTGTTGTATAGAGAAAATAATCTTATTTTCCATGAAAAATGTAGGTAAAAGAGCAAAATAAGTTATATGAAAAGAAGAAACTAGTTAAAATGACAGCAAGAACATGGTTAAACATCATAAACTTAGCAAGAACTTGGTTAAAGATCGAAAACTTTCAAGTTGTATACGAAATGCTGTTTTTTTTTTTTTTGTATAGAGAAAATAATCACTTTAGAGCAAAGTAAGTTAGATGCAAAGAAGAAACTAGTTAAAATGACAGCAAGAACTGGTTTAAAGTTAAAAAACTTTCAAGTTGTACACGCAATGCTGTTTTTATTTTGTATTGAGAAAATTATCGTTTTAGAGCAAAGTAAGTTAGATGCAAAGAAGAAACTAGTTAAAATGACAGCAAGAAGTTGGCTAAAGATCAAAAACGTTCAAGTCGTATACGCAATGCTGTTTTTTTTTTGTGTAGAGAAAATAATCATTTGAGAGCAAAGTAAGTTAGAAGCAAAGAAGAAACTAATTAAAATGACAGCAAGAACTTGTTTAAAGGTCAAAAACTTTCAAGTTGTATACGAAATGCTGTTTTTTTTTTGTATAGAGAAAATAATCATTTTAGAGCAAAGTAAGTTAGATGCAAAGAAGAAACTAGTTAAAATGACAGCAAGAACATGGTTAAACATCAAAAACTTAGCAAGAACTTGGTTAAAGTTCAAAAACTTTCAAGTTGTTTACGAAATGCTGTTTTTTTTTTTGTATGGAGAAAATAATAATTTTAGAGCAAAGTAAGTTAGATGCAAAGAAGAAACTAGTTCAAATGACAGCAAGAACATGGTCAAACATCATAAACTTAGCAAGAACTTGGTTAAAGATCAAAAACTTTCAAGTTGCATACAAAATGCTGGTTTTTTTTTGTAAAGAGAAAAAAATCATTTTAGAGCAAAATAAGTTAGATGAAAAGAAGAAACTAGTTAAAATGACACCAAGAACTTGGTTAAAAATCAAAAACTTAGCAAGAACTTGTTTAAAGATCAAGATCTTTCAAGTTGTATACGAAATGCAGTTTTTTTTTTGTGTATAGAAAATAATCATCTTAGAGCAAAGTAAGTTAGATGCAAAGAAGAAACTAGTTAAAATGACAGCAAGAACATGGTCAAACATCATAAACGTAGCAAGAACTTGGTTAAAGATCAAAAATTTCAAGTTGTATACAAAATGCTGTTTTTTTTTGTATAGAGAAAATAATCATTTTAGAGCAAAGTAAGTTAGATGCAAGGAAGAAACAAGTTAAAATGACAGCAAGAACTTGGTTAAAAATCAAAAACTTAGCAAGAACTTGGTTAAAGATCAAAATCTTTCAAGTTGTATTCGAAATGCAGTTATTTTTGTGTATAGAAAATAATCATTTTAGAGCAAAGTAAGTTAGATGCAAAGAAGAAACTAGTTAAAATGACAGCAAGAACATGGTTAAACATCATAAACTTAGCAAGAACTTGGTTAAAGATCAAAACCTTTCAAATTGTTTACGAAATGCTGTTTTTTTTTTTTTTTTTTTGTATAGAGAAAATAATCATTTTAGAGCAAAGTAAGTTAGATGCAAAGAAGAAACTAGTTAAAATGACAGCAAGAACTTGGTTAAAGATCAAAAACTAAGCAAGAACTTGGTTAAAGATCAAAAACTTTAAAGTTGTATACGAAATTCAGTTTTTTTTTGGTATGGAGAAAATAATAATTGTAGAGCAAAGTAAGTTAGATGCAAAGAAGAAACTAGTTAAAATGACAGCAAGAACATGGTCAAACATCATAAACTTAGCAAGAACTTGGTTAAATATCAAAAACTTTCAAGTTGCATACAAAATGCTGGTTTTTTTTTTGTAGAGAGAAAAAAATCTTATTTTCCATGAAAAATGTAGGTAAAAGAGCAAAATAAGTTATATGAAAAGAAGAAACTAGTTAAAATGACACCAAGAACATGGTTAAACATCATAAACTTAGCAAGAACTTGGTTAAAGATCAAAAACTTTCAAGTTGTTTACGAAATGCTGTTTTTTTTTTGTATAGAGAAAATAATCATTTTAGAGCAAAGTAAGTTAGATGCAAAGAAGAAACTAGTAAAAATGACAGCAAGAACTTGGTTAAAGACAAAAACTTAGCAAGAACTTGGTTAAAGATCAAAAACTTTCAAGTTGTATACGAAATGCTGCAAAGTAAGTTAGATGCAAAGAAGAAACAAGTTAAAATGACAGCAAGAACTTGGTTAAAGATCAAAAACTTTCAAGTTGTATACGAAATGCTGTTTTTTTTTGTGTAGAGAAAATAATCATTTTAGAGCAAAGTAAGTTAGAAGCAGAGAAGAAACTAATTAAAATGACAGCAAGAACTTGTTTAAAGATCAAAAACTTTCTAGTTGTATACGAAATGCTGTTTTTTTTGTATAGAGAAAATAATCATTTTAGAGCAAAGTAAGTTAGAAGCAAAGAAGAAACTAATTAAAATGACAGCAAGAACTTGTTTAAAGGTCAAAGACTTTCAAGTTGTATACGAAATGCTGTTTTTTTTTGTATAGAGAAAATAATCATTTTAGAGCAAAGTAAGTTAGATGCAAAGAAGAAACTAGTTAAAATGACAGCAAGAACATGGTTAAACATCATAAACTTAGCAAGAACTTGGTTAAAGATCAAAAACTTTCAAGTTTTTTACGAAATGCTGTTTTTTTTTTTTTGTATAGAGAAAATAATCATTTTAGAGCAAAGTAAGTTAGATGCAAAGAAGAAACTAGTTAAAATGACAGCAAGAACTTGTTTAAAGATCAAAAACTTTCAAGTTGTATACGAAATGCTGTTTTTTTGTATAGAGAAAATAATCATTTTAGAGTAAAATCAGTTAGATGAAAAGAAGAAACTAGTTAAAATGACAGCAAGAACTTTGTTAAAGATCAGAAACGTTTAAGTTGTATACGCAATGCGGTTTTTTTGTATAGAGAAAATAATCTTATTTTCCATGAAAAATGTAGGTAAAAGAGCAAAATAAGTTATATGAAAAGAAGAAACTAGTTAAAATGACAGCAAGAACATGGTTAAACATCATAAACTTAGCAAGAGCTTGGTTAAAGATCGAAAACTTTCAAGTTGTATACGAAATGCTGTTTTTTTTTTTTTGTATAGAGAAAATAATCACTTTAGAGCAAAGTAAGTTAGATGCAAAGAAGAAACTAGTTAAAATGACAGCAAGAACTGGTTTAAAGTTAAAAAACTTTCAAGTTGTACACGCAATGCTGTTTTTATTTTGTATTGAGAAAATTATCGTTTTAGAGCAAAGTAAGTTAGATGCAAAGAAGAAACTAGTTAAAATGACAGCAAGAAGTTGGCTAAAGATCAAAAACGTTCAAGTCGTATACGCAATGCTGTTTTTTTTTTGTGTAGAGAAAATAATCATTTTAGAGCAAAGTAAGTTAGAAGCAAAGAAGAAACTAATTAAAATGACAGCAAGAACTTGTTTAAAGGTCAAAAACTTTCAAGTTGTATACGAAATGCTGTTTTTTTTTTTGTATAGAGAAAATAATCATTTTAGAGCAAAGTAAGTTAGATGCAAAGAAGAAACTAGTTAAAATGACAGCAAGAACATGGTTAAACATCATAAACTTAGCAAGAACTTGGTTAAAGATCAAAAACTTTCAAGTTGTTTACGAAATGCTGTTTTTTTTTTGTATAGAGAAAATAATAATTTTAGAGCAAAGTAAGTTAGATGCAAAGAAGAAACTAGTTAAAATGACAGCAAGAACTTGGTTAAAGACAAAAATTTAGCAAGAACTTGGTTAAAGCTCAAAAACTTTCAAGTTGTATACGAAATGCTGCAAAGTAAGTTAGATGCAAAGAAGAAACAAGTTAAAATGACAGCAAGAACTTGGTTAAAGATCAAAAACTTTCAAGTTGCATACAAAATGCAGGTTTTTTTTTTGTAAAGAGAAAAAAATCATTTTAGAGCAAAATAAGTTAGATGAAAAGAAAAACTAGTTAAAATGACACCAAGAACATGGTTAAACATCATAAACTTAGCAAGAACTTGGTTAAAGATCAAAAACTTTCAAGTTGTTTACGAAATGCTGTTTTTTTTGTATAGAGAAAATAATCATTTTAGAGCAAAGTAAGTTAGATGCAAAGAAGAAACTAGTAAAAATGACAGCAAGAACTTGGTTAAAGACAAAAATTTAGCAAGAACTTGGTTAAAGCTCAAAAACTTTCAAGTTGTATACGAAATGCTGCAAAGTAAGTTAGATGCAAAGAAGAAACAAGTTAAAATGACAGCAAGAACTTGGTTAAAGATCAAAAACTTTCAAGTTGTATACGAATTGCTGTTTTTTTGTGTAGAGAAAATAATCATTTTAGAGCAAAGTAAGTTAGAAGCAAAGAAGAAACTAATTAAAATGACAGTAAGAACTTGTTTAAAGGTCAAAAACGTTCAAGTTGTATACGCAATGCTGTTTTTTTTTTGTATAGAGAAAATAATCATTTTAGAGCAAAGTAAGCTAGATGCAAAGAAGAAACTAGTTAAAATGACAGCAAGAACATGGTTAAACATCATAAACTTAGCAAGAACTTGGTTAAAGATCTAAAACTTTCAAGTTGTTTACGAAATGCTGTTTTTTTTGTATAGAGAAAATAATCATTTTAGAGCAAATCAAGTTAGATGCAAAGAAGAAACTAGTTAAAATGACAGCAAGAACTTGTTTAAAGATCGAAAACTTTCAAGTTGTATACGAAATGCTGTTTTTTTTGTGTAGAGAAAATAATCATTTTAGAGCAAAGTAAGTTAGAAGCAGAGAAGAGACTAATTAAAATGACAGCAAGAACTTGTTTAAAGATCAAAAACTTTCTAGTTGTATACGAAATGCTGTTTTCTTTTTGTATAGAGAAAATAATCATATTTTCCATGAAAAATGTAGGTAAAAGAGCAATATAAGTTATATGAAAAGAAGAAACTAGTTAAAATGACAGCAAGAACTTGGTTAAAGATCAAAAATGTTCAAGTTGTATACGCAATGCTGCTTTTTTTGTATGGAGAAAATAATCTTATTTTCCATGAAAAATGTAGGTAAAAGAGCAAAATAAGTTATATGAAAAGAAGAAACTAGTTAAAATGACAGCAAGAACATGGTTTAACATCATAAATTTAACAAGAACTTGTTTAAAGATCAAGATCTTTCAAGTTGTATACGAAATGCAGTTTTTTTCTTTGTATATAGAAAATAATCATTTTAGAGCAAAGTAAGTTAGATGCAAAGAAGAAACAAATTAAAATGAGAGCAAGAACTTGTTCAAAGATCAAAAGCTTTCAAGTTGTATACGCAATGCTGTTTTATTTTTGTATAGAGAAAATAATAATTTTAGAGCAAAGTAAGTTAGATGCAAAGAAGAAACTAGTTAAAATGACAGCACGAACATGGTTAAACATCATAAACTTAGCAAGAACTTATTTAAAGATAAAACATTTCCAGTTGTATAGAAAATGCTGTTTTTTTTTGTATAGAGAAAATGATCATTTTAGAGCAAAGTAAGTTAGATGCAAAGAAGAAACAAGTTAAAATGACAGCAAGAACTTGGTTTAAAATCAAAAACTTAGCAAGAACTTGTTTAAAGATCAAGATCTTTCAAGTTGTATACGAAATGCAGTTTTTTTTTGTATATAGAAAATAATCATTTTAGAGCAAAGTAAGTTAGATGCAAAGAAGAAACTAGTTAAAATGACAGCAAGAACTTGTTTAAAGATCGAAAACTTTCAAGTTGTATACGAAATGCTGTTTTTTTTGTGTAGAGAAAATAATCATTTTAGAGCAAAGTAAGTTAGAAGCAGAGAAGAAACTAATTAAAATGACAGCAAGAACTTGTTTAAAGATCAAAAACTTTCTAGTTGTATACGAAATGCTGTTTTCTTTTTGTATAGAGAAAATAATCATATTTTCCATGAAAAATGTAGGTAAAAGAGCAATATAAGTTATATGAAAAGAAGAAACTAGTTAAAATGACAGCAAGAACTTGGTTAAAGATCAAAAATGTTCAAGTTGTATACGCAATGCTGTTTTTTTTGTATGGAGAAAATAATCTTATTTTCTCCATGAAAAATGTAGGTAAAAGAGCAAAATAAGTATATGAAAAGAAGAAACTAGTTAAAATGACAGCAAGAACATGGTTTAACATCATAAATTTAACAAGAACTTGTTTAAAGATCAAGATCTTTCAAGTTGTATACGAAATGCAGTTTTTTTCTTTGTATATAGAAAATAATCATTTTAGAGCAAAGTAAGTTAGATGCAAAGAAGAAACAAGTTAAAATGAGAGCAAGAACTTGTTTAAAGATCAAAAGCTTTCAAGTTGTATACGCAATGCTGTTTTTTTTTTTGTATAGAGAAAATAATAATTTTAGAGCAAAGTAAGTTAGATGCAAAGAAGAAACTAGTTAAAATGACAGCACGAACATGGTTAAACATCATAAACTTAGCAAGAACTTATTTAAAGATAAAAAATTTCCAGTTGTATAGAAAATGCTGTTTTTTTTGTATAGATAAAATGATCATTTTAGAGCAAAGTAAGTTAGATGCAAAGAAGAAACAAGTTAAAATGACAGCAAGAACTTGGTTTAAAATCAAAAACTTAGCAAGAACTTGTTTAAAGATCAAGATCTTTCAAGTTGTATACGAAATGCAGTTTTTTTTGTATATAGAAAATAATCACTTTAGAGCAAAGTAAGTTAGATGCAAGGGGGCATGGGCTTATGTACACAGGGCAAAGTTGCTGACTGCACCCAACCTGGTAGGATGCCAGCGCGATCCCTGTTTGTGCATAAGTCAAGTTGACATACAGCCTCCTCGTGGCGCCCCTGGATAGCCATCACAACAACCGTTGTGTGGTGAACTAATGTATGCAGCGATCCCCCTCTGCCCGAGGGTCAAATAATGGGCCTGGCCTACCAGTTGTAGGTTGTGCGTGAGGTTGACTCCCTCACCACACAAAAAACCAACGGTTACGAACCGACAACAGGCCTCGGATATGGACGGATTCAAAGTTGACGACCCCAGCAAACGATCAAAGGACAATGATTTTCGGTTCTGCACGTGGAATGTGAGGTCCCTGAACAGACCACGTGCAGCCGATGAACTCGCGGAGGCCCTAGACTGCTACAAAGCAGATGTCACCGCCATCCAGGAGATGCGATGGGATGGGCCGGGCAAAAGGAAGATGAGAAACTGCGACATCTACTACGGTGATTGCTACAAAGAGGGAAGGCAGCGCTTATTTGGATGCGGATTCGTTGTTCGAGGCAGACTTAGGCAAAAAGTCTTAAGCTTTGATTATATCAGCGAGCGCCTCATAACAATCCGCATCAAGGCTAAATTCGGGAACATCAGCCTGATTTGCGCACACGCCCCGACGGAGGAGAAGGATGACGATAGCAAGGATGACTTCTATGATCTCCTAGAAAGAACATACGATCGATGCCCCAGCTATGACACCAAGATCGTTCTAGGAGATTTCAACGCACAGCTGGGCAAAGAAGAAATCTTTGCTAGAGTCATCGGAAAACACAGCCTGCACGACAACACATCCGGAAACGGACTCAGGCTGGTAGATTTCGCCTCGGGCGTAACTCTCTGTGATGAGCACGCGGTTCCCACACCTCAACATCCATAAGGGGACCTGGCGGTCTCCTGATCAATCAACCGTCAACCAGATTGATCACGTTGCGATCGACGTCAGACACTCCTCCAATATTCTCGATGTCCGAACGTTCCGAGGAGCCAACATCGACTCGGACCATTTCCTTGTTGTAGCCAAGGTAAGGATGAGGATATCGAGAGAAGTACGGAGTCGAGAAAGAACACTACGGTTTGACGTCGGAAAGCTACAATCGCAATCGACCGCTAGGAACTTTGCCGATCGAGTCTCCCTGAAACTCTCTGAAAGTTCGACGCTGCCTGCACATTCAATAGAAGAAGAATGGAAACGTTGTCAAAAAGCCATCAAAGAAGCTGCCACTGATGTGCTGGGTTTCACGACACCACCCAGAAGGAACCCATGGTTTGACGACGAGTGCAGGCAGGTACATGCAGCCAAGCAGGAGGCCTACAAGGCAACACTGCATCGAACAACGAGAGCTGTTCGTGAGCTCTATGAACAGAAGAGAAGGGAAGAGCACCGGCTTCTCAGAAAGAAAAAGAAAGAGCATGAGAAGCGCGCGGTCGTGGAGATGGAGAGGTGTTACGACAGGAAGGAGGTCCGAAAGTTTTACCAAAAGGTAAAACAAGTATCAGGAAGATATAGACCTCGGACCGAAGCCTTCTTCTTCTTCTTCTTGTGGGGCTACAGTCCGGGGTGAACCTGGGCCTCGGTCAACAATCCTCTCCAGCTGGCACGTTCTTTAGCCAGCTGCCTCCAATTTCGCACTCCAAGTTGATTGAGGTCTTTTTCCACTTGAGTGCGCCATCGGGTTCGTGGTCGTCCTCTATTGCGTTGTCCCACTGGCTCGGAGTCGAAGACTCTTCGGGCTGGAGCAGTGTTGCCCATGCGCTCTACATGGCCTAGCCATCTTAGGCGTTGAATCCGTAGACGCCTGACTAGACTCATGTCGCTGTACAGCCCGTACAGTTCGTGGTTGAATCTCCTTCTCCAAGAACCTTCAACACAAACAGGACCGAAGATTGAACGCAGAACTTTTCTCTCGAAGAGACCAAGTGCGTCTTCATCCGCTCTTGAGATAGTCCAAGCTTCCGCGCCATACAGCAGGACAGGGATGATCAAGGTCTTATATAAGGTGAGCTTGGTCTTTCGAGAGAGGGCTCGACTACTCAATTGCCTCTTGAGCCCAAAGAAACAGCGGTTGGCAAGAGTTATTCTGCGTTTAATCTCAGTACTGATGTTGTTCGCACTATTTACTTGGGAGCCGAGGTAGACGAAGTCCTTCACTACCTCGAAGTTGTAGCTGCCTATGGTGACGTTCTGACCAAGTCGTCGATGTTGTGTGTCCTTTCTTGATGACAGCATATACTTTGTTTTGCCCTCATTCACCGCTAAACCCATTTTTGCCGCCTCCGTCTCAATACAAGCAAACGCTTCATTGACGGCTCGCTGAGTTCGGCAATCACGTCAATATCGTCCGCGTATGCTAGCAGTTGAACGGACTTCTGGAAGATCGTGCCTCTAGTGTTGGCGTGTGAGTTTCGCACGATCTTCTCCAACACGATGTTGAAGAAGTCACATGACAGCGCGTCGCCTTGTCTAAAACCTTTTTTGACATTGAAGGTCTCGGTGAGTTCGTTACCGACCTTGATGGAGCAGCGAGAGTTCTCCATCGTCATCCTGCACAATCTGACGAGTTTGGCAGGGATGTCAAAACTAGACATGGCGTTGTATAGCTCGTCTCTATGCACACTGTCATATGCGGCCTTAAAGTCGACAAATAGGTGGTGGGTGTCGATCTGCTTCTCTTGGGTTTTTTCGAGGATCTGCCGTAATGTGAAAATTTGATCGATAGTGGACTTCCCAGGCCTGAAACCGCACTGATAAGGACCTATCAGGTTGTTGACGAATGGTTTCAGGCGCTCACACAGAACGGCAGAGAAGATTTTGTATGCGATGTTAAGGAGACTTATCCCCCGATAGTTGGCGCAGTCAAAGGGGTCTCCTTTCT
The DNA here is from genome assembly GCA_916610145.1 of Eristalis arbustorum. NCBI lineage: Eukaryota > Metazoa > Arthropoda > Insecta > Diptera > Syrphidae > Eristalis > Eristalis arbustorum. Next base: position 6,337,795 of record OU744317.1, read on the forward strand.
TGTGGATCGGGCAAACGATACTAAGATTCCACTCGTCGGGCATGCTTTCCTCCGACCATATCCTACAGACGAGCTGGTGCATGCGCCCAACCAGATCATCTCCAGCTGCCTTAAACAGTTCCGCGGACAATCCATCCGCTCCAGCAGCTTTGTTCGACTTCAGTCTCGATATCGCTATCTTGACTTCGTCTAGATCGGGGGGACGGAATTCTCTTCTGTCGTCGTCCATTGCGTGGAGTGGAACATTCTGCCTGACAGCGGTATTGGTGTCCTCTTCGCCGTTTAACAGTCTGCAGAAGTGATCCTTCCAGATTCTCAGTATCGACTGCGACTCTACTACGAGTTGTCCCTCTTCGTTCCGACAGGCTTCTGTCCGATGTTTGTACCCTTTGGATAGTTGTTTCACCCGCTGGTAAAACTTTCGGACATTATTTCTGCCGTACCACCTCTCCATTTCCTCGATCGCGCGCTTCTCATGCTCCTTCTTTTCTTTTTGAGAAGCCGGTGCTCTTCCCTTCTTTTAAGTTCGTAGAGCTCACGAACCGCTCTCGTCCTTCTATCCAGCGTCGCCTTTTATATGCTGCTAGCTTCGCTGAATGCGCCTGCCGACACTCGTTGTCAAACCATGGGTTTTTTCTAGGTGGCATTTTAAAACCCAGCACATCAGAGGCAGCTTCTCTGATGGCGTTTTGACAACGGTTCCACTGTTCGTCGATTGTTTCGCCTGGCAGGGTTGGACTCTCTGAGAGCTTCAGGGAGACTCGATCGGAGAAGTTCCCAGCGGTCGATTGCGATTGTAGCTTTCCAACGTCAAACTGTTTTGGTCTTGCTCTACTCCGTTGTACAATCGATATCCGAGTTCTGACCTTGGCTACAACAAGGTAATGATCCGAGTCGATGTTGGCACCTCGGAACGTTCGGACATCGAGGACACAGGAGGAGTGTCTGACGTCGATCGCAATGTGATCAATCTGGTTGACGGTTGATTGATCAGGGGACCGCCAGGTCCCTTTGTGAATGTTGAGGTGAGGGAACCGCGTGCTGGCTACAGTGAGGTTTCGCCCCGTCACGAAGTCCATCAGCCTGAGTCCATTGTCGGACGTGTTGTCGTGTAGGCTGTGTTTACCGACGACTCTAGCAAAGATTTCTTCCTTGCCCAGCTTTGCATTAAAATCTCCTAGAACGATCTTGGTGTCGTAGCTGGGGCATTGATCGTATGTTCTTTCTAGGAGATCATAGAAGTCATCCTTGCTATCATCGTCTTTGTCCTCCGTTGGGGCGTGGGCGCAAATTAGGCTGATGTTGCCGAATGTTGCCTTGATGCGGATTGTTGTGAGGCGTTCGCTTATGTATCTAAAGCTTAAGACTTCTTGCCTAAGTCTGCCTCGAACAACAAAACCGCATTCAAACAAGCACTGCCTTCGCTCTTTGTAGCAATCGCCGTAATATATGTCGCAGTTTTTCATCCTCTTTTTGCCCGGCCCATCCCATCGTACCTCTTGGATGGCGGTGATGTCAGCCTTATAGGCTTCTAGGGCCTCCGCAAGTTCATCGGCTGCACGTGGTCTGTTCAGTGACCTCACATTCCACGTGCAGAACCGAAAATCGTTGTCCTTATTTCGTTGTCCATGGTCGTCAGCAGTAGGGTCATCCGTATCCGAGGCTTGTTGCCGTCTCTGAACTATTGCGAGTTTTACACGGTGGGGAAGTTAACCCCACGCGAAACCCCCGAACCTGGAGGACCGGGTCCTGGTTTAAACCCCCGGACAAGGGGTCGCTGCATACATTGGTTCACCTCTAAGCGGCTGCAGTAGAGGTTATCCAGAGGGCGCCGCGGGGAGGCTGTATGTCAACTTGACCTGTGCATTTACAGGGATCGTTGCTGGCATCTCGCCAAGTTGAGAGCAATCAACAACTTTGCCCTGGATGCACAGGCCCATGCCCTCCCGGACCGAAGCCTGCAGGGACGAAAATGGACAACTAGTAGTAGAATCGCAGTCGATGCTGAGAATTTGGAAAAATCATTTCTGTAGACTGTTGAACGGCGATGACGACACAAATTCCGCTGTCAGGCAGAATGTTTCACTCAATTTGGACGATGATGAACACGAATTCCGTCCCCCCGACTTAGACGAAGTCAAGAAAGCGATTTCTAGACTGAAGTCGAACAAAGCTGCTGGAGCGGACGGATTGTCCGCGGAACTGTTTAAGGCAGCTGGAGATTACCTGGTTGGGCGCATGCACCAGCTCATCTGTAAGATATGGTCGGAGGAAAGCATGCCCGATGAGTGGAATCTCAGCGTCGTTTGTCCGGTCCACAAGAAAGGAGACCCCTTTGACTGCGCCAACTATAGAGGGATCAGCCTCCTTAACATCGCTTATAAAATACTCTCTGCCGTTCTGTGTGAACGCCTGAAACCCTTTGTCAACAACCTGATAGGTGCTTATCAGTGCGGTTTCAGGCCAGGAAAGTCCACAATAGACCAAATATTTACACTCCGGCAGATCCTGGAAAAGACTCAAGAGATGCAGATCGACACCCACCACCTATTTGTCGATTTCAAGGCCGCATATGACAGCGTGCATAGAGACGAGCTATACAGCGCCATGTCTAGTTCTGACATTCCTGCCAAACTCGTCAGGCTGTGCAGGATGACGATGGAGAACTCTCGCTGCTCCATCAAGGTCGGTAACGAACTCACCGAGACCTTCAATGTCAAAAAAGGTTTTAGGCAAGGCGACACGCTGTCATGTGACTTCTTTAACATCATACTTGAGAAGATCGTGCGAAACTCTAACGTCAACACCCGAGGCACGATCTTCCAAAAGTCCGTTCAACTGCTTGCATACGCGGACGACATTGACGTGATTGGACGAACACAGCGAGCCGTCAATGAGGCGTTTGCTGGCATTGAAGCGGAAGCGGCTAAAATGGGTCTAGCGGTAAACCAGGGCAAAACAAAGTACATGCTGTCATCACGAAAGGACGCACAACACCGACGTCTCGCACAGAGCGTCATATTGGGCAGCAGAAACTTTGAGGTAGTCAAGCACTTCGTCTACCTAGGCTCCGGAGTAAATAGGGACAACAACACCAGTACCGAGATCAAGCGCAGAATTACTCTTGCCAATCGCTGTTTCTTTGGGCTCAAGAGGCAATTGAGTAACAGAGCCATCTCTCGAAACACCAAATTGAGCTTGTATAAAACCCTGATCATCCCAGTCCTGCTCTATGGCGCAGAGACATGGACGCTATTGAAAGCGGATGAAGAAGCTCTTGGTTGTTTTGAGAGAAAAGTTCTGCGTACGATCTTTGGTCCTGTTTGCGTTGATGGCGTTTGGAGGAGAAGGTTCAACCACGAACTATACGGGCTGTACAGCGGCATGCACCTAGTTAAGCGTCTTCGGATCCAACGCTTAAGATGGCTAGGTCATGTAGAGCGGATGGACACCACAGCTCCGGCCAGAAGAGTCTTCGACACCGAGCCATTGGGACAGCGCAACAGAGGACGTCCTCGCACTAGATGGCGCACACAAGTGGAAAAGGACCTCGACCAACTTGGTGTGCGCAACTGGAGGCAGCTGGCGAAAGATCGTGCTGGCTGGAGAGGCATGTTGGTTGAGGCCCAGGTCCACCCCGGACTGTAGCGCCAATCGAAGAAGAAGAAGATTGTAGTCTGTGGGAAATATTGGGCTAAGTGTCCGTCTTAAGAGTGCAACTGAAATACGAATCTTTAAATTTAACAATGCCTCCGAAAGTAGGCTTATGGGTGAACTGATGGGCATTCCTGGGGAGACGTGTTTTCCATAAGAGTCGCAATATTCCGTCGAATTTAAGGAGATGACGAATGCAGTTGCTCACTTCAGCATTGTTTATTAAAAAAGCGATTAAACGGACTGACACCCCACGTCGATGTTCGAACGGGTCTAATGAACTCGCGATATTGTTGTTTCCTATCAGATTTATCACTAGCTTATGAATTTTATCTAGTAGGTGCAGAGTGGTGTTTGAAGCACCAGACCAGATAAGAGTGTTGTACTCAAGTCTAGGGCGAATATACGCCTTGTATATTTAAACCAAGTCAGAGGGGGTGAAATATTTCTTGCATCAGTTAAGGATTCGCAGCATTTTTGGCGACCTCGAATATGTGATCGTTAGAACTACGTGCTTTGTTGACCATACCAAGGATGGCGAGTTTTCTGGTTTCATCAAACAACAACAAGCGATATTCATGGAGAATATTTGATTAGCAGAGGTTCGCCTTAGTGACAGCAGACAGCATTGAGTTTTACAACTTTGGAAAACTGCAAAGTGGACGACCTCGCTAAAATCGCCACAAAATTGCCAGCTGATAAAATCGCTTATGACATAGGTACTCTCTTACCCACCTTCAAGTTACAGCTCAAACTTCTTAACAAGCAAATAGTTCAGGTCTCACGCTAAGCCTCCAATCAAATCTGGCCCAACCATAAACCTAAACGGTCTGGCAGCCTGATCTCTTTTGAGATATTCAAAATTAGTACTGCAGTTGTTATACCCATTAAAAGCCACTGTCTTCTAGGTTTTCACACAAAAAGAAGCTGCACGCATGAAGAGGAGGAGGAAATATACAACACCTCCTCTGTAGCTGCCCTGTACTGGACTCGATTGGGAAAGCCACATTAGGCGCCTACATCTTCGACCGTCGAAGTGACCTCAGCAAGACAAACAAATACTCGAGTTCACTGACAAAACGGGATGGCTGTCATAGGAAACACTTCAACCCAGATTCAAAAATAAGTCCCGTCATTGACACACGTGGCAGCACAATGGGTCTGCTCAGGTCTACCAATGACACTCAAAACCTAACTTAACCCACCCTTATGAACCACAATACCCATCTTAGCCGCTTCCTTCTCGATGCTTACCAACGCCCCACTGATAGCCCGTTCTCTCCAGAAGTGTACAGATGTGTAAAAACACGTGCCTCTAGCCTTGCACCACCTTCTCGAAGATGAAGTTGATGAAGTCACACGTTACAGACACTCGTTGGAAATTGAAAATAATTCCCAGAAAATTGTGAAGACTTTCAAGGCCTGGATGCATCGTCAAATTCTCAAATGGCCAAGATAAAAGTAGATTTAGTCAGTAAGTCTTTCAAAAACATTTGCTTATGACTTGGAGTATATCAGAATACATTTCAGTATAAACTCTGGTATCCTCCAAGGGTTTCACTTGTAACCGACGCTCTTTGTCATTTTCATAAATATCACTTCTTATCCAGGACTCTGCACGTCTCTCCAAAAACTTATGCATTGCCTTTCATTGAATTTTCCCCACTCTCTCAGAAGACCCAACACCAAATTGTCCACTCTATCATCAAAGCACCAGCATGTTGGCTCTCCAGTACCAACTCACAGATAACACAAGCAAACGTCGAGGAGCTAATGATTCATGAATGCAATTCTTGGAATGGAATTTTCTAATACTTGGCGATGAAATGTTATCACTTTAAACCGAGAGAATGTCCTTAAAGACACTTGGCAACTGCGACTGCACATCCTCCGTCCGCAGTCAGGTCACCATCGCTGGTTCGGAGATGCAGAAATATTTTCGTTTCTCTTTGAACAGTTCCTTTCCCCCACCCTCGTCCTTTTTGAAGGAGAAACTTTTGCTATCTGACAGTTTTTCGATTCAACAGACAATCGGCAATCAAACTTTTGCCGGGTAAACGAAATGCATTTTCCATCATCTTTTATATGGAATCATAGTAAATGTGCTGCATTACTTGATCGGAAGTTTGTTCTTTCAGAAGCGCATTGATGATGTGAGGGAGTATGCATATTAACTGGATGTGAGTGCGAGGGAAGCGAAGCAGATTTAAGGGACTTTAAAGCATTTTCAGACAATTGTTTACATTCGTTCTGCTGTGTATGTCTTTGGAAGGCAATTACTGGAATTATCCAATGATGCTTGTTGATTTCCGTTTCAGGAATCTCGTGGTTGATCTCCATGTTAATAATAATAATACATATAATATGTGTGGCGCTACAGCCCGTAGGGGGCCAGGGCCGGCTTCTCAGCAACCACTCGTGTTGTGCGTGCTATAGTTCTCTCACGAGTGGAAGGGACCTACAGTTTTATGCCGAATCCGAACGGCTAAGTTTGAGAAGCTTTTTTCTAGACAGGAAATACTCTTTGAGCATTGTCAGTGACTCGAAAGAGGTGGGTTCGTGAAAATTGTTTTCGTCACACAGTTTACACAATTTCAGCAACCATCTCCGCATTGACTTCATACATAATGCAGCCAATATTTTGAACACTCTTTCGTCTTGCACAATGGTGAGGAAAATCAATTTTTCATTTTCAGCTACTGCAAACGGCGTTTAAAGAGAGCGACATGATGTATAAAGTAAAAGTGTTTCTGAGCTGTTCTGATGCTTTATCGGCTTCTAGTGAATAGTTAAGTTAGTTGGCCGTAGTTTGTATCGTCCACGGAAGGAAAGTTGAAAGTCTCATTCATGCATATTTTATAGTGATATCAAAGTTCGTAAAGTTTATTTAAGCAACGCAGAGAAAGGCACGGGCACATGCAAAGATGAGAGCTGTAGGAATACACAACAACTTCGAACTTTTGAGAACACTTTTTCATTTCATCAAATTTTGGAAAGTAATCTGCTCCTGAAATGGCATTCAATTTGTGTCAGACCCTTAAAGAGAGATTGAGAAAGATGGAGCAAATTGCTTCTTTGGCGAAGTGAGAAGCATACTTACTTACTTAAGGTGGCGTTTCAGTCCGCGGTGGACCTGGGGCTCAACCAACAAGTGTCTACAGCCAATACGATCTTTAGTTAGCTGACTCTAGTTTCGCGTGCATAGTTGGTTGAGGTCCCTTTCCACTTGTGTCCGCCATCTGAGTCGCTGTCTTCCTCTACTTGGCCATCCCCCTAGTGTGAATTCGGAGTCTTTCCAGGCCGAAACATGCGAATCCATCCACTCTAGATGGCCTCGGCATCTCTATCATTAAATCTTCACACTTGTGGCTAAGTCTATGTCGCTGAATAATTAGTCGTTATATCGTCGGTGCGTGTACGTTTATTCAGATGAGACCGAAATTCACACGAAAAATGTTCCTCTCAAAGCAACCAAGAGCAGATTCATCCGCTTAGGACAAGGTCCATGCCTTAATGCCATATAGCAGGACTGGGACGATTAAGATCTTATACAGCGTTGCATTGGTTGTTCGAGAGAGAGCTTAGTTTATCAATTAGCCCAGAGAAGCAGCGATTTTCTAGAGTTATTCTTCGTTTGATTTTGCCGCTGGTGTCGTTTTCTGAATTTATAGGGATTCCAAGGTAGACAAAGTTTTCAACTACCTCAAAGTTTTATCTGTTTGCTGAGAAGTTCTAACCGAGACGTCGGTGTTGGGTGTCCTTTCGAGTTGACAGCATATATTTGGTCTTGCTCTCATTTAACGCTAAACCTATAGAAGTAGTGTCATTCTTAAAGCTGAAGTAAAAATCCTGCAACTCGCAACTCCATCAAAACTGTCTGAGACAACATTTCAAGAAACCATTGTCCATAAACAAGGTCAATCAGTCGCCTGTGACGAAATAAATAGACGTCATTTTTATTAAGACCCTATTTGCAAAACTCACTGTTGGCTGTAAGGCCAAACCCATAGAAACCATTTGGTGCGTTGCGTGAAGCAAAAAGTAGACATTTGGTCCAATCTTAACTTTTGCGTTCCTCTGCAGTTGTTTTTATACCTACATAAATCATTTTTTCTGATGCCACGGTTGTAGTATTCATTCTGTTCATCGCGACAATTATAGATCTTTTTGTGAATTCTATACGTAATCACACGCATAAGATTCTATGGGTTCGACCCTTTAGGCAAACTCAATTAGCAACGTATGATGACTCTTCCACCCAAAACCTTCTATACTACTTTTGGCTTGTATAACGGTAGAAGACGACACTTGGAAGTAGCTGACTGGTATCGACTTTGGTCGTTGATGATCAAGATTCATGTTTCTTCATACACACCACAGTATTCATTCAGAATTTCAACGGCATTTTTCAAACAACATGTGTCCGTCCTATGGTGCGAGTCGCAAATAAGATGGAGCCAAATGCGTTCGAGTTCGTGGGTATATTGGTAGCAGTGACTTGAGGAATACTCCCTCACCTCACTGTCACTATAACTTAGTCCAGGAAACGGGAATAAAAGATTAAAAATATACACAACTTTGGCCATTATCCCAATTAGTCCATGCAGGCATATTTAATATGCCCGCCCTAAAAAATAGAATTGCATTTTTTACATACTTCTTCTTCGTTTCCTCGGCTCCCACTACGACAAAGTCGCTGATTTTTAAGGAACATCCCGGCATATTCGCGAATACGTCCACGGTCATGTATTATTGTGTTCAAAAATTGGCTCATATTTTAAGAGTTCTTGGATTATTATAGTGACTTAAGCGAATGGAAATGTAATGCTTTGGTCTATTTGCAGGAATACTTTGTATTCATTTAATTTTTCTGGGTAATATTTTGTCGATTTGTTATCATGACTAGCATATGCCCTTCTTCGTGAAATCTGTTCAAAGGAAAACGAAGGTAATAAGGTAATCGGCTGTTCACCAGCTTTTTTAAAGAGCTCACACGTATTCATAGACAAGTGACGAAAAAACGTCAGATGTCAGTTGAAATCAAGGGGTAAGAGGGAAAGAAGTTACACATCTCTTTTGGAGTCCGACCGGAGGCCAGTTTTTAGAGGAAGTCGAAGCCGAAGCCAAATATGATGGTACAACTAGAAATACAAAGAAACATATAAACGCCAGCGAATGTAGCGAACTACTGAGTGACAATCATTTGAAACATAATTTGCTTTCCCATAATTTTTACTGAGATATGAGTTGGAGTTTTATTTGCCATTTTGTATGGTCGGTCTAAATGAAACCAGAACAAATAAATTGCATTCTTTTATACATACCACTTAATAGTTTGCCCACTAACAAAAGCAATAACAACGTAAACACACCGTCATGCATCTACTATTATTTATACGTTAGCAAATTTGGCAAAACCAAACAAAAGCTTATAAATACATCCTGCAAAGAAAAGTGCAGAAAATACCACAATTCTGAAATATAAAATTCAACGTTCGGCATCGGCAAAATCTTGGGCCTTATTTGGCCCCAGCCGATTGTTTTGCCAAAGGTAATCTTTTTAGCCGAAGGTGGCCAAAGGCGAATGTTCGGTCCACATGTTAAGTGATTGCATAGACTTGAATGATGTGAAATACTTCCCCTTCTGGCTTCCGCTCTTAAAAGACAGTGCCCAGCAATGACTAGGATGCCAATATGTGATTTGTTTAGGGAAAGCAGCCTTTGTAGGGTATGGATGGCGCTACAGCCCATAAAGGGCAAGGGTTTAGTCGAGGGATAAAACATATGAATTTAGTTTATACAATAACGATGTTAATTTCCTTTTAGTCTAGTAAGCGCCTTCTGTATTGCCTACTGAAATACACATGTGACATCAAAGGAAACTCGTGTTCACTGATTGAAATTTCAGAAATAGACGAAATAACTTACTTCAAACTTTGTCTTGGAGCTGTCCGTACGTGGCAGTCTAGAACATTCATAGAAAAAAAAGGGAACGAAATTCACTTATGTTGCGCATGCTACTGTTCCATCACGAATGGTTGAGACCTACAGTTCTACAAAGGACGAAGCTTTTTCTTTCACTTGAAAGTGGTGGAGTATTGAATTACTTAACGCAAATTATGGAATTAAATCTTGCACCTTTGGCGAACGACTCGAGGCACTAATCCACTACACTACTAATCCACGTGTTGCATAATTCACCTTCCCCTTTGACTTCAAATACATTTCGCTGTCGTCCATTAAATAGTATCACTTTGAGCATAGTTTCTTAAAGCTTAAGTTTCCATAAGTATTCGATTCTTTGGCTCTTTAGCTCCTCCCTAAATCATAGTTTTCGGGGACGGTTCGATATTTTCACATTAGACAATTGGTGTAGGAAGCCTGTACTGTTCTGAGTTAAATGTTCTTTTTTTTATAATTTGCGCGTGCTCAAGGGGTTATTAATACCCTTAATTGTCCGGGGTCAAGACACAGCACAGGCAGAAGGTATAGAGGGAGAGAGAGAGAGGAGGTACTTGTGCACGTTGGCCTTAAACATCTGCGGATTGTAATCCATAGGAAATATTGAGCTGGGAAGAGCTGAGTTCTTGTAACAGGTCAACACGTGAAATATCCTGTGACGGTCAATGTCGATCAAAACCTTTTGGTAGGAAGCGAGCTTCCGATCTGATCTGAGTTTCTAACTTTCCAAAGTTCGAATGCCGGTAATATGACTAGCGACGATTCAACACCGAGGAATGGAGGTACTTCGCTCTGAAGGCTATTCAACGGGTTAAATTTACTTTCAGATTTGTTTAATACTCATTAAGGTCAGTCAATAAGTTGCCGTTGAAGCGCAGAGTCGGTAAAAAAACAATGCTTTTTTTATAAATTCCAGCCAACAGCGTTGTATGCGCGAGTATTTAAAAAAAAAATGCTCACCAGTGTTTGCACACGCACTTAAAATAGCCCACTTGCGAACAACTGAAACAAAAAAGCAACCCACCAACATAACCACATACTCTGGCATTTTCTCGCATGTGACCTTGCGTACGCAGAGAGCATCCAGAGCACTTTGCGTGCCCTTTATTAATTCCCATTCGCGCCATAAAGTGCCACTTCACCAAATGTCATTGATTTAATTGCAAAGTTGTGCCATCAACCAAACTCCGTTTCGGGTTTAACGAATCGATACGACCGCCCTCTTGACAGATATTGCCTTCGTCGGTCTCCCACTGAGAAACTTATGATTTGCACACATCGCTGGCGCAGGAACCATCTTCAGTTACAAATGTACACACCGCCGCACACAGGCCGCCCCACCGCCCATTCAAAAACTGACAGCGACGACCCACTCTCTCCCTCAAAGACATTCTGTGGTGGTATGCGAGCTGCTCTCAAGACCCAAGCAATTTACAACCTGAACTCGAGGGTATCGAGGCACCGCTCTGTAACGCTGTCGAGGTTAAGTTGCTGCCCCTTAACGCCGTGTTACTCCGAACTATAAATACCAAGTGTGGGCTGTGCTGCGAGCGTATGCGAGTCGGAGAGTCCTTGTGCACAGCACCTGGTGGCTGGTATACACAGCCCAAGCGGCGGCGAGTGAAAGTGAAATGTGGAGCAATGTGACTCTCTGAAAGCGAATACACACACGAAACTTTTTTCCCATTCAAAAGGACATCCTCGCCGTGCGGTGAGTTGTGCGGGAAACTTTGAGGATTGCGGCTATAATTGAACACGACAGCTTACAAAATAAATTACAACTCTGAATAATTAAATAACACATCCTGTCGCACATCCGCCATACGTCAGCCCCCATTGCGGGCGCAGCTCGTCTGGGCGGCTTCGTGGAGAACGGACGAATCCACTTCAGTTTAATAACGTCTACCCTGCCGAACGGCACCGTCTCACCTTGCGGCTGGCGCACATCTATTACGTAGCTGTCGTCTCTGTATCCCACATGAGGACATCATCCCTATCACGGTGATAATCAGAATCAGCCCCGGCGTCCTCGAACACCTCTCAGCACTTCGATCCAATCACCATCTTATATCCTGTCCCATCTCATCCTACCCTCGGAGTCGAGAGGATTCTATGAAAAATTCCTAGATGCCTAGACGTTGTCGAGTGGCGATTGAACACCTTACCCCGGCATCATCCTGAGCGAGGGGGATTATTACGACGTGACATTGCGCTGTGTGCCAGAGCCTTGTAAGCGGATAGGATACGAGCAAAGACCACGACAACGACGGCGATGGGAGTAAATTACCACTAAGAATTTGCGTTTATGAATTTTCATGTCCTGACATCATTACGATGACTGGGCAGCCACGATGGTGGATGATGGCAGGGAACACCAACGCAAACTGCGAAGGAATGCCTCGCTCATCGTGAGATAAAACCAAGGAAACAGGGCACGGCGCGAAGGATTCAATTAAGAATACAAATTCTGGTTAACGCTGGAGGGCCTTACGTCCTGCGGGCGAATAGTTTTCACTGCCTTTCATCGTTAAACGTGAGTAAACGGTCTCCTAAGTGAAGACATAAATAACGTGCCGCAGGCCCACACAGCGGTTGTCCTCAGCGCGGGCGGAGCTGCCATGGTTTGTCGAAATAATACGGGAATGAGTTTGTTCGTTATTTTTTTTTTGTTTCGTAAAAGGTGACGTGGGATGGGTCCACTTGGACGTTGGAGGTCCTTTAGGTGATGGCCTACTTTTAACCCGAGGGAAGTGATTACAAGGTCTACCCCCCTAACAGACAGACGGATTGTGTGAGGATGTTGGAGCTCTTAGCTCTTAGGCGATTAAGTGCGAAAGCCTCTGCCAGCAGATGCAGCCAGGGGATGAGTGCGACCATCTCGTTGGCGTAAGTGCCGGTTGCAAGCGAGAGAAATTAAATCCTTACTCGGGGGAAATGTGGTTTCTCGTGCTCAGCAGAGGCATACGAAGTTTTGAAGAATTCATCAGACAAAGTTTCAACATTTTCAGTCCGCTCTGTCGTGTCTTAAGTTTTCCTCCGGTTTGAGGATGTCAAGGGAATTCCGTTGCTGAGACCATGAAGCAAACAACATGAAGAAAACGAAATTGTGTCGTTGAGTTGAGAATGAGGCGATTTTGGTTGGTGTTACATTTTCGAATTCTTGACATATGTTCTCTTGTCCTTTCTGTTGTTGCCCCTGGCGACTGGAGACCTACACCAAAACTTAACTTAAAGGGCAATCCTTTTTTGTTCTTGACAGTGTCTGCTGTGAAACTGTGTAAGATTACCCGCTGACATATTGCACGCAACACCAGGAACGACCGAGGCAAAATGTTACGTATACGCCACGGTATACAGAGCAGCTCACAAACTCTCTTTAATGCTGTGCTAATTCGATGTTTATACACAGTTTTCATCGTAATTAAGTGCCTGCAGAGGCATCAATTGAATTAAATGGACGTCGTAAATTAATCCCAGTGGAATTTCCTTGATGACTGCCAGCAAATAATGGACAGAGTGACTGATAGTTAACTTGTCTGCTAATTTCATTGGAGGAACCACTCAACGATCGATTTGAAATTTAAAGACTTCCCTGCCTTTTTATTGGTCAGAAGATACTTCCTGTATATCTGTCGCCTGTAGTGAGCTGCTCCTATGACGGTTAAGACACTTAACAGACATTGAAGTAGGATGAGGATGAATGTCCTTTGATGAACTCGCGTCTTCGACAATTTATTTGTCTCTTCAGTTTTGAACAGTACATCTTCGACTTGGAGTTAGTGAAACGCACATGAGGTCTTTGACGATGAATCGCCACAACCGACTTGCTGAGCCTTTCCATCTGGTCAAATCCGAAACAACAGGTTCGAGAATAACTCAGCCAGTTCCGTAAGCAATCAACAACCATAATCTGCTACACTTCGCTTTTGTGGGTGAAAGTGTACAAAAAGGTAATTCGCAATCGTTCCAAAACGTGCTACTTTCTATTTCACATGGCTTCGAGAAGGTTCGAGTTACAAATGCTTCGGGCGAAACAAATTCTCAAATCAAACCTAGCTAAGCAACTGTTTGCTTTGTATGTAATCATGAGGACAACTCTACCTATCGTTTTGCTCACTGGTTGGAAATTGAATATGACAAGACCCTAGGGACTGTTTATTGTTCAATACATTTGTTTGCAAAATTGAAAAGCGAAGCGAAAAAGAAGTGATGTGGTCTGCAAGGCTTCATGTTTGGATCTTGGAAGGCTGCTGGAAGTTTATGAGCGAAGAAAAGTGTAAACTCTTGTTATGCGTGCTAATGTTCTCTGACGAGTGGAGGGCTGCCACAGATCCGACTCCGACGGGCTAAATTTGAGAAGCTTTTTGTACACAGTTATACGCTTTGAAGATTGTCAATGACTCGAAAGAGTTGGGGCCTTGATAATTATATTTGTTGTACAGACGGAATCGAACCTATGACGTGGAGGGTTAAGTGCATTGGATTCCACACACATATCCACAAATCCACGGGCAACGACGAAAAGTATGCCAGCTTGAAAAAAAGTTACTTATAATCAATAATCAAGTCAATGATCAGTTCAACCGTACTATGCGCATCAACAACTTCAATAATGAATGCAATAAAAACCAAACACAGCAATTGATGAAAACTTGAAAGCCTGCCTGGTGTGTATCACGTAAGGTTAGGTAAGTGGGCTGCCAACTGAATTGCCAACATACTTAGATTGTTGTTGGTCCATTGTGAAACCCAATGTAAAAGGTAAAATGTGACTGAACCAGATTTAAAAAGCAGATAAAAGTATATTGGCCTTAGCCTTTGCTGGGATTCAAACCTGGGACTAATTTAACCAAGAACAGGCACTCAATCAAATGCGCAAGCCGTTGTGGGTGTCAGACATTTTTCTGTAGCTATTGAATAAATGTATTTCTTAAGTAAAAAGGATCTTAAAGCATTAGAAGTGGTCCACAACATGAAAAAGTGTTCCCAACCATTCTCTAGAGCTATGGTCGCGTCCACGATGGAGGTTGAACAGTGCAAACTTTCGCCCCGGCAAAAATACAACCAACCAGCTCTTCACCTTGAGAATGTTAATTGAGAAGGCTTGGTAGTATGCTAAAACAATACAAATACTCTTTTGTGTAGAAGATATAGAACGTACACGACCAAGTGCCCGAGGTAAGTCTGGAGTCTTCTGCGGGAGTATGATATTGATGGTATCGTTGTGAGGAGCATTCAGTTTCTACAAACAAACTGGGTAAAGGATTCTAAATTAAGAACTTTTACCGTGGGCGTTCGACTTCGCCTAGGATGCGTATTGTCACCTATCCATTTCATTGTACATATATTAGATTGGATGTTACAGCACAAAGGAGGAACGTTGCCCATTGGAAGAACCGAGAGTAAGTCCTCTCTGCTGTGAATAACATCAGGAAGGCGACCCCTTGGCTAGGTAGTTAAGACAACTTCAGAAACTGATGAATAAGAGTCAATGGCCTGAAGGTGTATATGCCGTTACCCCTGCAAACCCTTAGGAAATCATGCGAGTCGGGCAAAGAAGTGAACCTTGACTTCGCACACATCCTATATTGGAGTTCCTACCTTATCTGTCAGTGATAATGGCTGGCCGTAGTGGATATGTACATATATCGACGCCTATGCACTCAAACTTTGGTGTAAATGTTAGACTAACGATATGACAACACAAATGGTGTGTGAGCTGGGTAGATATTTCTATTGCTTTGCTACAACTCATGCAGATGTCGTTGAAGACAGCTACCATCATACTCGCACCAGTGTCGTGATTGTACTGCGGGTGATTTGCAAGAATCGTATGATCGATCATACGCATACGATTCACCTAAAATCAAATTCGGTACACCAGTACCGAGATCAAGCGCAGAATTACTTTTGCCAATCGCTGCTTCTTTGGACTAAGGACTAAAGAGTCACAGAGCCATCTCTCGAAACACAAAGTCGACTTTATATAAAACTCTGATCATCCCAGTCCTGTTCTATAGCGCAGAGACACGCTATTGAAAGCGGATAAAGAAGCTCTTGGCTGAGAGAAAAGTTTTGCTTGCGATCTTTGGTCCTGTTTGCTTTGATGGCGTCTGGAGGAGTAGATTCAGCCACGAACTGGGCGGGTTGTATGGCGGCGTGTACCTAGTTAATCACCTTCGGATCCAACGCTTAAGATGGCTAGGTCATTTAGAGCGGATGGACACCACAGCTCCGGCCCGAAGAGTGCTCGATACCAAGCCATTAGGATAGCGCAACAGAGGGCGTCCTCGCACGAGATGGCGTACGCAAGTTTAAAAAGACCTCAACCAAATTGGTGTGCGCAGCTGGAGGCAAGTGGCGAAGGATTGCGCTGGCTGAAGAGGTTGGTTAAGGCCCAGTCTCCCCCAGGACTGTAGCGCCAATTAAAGGGGGGGGGGGCTTTAAAGTGAACACTATGAACGTGATAATGGCAAAAAGGTTGTTGGCCAGTGTTCTCCATTTCCACTTCTGGCATTGACCGTCTTCATTGATTTGGGTTCTTGGTTGCAGCTGTTGAACTTTCTGTTTTTGTACCGGATGACTTTGGTTTTTGTGGAATTATTGCCATAGTTGTCAATAAAATGTATAAGAATGTTCCGATCCCCGACATCTAGGTTCAATCCCTGGTACAACCAACAAAATGCTTTTCACTGCCCCGCCTCTTTCGATTCACCGACTCAAAGAGTATTCCTGTCCAGAAGAAAGCTTCTCAAACTTGTCCGTTCGCAGTCGGCATACGATTGCAGATCCCTTCTACTTGTGAAAGATTAATGGCATGCACAAGGCAAGCGGTTGCTGAGAAACTAAAATCTGCCTTAACGCCACCCATCTTCAAATTATTGAAACAAAATGCAAAAAAACAGCTTGGAGTGCATTTCACTGGCTGGCACTGAGCCACCGTTAGGTTATGGGGTTGCCAGCTCACTTCGATCATTGTTGGTCCATTGTGATACCCTGCGTATTAAATTTAATCCCAACGGCAAATGGTGACTGGACCAGATTTGAAAATCAGATAATAGCATATTAACTTTTGCTTTCACTGGGATTCGAACCTGGGACTCCTATCCAACTGCGCCATCAAACCTGCGTCATGCCACTGTTAAGAAATACATGTTTTTTCTGGGCTTTCTAAACTGTGCGACCGATAAACTCGATTACATTTACTCTGCAGAGCAATGATAACCCTTGCAATTAACAAATTTAAAGACAGTTACTCAATTCGCCAGTAAGGACCCACTGCAGATTGTTGACCTCACAGTGTCCTAGAGTTTACTACGCCCTTATGCCCCAAACTCTTGTCAGGCTTTGCACTTGCTTCCATCATCACCACTTGCATCACAAGGTATGACTATTCATGTCAAGGTGTTTTCTATGGCCTCGTCGTCCTTAACCCTCACATGCCTGATCACGCTATTCCCGCAATTACCGCCACACATCCAAACGGATATGAGTTTCACATCATTCCAACCGCTTCCGCCAAGCTCACCGCTGCGGTTTGTCCTCACACGCGTCGCCTACTCACTGGTTCGTCGCGTATTCCATTGAAACACCGGTCCCGGTACAATTGTGAAATGAAAATAAATATTTAATCGATGAATTGTCGAGCGAAAAATCGATATCGGGTTTCATGCAATTTGTCGTCATTCCACTGATGCGTGTAACCGGGGGCAAAAGGCGCCGCTCATCCCGCACTGCGCCTAACGAGCAACCCTTGAAAACTCAAAGGACTTGAAAACCTTGCCTGACTTTTCAATTTATTTTATTTATTCTATGCGCTCGTCCTTTTTCCTTTCGACCCCCGCCTTCCGTCGCCGGCCCACATGGCCCCTTCATGTCTACGCGTTCACTAGGCGAGTCTGGTGGCAAGTCACCTGGGAGCGTATCATGTGACATGAAAGCGAAACTCGTCGCCGTCCTCTTTTCATTGTCGATTGATGACAGCTCCAGTTGGAAGGTGTGATGGAAAGTGTACCTACGTCAGCTGAAGGTCTGGATCTTAATGTTTTATCAATACTCTTTGACAATGGATATGGTCTGCAATTGCTTCACGGCAGCAGAATAATTAATGACGACAAGGTCAGACGGGTAATTGCGGGATGTCAGTGTTACGGCGGATTAACCGGGTCGAGGGCTGTGCAGCAGTTTGGATCCCATTATTCGGGATCAATGAATTGCATTGAGCGTGTTGAATTAATTGTTGACGCACGGACTCAATCACGTGCAGTTCACACCTCACACGGGTCACGCGGCAACAGACACGTTCATCGCACAATCCGAGAACATCGCGATTATATTGGGCAATCACTCCGTCGAAGTTATTAAATTATTGACCTGAATTGGTTGATTAGTGGCGGTTTGTTTCATGTTTACCCACCATTACACGAGGCCACGCCGACGGGCGGTTGTTAGGTGGAAGAGGAGAGGACATTTTTTTATTTGAATTTACAGCCGCACGTCCATTTAAAGTCGTTCTGCTGGTCATCGCCATTAAGGTCAACCGTGACAAACAATTGCTTGCCATAATAGCGTGACAAGTCCAAATCAAATGGCAGCATGAAATTTGGAAAGTCCCCCGGCGAGGGGATAAGAGTACGCTGATATTTGCGGTGTCAATTAAGTTGTTGGGGTAGCATTTCTGGGAAGGGACTGAAAGTAAGCGATACCGAGTCACGTAATATTAAGAACGGAGTACCAGTAAGTCAGTGTGCAGACGTCGGGCTAAGTGACGTCGTCATTGCTTTCAATTTAAGCGGTCATGTTGTTGGATGAAGTAACTGTTTTAACTGACCGTCTTAAGCTGACGTAATCAAAATAAAATATGACTTATGACATGGAATTACTGCAGTAAGCAGAAAAATGTTACGTATACGACGTGGTGAATGAAACATTGGAGGAAATGCATGCTCGAATCTGAACCAGAAATATTTATGGCTAGTGATTTTAATAACTTTAAGTCTTGGGTTGGTACTTGATAGTGAAGCTAATCAGTCAAAAATATGGCTCCATTCGTATGCTAGCCCAGTTTCGAGGGGAGGATGCGGGTCACTAGCTGCTAGCTTAAGAGCTGATTCTTGGTGCATTCGAAAGAAAAATTCTACGTCGGATATATAGTACCGTCTGCTCGGAAGGCGAGTGGAGGAGAATACACAACCCCGATCTCATTGTGGATACAAGACAGTTTGGCTTTGATAGTTGAAGTTGCGTACCCAGGACCGTCACCGATTGAAGGCAGCAATTGCTCAGGATCGGACCTTCATGGGTCGTAGGTACTTGAGGCAGCGCAGGTGGGTCAGGTCTAATTCAAATCGTGTGAAATACGTGAAGGAAAATAAATGGCATTCATCAAAAGACGTTTCAATGGGTCATTATTGCTGATCATTGACTGACGGCGAACATTCATCAGTAAGCACCAGTTTCGCTCGTCCGCGAATAGCTTAACGGCAAGCTAACTCTGTCAGTTAGCAATCACAGTAATAAGACAACAATATTTTAGTTCTGTTTTGAGATTTCTTCAACTGTGCACGAATTTATATCCGAAAAGACTTGCCCTAAAAATATCACCATAAGATAAAGACGCAACTTAGGAGGCAACTGAAATGGTATTGCTCTCTCTTGGCAGCTGAAACGACTAGCTTTATCGTACACTGTCGTTCCCTTCATGCACGAGGACGATTTCCCTGTTAACTAGCTTGGTCAATCCTATACCCAATTGTTAGGTCTTTTTATAGAACTGCCAGTTGAGAAAGGATAGAAGGTGTCAACTTTCCCATTTGTTGTACTGGCAGTTGCTCCTATTAGATGATTCCAGTGGTAACGCTCGAAATGGGCTTCCTATTAAGAGGTGTGAGCTCATCACTGTCGTTGGTAACGGTGCCGAAGGTTGAGATATATTCAGTTAAGTATTACTTCGACTTCGATAAGCAATGCTGCCGGTCATTCATTTGTAAGTAGAGAGTTCTTTATGGTGTGGGGTGGATGCCATCCGGGTGCCGCTTCCCTGTGACCGACGAAAGGAACATTTCGAGAGCTAATATAAAATAATCAGGAGACAAATTTGTGGTGAGTTCAAACATGGAAAGACAAGTAGCAAGAAGTAATTAGGTAATAATCAACGCCACAAATATGAAAGGGTCATTGCTTAAATCAGGGCACCCACGAAATCAATTTCATACACAAGTCGAAACATACACAAGTCGAGACAGACCGCAGCCAATCAGCATAGTTGGAGACTGCTGATTGTATTCGCTATAGAGGCCTTAGGCCCTGGTTCACCCCTGACTGAAGTCTAACAGAAGAAGTGTTTTCTGTAGTGATCTGAATATTTTTTTAAAGAAAAGCCTCTTCGAACAATTTTCTACCGCATACTTGTGCAATATAGATTTCAAATCTACCTGGATATCCACAACTCCATATATTATATTTTTGTTTGACGACACCAGTCTGTATTTAGTGTGCATTTAATGGTGCGATATTTTAATCAGCAAAAGTACACTTTAAAATTATTTTAACGTAAAAAAAGTGTTTTGATAACTATAGTGGACGTAAAGGCCACTTTATCCTTATCACATCGTGACAAAGATAAAGGCACCCGAAACATCACTTTAAATATTTAAAGTTTAGCTCAGCGTATATAGCAATTGATTTCAGTGAAAGAAAATAGTAAGAATGTTTTCGGAAGATAAAGAATTTTTTATTTTTGAATTTATTGCGCGAAAGTTTGACACACATCATTTTAAAAAGAACCCATTTAATTAAAGGTTGCAGTTAACCGACATTACTGCTTCGACTCAGAGCCTGCAGTCTCATATTGTGAACGTCCTTTCGCTGTACAATATCCAGCGTATGCATTTTTCTGGCACGTTCATTATCCTCCTTTTAAAAGCATCTGCTTGAACTTTACTTGCAACAAGTGAAGTTCACCTCCTTGGGAAGTGTCTTCGCTCACGTGAATTCTTTTTGATAATTATGCACAAATCAATCCGATCAATTCTCCTTTTCTCGCTTAGTCTGTAATTCAATAGAAAAAAAGAAAAGAGGGAGGGGAAGCTATGGAAGCTGTTTTATTATTATATTAGTTGACAGTTTGCATGTTTATACGAATTATCATTTTTGTGGTTTCTTACTAATAGCTATGTTGTTAAATACAGACTAGTTAGCGGCAGATTAAAATGTGAAGCTAACTATAATTTTGCGCCAACCACAAGAGACCGTCATAGATGTCATATGTGCCCTCAAACCTTGAACGCGAAGTTAACCAGCGCGTTCCGAATTTCGTTTTATTCCATGCGAGAAATGCGAAGCACTTCATCCCATTTGTCCTTTTTGTCCTTATATCAAATTGATACCAAACATCAAATATGCATCGGAAAACTAGATATACACTAGTGTTAATGCGTTTCGAAAAATGTCCACGCGTTGGGTTGTCGCCATTAAATATTCAGTCTTTCTCGAACTGTGTTGTCTGTATTTCAGTGTGGTTGGTTACTCCACTTCCACTAAAATTAACTCACAAACGTTTTTCCACGCACCGAACTCATTTCGAAATTTATTTTGCGTATTTACAACGGAGCGGTTGGGTGGTTTAATAATTTCTGTTCTTTTTGGTAAAGTGATGCATAAAGACCCAGACCAAGATGTCTTTGACAACTTCCAGACCTCCTCAGGTATCACTCCGGCTTTTGAGCCGGTACTGTACACCACACAAAGAGGAATCGGCAAAGTCAACCACAATCATCCTTGCAAATATCGACACAAAGGTGGTCAGCGTTTTTTCACATAGACATCAGCAATATAGCCTTAA
This sequence comes from Eristalis arbustorum, assembly GCA_916610145.1. NCBI lineage: Eukaryota > Metazoa > Arthropoda > Insecta > Diptera > Syrphidae > Eristalis > Eristalis arbustorum. The sequence goes on from OU744317.1 coordinate 6,359,252, forward strand.
ATGCTACTCAGGCCAAAATTAAATTGGTTTCTTTTTAAAAAAATTGCCATAATGACCTTCTCCCCACTGAAATGTAGCAGCAGGATTGCAAACATCATTCCATGATTTTCTTCAGGTTCCCCAAGACCGCACGTACTACTACGAACTACTGACTTCAATTAGGGTCGACTAGCAGAATAGTTCTCCACATTCCCCATATTAAATGCTCCCTGTACAGGTCCTTGGCCTCTAGAGCACTACTTTCCACCGGCTTTTGATAATAAATTCTGAATTCGAAAGCACTCCCGAACCAATTTGCGCGACGTCCCCCCGTTATGATAAATCCATCAAAAACGACCCTCGCTCCGAAAACTAAAATGCGGACAAGAAGACTCAAATTCTAATTTTGCCAATTTCAAGTTAACAACCAAAATGAATTTTAAAATGCACCACATCCCCACCCGGCGGCCGCCCATCGTCACGACATTAGGAATTCAAATCTCTCCCATTCAGATATTCCAAGTATTTCGCCCCTCGCGCGAAAGTTTGCTGTCGTTGACTTCGCTCCGCATCCGTCACGGCAACTCTCCATTTCATCGAAATGGAACTCACTGCCAGCGATAAAGATAAACAAAAGGAGGCGCAAAAATTCAAAATGTATTCACGGCCGAGCCGGGCCGGGCTCGCAGCCGAGTTATAAAAGCCACAATCATTTTGTTATCAAACACCCGCGGAGGGTGGGGCACGCGTTCGAATGATACAACAAGAGGTTGACACAGAAATGAAAACAGCACACACTATCCCCCACTCCACACACGCTCACGCACACATTCATTCATTATCTCCGCCACATCGGAATTCAACAATAGGATATTTTCTGGCATACCTCCCGGATGTGTATCTGCTCCTTGAATAAATTCTTCGAGGGGACAAAAAGAACCGAGCGAAAAAGAATTCCGCTGCGAGGACTCATCGGGGAGGTCGAGGTGCCATCAATCCGTTGGGGGAGGTAGCGTGCCCGGGGCGTATAAATCGGCGCAAGGCGAACCAAGATTCCGAGAAAAAGAAGAAAAACGGGTGAGTAAGCGAAAAGTTAGGTATTCGTCTTTTGCCAAGTTGGAGGACTTTAAAGATCACGGAGCGTTACGACAAAATCCCTCTGTGAGCGTCATTTCACTCGTCGGCGCTCTTATTAATGATGCACGGACTGGGAAGAGGGTGGTCGTGGCGGCGGAAGCGATATGTGTGAACTTGCACCTGCCCTTGAGCGAGTGGCGGCTCCTCAAGAAGAACTCCTGCCACTCCTGTCTGACACGACGGGGACGCGGGACGGAGGACGTAAAATAAACAAAAATCGCAAAGGAAAGAAAAATGACGAACATTTTGCAACGTCAACCAACCACCGGTGGAATGAACTTCGGAGTGGATTTCGATTTCCTTTCGTGTCGTCGCCGCTGAAGCGCAGCATTCATTCACGTCATCGTCGTGATACGAAAACACACAAAGATTGACGTATCGATGCTGTTAGACAGTCGATTTCCCGAGGTGACTTCTGCTTAATTGTCTCTCAAGAGCGCGGGACTTGGGATGGTTCTCAATGAGGAAATTAAAGCCCTGAAGGTGAGTGCTTGATTGACGGTAATTGAATCTTATTTGTGTGTACATGCGAGGGCGGCGGCGACCTGGCTGTAGGTGGAAGGACATCAGTTGATGTTGAAGTGATTGCGTGTACTTTGCTGTGTAATTGAAATGAAAGTGAGACATTTATCTCAAGATCAAGGTGTGACGGAGCGATAGAGGGTCGAATGGATGTTTGCCATCATTCAGGGAGCCAGCTGCTGGGGTCCATTCAGACGATGATGACGGAGGCTATGGTGGCTTTTTTTTTCTCTGATAAATAGGTGTACGAAGTGGATTCTGGGAAAGCAATCTAATTGAAATCGGCAACAGCTCGGAGATTGTTCATTTAGTTAATGTGAGAGAGGTCACTAACTATTTAGCGAAGAAGAGGGCTTAAAGACTACCGCCCTTATTAAAAAATAATATTCATTGACCGTCGCTTGGAAATTTGGCAATTTTCACTAATTTATGTCTTGCCGTCCTTAAATGTTTTTAAGCGTCCCCTGTTCCTCTCGACAGTAAAATGCTGACTTCAATGAGGGGTCGCTAGTTAAATAGATTCCTACGTTTGCTCTGTTCATGTACTTGGCCGCAAGAGAACTACTTTCTATCGGCTTTTAAGTGAAAATTCACACCTAATCCAATACTGCATGCCATGTATATATAAACAAATAAGAAGCTGTTAGCATCTTTGGGTTCTAACGCCAGGAACTGCATTCTTGTGTAAAAAATCGGATGCTCGTTCAATATCCAAATATATTGGATCTGAGATCGAAAAAGTTAGAAGATTTAGGAGCCTAACAAGTGCACAAAGTTCATAGAAACAGTGTTTTTCATAAAACGTTCGCTGTGTCCCACTTTATGCCTTATAGTACCGTCTTGTTCAAACCATATATAATTTTTGAACTAAAATCTTCCACCTGACTAATGATCCTTATTTCGTTCGTTGACAAAAATGCGCTTCATCACTCATCGCATAACAAGATATGTTTCCAATTTGCCTGCAAGACATAGTGTTTCGTATTGTGCGTGAGTGCAATCTTGCGTCCATTTTGGGGTATCGATATAGTAACATATACAGGAGAATGCCTATAAACTTTCCTCGGAAACAGAAAACGTAGAGTTGATATTTTCTTGATGCTCAGAACGGTTTGTGTCTGCAATAATCAGACTGACTACTTCAGATGTGAAAAAGTATTGGAAGCATTGTAGTGGTGGGGCTAAATTTGAATGGTTTGTGGCAAGGAACTATTGCTTCCAAATGCTACCTCATTGACATGAAGCTGTAATAACCTCTTTTTCCATGAAATTTGTTTAAATTCGTTTGATTTGATGTCAAATTTGGTTAAATTACTGCCACTGAAGCCACCTGTAGACGGAGTTGAGTTTTAAATTCCGATAGTGGAGGTCTTTTGGATTGGAAGGTTTGAAAGAGATTGTTGCCGTTGCGGTAGCAAGTTATTTTACTTATAAAATTGAAATTCAAGATTGGAGTTAGAACATACCACCAAAAAGTTATCTTGTTCTATAAATTGGATACTCAAAGAAAAATCATCTAACATCTTAGAATTGAGAACTAGTGCCACTATAATTCACTTCATCAAAGCACTCCGATATTGCAAAATCGTCACCACTCAGTTCATCATCAACACACAACATATGTGCTGTTGTCCTTTCATCAGACAGCTTATTTTCTCAACTCTTGCCTACGAGAGTTTTTATTTTGTGAATATTATACTCTTCGCTATGTATAACTATATGGGTAGCCAGTAGAGTGTCCTATTACCTACAGTTTTATACCGACTCCAAACGGCCAAGTTTGACAAGCTTTATCTTGACAGTCATACTCTTTGAGCATTGTCAGTGCTTCGAATGATGTGGGAGTGTAAAAAATATTTTTGTCAGACAAAACAGGGATCGAACCTAGACGTCGAAGCACATACTCACAAAGCCACGGGCCACCACTCCATTGCTATATAAAAACAGTTAAAAAAGTCTATATATACAAAGCAAACAACTTTTGATCTTTTAAACTCTCCTGCTATAGCACGCACTTCAGTATGCGTTATGACCGTCTACAAACAGTCATCAGTATTCGTCTTCTCAACCAATTTATCTTTTCAATTGGTTTTTACATTTGTCATGGATAGTTGATCGCCATTTGCGTTAATTAATTTAACCTGAGTTGCCGTTCGGTCGCTCATCAACCCAGAAGATCTAGGTTTTGTTTATACTCTTCGTGACTTATCGTTTGAGTTACCGAGAGTGGGTTAACATTCGTTGCGGATGGAATTTGAGTTGACCTACAATTAGCAGCATAAAACCCGAAGTAATTTGCCCAGTGTTGACTTAGGACGCAATGACTCCGTTGAGAGCAGTATTAATAGTTATTGGAGTTATAGGCGGCGTCTGATTGATATTGAATGCAGCGATCAATTTCTGGATATAGTACAAGCTATTGAAGTCGACGGGACTTTATTGATTCCTCATGCTGCGCGACAATTATAAAACAAAACGTTATGATTTACTGTCTTGATTTATTTGTCTTGTCTCTTCGACTTTTCTTAATTTTGCAATTAAATTTTCACATAAGGAGAGTTGTAGGTCTTCTTCTTTTGCAAATGACTTAGTTATGCTCACATTCTTCCCAGATGCACGATTGATAGGCTTGTGACCATGTGTGCTGATACTGGGATGACGGTTAGTGTGGACAATTGAGTGGTTGTTCAATGCAGTCTCGTTGTTAATTTTCAGCTTTGGTCATGAAATATGGGTGAACGATTGAGATCACGACCGTTCGAGCTGTTGTGGAAGTTTTTTGGTTGGTAGGGTGAGAAGCAGGGCAGTGATCGAGGAATTCAACGTTGAGCAACGGAAAGGACTACGCTTCGATGACTTGGGCACATGGCACGAATGTAACTAGTCTCACTTCCGAGGCGAGACCTAAAAGCGATTCCATCAGCTAGTCTTCGGATTGGCCGATCCAGCACGAGGTGATTGTGCCAAATCTAAAAACACTATTCCTGATAATTTCGAGTCGATCGATGCTTGTATGTTGTTTGTATTTGGTCCAATCACCTCGAAGATTATGATTTTTTAATGATTCCTCATGCTGCGCGCCTCACTTCATTCATACAAGTTGCTGCATATCTCAGAATGTTAACCGTTTTCTGTGCCTGCCCACCGAAATAGGAATATTTTCCATATGCGTACGGCGGATGCCCCGTTTGAGGATTCCACATAGAAATTTCAAATGACGTTCGTTTGTCTACCTCGCTTGCATATAGCTTAAGTAAAATCTAGCGAAAGTTATGCGGTATATTTGCCTGAGATTCAATCTGAACTTCACAAAAAAATTTAGATACATTCATTTTTTGTTCTCATGTCGCATACATCTTGCCAAATTTCAGAAGTCTTGTTCAAGTTACTCAGTGGGAAAAGATTTGGTAACCTCCTCTCCTCGCGAGCACACATCAAATTTGTCTGCTCTTGTTTTTTCAATGAATTATTTCTGTTCGCACGGGATGAACTCGAGTGTAATCTTGCTCTCAACCACTAATCCTGCCACCATCCTGACACAGAGCACTTCTTCTTTGTTGAAATCCCATCTAGATGTTTGCCTGAACTTCTGTGTGCTATCCACATGGGGATCTTTTGCAAAGCATATTAATGTGCGCCGCTGCAGGGAAACTTATGCCACTGAGGACTGAGGAGAGTAATTTTCACTTCCCGTCGAATCAGATGCACTATGTGTGTATAGCACGAAAACTTGCCTGTAAGTACATCACGTGCGGCTTTATTTTTTTGTGTATAATAATGCTGCGTCTGAGAGGAGACAGAATTGACAGGTAGGAAGGCTGCGATGGTTTCGCAAAAACACAATGCGCTTCGCTGCAGTCTTGATGTCGGAGCCGATTTACGTACCTGATGTACGCCAAAAAGGACTGAAAAAGAACGCAGTGATCCATCAACTTGATGCGATGTTGACGATATTGACGCATGAGTTGGTAGCGAGTTGTTAATTAGCTGCTAGCAGACGATACATGCTTCTGTGGATACCAAAAGCCCATTAATGATCTCAGAAATATCTTGGAACAAGCAGTCCTTGCTATATCCTTTTGAATATAACAAAATTTCCCATTTATCAAACGTAACAGAAACACATGCATCCCACCACTTCCACAGACAAACTGATTCAATCTGCTTTCCATATTTATGCCAATCCCACGCCCACGACGACGATTTTCATCCCCCACAGCGAAGAAATAATCTCCCCTGGTCAATGCCGCAACACTTATCCCATTCATCCCGCATCGTGTCCGCCAGAGACTATCCCTTTTTTCAATTGCACAAATTGCCATCAATAAATTCCCAATTCATCGAAGTCAGTGTGATTTCCTCTCATTCACGGACAATCGGTTGTTTCCTCCCCATCTTCGCCCTGTCCGCCCACACACAGCTCCCTTCGTATCGATTGAGATGTGTGCCAGCAGGCAACAGCACAGCGTTACCAATGTCATTGTCTTCTGCGACTCACACGAACCCAATTAGTTTTATTTGCATTTCAATATCCTGTCACATTGTCAGCGGCGATGTGTGAGACACATTCGTGTCCTTCAGAGTGCTCGAGTTGAATTTCCCATCAATTGTTGCGACGACGAACTGACAGCAGAGGAACATCAACGCCAGATGAAAGGCACGCCGGGGAAAAAAAAGCACACGTTCGACATCTCCATGAAATCACAAGTCACAGACTCCTGTCAATGTAATTAATCGTTGTCCTTCGCAAACGCCTAGGATTTCTTTGAAGGTTTCATCACCCACAGTGCTCACCCCGCACACACACTTGTTCGTGTAGGGATTTTTTTCCCTGGCGTTCGTGTTTCTTTTTTATGCCGATAGATGTCCAAGGTGACATCCCCGGCGTTGGGGGCGGCGGTTGTCGGGTTCTGTTGATTGATGGATTATCCATCTTGCCGGTCGGCTTCGGGTTTGGCTTCGATTTGTGTTCCCTGTTGGGAGTGGGCTGCCGGCGGAGTGCCTTTGTGTAGCTGTGTGAAACGCTCTGCTAAACAAATATTGGTACAGCATGCCGTTGACGGTGGAGGGGAAACATAATTTTGTTTAGTGAATAGAAACATTGGATGGCCTTTTAGGCTCGGTAAACAATGAAATTATGGCCAAAGGTGTAGTGGAAGATTTTTCATGCTGTTGGATGTGGATGTACGTTTGTTCGCATGTGTGGATGTGCTTGCTTGCTACAGTGGGTGATGCAAGTAAGTGGATGAAGGTGTATGTTATGTGGAAGTGTAAAGCAAACTTTCTCTGCGTAAACAAGAAACGATGAAACAAATCGCAGGAGTTTATTTTGGCCATTAAATTCTACAAGGTTAAGAGGATAATTGAAATTTTATTTGACATACCACAGCATGACAACGTTTCTGGAAAATGTTTGTTATAAGGGAGGATAGTTTGCCTCTAAAAGTTGGCCTCAAGGTCTCAAGCACTGTGTGTGTGACTGTCTTCATCTGCTATTTAAGGCCGATTAAAAAAGAGTGAATTAAAGTGTACGCTTTATATTGGGAACTAATAAAAACCGGGCCTATGCACTATAACCAGATTTCTCCTTGAAAGCAATTTGCATCAAAATGTGTAAGCTTTTACGTACAATTCTGCCGAATAGCTTCACACGTTTCCTTTGCAATTACTAAAAAACAAGCAAATATTCACAAAAAGAGAATATTTAATTTTCAATAAATACCACTCCTCCGTAAGATCAAGTAATATATAATAATATGGGTGGCGCTACGGCCCGTAGGGGGCCAGGGCCTAGCTTCTTAGCAACCACTCGTGTTGTGGAGTGGAAGAGACCTACAGGTTTATGCCGAATCCGAACGGCTTTGTTTGAGAAGCTTTCTCTAGACAGAGAATTACTCTTTGAGCATTGGCAGTGACTCGAAAGAGGTGGGGCCGTGAAAATTGTTTCCGTCGCACAGAGCAGGAATCGAACCTACGACGTCGAGGTAGGGGTCGACGCACATACCCACGACACCACGGGCCACCACATAGAGTAAAGCCCAATAAAAAGAATGTATTCCTATACATACAATTCTATGGACTTAAAATTCAAAACTAAACTTAACCTGAGTACAGGTCTTTTTTGTCATTTTAGATAGCGATTTCTTTGAACTTATATTAATTAATACCGCCTTTACTTGCAATCTTTGAAGGACGAAAATTTCGTGTATTTACTTTATTTTCAGATGCCCTTTCAATAGCCTTCTCAAATATTGGGTCTCTAACTTAATTCGTGCGGTCTTTGGATTGTTTATTACCCGTAAGAAGCTACGACTTTTTTCCCATCTTTCTGGTAATTTGTGGATCGCATCCCAAAAGAAATGTACCGACAAGGCAGCCAAAAATGAATCAAGCCAATATTTGATATATTGCGCTCTGCACGAATTATGTTATAGAACTCATGAAATGAGCAGCCTTTATAGAAGATACTGAACAAATAGATGTTTGTTCTTTCTCGCCTTTGCTTGCGTGCTCTTTAATATCCGAACATACATGCTCTTCGTTCCAATTGTTTAGATCGGGTTCTGTGTATGCTAGTCCCGTTCCGTCAAAAACTTTTCGCGGTTACTGATTCGGACGATATTAAAAAACTTTATTTTTCAATCTGTGACGGATAGTATTCAGAACAAAACAAACTACGTAGCTGTTCTGTAATGAATATCTGTAATTCTACGCTATTAGGTGTGAAGAGTGCAGTGTTGCAGATGACTACCATGACCTCTTTATCTCTTTTGCGCAGTAGCTCCTGCATTCCTCATCAGACAGGTTTGACATGATTACCGATTAGGAATGAACTTTAATGAAATTCAATGAGTCTTTGCAAAATGCAATGACAATGCGAATGGGGCATGCTTGACTTTGACGTGAGCTGCCGTAGTGGCCGGCGATCTCTGCTCGGTGCCACAAAAAATATTAAATTATTTGCATGTCCCCATTTCTTTCGAGTCACTGTCACAACTTAAAAAGTAGTCCCTGTCTAGAAAAAGCTAAATGGGCATGCAACTGTAGGTCCCTTACGCTAGTGAAAGAACACTAGCAAGCACAACACGAGTGGTTGCAGAGAAACTAGGCCCCTCTCGACTAAAAACCAAACAGCAAACAATCAGTAATGAAGTTTAAATCACATGACAGCGTGTCGCCTTGCCCAAAACCTTTTTTGGCGCTAAAGCTGTCGGTGAGTTCATTACCCACCTTGATGGAGCAATGAGAGTTCTCCATCGTCATCGTGCACAATCTAAGTTTGGCAGGAATGTCATGGCATGACGCTGTGTAGGTAGTCTCCCTGCACGCTGTCATATGCGGCCTTCAATTTGACGAACCTATGGTGAGTGATTTGCACTTCTTAGGTCATTGCCAGGATCTGATCTGGAAGATCTAGTCTATTGTGGACTTTCCTGACCTGAAGCCATACTGATACGGAAATACCAGATTGTTTACAAATGGTTGCAGGCGTTCACATAAAAAGGCAGAGAGGATCTCGTGCGCGAGGTTGAGCAAACGACGCAGATATTGCACTCATCAGGCATGCTTTCCTCTGAGCATATATTACAGATGAGGTGTTGCATGCGCCCAACCAGTTCATATGCAGCTGTTATAAGCAGTTCAGCGGACAGACCGTCCGCTTCAGCAGTTTTGTTCGTGACTTTTCCAGATTATCAGCAGCGACTGCGATTCTACTACTAGGTGTCCATTTTTGTCCCTGCAGACTTCAGTCCGAGGGCTTTACCCTCCGGATAAATGTTTTACCATTTTGCTAAAACTTTTGAATCCCCTTCGTGCCGTAATATCACTCCATCTCACCGACCTTCTCTTCAGTTCGTAGAACTTACGAACAGCCCTCGTTGTGCGATGCAGCGTTGCCTTGTAGGCCTCCTGTTTGTTGTGCCTGCCTGCAATGTCGTCAAAGCATGGGTTTTTTTGTGGTGTCGTAAAACTCAGCATATCAGTGACATCTTCTTTGATGGCTGCTTGACAACGATTCCATTTTTCTTCGATGGCTTGTGCAGGCGGCGTCGAGAGATTCTAGGAGTTGTTGTTGTGTTCGTTCTCGACTCTTACCTTGGCTACAACAAGCAAATGGTACGAGTTGAAGTTGGCACCTCGGAACATTCGGACATAAAGAATATTGGACAAGTGTCTCACGTTGATCGCAATGTGATAAATTAGGTGACCGCCGGTTGGTCCCCTTATGGATGTCGAGGTGTTTGAACCGCACATCTCAGAGAGCCTACGCCGGAAGCGAAATACACCATGTTGAGTCGTGTTTCCGTATTTGTTGGTCGTGCAAGGAGTGTTTTCCGATGACTCCATTAAAGATTTCTCTGACAACAAACCGAATTATTAGAATACCCACCCATTGAACGGAAAAATGATAGGCAATTCATGAGAGATCCCGATGGTTATATTTACAAGCCCGTCGCCAAATAATCCTGCTTGACTAAAACCAGTTAGCAGCAGTGAGTGACCTAGAAGATTGTTCTAGATATCAGATCAGGTCATGGATTCATTGAAGGACGAACGGAATTTACCTGCTTTCAGCCCAAACCACAGACAAAAAACCAAATCGCAATTGAATGCTATTTTAATTACCAAGTGATTATCCCCTAACCTGAACCACTCCTCCCCACAGTGTCCTTAAACCACGAAAAATCTGGGACAACTGGTATCGATTTCATAAGTCCCCATAATCCATTCTTCCTACTCACACTGTCTGCGTGGAATCTGCCTCTCTCTCGCCTTCCAAAGGTGATTTTCTTTAAGATTTAATCACAGCTAATGATAATTATCGCGATGAAAGGATGCTAAATGAGTCGCCGGTAATGGGCCCACTACGGATTCGGCTGCAGGCATCTGTCAGCCATGCCATGTCGCCCCTCCATCCGGCACGGCAACAATGGAACTCTCACAATCACCCGCAACCCTCAATCAGATTCGTCTTCGCCTTGTGTGCGGTTGAGTGGTGATAATTATGATTTTCCAGGTGTCGGAGCAAATTTTCGGAGATTCATTGCCTTTTAATGAGTTCAAAGGAAACGAACGGATTCCTTTTCTGCGCCAAAAGACGTTGAATTTGAAAGGGATACCATATTTTTGGACCACCGCCGCGCCGGTGAGGGCGCCCTTAATGTGCTCATCATCATAACGGGGCGCAAACAAATGGACTGCGCTTAGGTACACATTTAGGATATCAATTATGTGGTGTGAGTAATGTCGTGTCTAATTATGTCAACATTATTTCCAAAATGTACGGAAACATAGTCAGAGTCAGAGGGAGTGTATATCTTGGGATTCCGGCCGGCAGGCAGCCAGTGTTATGATTGCTTCAAGTGACAATGATGAAGATGTGTACTCAACTGTAATGAGCCGCAATTCATCTACTTTCTGTGTCATTTTCTTTTTTTTTTGTGTGGGGCTGTCGTTTGCGTTCGGAGAACGCGCTTCAATTAGCTCAAGTGGTAGGTATCGGATTGGTTTTTGGCCACAGATGGACTTGGCTCACCACAAGTGCACACGCCTAGCGAGAGCGGGAGAATTGATTTATGAGCCGCCTTGGTGGGTTGGTCTTAACTTTGCAAATCAATCAAAATAAGAAAGCTCTGCGATTGTGCTATTCATTGGATGTTATTGGAGATGACGGTTTAAATTCGGAGAAGCACTAGTAAGAATGTTCAGCTCAATAAGAATGGACAATGACAGTGTTGCTGGTTGCCACAATCCGCCGCAGGCTCTACTCCAGGAAAACCTCTTAAACTCTGAACTTCGTCTGTGTCGGAGGAACGCTAAAAGACGATCGCACCAATTAGAGTGGAGTTTTTGATGACGCCTTTCACAAAAATGTTTTTTCGCCGCCATCCATAAAGATACAAGCGACTATTGCAGTGTTAATCACATCGGAGTGGTTAGAAATGATTTAGGAAACAATCCAAGTATTTTCATTCAGGCATCTCTTAATTGATGGTGTCCTCAATGAAGAGAAGTGGATGAACAGGCAAATTGAGCTCTGACAATCCATAATGAGACCATCAACTCTCGTGAACAAAGAATATTGCTATGAATATTTTTAATTTGCAAGATTAAGACTGAACTATTCTCAATTTCTTTTAATTTCCATTTTCAAGAGCACTTCATTATCGTAGACTGCTTGTTGAATGGCCAGCACATCGACACAATAACAACTGGCATCTGTTTAATCAAAGTGCAAATGGCAATATCAACAAGTAGGCACCATTCTTTATATTTGCTCTCCAGAAATTGCTCATTATTAAGCGACCTCGTTACATCCACGATAAGTCACTTTTGTGATTCATGGGCTGCGGGAATAATTTGTCCGTTCAGAATGCTCCGGTCAATGGACATCCATTACAACTGACATTTTCTTGCCCAAATTGAATGCCATTAATGTGGAAGATCTACGGTTACAGCTAAGGGGCTAGTACATGTGTGGTAACCTCAGCCGAAATGAGGGGCATTCGTGGAATTATTTTCTGTTTGCTAGGAATGATGACGGTCGTCATTGATAATGCTGGAGGCATTATATTTGATATATCACCGAAAATATTGTCCAAAGTGGAACTGTGAAACTGCGGGCATGGAGTCATAATTTTAAGGGAAATGACTTGGAATTAGGGCTTTATTTTTAAGGGCTAAAATGATGAAAGTGCAAGTGTACTACCGAGAAGTCTAAGGGGATAAAAACGTTTTTACTCGTGAATAAGTTTTCGCTTTAGGCAAGATATCTTCTCCGTTTTGCATTTAAAATTAGATTTACGTACAATATATTCGACAAGCGATGAATAAAAAGACACATTTCTGTAAGAATAGGTTCCAGACTTGGAACAAGGACTCAGCCAACTAAGAGATTAAAACTGATATAAAAAAGTGACCCGTTTGCTTTGGAATTTCCTAAGACGAGTACATTCAAGCATCAATTTACAGAGTGGTGTACCAACTGTGCTACAATAAGAAACTCAAATCACTTTTACTTTTATTTTAATCAAAATAGTCTGGTGCAGTCAGGTGAGGTGACCTTGGGCGAATGTTCGTTGAAGCTCCGTCATAACTTCGCCTGGTTTTGTGTGCAGTTGATTCAACTTGCTGAAACCTAATGCTGTTGAAATGGTTCCTTCCTCGACGCAGTTCTGGGTAAAAAAATAACTAAAAAACTCCTTTAACATATTTAAATAACGGTTCTTTGAAAGTTTTCTTGAAAGAAGTATGGTCCCACAGTGCCCACTGTGCACCACACTATGACTCCTTCTGGGTGCAGTTCCACCTCATGGAGTATTTCTAGATTAGATTCACTCCAAATACAGCAATTTTCCTTGTTTGCATTGCCGTTTAGATTAAAATGGGTCCCATCAGACGTGAAAAAGCAAGTTGGTGTATTCTTCGGCCATTTCCATAGTTTTTCAGCAAAATTCCAGTTGCAAAGGCAAATCTAGTAACAAGAGTCATCATTTACTATCCGTTGTAATGACCGTCTGCTAACTACTAATTGGCGCCAGTAAGTTTCGCGACCAAACGCTTCGGTTTGCCTGAATTGAGGATGCTACAGCTGCGATTGTGTCTTGTACCCGTAAATAGGGCTCCCGATGGTCCCGATTCCAGATTCGGCGAACATTTTTACCAGCCTTATAATAGTCAAGACTATCGAAGGGGTGGGTGCGGGTGTCTATTCCCAAGATCTCAACATTGCTATCTCTTTGAAGCTCCCTGATCACTGTAGCGTTTTTCAGGCAAAAACCATAGCGATTAAAGAGGCGATTCATGGCTCAAAAACAAGGTGATATCAAAGAGGGATATCACCATCTGTTCGGATAGTCAGGCCGCTATAAAATTTCTAGACAATGTCATGTTCTACTCAAAAACATCCCTTAATTGCAGGCTGTCTCTTAACGAGATGCCTGAGCATTTTAACATTCACCTCATGTGGGTGCCGGGGCACTGTGACTTCCAGGAAACTGCAAAGCCGATGAACTCGCCAGGTGTGGTACAACGTCATCCCTATCAATAGCAGGGGTACCGCCTTCCATGCCGAACGCTACAGCCCACCGTCTTTTAAGGATTCACACAATTAAAACAACCAATGAACAATGGCTAGAAGGCACCACCTGCCTTAAAACAAAAGACGTCTGGCCATCACCTAGCCCAAAACTGTCACTCAGTGACCTCAGTGCACTCATTAAGGACTCTCATAGGAGTCAGAAGCAGGAAGATAACACTCACCACCCACTCTGCTCTTACAGCTCTCTGGCTTGTAGTAGGTTCCTACACCTAGGAGCCTACTACTTCAACAACCTCAACAAGATAAGCACCACCAGCATAGGCCGGCTAAATCGCTTCACCACAAGCACTAACTGGTTCCGATGTTATGAGAAGGCAATCCGAGTGGTATCACAATGGTCAATCTACTTGGACGGAATTGGAGGATTGCAAATGGTGCACTATTCAAATTCTCTTTTCATTCACATCCCAAGCATGCATTTTAATAAATTTAAATAACCAACTTGCCAAAAAAAAAAAAAGGTCGATGACTCCATGGAAACAAGTTGTGGCATTTTGTTTTTGAAGCATGATTCGTGCGTCACCCTGTAATTAAACATATTTCAAGTGTCATTTGAGGCAAGTAACTTTAAACACTTTTTGAACATAGGTGGCATAGCCGGCGAAAGTGGTATAGAAATTCCAGAGACAAAGGGATAAATAGCAAAGAAGAATTGTAGGTTATATACATCTAGCGGTGAAGCAATAACTCGCAGAATACCTCTTCCGATTGCTGCAGTCGATTGGCATTCTCGCACTATGAGTCAGTTCTTGACGACGAAAAGATAGTAAATTATGACAATTTCCAGGATGCAATGTATACAAACGAATGCGGTTAATTCGAGATTAGGCAATTCAGAAATCGAGGATGTCATGTAAGCCTTTTCGAAGACAGCTATAGTGCCTTCAGTTTGAAAAGCATCCTAACCATCCAACGAAATTAGGATATTACAAAGAGAAGATCGTAGCAGTAGTCCTAGATTTGGAGTATTATTTTCCATTTATACCAGAAAAAACGTACTCGTTAGGCCGACGAACCTTGGAGGGTTTGCTTTCCATCAGTAACGCCCTGAGCACGCTGCTCCCAGTTAACAAAGTCAAGATATCTTGCGTACGCTATAACTTAGACTTTATATTGACGGTTGGTCTTTCTTTCCCTCTCGCACAAGGACGCTCACAAGAGTGCGAAAGTGTACGCCGAAGAACGTCTAAGAATGGCCGGTATTTCTTTAGCTACTGTCTCTCGGGCTGCAGGTTCAACAATACTGGATGAAGTGTCTCATACTCCATTCTCAATCCTAGCAAACGTGATCATACAAACATGAACGACGCAGAATTTCTCTCTCAAAGCACCAAGAATCATTTCCGCCGTTCTGCTTCCAAGAATCATTTCTGCCGTTCTGCTTATCGTTTAAATGCTTTCAGCTTTCAGCTTCTTAAGGTCTAGTGTACGTCGGATTGTAAAGCGATGTCATTTGTGAAGTCAACTAATTAAAAAAACTCTCTTGTCTAAAGCAAGCTCACTAGTCGTTTTAGTGTACGGTAGCTTTGCCTTCCTTATCAACAACCCATCACTCAAAGAGAATAGAGAATAAATTCCGCTATTCACTGTGCATTCCCATTTATACGGATTTTTAAGATTTGCAATTATATGGGTTGCTTGACTGCAGTCTGAGCTCTTCCGTCGCACGTTAAACCGCCAATTAAAACCACAAAGTTAGTCTGGATCCCTTCTCCATAAAATCTAGAGAAAGTACTGGCTTTACATAAAAAGCCTTAATTTTTGTTTGACTGTACGATGTACTCAAGACAACTTGAACAATTCCATTTTGAAACTCAAAATCTTCTGTGAAGCAGCAGTCGCATTGAATTCGCGAACACACGCATGGTTTAATTCAGCCTAACTAGACTTTGGCGACATTAATTGCAGTTTATAATTTCTATACACATTCCCAACTCCAGTCCACGTGCTTCCCAAGAGAAACCCCCTTCTTTCCCATTGAGTCCTCCTCTTGACCTCGTTTCCATTCAAGAACCTCCTACAGAACGCCTCAGCTGCTAAGTATTCAAAGTTTTTCCAAGCAAATCCCTCGCACCAAAAAACAACAAAATCTCAACTAACCACATTCTAGACGACCACTGTGTGTGCCGTCAATCTCTTGATTCAATTAAAACAAAAGCGGAGATCCACATTTTGTACCCGGCCATCCACCGAAATGATTCCATAATTACTTCGTAGGAAAACTATGCTAACCGACCTCTTGATCCGGAAACCCAATAACCCTTCCCCGGGTCTGGCTCCACGACGACCAAAATGACGGCGCACTGTTCTTGGAAAAAACTCCACTCTCACGCCCTTCAATCGGATGAAACTCGAAGCAATTCGTTCGGAAGCTGTGCCGAATAGTAGAATTAATAAAATACACCATGTTCCGGGTGAGTTGGGGCGCAAGGGAGTTTTGTTCACTCCTTAACAGTCCATCCCCGCGGGACTTTGTCGTTTGTTTCGTTGGCAGTGCAAATGCTGAGCAGCTAACCGCTGCTGAATACCGCCAGTAGAATTCAATTACACTTCAAATGGGCTTCGTTATTTTGGATGAATTTTGTGGCTAATAGCGTTTCATTTCGCGCGTATGGAGCGGAGCACTGTGCTGCGGGTCACTTCGAGGAAATTAATGCAAATTAATTGTGAAAATGAAAGTTTTCCACAAGTGTGCCTTCATCAGTTGGGACCATTATTGCCAATTTCAAGAGGGATAAAGGCAATCGAATGAAATATTAGTGGGAGTGGATAGTCAATAGGCTTTGGATGAAAGTCGATTTGCTAAAGAGCTTTGGGTGCTTTTTGTAGCTTTAGAAAATAAAAGCAGAACTAAATTTAACGACGAAAGCTACCTAGTACTCGTTCGTTCCAAGAGATGGCGCCGGGTGAAAGAGAGCTTTTTTCGTTTAAAAGCTGACCATGGTTGTAGTCATAGGATTGTGTTGAATTCATTGGGTGTGTTGAATTTATGCGAATTCGAATGTCTTCATTGTTTGCCATTTATTTATTCCTTACGACATAACGAAAAGAGAGGTGAGAACATTTATTGCGGACGTATTTTCATCTCTAACTTATCAATGAAAGCTAAGGTAAGAGTAAGACCTATTATAATGGTAAATATCACTGTGAAAAAGATTTTTGATTCCTGATTGACAGAGCAAGGCATTCTGAACTTACACACTTGACATTTGATGCTATGAGTTTAATATCGAGGAGGATTGAAGAATAAGTTATTTCCAAAATCAAGGTACAAAGAAATGTAAGCTGTCTTATAAAATGAAGCGCTCGTGTATTGGTTCGAATTTAAAGTTCGAACTTCGACATTGAAGTCAAGGCATCACATTGAAGTCATCATGAATTCACAAATTCTACGTTTACAGGCATCGAGGGAGATTTTAATAACATCGTAACCAATGCAATGAATAGAGTACTCAATATATCGAGTACTGAACTTTCTTTACCAATTCACCATCTTTTTAACAACAGGGTGATGCTTTCAGTTTGGTGAGACCAAGATGCAGTTAACATTGATACACTGTGGGCTGGTGTTCTCTACCCTCTCCTATGGAACTTTGCAATGAATGAACTTCTACTGACAGGGTGCAATGTCATTGGCTGCGCAGACCATGTTACATCGGCATCTGAGATATATACGTACTATGTATGTATATCCACGAGATTTTCGAAAAAAAACAGGAGCAACGAATTGATACAGCGATTGCTATACAGAGTCAATGTCTATTTTTTACATCCCTACCATACTGGTCCATTTGTGTAGGATGATGATGGAGAATGCACGCTGCTCTATCAAGGTCGGTAAGGACCTAACAGCGACCTTTGATGTCAAAAAAGGTTTTAGAAGAGGCAACGCGCTGTCTTGCGACTTTTTCAACATCATTCATGAAAGAATTGTTCACTTCCTCTCACGAGTGGAAGGGTGCACAGTTTTATCTGAACGGCAAAGTTTGAGGCGCTTTTTCTAGACAGGAAATTCTCTTTGAGGCCGTGAACATTATTTTTTCGCTCAGACCAATGATCGACCATACGTTAGGGTCGACGCACATACCCAAAACGCATTCGCTAACTACACGCGGAATTAAGATAGAGACCCATGTTAAAACTGCTCTATAGCGCTATGAAGAGACTATAATGTGCAGTCATGCATAGTCCATTTCATCCAATTCTGTCAAACTAAAAATGCTTTATATCATAGCGATTGGAACTCAACAAGAACATTACTTTCAGATGGGGCCATCCATTTCAATCGATACTGCAAAACATCTACTGCTGCATCTACTGCAGATAAACGCTTACACATGCATCACCAAAAAAATACTACCGACTCTCGATCGTAAACGCTCACTCTAACTAGATGGATTGAGTAGATCGAATCTCAGAAATGTTTTTTTTTTGTCTTTTCATTTTTATTTTATTTTTCAATTCATTTACTTACATGCTAGACAAAAATGCTTAAGACTGGCTTAACTCACTTGAAACAACGTTCTTACATCTAACCTACTGTGCCACTATGGTCAACGTCAATTTGAGAAGCTATCAGCGGTGGAGACTGGTTTTGATGTAACCACCAGTAAAATTGCCGTTCTTTGGCAGTCTCTCTCGTTTCTCGAGAAGAGATCGCACTACTGCACCGGAGGAGATCCTCATGACTGTGAGTGACGTTCATATGGGAGTCGCCTGTCCGCTGTTCAGCCTACGACGTGGAAGATTACATGACAACCGTATGGATCCTATATAATATATATAACGTTGGCGTAGTAAGTCGGAAGAAGTTATAGCTCGTGCAGTATGCCTTCTAGTCAGCTTAATAATGAAATTATCCTCGCTGTACAGGACCTCGTTGGGATAGCACTTCTTGTACTCACACTCGGGCGTACGATACAAGCGGAGACAAGTCCGAAGACATTGTCTCTCGAACGACCTCAGCTTTACCATCTGGGAAGGACTCACGTTGAACCACAAAGGACAACCTTACACCATAGCAGATTACCTTCACTCTGGTATAGAGTTGGCTCCTCTAAAACAACCCCAATGACACATCAAACACCTTTTTATCTTTAGCCAGAGCAATGTCTTTATGTTTGTCAAAATGCAGATATTGGTAAAACCAAATGCCAAGATACCTAACTACGTTTTACATCTAAAGGGCGTCCCTGTGGGTCAACAATGCCGAACTTACGCCAGTTTGTGCGTGTATCCCCTGATGCCATGTACAGTGGGGTCCTGAAAATGGATGTTTTCACACTTCAGTTGATAACCAACTTCCTGTCGTCGCAAAATTGCCGAATTTGTTCGACGTCACGTTGCAACAAGATATTTATTACTTCGACCTCCGGACATGATCTGTACACTACTCGATCGATGGCGTACGCAATTTAGTGCGGCATTGAACCGACAAGATCTGCAGTGAATATTGAGAACAAGAACGGCGATCCAACCGATCCTTGTTGCTGGCCATTTCATATGTCAAAGACCGTGGAAGAAGTTACATCGCCACTTTCTCAGAACTTTCGTCGGCGTTGTAACCGGATCCTGCGCCATTGAAAATGACGCTTCTAAATTGGGTCTTACCTAAAATGCCTTTGCAAAAGCTGCAGAGACGAGGCTAAGTAGTAATTGACATCAGTGTCAGTGTAGTTTGCGGTATGGGCTCAGCTGGATTCGCGTAGTTTCACAGCGGACCTATATGGGCCGAGGTGTGACTGCTCCGTTTATTGTTTGAATACCCGGTCCTGAGTAAGATCAGACAAGCCCAGTTTATATTGAATTTGAAAATAAAATAATTCTTTCCAATCACATTTTGGATTGTAACGATATTCTCTGCATATCAAGTTTGTTCATTTTTGTCACTCTTAAAGGTCTCGTCGGAAATGTGCTAAATTAATTCTTGCATCTCTTTATAAAATGTATCCTTAAATTTACCATCTAAGGGAATTACGGGGAAGAACTCTTCATATCACGTTCGGCATTTCTGCTGACTTTGCTCACGATAAGTAAGATCTCCATTTATCCAACTTATACAAATTATAGAAAATGCTTGCATCCACGTCTTATCGCGTAACTCGAAATGCACCAAAGAAGACCAGCACATGATAGATCAGCAATCACTACAACCACGAATTCGACGCCAGCACCTTTCGATTTCCACTTCTCAAACGGTGCTCGTAAAACTCCTCAGAAATTCCATCCCACTCCCACTCTGTCCAACTCAAACACTCCCTGCACCCAGCATCCCATATTCGATACTCCCAAAAAAACACAAAGAAAAAAATAAGAAACATAAAACTTTTATCGACATCCACTTGACAGGCCACAAGCGACAACAACTCGCTTTAAATAAATTAGACCAAATTACCCGTATCGATACAAATTACGAGTGTCTGTACGACTCGGTGAAAACGAACATGCGATTGCAGTGCAGACTCGGTTAATTAATACTCAGTCCTCAGTAAATGGCGTGGTATCTAATCGATTTCTTTCGTTTTTTCTTGTCTTCTCTTTTAGGTAAGCCCACAGATGAATTCACATTTCACGTGTAATTGGTAAGTTGCGGCAACGCCAAATAATTTGGACATAAAACGCAGAAACCCAGACGTGACCTATCCGCCAATTGGTAGCAATGCGAAAAACTACAAAATTATTAATTTAATGAGCAGCAGCGGCGGTGAAAAATCCGTCCCTAATTACCATCACTGATGCGGGGAATACGTGTAGACACGCGCAACATTCGCACGTTCGTCGAGTGCACGCAGAAACATGGAAACCCGTGGAAAAGAGGTGCGTCGCAATTGCCTCGGGTTAATCGATTTAAGCCTCACTCTTCCAAGTCACAGCATCTATGGCATTGTTGGAGGGGGAGGGGGAGAGCGCACGATGGGGACGATGCTGCTCCAGCCGGTACACCGATTGGCAGTGGCAAAACAATCTTTGGCCATATTTGCCTCTTGTCCAGTCCGGTTAGTGGGAGAATTAATTTCGAAGAACGCCGCTCATGGGTCGGATCGTTTTTGGTTTTTGGGTCATTTGTTGGTGTTTGTTGTCCAAAAGTGCCTCAATTCATCATCAGGTGATTTGTTTGCGACTATTTTTGGGGTGGTACAAACTGGCTGGAGTGTACAGTGAGCGACGGTGCCATTGGTTCACTCGAATTCTGATGTTCCATTTTGTGCCTAAAACATTGTACATAAATATAAGAAATTTGGGCACAATTCCTTGAATGTCTAGCTTCGACTTGAGAAACGTGTAATAAACTTCTAGTAGTACTAAGAACTCATCCTTGCTCAATTTGATGAGCGTAAAAAAGAAGGAAGGCGAATATAAGGCTGCGACATTTCGGAGCCCCCTTCTGTGATAAGTGATAACCAATGCCCATTTCCCCTTTTTTTAACTTTGCTTTTTCTTCGTTCAATCTTTGCTCCTAGATAGGTGGATGGTTGGAGACGATTCAACCGGGTTGTACCTCGTAATGAGTCTAGCCAGGATCGGTGAGTCTTCGGCTCCGAATCCGTGGGGAAACGCAATGGAGGACGTCTTCAAAACCGATGGAACTCACTGGAGAAGGACCAACATGGCTTGCGCAATTCGAGACAGCTGGCTAAAGATCGCGTCAACTGGAGCTACTTGTTGGGCGCCCCAGGTCCACCTCGGCTCTAGCAGAAAAAGGTTCTCTTCTTCCTCTTCTATTTTAGTGACCTTGATAAATACATTCTCGTCGTGCTGGGCAACGAGTCATATTTTCATTCGTTCAAGAGAACGTAAATAGGAACAGTCGTGCAAAATTTGTTACACGTCGCAAAATTCCAAAACAAACTGGAGGACGAACCTCTTAAAATTAAACACTTATGGGGCACTGTAGTCCATACCGCACAATAGACTAGCATACCAAAAACTAAACATTGTTGTTTGTAGGGTTCCACGTCCGATGAGGAAGGCTATACGGAATAAGACTTTACAATGATCACTTTGTACTCCAGACATCAACTACACTTGTTCTGTAACATTGGGGGCATGTAACATTTTACAGGGTCGTCGACCTGCCTGATTCGAGAGGAGTCCGATTAGACATGATAACTGGAAACAAGGCAAGACTGACGGTACTCTAAAAATGATGTCCTCTAACACCAAAAATCAAGTCCAAACTGAAACTCAAGGGTCTCAGCAAGCTGCACTCGATAAGTTTCTGCTGGGTCCCATGTCACAGGAAAGTAGTTGGCAGCGAATGAACTTGCCAGGAAAGGAGCTGAAACCGACCCAACCGAGGCAATCCCACGCATGGTGATAGAATCATGGAACTAGCAACTGAATTGTGGAAATTTCAACCCACCTGTGAGACCATTAAAGTTATGCTTCAAATCTCTGCCAGCCAAGGCACAGAAGTCTCCTTCCATGGTTTGCAGTTCAGGAGTTTGTCAGGATGACTGGGCAATAAGCGAGCATGACATAATCATTACATGAGAGATGTTAAGAGGAATCTATTCTCCCTTTGGGCATCGCAATGTGTCTCGGAAGACCTAAGTCAGAGGTAATCTTGGCGCGCGTGCTCAAGTCCTCCAATCTTTTGGGAAGTATAGGACGGCAACGTTGTTCGAAGTTCTGCAACGTGCTGGAGTTCTCGCCAACTGAAGAATCAATCCTCATCGACTCTGCGCCACACTCGCCAAGGGCGTCCCCCTATTGCGGCTACCTGGTCAAGCGGATTCCAATTCATGGCGTAGTACGCAAAGAAGTTATTTTTTCCTTACACAATCTTTCTAGGTTCTTCAGACGTTCTCAAGTTGCTGTTTGGACACACGGTTTAGCCATAATCTCGTGTGGTTACAACTTTTGATTATGACAGATTGCAGGTCTAACATGTCTCTCCAGACAATACGATATCTTGTCAGCTGTCTTGAATATTTTACCTTCCTCTGTGGTGTCGCTCGGCAGGCTCAGAGTTGAAAAGGCCGGAGATAAGTTCATTTAGGTAATAGTGTCTATAAACAGAACTGATTCCACGGACAGTCGCACATTGCTTTTCTGAACGTGGCTTTAGCCATACTGATTCTACTACGGACCAGTTCGACGCCACTGAGGTTCGTCGAGAACACACTTCTTAATTGTTTGTAGAATTTAGAGTTAGGTTAGGTTATAGTGGCTGATTGCTAAGGGCAGTCATACTTAGGCCAAAGTAGGTCCATTGTGATACCACGAGGATTGACTTCGCCTTACATTGGAATCAGTTGGTGCTTCTAGTGAAGCGAATTAGCTGGCCTATGCTGGCGCTCACTGGCTTCAGCTCATTGCGGCCCCTGAAATAGTAGACTACCCAGAGCACTACAGGGCAGAGTAGGGGATGGGTGTTTTCTTCTTCTTCTTCATCCATACAGCTTCTGCAGAAATCATTGTATGGAACACCCCTTCAGCTAACATCAGTGCCAATTGCACAGTGCCCGGTTAGGACTACCATGACAGTCCTTAATGAGTGCTTGCTGAGCCTAAGTAAGCTGAGTGACCGTCTTAGGCTAAGTGATGGCCAGATTTCTTTTGTTTTAAGGCAGGTGGTGCCTTCTAGCCATTTGTCATTGGTCAAATTATTTGGCGTTATTTAGAGTTATTATTTTTCACGACTTCCTGTTCCGCAATTTTGAGGCGCTAGACATGCTCATGGTTTATTTTTTGTTGAAATCATTTCCCCAGATTATGGGTCATCACGTGAAGGCCCATTATCCTACTTAATAGTGAGCACACAACGTAGTCGAATATCATGGCTGATAAGCACCACAAAAATAGGGGCCACAACACGCACCCTTGACGAATACCAAATCAGACATCAAACTTCTCTGACAACTGACCACTGTGTAAGTTGGGATAGTAGGCACCTTCGTATGGACCCTTTTAAATCTCCAGCGCAAGGTCCACTAGATTACATGTCGATTGGAGTTATCGAGAGGACCTGTACTCCCCAAAGCTTTGCTCAGATATGAAGTGTACGGTGTTCATGTCGACGGTGCAGGAGAATCCAGTGCGAAAACATGTCTGTCTCGAAGAGAAGAGAATTAAATGTGCATACATGCTTTCCTTTCTATTTTGTTGGCTACTGGTGGAGGGATACATACTCCTCTCCAGTTCCCACATTACACCAAAATCAATGGAAGACAGGCATTGTCCAGGCTCAGACCCTTCATCTGCATTACTTCCAACTCCTCCCCAGGCAACACTCACTGAAATGGTCGAGACCCATCGACAAATGTAAATTTCCCCATTCACCTTTGCAAATTATACAGGCCAGTTCAGTGAAGAGTTTTCCCTTCCCACAGAAGTGTGCCTAACGTCCAGCAGCTGACTGTCTCGCCAGTGTTACATGCCGTAAACTTCACACCGATAGCAATAAATTTTCCTACGAGAAAGGAAAACGCACACACACACCGCGGCACACAGCTCAGCACACGAAGCAAAATCCTGTGGACATTTTGGCCACCCCCCGCCCTCGCCACCACCGCACACTCGACACCTCTTAAATTATCCAACGGATTGCTGTGAGTTTTGCTATGGCCCATGCCACTGCCATTCTCGCAAAACCTGGCTAATAATAGATGCGGTGTGGATCGTATGTAACTTCGGTAAGTGGAGTAGTTGTTGTGTGCCGTTATGCTGCCCATACGACGACGAATTATTCAAAAAGCTGTTGCCCTGAGATTTAATGGCTTACGGGCTCATTCAGGTTTCGATTTTTTTGCTCTTTTGGTTTATTTATTTCGTTCGTTCGTTACTTTTTCTCGGATTGACCGGCCGGGCGGCTCCCTCCCCCCATGTGGAAAATACCGGTGCCTTGTGTGTGGAAAATCTGCTGAGTTTTTTCCTCCGGTTAGATTTATTGGCTGCTCCCGGGATGGTGGCACAAAGTGGCCCAGACCATCGATCGGTGCAGTCAGATGCAAATAATCATTTGACAGTTCTTCTCGAAAATCACCGCCGTCGTTGTGTAGAGTTTCTGTGTAGTGAGTGATTGTGTGTGGTGAAGTGACTGTGAGGAGTGCGAGTGAGTGTGTTCCCCGGTTCATCCAGATTCGGTGAGTTCCTTTGTGGTTTTGGTTCGAATTTGTTATTTAGCATATCAAAGGCATCTGGCGAGCGACTCGTCCCTTGATGAAAAATTAAATTCGTGCAGACGCAGATGCACGCCTTTGTTTCGGCCGTCTGACGGACGGACAGTGGGCCAAGTGAGAAGGGTCCGCAACCGCTAGAACCGAAACTGGCTATCTGGGAAATTTATCCCTTCGGTCTGCAGAATTTATTACCATCGAATGTATTGAAGAAAATAATTGACTCGTAAAGTTCGCCGGGGACGATGATGGAGGGGCGATGGCCGCGCGATGAGCTCTTCTTTCACGGGGATCTATTATTTATTGCCGAGCTATTGTCCCTAACTCCGGCCCAAGGACGTGTTTCACTCTCCCTTGCTCCTGCCGCCGTTGATAGCTTAAATGGATCCCACTAAATGCTCAATTGTTTGGAGAAGAAAAGATAATCTCCTGGCGGACGAGTGTGCTGCCAGGGGCTCACAAAAATGTACGCGTATTGCAGATTGCAGCGCTTTCTTGAGTGTCGTAAGCCAATTGGCACAGCAGCAGTGCGGTTAAGAACAATCGGAGGGAGAGCGAGTTCATCGGGGAACAATACGTTGAAGATGAGTCGAGTGCGAGAAGTCTAAGCAAAGTTGCCGAGAACTGGAATTACGCTAGATTAGTTTTCTTTTCTTTGTCGGGGAATTAAAGTTACGCGCTACGCTGTGGTTTAAACCGGCCACGGAGCGTATGTATGGTTCAATCTTCGGGGACTTGTTGGTGGTCCACTGGGAGAGAAGTGTGGAAACACTGATACTGCGTGACTTGTCACATGGCACGGCAATAAATTGTTTCAATCGCAAACTTGCCCGAGTGAGCAACTTTTTGCAACTTGCTCCATAACGATACTTGGTGTGATTTCGTGCCCAGACATGCGGTGGTGTGGTGGATCGGTCGGTACGATTGACTCCTCGTGTGTTGGTCTGTCTTGAATATTGTTTTGACTGTTTTATGTTTATGGCAGTGCATTGGCGAGGGAAGGACATCTGAAAAGTTCACACACTTAAGTGCGGCTATCGCATCAGATAAGTGTTCATTTGACTTTTTCATGTGAGGAGAAAATTCCTATAAACGATGCAGTGACACGTAACATTACCCGTCGGCTTAGGAACATAGTTTGCAAAGTCAGTCTGCTTTGGAAAGATGTGTGAATGACTCTTCATTGATTTGATTAATTGTTTTTACATAATGTGTCACTATTCTGAAGTTTAAGCGATGTTCTGAGACCCAGGCATCTCAGGTTTGGGTTGGGTTTACAATTTCGCGAGTCAATACAAAGCAGGGCCCGCTGATACAGAGTGAGGAATGGAGAGCAGGCGCCTGTGACACAACGCGCACATTGGTCTGTTGAGTGTGGTGAGTAGGAAATATTAGGCTGGGAAGAGGATTCCATATTCGGGTGGTGCGCCTGTAAACCCGAGTCTGTGAACTTAACAGTGCGTCCAAATGAAGAATTGAGAGTAAGCTTATGAGCATTTCAGGCGAGACGAGAGATAAACCAGATCTGCTGAGTGTCGTTTGTTCTTCTTTGTGTGGCGCTACAGTCCGGGGTGGACCTGGGAATCGACCAACATGCCCCTCCGACTAGCGCGGTCTCTGGCTAGTTGTCTCCAGTTTCGCACACCAAGCTGGTTGGGGTTCTTCTCGACTTGGGTGCGCCAGCTTTAAATGCGGGCGTCCGACAGGTTCGGATTCAAAGATCCTTCGGGCCGGTCGAGTGTCGCTTGTTAAAGTAGTGATAAAAGAGAGACAACGGAAATACAGTGCACTCTTAGTGGGAGTATTGACTCTGCGTCCATCGATATTGCTGTCGCTAGTTTTTGGCTTCAACGGAGTGGTGGCAAGATGCTCATGGGAAAAACGCACGGCATAAGCAATATCCGGAGCCAGTTAAGAACTTATTAATTGAAGGCAAATCAGGAGAAGGGCGGAACATATTGGAAATATTTAGGGAGTTTCTTTGAAAATACCATAATTATTATTGTAATTATTGACAGTTTTTCGATATCATGGACACGGGCAGCAGTCATGAGTGGAAACATTGAATTCTATTATTCTAGTGTCGATTGAGGGTGCTGTCAAGGCTGAACTAGCATAAGCTGTCGTTCACTGAAAAGAAGTGAGAAAAGGTGTCAAAGACAGAGCATAACTTCGAAAAACAACTATGTCTTGAGAGATACTCTTAAAATGCTCAGTAGCCCTTTCATTCCCCTGATTATCTTGTTGCCCAAGGACCAAGTGTCGTCTGTCCTATTTTTGACCATCTTTAACGTGAAATCACTGTAACCTCGACATTCAGTGGTATGCTACACTCAGTTGTGACTCTGGACATATATTCCAAAGCAATCATCTGTGTTATGAGTCGTATTATTTCTTCCCGAAGCTGTCTACTGTGCCATGTCGGCTCCGTACGATCGAGTTTAAACAACTTTCTTCGCAGTCGTAATGTTACCCTGTTGGCAGAAACTGCAAATGATTGGGGTCATGACTTTTAAAAGTTGCTTGTGCATCCGATCAGACACCAGGCATGGGGTAGAGGTCGACTTATCAAAAACTGTAAAACAGAATAAAATTGAAAAGTCATGCCTAAATGCACGACAATTATTCGATAAATATGTTACTTGGTGCAAGATGATTCTTGGATTACATGAAGGATTGGTGTTTACAAATGATTTCAAGCTTTCGGAGCAATAACAAAAAAAAATTGTTTCCTTTTTAATTTAGCACTTTTTGCGCAGTAATATCAGAAAAGAGAAGCTAATGAAATTTATTTATTTTAGTTATGCTGTCCGCAACATTTTTATAATCTTTCTGCAGGCTTTGTAATTAAAAAAATGTGTTCATTCTTGAGGGAGGCTCAGTAAACGCAGTTGAAACTCTGTGGATATCTTCTTCGTAATCGTTGTTTCACAGTGTTCTTTTGGCGTACCCAGGTCGATGGGACATTTGCAGTAGTATTTGCTGATTTGTCTCAACTAATAATTCCGTATAACAGCTTTAATTGGATACTGCACAAGTTGTTCAATGAATATCGGTTCGAGGTCCATATGTCTAAGCGAAAGAAATGGTTCAAGTTCAAATAATTTGTATCTAAACCCATCAAAGCCGCTTAACCGCCGTTAAAACTTATTCCGGTTTTACTCAGCATTGTTGGATTTGAATAACCTGAAAGTCAACTCTCTCATTCTGATAGCCTCTTTACAGCTCGAGTCATCCCTTGCATTTGGTCTGGGTTTGATACACTTCACTCTATGCGGAATGAAGGATATCTTGTTCATCAGAAGAATGTTTGTGATCATATGTTTGTGTACCACAAGGTGGCCACCTCGGTCTATTAATTTTGTTACTTACGATTAATGATGTTGACTCACTTTTTTCTATCTACGCCGATGATATAAAAATATATTCTTTCATCTCCTTGCCGTCCGCATCCTACTCTGTTTGGTGTTTCGTTTCAAAAAAAAGATCTTCTGCTTAACATGAGTAAATGCCAATCAAGCACATACTTCAGATTATTTCCTCTGCAATGAACCTTCATCCTCATCTTTACGCGACTTGGGCGCAATCTATGATCGTGAGCTCAACTTTTGTTCCCATATTAACAATATTATTAGCTGAGCATACCCGTCACATGACATGGGCGAAAGAGTTTTCGAATGCCTATGTCACAAAATGTTTATATACAACCTTCGCCAAGCCAATTCTTGAAAATAGTCGCAAAATTGCAAATCTGCTCTTCTTTCGCCAGCTAATTACTACACAAACTGCCCCGTACTTATTCAATTGGTGTATCTTACAGCCAACCCTTAAAGTCTAAAATATCAAACTCTTTTTCCCATCAGACCACATCAGACTACTTACGGCTTCAACTTGCTGTTGTCACGAATTGTATTTTTGGCTAATACTAAGGAGTACTCTCTTGATTTCCACCTCCGCAAAACCTCACTTCGTCACCACTTCCAGCTCCGCTTTTTCCCAGCCTAGTTTTGCCTTTCCCACTCTACCATCTGGGTTGAGCTTGTTGCTTGTATTAAGCTTAATAAACTGGGAGTTTTACCAAGTGTCAACGTCAAGGTTAGGCACTGATTACTACGTTGTTTCAAAATCAAATTCCATGAAATTGAACCAAGCAATTGTTGAGCTTCGTTATTTCTGTGATACTTGATACGCAGCAGACATGGGGTGGTGAATATGGTGCTGGCCAATGAGACAAGGGGACTTAAGTGCGTGTAAAACCAAGACTCTTAACTTTGGGTCCACATTAGTAATGATTGATTGCGAAGGAATCTATCAATCGAATAAATCGACAATTGTCGAAAACTTAATTGGATTGCTAAACGCTAGTCCAAATGAATTTTTGTAATGTATCCCAAATAGTATGAGTAAATGAAAATCAAGCACATACTCCCGCCAACATCACGTCCACCACAAAAACATTGAAATTATTTTGTGGTGGCCTGTGGCGTTGTGGGTATGTGCGTCGACTACAACCTCAACGTCGTAGGTTCGATTCCAGCTCTGAGCGACAAAAATAATTTTCACGACCCCACCTCTTTCGAGTCACTGACAATATTTAAATAGTATTTACTGTCTAGAAAAAGATTCTCCAACAAAGCCGTTCGGATTCGGCATTAATCTGTAGGTCCCTTCCACTCGTGAGAGAACAATATCACGCACAACACGAATGGTTGCTGAGAAGCTAGGCCCTGGCCCTCTACGGGCTGTAGCGCCACCCATATTATTATTTTTAGTATTGTCCCAAACTGACTTGATTTTCTTTTTAAAATATCAATTTTTATGGAGTAGTAAAATAATAAAAAGAAAATTTAAAAAATAAGCCTAAGGCTTATTATATATCATCTTCTCAATAATCTCCATAATTGGATATTCCATCCATGTACATATTAAGAAAAAAATTCAAAAAGAAATTTCTCAGCGTCCATCATTTGGTGGATCGGACTTCATCCAATAAGTACCGAGCCGGGCGCCAATTTATCCGCTAATTAACTTAATTAGATAGCAAAATACGTATAAAAAGAAACTTCCAGTGGGGATAATGATTACATCAAGCTTAGATGATCGACACTTCATCGCAATTTCTCCAGGATTTATGTACCAATCTTCGACGGGTGCTCCTGAAGAGAAATCGTAGCTTTTTTCGAATCGAATTTCTTGTTCCATCATTTTTTTCGCGATGAACTGAAGTAACTCATCAAAATTTCCGATAAACGATAGATACTCGCTAGAAATGTGTCGATGATGTTGTTCAGCCAAACAAATTGAATTACGAAATAGATGAGTGTCCTGCTGCGGAATGGGTGTTATCATCGTTACATGAATTGCAGGCAATCACTTAGAGGTTCGACTTGAGTTTCTGCGAAGGAAATTTGGGCGCAGTATGACTGAATTGTGTGTTGTTGTGAATTGCCTTTTTTTTCCATCCCTTAGACCATTGCATTCATTGGTTGTCCTAATTAGCTGCATCTCCTAATTTCAAAATAGATCCCTCAGTGAAGTAATCCAACCTCCTGTACACACCCACCAGCAAATGCTGATGCTCACCAGCACGGACGTTTCCCATTCGTAAGCAGTAGAGATCCATCCCATTTTCCTCTGCTCAACAAGTCCCTTCCTCGCACACATAAATTCTGCAACAATTCCCCAAGACACCAACCGGATACATAGACTTGACCTTTCCATCCTCCGGTGCGACAATTTAATTAGCGCCGCCATCCCTCCATCCCCACATCGGAAGGCGGCGACCATTTATCACGTTCAGCGATGGAAATTACGATCCCATCATCAGCGTTAATCTTCCCCCTGCATTATCCTTGTCGCGTGTAGCTCGTGAGGCGATGAATTCAGCTGGGGATTCATGCAAACTTCAGTGAACATAACTTTTGGAGGCACCCGCTACGAATATTCGATAGCACGCGATGCTGCGTTCCGTGATGGATATCACAGAGCAACGGCAGCCCCCAACCCGAGCGAGAGCTCCACGCAGTCTAGTTACATGACACCAGTGCCGGCAGCTGCTGTAAAGAATTAATAAACTGACCAAATTTTGAGCGGCCATCTGTTCAGTGATGTGCACCGACGTAGATGCGCGTCCCGAGCGTAATTACTGCGTGCAATGTGACACAGGACGCTGCGGTCTCTGCGACAAGCTGGATGAGTGCATACAATCTGCTGTACAGCTTGTTACAAGAGCTAAGTCGAAATGAATTACCCTGCTGCTGGGGCATTTGTTGACATATCAGTCAGTTGGCATTTTGCATAAAATTTCAGCAGACTGAGGGAATTTTATCCGACGTTGGCCAATTATGATTGCATGTCACGGCGCGGCGCGTGGATGTTGCGGTGGAGCTCGTGCAGTGAGCCTTCATCATTCATAGCCTTCACGCGCTTCATTGGGTGATAAATGATGTGGAAATGGGTGCTGTACCTAGGACGTGGTGAACTTTTTAACATCGACCACAGAGCTACGAGTAGGTGGCAGATGGCAGAGGATTTCGAATTAAATTTTTGGACGGATCATGAAAGGCAAGCCTGCCTGAGGTTCCTGGTGCTCTGAACCATTCGAAAATTAATTGAATGTTCAGCATTTTCGCATTGCAAGGGATTTTTGATTTGCGCATCAGGCGGACTTGTCATTATTCATTTTGACGGAAGTTTCGGCGTTTTTAATTGACTACAGCCGTTGCTGCGGTTGAACTTTCGCGGATGAAATTTGAGAACTATTCAAGAAGAGTAAAGATCGTCAAAAACATTTTATGAGTTTTGCCAACCTGTGCACTTTAACCCAATGCATGTCCTTCGAATTAGATCCACCCAACGCGAGCTATCCGGTGAGAACTTGCCGTGCAGCACGTATATTCACATACGAGAATGTGGTTATTTTCGGAATGATTTTTCAATGTACTCTACAAGTTAGCCCCATTAAAGCAAAAGACTTTTAGCTAGATCACGAACAAAGATGGATGTGATAACGCTCACAGCCAACGACAGCATTGGTTTTGTATGGAGTTCTCTGAGAAATAATCGCAAGCACTAATGTGTCTCTATGTCTACACATTGTGAAGTAGGTAGTACTGTAGAAAATTAGTGGTTAAGAACTGTATTAAAATCTAGTCTTCATTAAAGAAGATGCCATATAATAAGAGCTGAGCTTTATGATGGCCCTACTGTCCGAGATGAACCTGGGTCCCATGCAACATGTCCCTATCCAGTTGCCTCGGCACACATATGGTAAGGTTCCCTGAAGTCCTGTACGGGTCTATTGAATTCGTCGGAGTGCGGCAATGATGTACCTGAACTCTACATGGCAAAGCTGTCTTAGAGTTGAATTGGTAGACGCCCAGGGCTCATGTGGCTGTACAGTAGCTAAATTGATTGCTTTACTCCAAATGCCATCTGAAGAAGAAACATTTTCTTTAAAACAAAACTTTTCTATAGCAGACATGAGGCGGTCCATAATGATCATCCCTTAAGAAGAGGTGTCCGTTAAAGAGGGGTAAGGTAAGTTATTTATAGAAGTCAGTAAATTAAATTCACTTCCACCATTTGTTTGAAAGTGGATGAAGTTTACCGGCCATTCGAAATAATATGTGCTCTCTCAATTTCATAAGTAAACTGAACGCGGTAAGACTCGCATAGTTGATCACGTTCACTATTTCTTGTGGTTCGGCCTATAGATATAGAGCAATGGTGTCTCCATGCCATTCAATATTTTCTGCTTCCACAATGCTCGTTATTCCTTATTGTGCCCCTTATTAGAGGTCCAACTGTTCAATAGGCGCTGAATCGCGACAGTCCTTGTCCGGCATAGAGGGGGAACAGCTCTTTCTTCATTCCCGAATCGTAGCAAATAGTTCTTTATAAAAAGGTGTCCGTTAGGAGAAGTTTTACTGTACCACCATAAGCACCAATGCATGTACTACTATGATCACTTTCCTTCCGTACATCAAAACGATTTGACCACTCGAAGAAAGGACCAGAAACAACGTCTATGGAAGGGCTCTTAAGAATATGAATTATTGCTTGATCAGGGTTTGCATTTGCCATTTAAAAATCGTATACTCCCAACCAACGAAAAGCTGGAGTTAGTGTCTTGGTCTACTTTCACGAATTCTGAATAACAAAACATCCTTTCAATATGTCATAAGACGTTTGACTTAATTCAAATCGCCTGTGCACATTCCAACCATTCCCCCAAAACCATCGTTTAAATGCCACCGTTTTAAGTAATTCAATTCCTTCAGTGTCTACACCAGTCTAGACCGCATGAACTGAGTCACAAAATCCAAAGCACGACATTTTGTCGACAACATTATTGTTCTATTGCCATTCTTCGAAAATCACTGACTAAAGACGCAAATATTCAAATTAGGAAACTTGAGCACGTTTGGAGACATGCATGCCTAAGCTAAATTGTATACAAATAAGTGAATAAGTTAGCATAGTCATTTAGTCAGCCATTTGAAGACATTTTTAAAACTTACCCTCGCTCTTTGGAAAGAAGGAATGTGTTCTAATTCGATTTGGGGAACGTTGGATTGCGGACACTGACTCAAGGTTGAAGTGTTCGATGGCTGACTAATGTGCTAGCTGGTGATTCTAGCATTCCTTTGAAACTCATACAAGTCCAAATGATTCCTCGATTAACTGCACCGCTTAATACTTCACTCAAATACGCGCATTGAAGCTATTTTCTTGCTCACTTCAAAGTCACGTGTGACTTCAAGACTTCCTCTAAAAAAGAGAATATGGCTCAGTTCTACGTATGGTACAACTACCGTCTCATGGGATCACCGCGATCACTTGCTGATCACCAGTAGTCCAGTTCTTCTTGTTAAATGATGTGTATTATCACTTGTGGGCACCACATTAGGAGTCACGGTCCTCTAATGTGGAGCTGAAGTAGAACGCGCAGGAATGCACTACTGATCGGAGTTGAATGCCCATTCACTTTACGTGATGCTGCCATGAATGGGGTTGCATTGGGAAACAGTTTGTCTGCTGCAGTTATCATCAGAGCACTAAGACTTGTTTGTATTTTCAGGTTTCCTTATGGTCATGCCTTGTACAAACGCAATGAGAAGGTTCAAATAATAACGATAAGGACTAAGGACTAATCTAATGACTGTAAGGACTAGCGACTTCTTTATTTGGTTCTGAAACTGTCCATGCCTTTGCGATATAGATCAGATCCAAGACCATGTAAATCAATGTATTATATAAATCAACTTGATCTTTCGAGAGAGGACTGAGTTTCCCTTTTTATTCCCTTTTTCATCTCATATACAAAAAGCGAAGTCTCTAACTTTTCAACAATTCGATGTCGCCGAATTTGCATATCCCGAGAAAATTGATTAGGTACTTAAACATACATAGTGCGAGGCTATCAAAAAGGAGGAGCTAGACTAGGCCATGTAGAGCGCATGGACAACATTGCTCCAGTCCAAAGAGTCTTCGAGTCCGAACCAGTGAAACAACGCAATAGAGGACACGAAGCCGATGGCGCACACAAGTGGAAAAGAACCTCAACTAACTTGGGGTGCGTAATTGGAGGCAGCGGGCTAAGCATCGTGCCAGCTAGAGAGGCTTATTGGCTGAGACCCAGGTTCATCCGAGACTGTAGTGCCATAAGAAGAAGACTGTAGTGGTATGTCCTCAACCTGTTTCTGGAGAAGTTGGAAAGATAGCTAATTGTAGACAAATTTATACAGATCAGTTAAACTGTTGACTTACGCTGTTGACATCTACGTATTCTTGATGTTCAACATAGAACCAAAGCTACGAGTTTATCCTAAGCTTCATGATCAAGAAACAAAGTAACTAGATAGCGCCACCTGCTAGCCCGAAAAAGCAATTCTGTGACTTACGTCTGTTTTCTGAGTTTCGATTCATTTGATTGGCTCTAAAAACCCCTGCATATCGGATGACAGCCAACTTAGGTTCGAATAAATTTACACTCTAAGATATATTGTCAAATAAGAATAAATTCGTCAAAACATCGCGATCAGTAGGTTCACCTCGGACATCAAGAAGCCTCATCTTAGTGCAGATGCTATGTCCTCGGTAACCGTTACTACAGTTAGGAAGAGCCGGTCCTCGAAAGAAGAATACAAACATACATAAACAAGCCTTAGTAGTAGAATTAGAGATTCCAAATTCAAGGAGAGGAATATGGATCTTCCGGTATACAGGCTATCAAAGTTCCAGGAAAGCATTAGCTCAGATTTAAACACAGAGAAGTCACTGGCCTCAGAAGCATCAACATCAGCAACACACGAGTGGTTGCTGAGAATGCTAAGCCCTGGCCCTCGGACTGTAGCGCCACCCATATTATTATATTATTATTACATACCAGAAATCAAACCTGGGCACCGAGTTCCCGTAGCACCGAGGTTATTGAAATGCAGAACTTAAGAACAGCATGGTGGTCAGTGCCTGCTTTGAAGCTCCTCGCCAAAGCTATCGTACTCGTGCCAGTCGACGGGTTGCCATATCGTCCTTACAAATGTTGCCTACATTTGTCGCAGACATCAGAAAAGCGCCGATATTAAGATTGATTTTGTGACACCCTGTGGTTTGTATAATGTTTAATATGCTGCATCCTGGTACTCTAGTCGTTACAAGAATGTCAATGGGGTGTGCCAAATTCAATGATGTCACGGCGAGTGGCGCTGTGTGTATGTGAGTCGACCCCAAAGCACTTTAACCTCAAGGTCTAGGTTCGATACCTGGTTTGTACTACAAGAACTAATATTCACAGTCACACCTCATTCGAGTCACTGACAACGCGCAAAGAGCACTTCTGAAAAAAATGTTTCTCAATTTCGGCCGTTTGAAGTCGGGATATGCGTCATTTCCACTCGTTAGAGGATACGAACAACACGAGTGGTTGCTGCCTGACCCTCGCCACCATATTATTGTTATAATTATATATTGTACATATAAAAATACTGTCTAAAAGTAGCAGAAATATCAACAAAACACAAGGAAAAAACAAGCATACTAGTTTTAAATAATCGAAGGATACCAACCTTTAATAAATAAATAGTCTTTACTGACTAGATTGTAATGGAATGCAAAATTTTACTGAGTACGTTTTACTCACTCATATTTACTGCTTCTGAGCTGAGTGTAGATTCTGTGGAAGCACGCCTCCTACACTTCAACAACTCAAAATTAGTATCACAGCCAGCCTTCCTAATCACGGCATCACTGTCCGACTTACACTTTATTTGTCGATATTCGTGGTTTTTCCTAAATGATTCAATATCTCATCAACGTCTAGCTGATTAACAACCTAAGTACTTCTTGATTACCACGCATTGTTCAACTCCGAGGCCCAAAAGTCATCCATACAGCCAGTGTCAAAACTATGTAAACAGCATAAAGTTATCTGTCCAGTAATCAAAAAATGGATGGGTATGGTTACTTGAGCAATCCCAAGAGCCGAAGAGGTAAAGCACTGTTGCGTGAATTTATCTACTATTTCCTCCAGGTTGCCAATCAGAATATAACTTCTGTGTACATTTTCTACAGTACGCTGCCTTACTTCTTCCTTATAGGCTCCAGTTTTTTTCCGGCGCCTAAACTCCTTGGTGGTTGGGTGTATTGAAAAAATCATGTTCTCAGTTTACGACTCAGAACTGTGCACTGTTCCTGTTCAGCTGCAACCCAAAAAGCCTGCAGAGCCCCCATAGACATCGAAATTATTTCTCAATACAAACGCGTTCATCGAACTCCATCCCACTTCCACAGATTGCGATAATTCAAAAGTTTGTAAACAAACAAGAGATAATATCCCAGCGGCAATTTCCAATGAATACACAAACAAAAGTCCGAGCCAGGGCTATGCTCCAGTTCCACGAAACTAATTAGCCATCAGGAGCGCCTTTCAATGTCACTCGAAAGAGCTTTTCCGCATGATAATCTTTTCAACTTATGCATATATTCATACCTTTCCCCGAACAGGCCCTTTGCGCCAGATGAAGTCGTTTGTTCAGCTCTTTTAATTCTCCGTAATCAGCCTCTCCAGCTGACAGGAGGGGCAGCAAAACTGTCAATTACAATTAGCCACAATATACCGTAACTTCATGGCCAATAATTAGTTCCACAGGCCACCAGCGTAGGCGAAAAAAAAATCATCACACAAACCCTGATTAAAGATACTTCCCATTCATCAGCTATGCATTTTTTAAGCAAATCGTCACACCCCTGCCCCGGCGCCGCACGGTGTATCGGGTTTTCCTTTCGTCGATGGACGGATAATGAACGGCATTACTATTCATCCATATGTGTCTCGCTCGTTCGCAGGAAAACATCCGACAGACGCGCACTCATTTGACTATTTTTATATTCTATAGGCCTAGAGATGGCAGGCAACCTGTTGCTTATAAATTCAGCGTAGATACGCTTTGTTTTGCTGGCCCGCGCCCCTCGGCGCACTCCAAATCGGCCGGCAGAAGCCGTATCCATTCCATTCACTGGTGGTGTGTACCCGCGTCTGCAATTAAATTTCCCTAACACGGCGCACGAGCTTTTGCCAAAATCTCTGTTCCGGAAGAGCTTTCACGCTCGGAGTGTGCCCCACACATGTGTGCTCTGTGGCGGGAATATGCGCGGGAGATGTTCACAACCAAAACCATATGACCGCTGCGCTGACTAGCTGAATATTCTCCTCTCAAATCTGAGCATGGTCTCTGGTTCGCTCGCTCTCTCTCTGAGTGTACACAGCCGGAGAGGAGAGCACCAAGTGTGCCAGTGTGTAGGGATGAAATCGTCTGCAAACATGAGGAGGGTGGCTTTCCCAGCGGTTGTCTGAGGCGCACTCACCCACCGGGGGTGGGTGGTTTCTGCTGTGTTTCAACCCCGCTTTCGCAGCGAACAACAACAACAGATCACCAGCATTGTCTGCTCAGCAAACAGATACGATGTACACATGAAATTTCAGAATCTCCCCTCGGAAAATACATCGCATCACAAACAACAACCGCTCGGCGTGCTGGCTGAGCGAAAAACTACGAAAAAATCCAGTTTATCCAAAGTTGGCATGATGGTCGGTTGATGCCATCGTCGTCGTCGTCGTCGTTGCCATTGCCGTTGTTATCGTTCGCGTCGTTCGCCAGTATTCTGCATTCAGAGATACTCTCCTCTTGTGAGGAAGTTGTTACAGCGCGCGCGAGATTCGCATCAGCAGCTGTCCAGCGTGTGTCGCTGAGTCGAACGAACCAAAATCAAAACGGGTTGTTTTTGTGCTGCGACAAGCTCGTTCGTGGCGTGGAGACTGTCTTATCAGTTGATCGTTTTGTTGAGACTGTTCGATGGGCCAGTACATGATCGCTTGATCAGCGAGAGCAGCGAGTGTTAGAGGCAAAGATAAATGTGTCCACCTTGCAACGAAACCGAACCGGTTCGAGTACGCGCGCGGTATCTTTGATCACTTACGGTGCGCACGTAACGCGTTCGCGAGGTGATTGCTTGCTAAAACAACTTTTTGCCCCGCATCCGATGAATGAATGAAATTTCTCAAAAATATGCGATGTGTGTTTACCCGGGCGGCACAAAAAGTCAAGGCACGGATTTTTGAAATACCCAACATCAATCGGGATCGTTTTGTGCGTTTCTGTGTCAGAACATCAAAAGTATCAAAGCACAGCCTCTCTGATCGGCGCGACGTGTTGGTAAACATTTCTGACTTTTCGCTATCCATCACTGATACACAAAAAATCGGGGAAAAAAATCTGAAAGAAACAAATTCGAAAAATAAATAGACTCCGGTCGTCGTTGGCTGGCAATTGACAGCGCATTTGTCACCATTCACTCGGTTTATTGTCGTTCGTTTCGGTTCGGGTTTGAGTCTATTTTAAGCAGACACGCATTGTTTTCCGTTCCAATCCATACGAGTGGTAATTTGCGTAAGTTTACAGCACAGCTTCAGCAGCCGCACCAGCATTGACCTCGTTTTTCGGGTGCGAAGTTAAAACCAAATTCCTTTCCTCTCGGCTCTCGGCTCTCGGCTTCGTTCAATCATCGGAAAGGGACCGGTTTGGTCAAAGATAACAAGTTCACTTCAACGCCAGAGAGAGATCACCCAATAACCAATAACAGCGCGCGCTTGCTGCGTGCGGAGGGTCCGTCCCTCCATTGCCACCAAAGTGCAGATACAAATCATCGAAAAAATCCAACCACAACCAAAATCCAAAAAAAATCCCCGTGAATGCACAATTTTTCTGTTCGCGTCGCGATCGGTTTTGTGTCTCTCGTGACTGTGACTGTTCCTCACCGCGCTCACATTTCTGCGTGGCGGCGTCTTGATCGTTTTTGGATGCTTTACGCCGAGGTTGTGTGCAAGTAATGGGAAATTCTTGAGCCAATGTCGCCGGATCTTCGCTCTGAAGTGCGCGAAACGAAGTTGC
The DNA here is from genome assembly GCA_916610145.1 of Eristalis arbustorum. Classification (NCBI taxonomy): domain Eukaryota; kingdom Metazoa; phylum Arthropoda; class Insecta; order Diptera; family Syrphidae; genus Eristalis; species Eristalis arbustorum. Next base: position 6,398,563 of record OU744317.1, read on the forward strand.
TTATGTGTGCTCTCCGAATGAAAACAAGTGCATAAGTGACACATGCATCTGCAAATATTCACGGTGGCGGTCGAACGGTTCGATTTGTTATTACAGATGCATTCGGTGTGAGGTGCACGTTTAACGTTGTGCGACCGGGCGAGTAAATACAGACCTAGTGCTCGTAATAATTTTTTGCAAATTTACTTTACACGGATAATAAAGCAGACGATATTATTAGACAAACGCCTACACCCGCACACACGCGGCCAGTCGACTCGGGTGTATCTATGGTAATTTTTTTTGTTTCTGTTGTTTATCTATTTTCTTTGTTTTTGACTCCATGGGAAATCTCGATTAAGTACCTCAGCGGCTGTCGGCTGCGAGGTGTCCTCCAAATTCCAGCCCCGTTTCATGATCATTTGGACCAGCGTTTTTTTTCTCTCTCTTCTTCTTCATCTGTGTGCCAAGGAAAATATTGACTTTGTCAATTGGGCGCATTTTGATTGAGTCTCATTCATCTCTGGTTCGAATTTCGATGTCCACGTCCAGTGAGCGGTGGAAAAACAAGTGAAAATCGTGTGTGATCCATGTGCCAGTGTGTGTGAGTGTGATGAACGATTTTTGGTGGGAGGTTGGTGACCCAATTAGCCATTCCCTTTGTCTCTTGTTCAGAATGACAGTGCTGATGAGGATACTTAGCCAACAGATGGGAACTTATGAATGATGTAAACTAATTACGGGACTCGAAGTCGGACGCGTGGATGGCGACTGGCGTCAAGTTGAGGGAGCAGATTTCACTTTCAAACAATCATTAGGAGGGGAATGTCAACTTAATTGTGACTTTGTCGCTGTTTTATGCGAAAGCTGCTCCCGTTCATGTTCGCCTTAAATCGGGGCGAATGGGAGTAATGAAATTGTCTAGACGAATTTTCTGGGAGGAGGATGTATTGATGCAAGAAGTAATGGGTGTTAACGTAGGGACATCAGAGACTGTCAAGATTGATAGACTATACCTGCCAGGAGATATCTTCCGTTTAAAGCGACATTTAAATAATTTTCATATTTTTCCTTTTCTGACACTACAGCCTGGAGAGCCCTTCATTTTGAGTAGAAAATCCTTTCATAACTAAAGACATCTCTGACAAGCTGTGTCCAGTTGTACAAACGATGCGATCCAAGACCCTACTCCAATTGTGAGCGTCACCCTGAATGAGGTTCTTAGGTTCGAAGAGGGCGTCTATAACATTTCCCTCTTAGGAGCTCAACCCTTAGTGATGTATGCCACTGTACAGTCCATAGGCTCCTTATCTTCCTGATTCCTCTAAGTACACTTCGTGGTGAACTTGGTTTTAAAATCAAAAGTGTCTCTCTCTATCGTGATGTGCAGACGATCAAGCTCCCTTGTGTCCTTATGTGGGTACCGCCCAAAACGCGAGCGTCTTATGATGCTTCAGCTGGCTAGTGCACCTCCTCTTCCAGATGCCCTCAACGCATATAGGACTAATACCTGAAACAAAATATTGTGCTCGTCGTTTCGTCTCTCAGCTCATGCACTTCCAAATCAAAACACTGAGCTGTGCCGCGTTACATTTGTTAACTAAATGGGAGAAATTAACTTCATACTGGGAAGTGTCTATCAAGAATAGCAGTGTCTCCCAAGTTATTTTTCTGACATGTTGTAGAACTGTCCGAGAGTTGCTGACACTTCTCTTCCAAACTTAGAGGGTTCTTTGTGTCAACTGATATTTAAGAAGTTAACACAGCTGTTTCTCATTTCAAAGTGTGTAGAAGGATTGTTCTTCTTCTTCTTCCTTGGCTGGAGCTACAGTCCGGGGTGGACCTTGGCCTCAGCCAACATGCCTCTCAATGCCTCCCCCCGGTCTTGTGCTAGTTGCTTCCAGCCACGAAGACTGTCCGGGCCGGAGCATTGGATATCTTGGTTCTTCGAGAGATGGTTTTATTTCTCAGTGGCCTTCCGAGTGCGAAAATGCAGCGATTAGCCAGCGTGATCCTCCGTTTTATCACCGCGGTGGTGTCATTGCTTGTATTAACTTCGGAGCCTTGGTAGACAGAGTCTTTTACTACTTCAAAGTCTATAGCGACGTTTTGTGCAAGACGTCTGTGTTGGTGGTCCGTTTTCGTAGACAGCATACACTTTGTCTTAAGCTCATTAAATACAATCCCAATCTTGACCGCTTCCTTATCGATGCTCACAAACGCCCCATCGTCATCGGCATATGCGAGCAGTTCCACAGATTTGTGAAAGATCGTGCCTCTGGTGTTGACTCTGACTCTGCCTCTGAGTTCCGCACGATCTTGTCGGGAACGGTATTAAAAACGTCACTTGTGTAAATCATTTTATAACATCAACGGTTTCGGTACAATCGGTGGTTATCAACTTGAAACTCTTATGTTTTTTACCTGGATTGTTCTCGACAACGAAAAAATGGCTAGGCAGTTTTGATCAAGGACTTCTTTACAGCTACACATAAAAAATGTAATCATGCAATACATCACGTAGTGAGATTGAGAACATCAGTGCATTGTAAAACGTTCCCTTGATACCTTGTAGAGAGGGTTCTGTTTCTGAATTGCCTCGAATTGCAACTACTTGGTAATCAGGTAACCAGGTAAGAATGTCTCAACTGTCAGAGTTGTTAAAATATATTGACGCTTCGCAGTTGCTATACTGTGACGTATAACGTTGGCCCATAGTAAATATTCTCATTTATTTATTTAGAAACTGACACTACACTTTAGTAGTAGTTCGGTAAAATGCTGTACTATAACAGACAACGTAGCCCCCGTGGAGTGTTGTGTAACAGGGTCGACCATCCACCACTGATACCCAGATTTGGGCCATTGTCACTCTTCAATTTTGTATCCCATCCCCGTCAACCGTTCTGTAGTTTACCCTGTTACAAAAATGGCTGTTGTTGATAGAGAGTGTAATACTGTCCCATCTCCGCACTCATCTAAGCAGCTTCTATAGAAGTCATTGTAGGAACCTCTATGTTTTCTAAGGCATTGGTTAGTTATTGTACCTGTTAATGTGCTGACATGCCTCCTATTCCGATGTAGTCCAGGAATAGTGAGTACATAAGTTGGCTATTGCGCTGAGCGTTCTGCGGTTCTGAAATTTGCGGATTCAACGAGTAGCTTATAAAGCTTCACCGAGTTCACAAATAATTGAAGGTCCCGTCCACATAGAAGTAATGGCACGCACAACAACGCAACAGAAAGCATATCCACTTGGCAAGACTGTGCTGCTAGCCTCATATATATGTTTAACCCATAGGATCCGTCCTGTAGTAATCTAAGCAGACTAGTCATATGAGCATCATGTGTCAGTCGACACTGTAAGCATATCTGTGTCGACATTGCACTGGTGCGAAGCCCTCGATAGTCGGTAGTAGTGTACACTGGAGATCTAGTTCAAACTTAACTTAGGCACGACGGTGGCCACCACCACACATTAGGACGTTGTATAGTCCAATGGCCAATGAGTCATCCACGACCAAATATTCAAATGCTCTTATTGCAGCTCTGCTCATTCTGATCAGACTGAATGATTTAGAAGCCAGCGAGGGCACATTGTTCGTTCAGTCCACCGTCTCATGCTGAAAGTTGTCCTCATTCTCCATCTCCATCTCTAACTCGACAGTCAGTTAAAATGCTTTCCATTTCCATAAGAAGCCGTCGTTAACTAAGGACGGCATGTGTCTTAAGAAGGTTAAGCATAAACAGTTAACTTGGCGTGGGTGAACTTCTATGATGACGGCCACATTAACCTGTCTAGGACATCACCTTTATCAAGCCACTGAGGACAGAGTGTTGACAATATTGCTGCCAAGTGGCCGTCGTGCGGTGTTATTTGGTGAGTCTACTAAGGACAAGTTCAATCTCTGAATTAAGCCACTTTCATAACCCACGGACCCACCTCTTTCGAATGACGATACTCTGTTGAGAACAAATCTTCTCAGCCTTCGTGATTTGAAGCTGGTACGGTCAAGGTGGGTCTTGCAACCTTGAATATTTTTGCACAATTAAAGCGGTTGATCAAGAAACACGGACCCATCATGGTTTTTCACGCCACCTATGTTAAGCTGTCATAAAAAGATTCTCAAGGTTGGCCATTAGGTATCAGTATAAAACAATGCACAAATGCAGATTGAGCACAAGAGATCGCAGAAGCAACACCCAAGTCTACCTTCATACTGCAGCGTCACTCAAATCAACTAAACACGCTACTGCCTTATTAGGTGCATCATACTTTCCCAACCTACGCCATCATGGCAACATCCCCCTGAACCCATATTTACTCAAAAAGTCAATAAAAATAAATAAAATTAGGTTAAAACACCACCCGACCGACACGACTTGTTGACTCATGAAGCGTTGTCTTCCACGCCTATAATTTCAGTTAATGCTAGGAATTATCCGCTCCACCATGCATTAGCATGGTTAATAACGTCGTAGTTTTCGTAATGATAATCTTTTCATTAGTCGCCTTGATGCAACGATACATGTCCGTAATGCATGCCCATGGCCTGATAGGATTCCTGTGGGGATACGCTGCTCACGTTTCGGATGGCGCAGGAAATCTCCCCAGACACCCGTAAATTGAGACATACAGCAATTATGACTGTCGCATGGAAATGTGTCACTATCACGCATAACTTGGTTATGTCCACATGTGAGACATATGTACTGAAGGATGAATTGGAAGGGCAAGAATGGGTGCTGTGATATATGGCCGAGCGAAGTAATGCAGAATCTTAAAGTAGGGTCTTATTTCCCCTTTTGTAATCGAAATAACGACGAATGCCCATGTTCAGTCTTATTCCAATATACTAAACTGAAGACTGAAGTGAGTTTTTTTCAATATACAAAGCCATTCAAATAAAGATCCCGGTGCAGGATCGTAAGTCCTAAAAAACTTATAACTAGAAATATGAGAGCAAAGAGATATCCATCTTTGGCCACTTTTACAAATTCGTCAATTTCAGCCCAGTATGGCGGCCGAGTCGTAAAGAAATTTGAAAAATGTCGAGTACCGAGAGAATTTTCAAATAAAACATCTAATCCACCACAGTACTACGGTTCGGGAAGAAATTCACAGACAGCGAAAATCGCATAAAAAACGCTGTCATACGAAATCTAGGGGCAAGAGAGGGAAACTATGGATAGGTCTTTGCTCCCTTATTTCTGCTTATATCCCCCAAAGGCAAAATCTTAAATTTAGCCTGTAAGAAAGTCTGGCGTATGGAACATTAATATTGGGCGGGATCTTTCTCCCGCCAGGTTTAATCGCTCTTGCAACTTCGCCGCTCCACGAAATGTATGTCAACTACTCTCAGCGAGAGAGATCTTAGAATCATTTCCACTCGGAGGTTAAAGGCCTGTTGTGAATCTCTTTATTGCTGAAACCACCACGGACCAGCGAAACTATGCACCGATTCCACCGATGGTGGCTCGTCTCGGTTTCTTCCTCGTCGCCGCAGCTCCAGCAGAAATCGCTGGTTTTCTGGTTCCATTTTCAAAGCAGTCTTCCGATCGTACAGTGCCCTGATTTAACTGCGACGAGCATATGGATTAAGATTCAGTCCCGCACCAGAAGCTTCTTTGTTTTGCCGTTATTAAGTTCTGACCACACTTTTTATGTAGAGCGACAGTCGTTCCTTGCAGGCCAGACGAGTTGGCTTTCATTTATAAGAGCCCTATGATCGGGTATAGTGCACTAATCCGTGTTTGCAGTGAAATGTCTGCCTAGTTGATGTCCTTTTTCAAATGTCTGCCCGACCATCCGTCCGCTCTTTCGTTCCCTACGATTGAGCAGTGGCCTGGGACAGAGCAGAATGTAACCTTGTGGTGTGTGATGGACCGTTGATTTCGCTGTGCAGGATCCTACTCATTTCAGTGCAGCCTAGCTGTCTACAGTCCACATTTTTCCAAGAGCAAGGTAGGCTAAGCCATTTTCCAAACCAAGGAAAACATGGTCCACACGGCATCACAACGGACGTTTCAACTCCACTTCCCTGCCAGAGTCCTGACTACCCCGAATACCTTTACCTGCAGTCAACGAACCTCACCTCGTGCTCCCCATCAACATCGCGAAAGGAAATGCCTCTCACTGTCTTAATCACCTCTAAACCAGAAGTACGCTAGTCTTTCCACTCTCGTCCAACCATTACCCTATTTTGGCACACAAGCAACAAATATGACACTGCTCCAAACAAGTGGCACGCAGCCCATGCTAATTACATCGCACCGCTCGTGGCCACTGTCTGGCTATTCGACTGCTCCACTGTTACTATCCGACTCTGACAAGATGGAAAGCTCTACCTCACGGCCTGCAAACAGATTAGCCATCCTTACAAACGACGCTTAAAACTGCTTAATGAAACCCGGCCTACCGCACTCGCTTCGGGTTCCGCTCAATTAAATTGAATTAATCACATCCAATTCAAAATCAATCATTCTAATGAATACGTGCGTAAAATGTAAAATCACTTGGACATAATTTGTCCGCAAGATAGAACATGACGCACTGCCCGATACATTAAACATGCCACCACACGCCGAGAGTGCATTAATCATTTTCTAACGCACGATGCCCGATGACTTCATGGACTTAAAACCGATATTATTGACTTTAAACGAACATCTCCCTCGGACTGGCGCGTGTGTGTATAAGTCGTTGTTAGTGGGCAAAAGGTTCCGAGTCGGTGGACGGGTCAAGAGCTGCATACCGCTAGCGCGATGATTTATTGGGGGAACGAATGTGGGAAATGGAGCACCCTTACATAATTTATTGTGCCTTCGTCACCTGGGGTGTGGGGCTATCGGTTATTTTTGACGTCCTTTCATGCGTTTGGAATTAACAAACATTGTGTCACAGTCGAGGCATGTCGGGGATGTCGCCTTGGATCTGGGACTCATTTGGAAACTCGCCGGCCGGATATTGAGGGTGACCGGTGACCTTTTCTGTGGTCTCATTAGGGACTGGCTCCGCTCTGTATTCACATGTGTGCTGAATGCGATTCCTTTGTCTGTTGGTCAGTCTTGTGGCTGCCCTGGACAATGGAGACGTTCTCGATAAGGTCAGCGAGATTAGGGCTTATCGTGGGCGGCTTCCCGCCGACTTCATAAACAGACTCGTCTGACTCAGGCTCACCACCGAACTGAATCCTTTCCTTGTGCGTCACACCCGGGGAAGTGATTTAATACCTGTGAGTTAAGACCATCTTCCCCGCGGTCCAGTGAAGTAGCACCTTCTGGGAGGCAAATAACTGGCACATTTTACTGTGTCAATAAAGCATTTGCCTCTTTTGCTCCTCTTCTCCGTCGAGAGAGAGAGTGCGCACGTATCCTTGATTGACATTCAGCTCGCAAGAAGGGTATTCTTAAGTGTCCCCAGAGTCACTGCTGGGATTGTTCGGTTCCAGAGAATTGAATTACTCGCCGACTTTGTGATTCCCAGACGGCAAAGACTGACAGAGGTAGGCTACGGGAATATAATCTTTTAAAATTTCATGAACTTCCTTAAGCAATTACTTCTGACGACGAAGGAGGAGTTGTGTTTCACTTTCAATACACGTGGGATCTTGTGCTAATATGTATGCACGTCGTGTTCGTTGTTTGATTTTAAAGTGTTGCCGGGAATGTATTGCGGCTTGAGTTGATTAAATGGCATTGGGTGAGGGGGTTATATCATGGTAGGATGAATATGTGGTACTATTTATTTGAATATAGACTGCTCACATTTTAATTGATCTATATCCTTGCTGAACCTAGTTTCTACTACAACAACTTGTGATTGTCAGTAGTGGTCGCCACACATATTCACTATGCCGCTACATTCACTTCCTATGATGTAAATCATTAATGTATGCACATGCAATAAAAATAGAAGACGTCCCAGAATCGAACCCTGAGGTGCATCTGATTTTGCTTATCCTTCACAGAGAACACACAGAACACTACTAGCTCTCTTTACAGAACAAATAATTTGTTACGTGACTAAGACATCTAGCGATTTTGCAATGACATGTATTACTTAAATAAACACTTTTTATTACAAACCCAAGATTAGTGAAAAAACACAATTTTTAAATTCCAATCGAGCTAAGTTTCGTTTCAAACGTATTTGAATATCTGAGCGGACCCTTTTTATCACGAGATGGAACTGCGTAACCTTCATCTATACTATACCTCTTCACGGGTCGTCGCTGACTCGAAAGAGGAGAACGAATGAATTGTGAATGTGAATGAATTCTAATCCAATCCATTCCTTCGCTGATGACAGCACCCTCAGCTTTTCATATTCGTTCCAATATTCACGACCCTGCCCTTCGGACGTAATATTGGAACGGCAGCGTATGTCAAGCACATTGAATTCCGATCTGGACAGCATAATTAACTGGGGTAAGAACAACAGAGTGGAATTCAATGCTTCCTAAACTCAATGCTGTCTGCTGCCTCTAAAGCGAACCCCTGATAATCAGCCATTATCCATGAATGGCGCTTGTATCGACGAAACTGGAAAACTTTCCATCCTTGTTATGTGCATCAACACAACACTTAGGTGGAACGATCATATATTCGAAGTCGCCAAAAATGCTGCGAAATGTTTAGGTTTCCTTAATCGATGCAAGAAATACCTCACCCCCTCTGATTTGGCTTTAATCTATAAGGCGTATATTCGCCCTAAGCTTGAGTATAACGCTCATATCTGGTCTGGTGCCCCAAGACCACCCTGCACCTACTAGATAGAATTCAAAAGCGAGCGATAAAACTTAAAGGAGACAACGATATCGCGGGTTCATTAGACTCGCTTGAACATCGACGTACCGTGTCTTCTTTGTCCGTGTCCGATGCTCAAGTGAGCTAGCCAACTGCATTCCTCCTCTCCTTGAATTCACCCGCAATACACGTCTCGCCAGGAATGCTCATCAGTTTACCCTTAAGCCTGTTTTCGGACGCACAGTGAAATTAAGAGACTCGCTTTTTAGCCGCACCACACGAATATGGAATGCTCTTCCCAGCTCAATATTTTCCATAGATTACAATCCGCAGATGTATAAGACCAACATGCACAGGTACCTCTTCTCTCTCTCTCCCTCTATACCTTCGGCCCGTGCTGTGTCTTGACCCCGGACAATTAAGGGTATTAACAACCCCTTGAGCATGCGCAAATTATAAAAAAAAATTGTGAAACTTGCTCAGTTCGCAGACTAAACCTGCCAGTTTTAGTGTGGGTTGGTCGTTTTACAAATCTCTTGGAAATGAAAGTTGTCAGCTTGTCAGGTTGTCAAGTTTTAATTCGTGAAAACCTCGAGAAAATTCAATACTTCAGACACATCAATCAAAAGCAAAATTAAAAACATTGGCCCATCATAACTACCCTGGGGAACCCTATGAGTTACTTCAAAGAAATGAGATGTAAAACGAGCGACCCTTAACTAACTGTTTCCTATTACTTAAATAAAGGTGGCGTTTAGCTCCAGTTTGTTTTATCCGCTGATTATGTCTTCATCTTAAATTTGGTTCATCGTTGACCCGTCATCGCTGGATCAAGCAATCATTATACCAACTTACTCGAAAAAGCAAATAATTCAAAATTTCCATTAAAATCTATTGCAATTTGAGATGCAATTGTCTGAGCTATTACTTTTGTAATGCTTTCTGTTTCTCACCTAACGACAAGTGGTGATTGGAGCAGATTTGAAAACCAGATAAATGTGTTTTGACCTTGCTTCCACTGGGATTCGAACCGGGAAGCATATACAAAGTGGAAGTGTCGATAAGATCCGAATTTGTAGATTTCACGGGAAGAACATAGTTTAGCTTGAAAATTATTCCAGACTAGAAGCCAATTGATCTTGGAATGCGTAGACCATACCCCAATTGAGTGCTTGAAACTCAGCGTTCGGATTACCAGTTAACACAGAATTGTCATCAGCAAAAGTTTAATTATTCACTCAGTAAATAGGTTCACAAAATATACAATTTTGACGCATATGGAGAGAGAGAGTTAAGCCCAACATGCGACAGTGGAAGGATCATAGCATCCACAAGGTGTGCAATTTAATCTGGCGGTTTCATTTTTGCAAGCGAATCGCCCTTGACAACCGAATGCACTTCGGTTGTTCAACTGGGCTCGAAACAACGCAGCACACCTGTCAATAGTAATGCCTTGCTACCTTAGGCGTAGATAAGTCGCTTACTACACACAAAAGGGTTCAGTTTTGTAAAATTTCTTGATTCGAAAAAAAAACCTGCAGCAATCGAAGCCCACGACACATTGCCTCTGTCCCTTGTCATTCATCAAAAACGGAAACCTTCATCATCTTGCCTCATTTTGAGCATAAAATTAACCCATAAAGCATCAATCCTTTATCGTTCCATCGCTAATTCCAATGAGAGACAATCAGCCGGGAATCATCCCCAATAACATCATGTTCAATCCACGAAGCTCACATGCGCACGCTCGCACCGCTCTCCCATCCCAGCGATACCTCACAAATGGTTTTATATGGAAAATTAAAGGTCGAGACATACGAGCGCATAAAAGTCGGCTTTCGTTTTCTTTAAATTTCATATTCATAACCCAAAAGCGCTGTTATAAAAACAAGTCATGATTCTTTTACGAGCCATTGTTTTCGAAGCCCTCAGACTGAATGTGGGAGGCACGAGTGTAATGGACTTGGCGCACAAAGGGAGGGCATAAAACATGCCGCGCAGAACGAGGCCAATGTTCGTGTGCATACGGTAATTGGCAATGCGTCCTGAAGGGATACATCTTTCCCCAATCGATGGGGGGGATGTATGTACTCTACTCTCCAATCGACGAAATAAAAGTAGGTCTTCGCAATTCAATCTGAACATTTGCGGGTAGTCACTTCCGCTTCTCTCGACAGCGTAAACATCCTGTTCGGGTTCAAAGAACATCGGAAATCGACGGAAAATAATTGAGGCTCTTGCCCCATTCACTCATGAGCAGTTGTGTATATTTTACAAGCCATTTACAGAAGATATAATTAATTTATTGGCTCACGATATTTTTGATTTTCTCAATCCCCCTCCCCAACACGCGGGATGGGGGATCTGCTTATATCTCTGTGCTCCCCGAACACGAACAAGATTCAGTCAGTTGCTCCAGTTTTTCGCTTTTACACGTTTAATTGGTTCCGAACACAATGGCAGCGATGTTGTGCTGCGCTGGGTTTTCGTTTCCATGAGACTGTCAGAGCGGGAGCCTGACTGACCGTGTGAGGTATAACAAATTTGTTAGCTTGAGGTAATGGATAATTTCAGAAATTTTGAACGGGTGATGATGGCATTGGATGCAGGGGCAGACCGCAGTGAGGGGCGTACATTTTGAGCGCAAAACAACGTACGTACGGATTTTTGTTTTTCATAATCATGTGCTTCCACAGATGAGTGAATCAATTGGAGCTCTGAATCAATCAAGGACGTGGCGTAATTTGGGTGTTCCTTCGAATTGATCGCAGTTGCAAATCACCTTGAGCAAGTTCGTCCGCCTTGAGTGCATAGTCAGTGATTAATGGGTTCACGGTGTCATTCGAAATCGCGATTTATGTAAATGATGCGGGAGATGTGGGACTTGACGATATGTGGCGCAATAAAATGTGGCAAAAACGAATTAATTACTTGGCGCTGACTGACAGAATAAAGACTTAGTGTGTCTCTTCGAAATGAGCAAGCGACAGGATATGTAGACGATTCTCTTTGTTTTGCAAAATGCTTTAGATACTCGTCGTTCCTACCCTTTTCAGTCAAAGAGTTGACGCAACGATCTAACGTAAATCGTTATAAGTTGAAATGATCGAATTTCCTACGCTAAGACACTGATCCTCGCTATCATTACCATCTGGGCTTGTCTTGAATGCTACTTCTAGACACACTAAGGCGACTGCTTGGCAGACAGACACAGGCCTGGTTGCGGTCATGAGTTAGAATCTGTGAGGGAGGAACGCGAAGCCTGCATATTTACTTTACATGCCTCATTCCTGAGATAGTTGATAATGCGATGAGATTTTGGCTTTCCAAGTAGTACATGAAAAAGTTATTAATCATGTTTTAAATATTTTTCAATGATAAATGTATTTTCTGGTTGCAACCGATGTTTCTCAGTACCGAGATCAATCGTAGGCTTAGTCTTGTGAACCGCTGTTTCTTTTGGCTCGAAGAACCAAGTTGACTGTATATAACACACTGATCATTCCAGTTCCTGCTATAAGGCGCTTAGGCATGGACAATCTCGAAAGCGGATGAAGAAGTCTTTGGTCTATTTGAGAGAAAAGCCCTGCGTGCGATCTTTGGTCCTGTTTGTGTTGACGGGTTGTGAAGGAGAAGATTCAACCATGAACTGTACGGGCTGCACAGCGACATGAGCCTAGTTAGGGGTCTAAAGACACCTACGGTGGTTACGTCATGTCCACAGCACCGGCCCGAAGAATCTTCGAATCCGAACCTGTGGGGCAACGCAACAGAGGACGCCCGCGTTTAAGGTTGGGCCCCAAGTGGAGAAGGACCTCAACCAACTTGCTGTGCGGAACTGGAGACAGCCAGAGATCGCGCTAGTTGCAAAGGCGTGTTGGCTTAGGCCCAGGTCCACCACGGGCCATTTATGACGAGCCAAACGAATGGACAATTGTCAAATCAGCTGCAACGGAAAAGTATGCATCTTCATGTCACATGAGACGTGCGGAACCTTAAGAACATGAACTTTTTGCTTGCCTTCCCGATATGGACGTTTAGCTTTCACAAGGAAGAATACTTTGGATCTTCTGTTCCAGATAAATGGTGGACCGCATTGACGATGTACAGCACAACCGTCCTAGTCGGCATCAGTCTATCAACTCATAGATTCACTATATATCATTTATTCTTCTTCCGTGACTTCCGTGTTAAAGTACACATTCTAGGCCTGCATACACGAGAATATTGTGCCTAAAGGAATTTCCAGGACGGCCGAAAGTAATATGGATTTGTGGCTATTAGTACATTTCTTGAGAATGAAGACAAGTTAGTTCAACCCATTTACAACAAATTGAATTTCATCTTCTATTGACAACTTGTACCGCTAACAGCTTCTATATGAAGCAAAAACCAACCCGAAAGAAACAGAAAAATATTGCGACGGGACACATTCACCTAAAGTGTCCGCTATGGAAGAATATAATTGCACATCTCTTGTCAAAGGGATCCTTGATGGTGGTATACCATAGATAGCAGAAGATCATTTCGATTTTAATTTCAGTTAAACAGTCCAAGTTCCAAGCAATCCAACCAACTAAAGCAGCTGCGGGTAAAGCTTTGGGCTCAGGTTCACCTCGGACTGTAGGTCCGTTCAAGGAGATGAAGACTGTACCCCGATGCCCTCAAGAGTGCGGAAGGGCAAGTGTTCGGTTTAGTAGCTTAGGAGTTATTTTGCTTTTGTGTACGACAGTCCGTTGAATAGGTACTTGACGTATTTGGTGGTGCTAGGATATCAGCTTTAGTTGCATGAGCACCAAATCAATGTTGTGGCCACATTCAATTTTTTTCTAATTTTTCATATTCCTCCCTGAAAGCAGAAACTAACTCGAAACGCATTTTCACGGTTGATTTACAATTGAAAACGGAATGAATACTCGATTACCTGTCCATTGATCGCATTCCATTAATTGGACAAAGAGGCAAGTTTGATCAACTTCACACAACAATGTGAACATATGCTCATTTGCGTATGCAATGCTGCTAAACGCACTTTGGAACGTTTCCCATTTCCCATTCAGTCGCCACCCATTCAAAATTCGAAAAATCGACGTTCAAAATAAAAGCACATGCAAGCGTTCACCCCCACACACGCGCCCATGATGAAATTAAAAATAAAACTAAACAATAAAATCTCTCATCGATCATTCGAAATGCCATGCGTTCAATGTCAGCCGTCGTGCTTCGATGATATGTTCCACTTTCGTCTTGATAACCTACCTCACGGTATTTCGTTGTTCCTCCATCTGTGTGCTCATAAACACACAAATCCAGAACCGAATTGCATTGCATAACAAAGACTTGTTTAAGATGTTGCGACTGGTCGAGATGTCGTATTTGACATCTGCATGTTCGTGTGACAAGCTGAAAATAGAATTAGTTTAAATATTTAAACATCACGTCATGGGACAACATTAGTCAAATAATTTTGAAAGGAAACAAATGCGTGGTGATTTGATTTTGGAAATAGGAATTAAAGCTTTTGTAAGCAATATGCGGAAAGTGATGGAGTACATCGTACACTTGAATGCCAAATTGAATGGTGTCTGTTATAAGTGGGCTGTCGATGGTCTTTTTGTAGCGCTATAGCCCGTAGTGGACCTGGGTTTAACTAGCACAGCAAATTATGTTGCGCGTGCAATCGTACGAAAAAACCAACTGATTTAAGAACGACATCTTTGCTATACACTACAAGCAGGCACAGGTGCCTCTCTAAAAAGCTACCTATGTACAATATCAAAATGCCAGGGTCCAGACGAAAAACACACTGTCTATTTGTAATAACAGGAGGGTGCAGGTCACAAGACTCTAAAGAACGTGGGGTATATTGAGTTGAGATGGTTGGGATCATCTAGTCAATGAGATCTCTGATGTGAATAACTATGAGGGATCACTCACTGGTCGTTGATGACCGCTTTTACCGCGTTGAGACGGAAGATGGTACCTCAAACGTCAAGCCAAAGCAATTCAGTCACTTATGTCAGAACTGAAAAAAATTAACGAAAATTGACGAAGCGGAGCAGTTTATTCCTCCTCTGGGTTTTTTTTTTTTTGGAACATATACACAACGGCTTACTTTTTCAATAATTTGTAGTACCTACCATCATTCTTGGTAGCTGCAAACTGATTCCAGAAATGGGAGCTATAATTGATGTGGTAGCACAATCTGCCTTCTGTCTGTAGTCAGCCACTAGAACCTTACCCAACCGCACCTCCAATTTCTTCAGAGATTCTGGATATTTGTGTGACTTGATTTTGTAATTAAGACGCCGACTGCTAAGATGTGTAGACGGTACGTTGCTTCAACTGTTCCTTGTTTGGTCAGTTTTGTCAACTAATTTTACCTGTGTGTTGACTGAGAGAGATTATTTAGGCTGTTTCCTAGTAGTGGCGATAGCAGGACAGCGACTGGGTGCCATTTGCTTTTCTCCTCGTCCTCGTCTAGGCAGCTTCTACAGAAATCTTTGGAAAAAGGCCTAGTCTTTTTGCATAGAGGGCAGTGTCCGGTGATTATTCCCACTGCTGTGCTAATTTTTAATCGTTTTAGGGACATCTGGCTTCGTATGGATGGTGGAACCATCAAGTCAATCATCTCGCATTTGTTTTCCAAGAATAATGGTTATTGAGCTGTAACTTAAAGGTTGTTAAGGGGTATTTATGCTACGAAAGATTCCATCAATCGGCAGTCTAGTAGCGTGTTAGGGAGTTCGTCAACGCTACTTTTTCCTGGAATGTCTCTTTGGCCTTGTAGTTAATTATTGAATTGCTTGAATATCTGGTTAAGAGATATGCCTTTAGGCATCCATTATATAGGCAGAAAGTCAATCGTACATAAATGTTTAAGACACAATAAGACACATAGGCAGATGTAATGTCATCTCTGCAGGAAACGTCAGAAAAACTGATCGCAGAAAAGGCATGTCATTTGTATCGAATTTTATAGCAATTAGAAGCCTAGTTATTGCTTATAGGTACCAAACAGCTTTTTAAAAGCTTCTATTATTATGTGACCCCATTTAGAGTCCGGTTTTGATACTAGTCACATTTTTTCAGCCCTACTTTAAGTTCTTTTATAATTCACAGCACCTCCAAGTAAGTAAAAATACTCAAAAAAATATTATTTTCCAGAAAAAACTTCTTCGTTCGAAGTTGGCAAAAGAGACAGATGTTGGTTACATCTCCTCAGAGTAGAACAATTACCCACACAACACGAGTGACTTGTGCTGAAGCTAGGCTCACGATCAACTCGGACTATCACGACACTGTGGGCATTTCAGAGACTGCCAGACTTGAAGCTATCGGCCGATCGTTGTGAAAGGCTAGTGTTGAGTCATATCACAATGGACGTATCAAACAAATTTGTGCGGCGAACTTGTGGTGGCCCGTGGCGTTGTGGGTAGGTGCGTCGACCCCAACCTCGATGTCGTAGGTTCGATTCCTGCTCTATGCGAAGGAAATATTTTTCACGGCCGCACCTCTTTCGAGTCACTGACAATGCTCAAAGAGTATTTCTTGTCTAGGAAAAGCGTCTCAAACAAAGCCGTTAGGATTTGGCATTAAACTGGCTCCCTACGGGCTGTAGCACCACCCATATTATATTACTAAATTATTATTAACTTTAACGTGCTCTTGTTTACCAAAAATTCGACTTGATCGTCTGGTTGTGTAGGCTTTTCTGCAGAACTGGTGGCCCATGGCGTTGGGGATATGTGCATTGATCCCTAGGGACCTGAACCCCGACGTCTGGGCTCTATCCTTGGTCTGTTCAACAGAAATAATTTTCACGGCCGCACCTCTTTCGAGTCACTGACAATGCTCAAAGAGTATTTCTGTCTAGAAGAAGGTTCCCAAACTTGGTGGTTCGGCGTGAGTTGGCATGAAACTTTAGGTCCTTTCCACTTGTGCGAGAACAATCCACAGGTAAAACTAGACCCTGACCCTCTACAGGCTGTAGGGCCACCCATATTATTGTAATATTATTAGTTTCTTTGCTGAGTTCTCATCAAAGTCTATTATGCGATCCGTCTCTGGCTCTAACAAGTGGCAGCCAGGTGCAAATGAAACGTTTTCTGGTCTCCATTTCAGTTGTGTTGTTGTAACTTCGACAGTGTGTGTTGTAGCCGGTATCGCGCATACACCGCCAGTAATCCAATAATATCGAGCTCTTGGACGATATCTTCTGTTTTAGATGGGAAGTACTCAGGTCATATTTCGTTTAATGCTGACAGCTTGGCAGTCTGACCCTTCTGTGGTTTACTGCGTCTGGTGCGGTGTGCAACCTACTCTGCAAGCGAGCACTGAATGGCAGATTTCAGCGCAGGCGGTTCTTCCGGCCTCTCATTTCCTGAGATGTTACTGTGACCTGAAACTCTATAACTCTATAACATTTTGTCGTGGAATGGTTAGCTAGAGACGCTAGCTTAGCCCGACATTCCTGCAATAGCACCGAAGATGGCATAGCAGAGATTGCTGCCTACCACCATTCTCCTTTGGCAACATATGTGGGTGGAATTGGACCTGGTGCTACCCGAACAAATACCTGCAGCACTCTGGAACTATTCAGTAGAAATTCCGAGAACACACGCCTACCGAATCCACCCTTCTTGCAGATTGTAGGTGCAATTAATTTCCTACACATCAGCCTGCCGTGTTATTTCTTATGATTTTTATGAATGCAATCGTTTTAGCAGAAGTGGCTGCCACTGCAACTACATCTCGGTTCCCTCTAGAAGGTTATTCAATGCCTCTCTATCTACCCCTTTTCATGAAGTTCACATGCTCACTATTTACCTCCCCTATCTGTGAATTCTGAAGTGGCCAGGCACTCAAGTGCGTTGTGCGAGATCTCATATGAATGCAATTTTACCGGAATATTCTCTCAACAATAAAAACTCACATCTCCACTTCCCTCTTATCTCCGACTAATGAATTAAATTCTGAAGGTAATTCAAAAATAATTCAAAAATTAAGAAAGTACTTTCAGCTCGAAATGATGTACGATACGCTCCTCAATAAACGGCCGTCCAACATGTGCTGTGCAGAGAAATTACAAATTCAAGATACGTTCGCCGCTTGCTACCATTACGCTGTTTAACATTCTTATCGTATCGGCATCTCGCTCGAACTTCAATTGGGCACGAGCGCCGCTAGTGAATGAATGGTGTTATTGTTTTGGTTCACAAAAGATTTTCAGTCACATCGGTTCGGTGAAGGTGATTGTTTCGAATCAGTTGATCTCAACTGGAGAAGTGGAAGTCGGAGATTGGGAAGATTTTCGGTGTTTTTTTTCGAGAAGCCATTCAAGGGTCCTAGACACGCGGTAAGTGGCAAAAAACAACAATTTTCCGTGTCCTCCTTTGTGGATGTCCTTAGTTATCTCTATTTCTAAATGCGCATAAACTCGCTCGTCCTGCTACGCCTCGTAGACACTGCACGCCGTGACGCCAGCACACACACACGCAGTGTACACAAACTTTATTTAATTGGCCGGAAGTGTCTTCTCGCCATTACCTCAATTATACCCATCGAGACCAAATAAGGAGTGTAACCATAGCAACGACGACGAAGAAGAAGAAGGAGGAAGAGGAAAAAAAACACTTCACCGTAACATCGGCACTTCAGTGGCCCCATCGTCCCGCGCACCACCCTCACGTGAACACAATCTAATTGATGCATGACGTATGCGATGTAACCAAACACTGACAAATCGTGTCAGATTTATGACTTAGACACGGACCGGCGGCGGGTGGGCATCGCCGCACTCACGTTGGATAGAGTTGTAATTACGAAAGTGAAATGCTTCTCACTACGAGTAGAACGTCAGTCAAATGCGGCGCGCTAGACATCGCAAAACCTCACCGATGCTGTCTCGGGATACTTAAGCGAGTGTTTATTCATCGTAAATAAATACCAAGGCACGACCACTTGACGTTTCGTGATGCTGCTGGGCTGTCGGAACTGGTTTTCAAGATGATACTTACTGAGAGATATTGGCATCAATAATAAGATTAAAATTGAATAAATTTTTGGGAGGAAAAAATTAATCGAAATGAAGATTTGTAATGCTGTGACTGGAATGTGCTTGAGATGAAAACATCCATTAATTTGACTAATTTCGACGGTTGATGTGTCAATTCAGTCGGCGGAGACCTTCGACCGGTTTATTAACGTATTGACAGAGTTGACAAAGTGCACAAAATAAACAAGAAACAGACTTAATGTGCACCGTGCCGTGCCCTACTACGTGTGACACATTTGTTTTTGTCTGACATTGAAGCGGCGTGCATTGTGTCGTGTGACGGTAACTGGTTCTTTGTCAGTAAGCATTCCTTTTTAAGAATATTTCAGGAATGACTTTAACATCATTTTGCCGCAGTTGACTAGGGAAACAGTTGGAGACTATGTCATCGCATATTTTTGCAAAGTCTGCCTAGTAATTTGTGCTAATATGCACACAAGTGCGAGCCTACTGGGATGACAGTGCTTGATTTCATAGAACAACTCCGGTCAATGTTAACTATTCAAGTCTTATTCTTGCCCGTTACCACCGTACACGCCTATTTTAGTGTTACCGCATTGCTGCAATTAATTCTACTGGCGCGGGTACATTAACTGAGTGTTATAGACAACATTGTAAGAAATTCACGCCAGAAAACAATTTGGTAGACAACAAAATGTATATTAGGCTACATAGGTTGAAGTGGCTGACTGCTGCAAGGAAAGCCAGCATAAGTCCATTGTGCTACCACAATTATTTCAACAATATCCTGGCATGCACGAACATTCGCTTGTTGGGTTGGTGTGTTCTCATTTCCACTCGTCAGTTGAGTGCTGTTTGATTTCAATCACAAAGCCTATTTTGTTCATGTTTCTCTTAGTTTGTGAATAATGACACAAAATTCTGAACTTACTTAAACCACCCTTAAATATTTACTGTGAAAACGAAGTTGTTGAGTGAATTTTAAGTTCGATCCTACACTTAGCTAAACCAGCAGATAAGGTTGTAATGTGAAATCGGGCAGTCATTTTTTTTAGCAAAGAATTTTGTTGCTACGCCAATATGACCCTATGTCTTCCTTTAAGTCACATGTCGTCTACTTTGTTTGAAATACTGCCATCCACTTCTCGTTGGTCAATAATTAAGGAAAATCTACGCTTGTCTGCGTAGGGATGTCAAGCTTCTGGGATCTCAGAGAAAATCTTCACCATAATTGCGCATTGGTCAGGTAAAATATTAAAATCTTAAATTGTTGATGCCAATTGTGACTTGCCAAACTGACATGTCCTGTCAGAAAAGGAGCAACACCTCATAGTCCAAATGTTTTCAGTTTTCCAAGCATACTCTGAAATTATCTGCGGGTGATTTATGCAATATTTCTTTTTAAACGATTTGTACTGAGCACTAAACACGGACTCATACATCAGTAAGCCAATTTGAGTGCAATGACGTAGATATTGTCGTTACTCAGGGTGCATGATTCTACCTCTCTCCGGTTACTGACAACGCTCAGAGCCAGAGGCTCAGAGAAACTTTTTAGGGCTGAAAACAATTGTCACCTCTTTCACCTCCCATTCTTCATCTTATTTGGCTGTTGCTACAGTCCGGGGTGGACCTGGGCCTCAGCCAACATATCTCTTCATCTAGAACGGTCTTGTGCTAGTTGCTTCCAGCCACGCACGTTAAACTTATGCAGGTCCCCTTCCAGCTGCGTGCGCAACCGTAGGCGTGGTCTTCCTTTACCGCGTTGTCCCTCGGGGTTGGAATTGAGAACTTGCTCGGAGCATTGGTGCCCATTCGCTCGACGTGACCAAGGCATCTGAGACGAGCGACTCGTTTGACCATGTCGATGCCCGTACAGCTCGTCGTTCAGTCTCCTCATTTAAACACCATCCGTACATATGGGACCGAAGATAATCCGTCTCCTTTCTTTAGGATCGGACAAACAATGCTGAGATCCCATCCATCGGGCGTACTATCATCCGACCAGATTTTATAGATTCGTTGATGTATGCACCTTAACAAATCATCACCTGCTGCTTTGAAGAGCTCGGCAGGCAGTCCATCGACCTTGTCGTCTTTTAAAAACATTACAAACTTCCATGCTTATGCGCGCATCATTCCTACTCTCACTTTCTCAATGCATGTTTCCTAATAGAAAACCACTTCGTATAGCTTTCCTAATTTCTGTACATTTTCATCCGTCCTATTCCTATTAATTTCCACCACTTTACAGGCTTCGAGCAGTAAAGTATTTGATTTTAGTACTTCGTTTTATGTTTACCTCTGCCACCGAATCTGTGGTAGAATGTTAGCCCTCGGGCTCACTCTATTTTATATATCATACCCGCAGTCATTTTTGAAAATGATATCCATACAGTCCTGCATAGATCCACAGTTTGTGACCGAATCTTTGGAGTTCCACAAGGCAGTCCATTCAGTGCATATCTTTTTTATTTCAACCATATCGTTATGGTTACCGTACTAAACTTTTTTGAAATCTCTATAGCGCTGAAATGATTGACGCTCGTGTCTTCTCCTGGCGACTCTGATCCACACAAGCTACACAACCAACAGCCGTATGGACTTGTGGAGATGTTTTTTTTTCTCCGGAGAATATAAGCTGCTGAGATGAGGTTTCTTCGCGAGATATGGTCAGAAAAACGACGATATGTGAGAGACTCAGTGTTGAGCAGCTACTTATTCGAACGGAGAAGGCCTTGCTTCTATGGTTTGTGCACGCAACATAAATGACTCCATCAGTCATTTCCGAAGCGTGTCTTAAATGCGATTCAATAAGGAAGGCGAATTCTTGACAGTCGTAAACAAATTCCAAAAACTTGCCTAGTATGCGAATGGCGGAGGATTGAGTGTTGTGCGTGCACTATCCACAACTTCGAACGGAAAGGTGTGTCGCAGGGTTTTACACATAGCAATTGGTGTTCGTGTACATACTCTCATCCTCAGGCTCCCTTACCATTTTAAGCACTTAGTCTAGATAACCGATTAGAAAGCATGTCGTAGACCGAGTAGTCGCTATTCAACCGCAATTACGGGTTTCAACCATTAAGTTCGCAGTTCGCACAATAACTGATTTCCTCGCATTTTGTCTTCTCCACTTCAGTCTATTTAATAGCTTGTATTCTCCAGCTTAAACAAATCTCTTCATCTGCAGATGGCCACGAAAATAAATTCACCAAACGAAAAGCCTCCCCTACCACCAGCGATGAAGTTCGACCTCTGACTGACTTTAGTGTTAATTCATCTCTAAAGGTGACACGGCCCAATAGTCACCGACCATTACCAGCAAATGTTTCGTGTCGAACTAATGCTCATTCGTACTGCTAACGTCTTGCCATTTCATCGATCTGCCGGCAAAGCGTCCCGGTACTTCCGTTCCTCCCCGCGACTCAGGAAAACAAACACCGAGGTCCACCGATGCGCCCTCTTTCTCCATCCGGCTTGCTTAACGTGGTGAGACAACCCAGCAGAGGGCATTTAATTAGTGTTTATCCTTCCGCTGGAATGTACAACATTCACTTGTATCCACTTGACCTAGATTCCCATTCGGGGAGACTACACAGTCTGTCCTCCGGCGATACTTTCAGTATCGTTCGCTGCACCCTTCTCTGTGTCCTGATCTAAAAACTACGAGCCGGACATCAGCAGGACTTCCATTCGCTATCACTAATCGATTTATGCTTCGCCCAGCCAGGTGAGCTCACACCATCTACGATAATCCGCATGTGGTGTGTCCTCCCACGGGGGTGCGACGGTGGATACTTCCTCACTGGGAAATCGTCATTTAATTGCATTCAATTCATACTTAAGCGTCCCAGGGTGGCACATTAAAGTTTGAAATTTGAAATTAATCTAATTGCCAGCGCTGGTGCCCGTGCCCGCCCAAGAAATCTTTGGCGACCGAGTGTCGCAAACGAGAATGAATCTCAGTGACCTTGGCAGCAGTCGAGTGGCAGTGAGTTTTGATTTTCAGTTTTGATTGCGGAATTGAATTATTCACGCCGTTGACGGAATCGATTCGGTCCCAGCGAAGTGATTGATTGAAAAGTTGCCGCACTTATTGGCCCCGAAATTGATTAGTCACACTCAATCTGACTCCGAGTTGTTGCCCCAGCCGCAGCTCGTGTTTCCACATCTGGCTTTTAATGAAACACAACTCGAGTCACTTTGTAACGCCGACGCACAACATGTGAGGTTGTCGTTCCGCTCGGCGAATTAATTTTCCGCAAAACAAAGGAAAAGTGAATCCCACTCACCTTGGCAAAGGGGCCTTTTATCACCTCTACTCAGACAGGCGAAACAAAACAGATTCCATCCCGTGTGCCAACCGGGGGAGGAGCTGCTCAAATTGGGCGAAAAAAACAAGACGCGAGGGCACGACGAGGGAGAAAAGTTTTTACCGGGAAATCCGATCTAATCAATAAGTAAATATGTCAAAGAACCACGGGGGCATGGGCGATGACTCCGAGCGACGCCTTTTCCAAGAATCAACTGGAGGTCGTTGTCCCACGTATTTGGCACATGTCCTTGCGTCTTAAAAGTCGACACACACGCACACACAAGAAAGCCATGAACATGATTTGAAAAGGCAACTTGTGCGAGGCTGAGTGAATCTGCATGGAAGTGATTGAATAGGATGGTGAGGCTGAATTGGCAGATTTTTATCTTTTCAGATTTTATCTCTTTTGTTTCGGGTAGGCACAACTTTGGCAAATGTTTCGTGGGAATTTTGTGGAAGGAAGTTCGCCGAGAATTGGATTTGCAAGTTTTTGCCGAAAAACGTTGAACATAACTTTTTAAGTGTCGAAAGGAAAATATGATGGGACTTATCGTAAACATGAGCGGATTAGTAGAACAATGCGGCGAGAAAGGAAGTTAATGGCAAAATTTGCGAAGAGATGACAATGGTTTTGAATGGGAAACGTTTCCAATCTGTAACACCTCTGACCTCTGAAATATAAATAACGATTCGAACAAAATAACCTCTTGTTGCCTTGATAACTGTTCAGATGTTCATGAAGAGAATAAAAACAAAGCTGGCCAAGTGCGAGCATTGCTCTCACTTTTTGTGTGCCGTGTCGTTTAAAAAATTTTAAGGGGATCCCCCCATTCTCGATTTCAAATACTGACAATCTTGAATCTGCTGGTAAATGAACATACACTTTTTGGACTTTGCGTATTGTGGTGGCCTGTGGCGTTGTGGGTACGTGATTCGACCCCAATCTCGTTCGATTCCTGGTCTGTGCGACACAAATAATTTTCACGGTCACACCTCTTCCGAGTCACTGACAATGCTCAACGTGTATTTGCGCTATACATGGACTAGCCACTATAGGGGCTCGATTCGCTTGCCCGGTTCTCTATGAATCTTCTTCTCCAGATGCCCTTTACACTAAATGGACCAACGACTGACCGTAGAACTGGAATGAAGTAGGGTTGGTATGATCAGTGAGTTATATAAAGTCAGAGCAGTCCGTGAAGAGTCACCTCTTGAACCCGTAAAAACAGATATCTGCAAGAGTGGCGGACGGTCTCGGTGAATTCCTAGGCGAATTTGAAGAAGCAGCTAGAATAAGCCGTCAGCGGTTTTCCAGTAAAAATCCTGTTATCCATGTAAACACCTATTAAACTTTTCATTCACATTACAACCGGTGACCCCTTTAACCGAGAACAGGCACTCAACCAACTAGGCCATGCCGCCGTTCGTAATGCGACATTAAAACCCGTACGAAGGCCCCTTTGTTTCGTTTTTGTTCTCTTGTTTCGTTTGCACGCACGTTGGAATTCAATGATCCTGGTCGTGCTCGGCTGCTGTACAGTCCCTTGGTGTCAGAAGAACGAAAAGGAATATGAGTCAAAAGATGAAATACGATACCAATCCTTGTGGCATTTTTCAAGCAAGAGTACCATCACAGTAATTTCTCAAAAGGATATCGTTATCTGTTGGGACACCTGGGTTGCGATTGAATCACTGTAAAAAATAACATTCTGTTCAAAGACTCTGCTCGTGGAAATATCGGCTGCTTTTTTAGCAGACTTTTGTATTTAAAAATGTTGAACATTTTTCATGCGACATTGGATATGAATTGCAGGTTCATTGCGAAGCTAAGAAACTCCCTAGTTAACACACTTTAAGTACATCTTGCTGAAGCTTATCTGACATCTCTCTAGATGCACACAATTAGTGCAATTGGAAATGGTAGCGCCGAGACATTGCTTCGCTGACTTTATGCGCTCATTTTATCCACGTGCATAGACAGAGCATGTCTGCAAGCAGAACAAGGATCGGTGTCATAACAGAGCACTGGGAAATTTTAAATGAATGCATTCAGGATATAATGAATAATCTTCTTTCATGTCTTGGCTTAAGTGGTACTGCTCAGTTTTCCTTGAACGCAGACGCTAGAACCTAAGCTATCCCAATGTCACATTTTATGCATCGGATCCGTCGGTAATTTGCTAAAAAGCCGCCTATGGTGACGTTCTGGCCGAGTCGTCGATGTTGTGTGTCAGCATATACTTTGTTTTGCCCTCATTCACCGGGAAACCCATTTTTGCCGCCTCCGTGTCAATAAGAGCAAACGCTTCATTGACGGCTTGCTGAGTTCGGCCAATCACGTCAATGTCGTCCGCGTATACGTATGTTAGTCGTGCAGTTGGTGGTTGCTTAATCTTCTTCAATTGCTGTCGAAATTAGTAATCGTACGGCGGACTTCTTATGATAACTCATGTACTGGAATAGCCTACATTCCACTAGAGTTGCTTAATATTTGTTTTTAGCTGAAGTAAACAAATGATTTTGAAAAACGTCTTTGGTGGTGATATCGCACAGTGTCAGTAATTGACTAACCTGCAATATCTCTGATCAAATCGGGCAATGAATTAGCAACATACCGCTTCTTCATTATTTTTGTGACTCTGGCATGTGGCCTATCTCTTCACAAAATTAGTTGATGACTCAATCTACTACCAGGGTATGCGGTCAAAAATAGGGACTAATTCCGATTGACACGTGTTCTCTGAAATCTACCTATCTAAAGCCAACAATCAGGATCAAAGACTTGCCTGCCCTGGCGCAACAGGTGCAATCAGCACAACTCTTCGAAATCAAAGGCAATTTAAATTCTTTTGCCATCGCTGTTTAGAGCACCAATTACCCAATCCATTGGCTTGCTCCCATTGTTCACTGGTCAAATGCAAGGTACTAGCTAGACTACAAAGTGACCTAGTCGAAGCGACTGTACTTCGTAAGGCATTGGCGAGGGCACTTTTGCCGAATTATTATACCATCAGATTTTGTTTTTTGATTATTTGTTTTCCAAGCAAAAGTCCTGCCATTTAAAGCGGCCAATGTGATATCCGGGAAACCTACGAGCCTATATCATCTTTCTAACGGACATTCCAGCGACAATCTCGGTAGTAGAAATCGAGTTGAAGCTCGTAACATACTGATGTAAACAACTTGAGGTTCTCGTATGCAGAATGCTTAGTCCCGGGCGGCGAGCGAGTTCAGGCATTGCTGTGCAATAAGCCACCTCTTAAGGATTTCAAAAAGTGGACGACACAGTCATGGACAGAGCAAATAGACGGTGGTGCTCTCTAACCATCTACCAGACAGCTAGGAAGCTTTGGCCCAAGTTGAGCAGTGCAAGAACCGACAGACTCCTTCAGACTGTGGATGGTAGTTGGAGCACTGAAACTCTCCGCTCACTTACACTTACACTCACTATACTATGAAAATGGAACCAGCCAACAACATTGCAAAGACTGCAGCAAGGAAGAGAAAAAAGAGGATACTCTAGACTGTCTTTGCAGTGGATTATTTCCTGTCGACTGTAACATAGAACACTTTGACAAGTATATTTTTGACGTAAAACTCTACGCGCTGTAGCTCCACACATTTTATATTATTGTTTTTTATCAGAGGAAGTCCTCCAATTTTTGAATCACTGTGCTCTCTTAAAAATCGAAACAAATTCATCATCTACACAAGTGTGTTCAACAATACTGATGTGACAGGGAAATAGAGCCAAGCCCGACCACAAATCAGAAGTAAACAGCTGTCAAACTCGTGTCCTTTCATCTCTTGATGAAGTGGGCATCAGAATAACTCTCGCTGAAACATGAACGATGCCCTTTGAGAGCAATCCGGATGAGCGATTGATCCATTTGTCATCCATGTGCACTTAACTAGCTTGTCGACCTTCTGCACTCGTGTGTTCGGCAATGACCACTCCTGATGCATTACTGCCCTTGCTCGCGTCATGTTCAAGAAACTGAGATGACACTCACTTATGATTCCAATATCCGTGCAAGTGTTCAAAATCCCAGTCCCCCCGAAGCACCTAATGTCCCATGTCAACTGCATTTAGTCTTGAAATTGATTAATGTGCCTCTAGAGGTACGTGTTCGTCGAATCATCGCTTTGCAACGTGATTTCTCACGACAGCGCACACGTACTTTTCGATTAGTGAAGAGTGGGACTCCAATTGCTCCAGACGGATCGTCAGCAGTCACCTAAGTAATTAGGTTCTCTTGCGATGTCAGCTGTCGGCACGGGTGACGTCCTCTCCCCCGAAT
Source organism: Eristalis arbustorum (assembly GCA_916610145.1). Taxonomy (NCBI): domain Eukaryota; kingdom Metazoa; phylum Arthropoda; class Insecta; order Diptera; family Syrphidae; genus Eristalis; species Eristalis arbustorum. The sequence goes on from OU744317.1 coordinate 6,425,927, forward strand.
CACCAGTGAGTGGACCGCGAAAATTCAGTTTCTTTTCTTAATTTTTATTTAAGAACACTTTTCAATTATCATCCGAATTAACTCGGCCAACTCAAACGAAAGTTAATTAAAATCGCAAGAAACTTTCGCAAACTTTTGCGGCGTCCATCTGGAACAGAAAATGTTCATTCCTTCAAAGGATTCCCTTCCGTTTCCGTTTTATTTGTTCTGGTCGATTTTTTTTTTGTTGCTACCTGCAAACAGCGGGGGATTCGGAATATTTTATTCGCTCACTTATTCATGTACACCCACGGCATTCCGTGCGAGGATCCGAGAATAAAACAGTAGACTGCGTACCATCTTGCTTGCACTGTGACAATGTCATTCCGCAGTGTATGAGCAATAAAGTTGCTTTGGCATAAAAATCGATTGAGCGAGCAACCGAAAGATAGATTGCATCCCTCCCGAAAGTGTCTCTCACATGTTTACGGTCGTCCACGGATGGCACGTTCGAAGCCGTCTCAAACAAGGGGCCGAGCTCGTCAAATATTAAAACACCATCGCTTCGTATTCAACCCGAAAGTTTGACAAAGTAATTCATAGCCTGAGCGCGGGTTGCCTTAATGGACAGCGGGGTGCCATTGGAATGCGATATCCGTTTGGTTTCAAGGACGCTCTTGACGGGCACCGACTATAAAAGCGAAGCAAATCAGTTGTTCGTCTTTTTCAGAAATGGTAAGACAATACTCAGCGATATCGGATATTCGACTATTCCGGCACGAAACTGTCACACATTGCGATGGAAAGACGCAGGGCATTCCACATCCCGTCGGAGGGACGGGGCCACGAACGAAAATCGAACGATGTCACAGCAGTTTGGTCTCGTACTTGTATTTCCCCTTGGCTTGTCCCCTAATGGCACACTGGAACGGATACACACAGTGAATGACAACTTCAATCGATATCTCTGTCGGATTTTTATGTTTTGCTGTATCTGCTCTGCGTACCCGAGATCCGCACGAAGGGACCCGAAGAAAGCCATTAGGACGGATGGATTCCGATCGAAGTGATTTGACCAGAGAGAACAGATCCGGACTCGGAGTGGGATTCCCTCACTCGATGGGAGCCCTCCTCCAGATTGTACATCAAAGGAGATGTCTTCACCTGGACTTGCATGGAGTGTGTCGTGTATTTGTCTCGTAATTTCGACTGACAAATTGGCTTAGCTCTGAAGTGGGGATTTTCTCTGTGCTCCAGTTGGTCGCAATCAGCCTGAATGATGGTTGTGGGGTGTGGATAGGAGATTACTTTTATGGGCCACAGGCATATATTGCTCCGGTTGGGTGCGATGAAGAAAAAAGGGACACAACACTGAAGTGATTTATGCATTTGGTGGCAGCGGCGAACTTGCAACTGCCATCAATTTTAGCCACTCTGTGGGTGTACATTGCATCAGAGGAGGTTGGTTGCAGACGAGGGAAAAAACCGGCAGATTTGTGTTATTTCAGCGTGTGGTGGTGGCTTTAAATAAATTATGTTGCTCAATGAGCCGGTGATTAGGCGGACTTCGAAACGTGTCACGTGGGATAATTTAAATTGGACGATTGATTGAAATGAAATTCAGCCGACGAGAGATTTAAATTTTGTTCGCATCAATGTGGCAGCAGACTGGAGAACAATCAAATTAGTGCTAGTCACAAAATAAATTTCTGTGGATTTAAATGACATTTTGCTACATTGACATATTTTAGAGAACTCGTGGTCTGTCGGGTTAAGAGAGGAGTGGGATATGACGGAGGACTAGTTATGCCTTTCATGTATAATTTAGTCCAACAATTCAGCCCATGTTCCATCTCTGGAAACGCAGGTCCTTTAAATGAAGACATTGATTTAGGCACTTGCAAAATAAGGGAACACCAAACACATGCAAATCAAACAAATTCTTGTGACACCACCTATTTTTGAACCACACCAATTTTCATTCGCTTATGCCAATTAAGACTTTCGGAGCTCACACGGAAACCGAAACATTATCATGCATAGTTAAAGCAGAACAATGTGTGCTTGTCACCTTTTCGTATTTTAATCTCTCTCTGTTCCATTTTGTTGGCACCTTTTAAACTCTGACCACAACTAAATTTTGGATGTAAAAAATTAAAAAAAAATGCAAGGAGTTCCATTAGTCTGAATAAGCTATTTTACATGCACACCGTGCAGTGAAAGGTAGGTTTCAATAGCTGCAAGAGCCCGGATGTTTGGTGACAACAAAAGGCCGCCCATTTCCACTGCCTTATCTCATTTCTATTTTTCATATTAATAGTTAAATCAACCTGTGACACTGCATATAACTTCAGTCGGAGCTGTAGAGACGATGTTTTTCTTCCTTTTGTGGGTAAGTGCTCCCAATGTACTTTCAAAGGGCACTAAGGCGTTTAATTGTTATTAGCGCTACTCACCTTTGTATCCATTCGTTTACTGGATTTAATGAAATTACAATATTATTTTTTAACTCTTCTTTGGCTGTCAGCAAATGTGCCTAGTATAACAAGTACAAACAAGGGAACCGTGGATGTTGTCATGTGGTACTCCAGGTTTAATCGCTCTGATTACAGTATATTCATTGATAGTTAATACGAACATTCCTGGCACGAATACTGCTGCATACTCAATAGGCTTACGACCCATGGATGGTCCGAGTCTGTAATATCGGTGCATTTTATTACTCCTGAGCAGACAGCTTCCAGTCATCATAACCAAGCAGTGTTGCGACCGCAATGACTTCGTCTTTATACGAGACTCGGTCTTCCTTCCCTTTTCCAACCAGGATGCTTTGATTCGAAGATTCCCGAACGTTGTTGTAAATGTGCTCAATATAACCAAGTCAGTGTAGTGATGGATTTTTCCTTTCAGACTACATACACATTCTGATGGCTCATGGCGAGGGTATGTGTGTCTACCCGGTTCGGTTCGATCCGTCATCAGCTCGTAGAGTCCGCTTTTATGTCTTTTTCCTCAATTCGCCTTTCTTGCAGACGGACCTTACATTCGACGTCCAGCTTTCGGCTCAATAAAGTAATATTGGCAAAAAAAGTTGATTTTGTTCTTCAAGTCAAGACATTCGAGACCAGCTAATATGACTCAAAGAAGTAGCACCAATTGCCAAGTAATATTCTACGTCAGATCTTCATGTCGCGAATATAGTTTCCTGAAATGGCGCAAAGTCCTATCTTAATTTTCAAATGAACAGTATCTACTCACGTAAAGGTTGTAAAGGTTGGCATTTTCTTCAATCAGAAACTGGGAAAAGGGAAATGGATAAGACATGCGGTTGAGTACTACCATTTTTATTTAGGTTTCGTCCTTATTTGGTGAGTGGTAAAATCCTCATTTTTAGTCTAGCGAGCATCACCTAGCTCACCAGACTTCAAACAATCTACCATTAACATCAGGCGGCCTATGCTGCTTTTGGGTGATTTAATCTGTCATCAATAATTATTAGATTAAGAACTTGAATTATACAATCAAGAATTATTCCGAAACGGGTCCTTTCGTTATTTCGGTGATTTTAACAAAATCTGTGTTGGGGACACATTTCTTCCACGGCTGAATGTAACCGTAGAGCAAGAAAGTAATTTCTAATAATTTATTCCCGTGCAAGGCTTGTTGCAACGGCAGATGGTTGTTACTTTTGACACATGCCGAACAGGGATGGTTCTACGTTGAATTGAATTGAAATGACGTACTGTGCCATAAATAAAACACACAAGCACTATTGTATACCCTTCTTTGGACAAGTCCTTTGGGGCTTTTTGAAATATTTCTCTGTTACCAAAGGTCTGTTGGTCATGTTAAATCTTTCTCGGCCAAGGCTTAGGAAGTTGTTTGTTATGCATTGCACCATTTCTTTCTTCTGGCTACCATTTCTACAGAACTTTCCACAGTCAACGACGTTTCTTACTAGGCAGTAATGTGAAGGTCCTCCGTGCTATCACACTAGTGGATATCCGAGCACTTTATGGGGTCAACTCAGAAATGTTGTCTACTATTTTAAGAATTTTCAAGCATGGTCTTCGACAACTACAAAGAAATTTTAGATTCTCTGCAAGGTTAAGGCTAGTTTTGAAGCTTTAGCCATAAAAGCGTGAACATTACACGTGAGTTTCTTGTTCAATGCTATATCCAAAAAAATCACTTCTTCCTTTATTATGATACTGGTTTCATAATAAGCGGCATCGAAACTGAGGCGTATACGCAACTTCCCTCGTGGAACACTCTCTCGGTGCGAGGTGATCTCTGCGAATGCCGGTGCTCCAGTATCACCAATTGCAATTGTTAACGATACCCAGGGGCGGTGCGGTGAGCCCCCCGCCCGTTCGGTTTGTTTGGAAAACAAATGGTTTTTTTTTGAAAATAAGTGTTTGAGATTTGAGTCTGTTCTTCTTACATTATATAGAAGAAATGTTAAATAAAATTGAATTGCGTTCATCTACAATCGACTTGCATTGATCTAAGCTCGTTGCTCAGGAGCGTTTTCCTGAATAGATGCACCAGACACATCAACTCGGAGCGGATAGTAAATGAATTCACCAAGCACTTAAACAGGTGATGCACCAAGCTCTTGCACTTGGAGCAAGAAAGAATTAATTAATTAAAAGGCGACGAATTAAAATTATGTCTTAACCTAAATTACTGCCGGTAATGCCGTCAATGCACGGTCAGTATAATGGATCGATAGTTTGCCCAATTTTGAAGGAATGCATTCACATTAAACATAAATTATCCATATTAGCGCTACAGCCTATAGAGATCCAGCCACCACTCGTGTTGTGCGTGCTGTTGTTCTCACACGAGTGAAAGGGATCTACAGTCGACATACCGATTCGGAACGGCCAAGTTAGAGAAGCTTTTTCTAGACTCTTTGAGCATTGTCAGTGACTCGAAAGAGAGGAGGGTCATGACGATTATTTTTGTCGCTCAGAGGCTAGAATCGAACCAACGACGTCGACGTTGGGGTCGACGCACATACCCACAACGCCACGGGCCACCACCGCTGTGGTGGTAAATTCGACTTGTTTGGTTTTTTGTTGTCTTATCGGTGATTTAACAGAACACTTGTCCTACCTTGAATTAAACCTAGACGCATGCCTACCCATTGTCTCTCAGCTTCTGAAACTATTCGACGTACGAAAACAATTTGATATGATAATGATAATTAAAATTAAACATTATTTCAGCTATACTCATGTCTAGATCATGGTTGCCATTGCCGCACTCTCATTACCCATAGGAATTCATCAGTTTCACCCTCTGCTTCATCTTACATCCCTCAAGAGAGTCTATGAGTGCTTACGACTACGTCAGCACTTAAGTCCTTAAAAAAGGGGAGGGCGAAATCGTATTGGAAAAAGCACAGATTTCACTATTCACGCCGCAATCAGTACAGCCGTCACAGCGCGGCAATAAAATTTAATCTAGTTTAAAAGAGATTACAAATTATTTCTGTGCATAATTCACTTTTATTCCAATCTCATCCCTCGACCTCTTCCACGCCAGATGAGTACCCCTGCAAAATGCCCCCCAAACAGAAACAATCTGTTACCAATTCTAGTATCCACTCAGCGCCATTCCGGACAATCAACTTCCGAAATCGTAATCAAATTCCATGGAATCGTTTCATAAGATCAATTCAGTCAAAACATATTCGAACAGCAGTTCTGCTTCAGAATGCCCGTCCTCCTCGGTTGACCTTGGCATTTTAATAACTGCCGGCAACCTCCGAGCCGCCAAGCCGCCAAGGCTCCCGTCCCTCCCGCCCCCAACCGAGAGGCAAGCGCGCATAAACACTCCTAGGCAAGCAAGTCTTTTACCATTTTAATTCCACAGTCACAATTACATTTGTGTTTTGTTCGCCGTCACCCTTCCTGACGCCAGACGCCTTAGATTATTCTTTAATCAACTCAAGCTGGATGAAGGCAAACACCCACACACGGAACACTACAAACCCTGTTGTACACACACCCACACACAGGCGGCGGCAGACAACAATCCAGCACGTAGTATTCTTTTCAATTATCCCATCGTGATGGTGGCTGGCTTGCCATCACTCTTGCCCGACCGAATGTTGGTTTGAATGGATGCCGTTCTTCGCTATTGCGGCGCTTTTATTTTCCTGCAATCTTGGTTTGAAAGGATTATTAACTCAACCAAAGCGATTTCACTATCTTCCGTCACGCCAGCGGGGGAGTGGAGGGCACTTGTCTTGGATGAAATATGCAAAGAGGCGGAGGTTGTGTTCGCGTTCATAATTAATTCACGTCCCAATTCCAAACGACAATGGCTGTCCAAAATAAATTTCATCCTGCCCTCTAAACAATATAGCTCCCAGTGGGAATGGCAGTCGACTGCGCACAGGCACTCGGCAGAGGTAAGCGGCATCGAAACTGAGGCGTATACGCAACTTCCCTCGTGGAACACTCTCTCGGTGCGAGGTGATCTCTGCGAATGCCCGTGCTCCAGTATCACCAATTGTAATTGGGAACGATACCCAGGGGCTGTGCGGTGAGCCCCCCGCCCGCTCGGATTGTTTGGAAATCGCTTTTTAATTTCCACTCCCCCACGGTGATTATTGCGGTGCTCATATGTTGTGGCATTAATTATCATTTAAATAAAATGCGAATTGCAGACTTCAGCCTCGTACACACACACCCGGCTTTGTATCATTTCAACAATAATTCAGTGTGTACACACACACTCACCGGCGGTGGTGGAGTTGAGGTGGAACATGTAAATTGAATATGAGTTCTCGTAGGGCTTTCGAGTCCTTTTCACCGCAGAACGTCCTGCCTGTGGTTGCGACAGGCAAGTAATTACGAATTTTAGAATTTCACTTTGTTTTTCAATTTTTGGCAGTGCCTCTGTGGGGGAATTTAATGTCATGTCCTGGCGAGGTGGTAGGCGGAGGGAGGGACTATGGCGGGGAATGACAATTGTGGGTGGGTTGGGTTGAAGGTTTCTCCGAAATAAATGGTCACCCCTTGTGGTTGCTTGTTATGGGTTTTTTTTCTGTTTCTTTTTTTATTTCGGTTTGATTGCCATTTACATTTTTAAATGTGCCTGTTTTTGGGAATGATCCCCGTAATGTGACATTAATTTTTGACAGACTTGCACCAGGGAGCAGGAATAGGGGATCAAAACTGTGACAATGACATGGGAAGCAGAGAATGGACGGTTTCTTGCAAATTAGTACATAAGTATTAAACATGAAGTTTTATAAACACAGCCGAGTTCTCCGCATCATGTCCCTTGAAAACACGTCGGGTTTTATACATTTTGTTCGCACTAAAGGAAGCAGTGACATTTACACCTTTCAAAAATCCATGATTTGTTGTAAAAAATTCCTTCAGATTCAGGAAGAATCAGCTGAGTGTCGGAAATCTGGATTTCTGTGAAGAACATAATGTGAGCAAAGTTTAAATCAAGTTAGAATTTCTTTCCACCAACCAGCTTGGCGCAGTCTATGTGTTACTTTGTGTCTTTCTAATTTTGTCTTCGTTACTGAGCAAAAGCTATTAAAATAAGCATTAGCTTATTTGTACGTCCTTTTTGTGTCGGTTCATCAATCTTAGGTATACGCTAAATTGTGTACCGAATCAAGAATGAATCAAGAACGAGGGGCAATCCGTCAGTTAAAACTCACTGGCTCACTGGCTTCTCCGAAAGTAAAAAAACAAAAATGCAATATGCAGTAGAGAAAACTAAGATGTCTTAAGCTAGGAATCATACCATTAAGTTCTACCGGAACAAGAAAGCGTTCGTCCTTTCGACAGAAAAATCTTTGGTTCTGTGAGTGATTCAATCGCAAACTACAAATTTTACACCTAAGATGGCTAGGCCACGAAGAGCAAAAGTGGGAGAAGGCAATATATGAAACACAAATCTATCCAAAACTGGTCGCGTACAAACGTAGAGCACATCATCGCACGACTCTGTGTACGAAATTGGTGAAAGGTAGCTAGCTAAGATCGTGCCAGCTGTAGAGGCTTGTTGACTGAGGCCTAGGTACAACCCGGACTGTAGCCCCTTGCATTTTTCATTTTATTCTTATGTAAGTTCTTCGAATTCTATTCACATAAACGAGTTGAACAAATGTATGATGCTATGCCTAGATAACTTCAGCCGATTGCTGGTTTGGATAGCTTCAGAGAAGATACAGTATTTTGAGAATTTTTGTTTCCCTGAAAGTTGTGGGAATTTACTGCAAATGTCATGATTCAGTTCTTTAAACACCATGCCAGCAGCGACTGATGGAGGAAGTGAGACTCAGGTAATGCCTCGTTCAATCCCTTGTAAAGACACTGTAATTCCCTAGTACGTATCTATGCCAGAGTCAGTCAGTCTTTTTTCCGTCTCGAAGCAGACGGATGTGATCTCGGGATAAATGTGGCTAAGTCGATGGAGTTTTAGGAAATTCTGTTCTGTTTAATTCTGTCAGCCCTTCGTTTAGAGACAGTCCACCGTTCCACATATAAAGTGTAATTTAAATGCTTTCTGTCATCAGTGCCCAATTTGTAATTATTTAGGGAAACTCTTAACGGACATCCCGTTCTAAGAGGCATGTGGTGATATATATTTCAACGCCTTTACAAAGGATCCCACAATACCGAACTCAAATTCATCGCCGATTGAGACTTTCATACTGTTTACGACGCTCGAGATGAATGTAAAGACACTACCCGCTTCCAACCCACGTCTTAGCAAACACACGGACAGTGAACTTATCCGTTTGATAACTTCTGTTATTAAGAATTGTATCTTATCTCCATATTAGTTGTCCACTCTATATAGCTTAAAGCACTGCAATACTTAACCATTCTATTTCAGCTGTCAGCATGACCAGAAATAATGTATGAAAGATGTAGGCCTCAACCCCTGCATTATCTTTGAACAAACAAACAGAGCAGCGCCATGTTGCTTTTAGATTTGCCATAGATTTTGACAATAAACTCCGCAAAAAATAGTTAATACGACGAATTCGGCGGGTTAAGTTATCCCCTCGTTATTACATGTCAGTTAAGCTAGCATACGTTTATTAATGAGAATTACGATTTGACATACATCTTAGTACCTACTCTTCGCTATTTGGTGTTCGCTAATACAGCTAAAAGCAAATACACAGAGAACCAGTGCGTAGCCACTGGATAGCGATTCTTGTTGGAATGCAATTATCCAAGATGCAATCGTTTATGCCATGTATTCATATCGCCAGTAATTTTGCCAAGGATCTCCGTTGACTCTGTGATGGAGTGTGTTGACATCAATGTGAGTCCCTTTGTGTTTCATACATTTGATGAGTCGTATTTCTTGCCGTTGACCTATGTTTTCACTTTAGCCATAACATTGAAATTGCACGTTGCTCTAAAGACTGCCGTGTTCTCCCAAACGCAGACTTTAAAGAGAAAAAGTGAATTTTAGTTGGCAATTTTCATATATGATTTACATAACCCCTCTACAATGAATATTTCTGCATAACGAACAATTATGTTGATATTGCATGCCATTTATGGAGAAATTTCACGGTATATACTCATAACTGGACACTACTCAGCGCAGAAGGTCACAGATAAACAATTACTGATTTTTTTCTCTCTCCGATTTAATGGCTTTTAACATGTGAGTCGTCGTCTCTCGTTAGACGACATAATAAAACCATTGAAAGATATATGACAAATCTCAATAACTCGAACAATTTCAAATTCCATAACTTCCTGCTTATCTCATTTTAAACGTTCAATAATTTCCCCGCATGTCTTGGCCCAGGAACAACTTTCTCGTTGCACGTACTTTTGAGTCACCACATCCTGACCGTGCAACCCTCTTATCGCTTGAACATTGTTCCGCTCGAGTGATTGATAGTTTTATTCTCATTTCGGATAAATCTCTTTCATCTGATTGTGAAAACAAAACGCTTAGAATTCTGCAATCGGTATCGATTTTGGTCTTCATTATTATCCATCCGCTCAACCCGTATACTGAGCATATAATCCGATTCCCTTTCCGACCATCTACGATTGAACAGTGGTGCTCTTTGAACATGATTGTCTGGTCACCCTCGTCTTTGCTTGGTTATTGTACTGTGAAAATTAACTGAATCTTTGTGGATGCATGATTTGAAGACAATGCGAGAAAAGTTTTGTTTAAGGGGCAAATTTATCTGATTGGTTGAAAGTATTTCAGGAGCCATTGGAGGATAGCACGGTAAGTGGTCTGGGAAGCTAGAGAAGTTGTAATTGTGTGTTGTGCAACGAAGCAGTGTTTCATGCAAAATATTCATTAAAGGAAAGATAGTTAATACTTCAATTATGTCAGTCGGTCTAGATTGGAACATTTCTATTGGACGCAGCTTAGACTAGAACTGTGTCTTTTAATACATTTGGCAACTGCAGAGCATCCAGGGTGCACCAAATTGGTCTATGTGAGACCACGGCTACCCAAACTTAACCCGCACTGATCAATAGACTCGCTCAGTTCGTGTTGAGATCCACTGGCGAAGTACTATGGCGGCTACGTGAATCTAGAGTATATTACTAAACATACGCAACAACTTGTCAAATTTGTGTCAATGAGGACATACTTCGGTGATTGGCTGCCACAAGGAGAAGAACCAGAGCCACAACTCTAATCAAGCCGCGTCTTCTTCTTTGATATACGCTACAGTCCGCGGTGGACCTGGGCCTCAACCAACATGTTTCTCTAGCCAGCACTATCTTTAGCCAGCTGCCTCCACCTGCGCACACCAAGTTGGTTGAGGTCCTTTTCCACTTGTGTGCGCCATCTCGTGCTAGGGCGTCCTCTGTTGCGCTGTCCCAATGGCTAGGTATCGAAGCCGCGTCCAGCCCGAGTTTAAGAGCCACTGCACTAGAGCAACGACGTTGTCAAACGGGGTACCATAAGTGGAGGCACTACGGCCTTTACTTGAATATGGAATTATATTTATTCTTATAAGCCGAACTACTGTGCTAAACGACACGTCATTATGCTTGGATTACCACAAGGCGGTGCTCTATCCACACGTCTCTTTATGTTCGTAGCTCTACCGGCTTCAGACCAAAATGGAGTTGAAGTCTGGAATGAAAAACAAGAGCGTTGAGGCTATCCACACTTGCTAAATCTCCCGGCAATGCCTAACTCTCACTTCACTGCATTGCCGCTCGTTACTTGCTCTAATGGACTGCGGTAATTCAAATGTTTGATCTGCGAAATAATAATGTTTGTTCGAGGATTCAACAAGTAGAAAGGAAGCACTCTCTTCGTGCGCACACAAGCGTGTGTAGACGAAAATACTTCTTTTGGTTTTCCTTTTGTTTCCAAAGTCCAAACCATACGCAGACACTTAGTCATGTCCTCATTTGTAACCAACTTTGACCGGCGAAACTCACTAAAAGTGACCGAAATAGACTGTGACACCCTCCCCCACGAGCGTAGGGATGTGTCCTCCGGCTATCGTGTGTTATTTATTCAGCATCGACATTCGCCATCACATAAACTACTGTCACCATCAATATCAGTTCTTCGTCGCACTGACAGCGGCACAGAGAGACACTTCTTGGTCCGAAAATAGAAATCCATTAGACAAGGATCAATTAATGTGGAGCAGCCTAATTGACCGACACTACAGCGGAAATTGCTGCAAATCGAACGAGGACATTTCGCCGCATCGTCGCGCTGTACCATTTCGTAATGGAGCTTGTTCACTTGGCTGTGGATGGGCTCGCGCCTTCGAATGATGTGGCGTGCATGCAGAGGGGTGAATTATGCGCACGTGCCGGTCCTGTCAACACTCACTCACACTCTACGGCGGCTAATTAATCCACCGGGCACATGCACGCATCTCGCAGTAATCGTTGTTTATTCGCCGGAGGTGCGACGTGCTAGGCGACACATTTCGCACGGAGCACATAAACAGTGCTTAAGCTAATCTTCCCAGCCGGCTCATGACACCCAGGGATCACAGTCAAGGTCGTGCGAAGCGCACTGACTTGCATCCCACCCCCGACGGCGTATCATTCCCGGGGCTCGTCTTTCAAACTCCGCGATAATGACCCTCTGACCGTTGGACCATCCACTGGCGACTTTAATCCCCTCCAATCAGGAAGGAAACGACCACGGCGGCCTCTCCCGTTTCATCTCAAAGCCGAGCGAAAGAGGAAACGCAACGCAAAAGAAAGGACTTTTTAATTATGAATTTTAAGGAGCATTTTACATCCTTCAGCTTAAGTGGTGTGTTATGTACTCCCCCGTTCTTTTTGATCCTTTTATTCGCCTTTGTCCCATTACGGCAGAACGCGGCGCGGCGGTGCTATTCATTTCATTTTGTGAACCGCAACTGCGCGTCGCCCGGGCCCTCTGGTTTTCGCGTTTTCGGGTTAATTTGCGTTCGCGCTTTAGTGTCCTCGGGGTCCCCTTACAATTAAAAGGGCGGCCCCGCTCTGGAGGGCGTGTTCGTTAACAAGACGTGGGCTTGAGTAAAAATTAATAAAATTGCAAACTCTCATCGCCGCCCCTCGACTGTGTCATTAATTTTTTAACACAATCACCTAACTGAGTTTGGATGTGACAAACAACTTGGGAGCAACACTCGAATGCGGCTAATTGAATTCCCAAAACACTCGTCGTTAACGCCGGATGGTCGATGGCCAGTGGCCAGAACGGCGAGCGGCCGTGTCCTAACTATCCTCGGGGAGGGTGAATTAAGTAAGAGATTACGCAAATATTTGCTTTTTCGTCTAATTAATCCCGAGATGAAGTTTTCTTCGTTTTTCTTGTTTCTGTGGCATGCCCGGCGGATCGGCTCAGTGGTGGCGGGAGCAAGTGAGATTCTTGTTTTCGCAGAGCAAATTGATGGCTGACTTGAGTGACTCAATTGGATGGCCGAAGGGGGTAATCACTTGATCCTGGGACGAGAGGTTTATTCTAATTTTTATTCCGTTGAGTGACTGACGCTGGCAAATTGGAATTGGACAAGAGTGACAAGAGGACTTGTTCTGAAGTGGTGTGCCTTTGTGTTGCCGTTTATCGCATCAGTGGCTGTGGTCAAGGGGGGTTGTGACGGAGTTCTGTCAGCACTGTTTTTGAGTTGGCACTTTAGTGCTATTTCGTAGAAATGTTTCAAGCGCTACTGGGAGTGGTCAGTGTCAAACATATCGATGTACTTCAGTCTAGCTTCACCAAGCACCAAGCCCTCTGTTGTTACACAAGTACTGTGGCTCATGTCGTACACCTGCATTGGGCGCCATTTCATGCAGTTTCCCAGACCGCCCTACAGGATAAAATTTCCGAATTTAATGGTTTACATAACATATTCTTCGACATGAACGACATGTTCATGAAATTGGATACCAGGGACAGGGAATGATGGAGGGCAGCTGATGGTATACGAAACCCAGTTGCCCTTCCATTGCACACACACCTGCTGAGTTTTGGTTCCCGCAACAATAGCTACTCATGAGTCTGCCCACTGTTGGCCAGTGTGGTCGAAGGTATCGAATCGATTGCCCATTTCGGAGAATGCCATGCTATCACCAGAACTCTTCGTGTGAACCTTAAAATAGTAGCTTAAGTAACTTCGCCATAATGTACGCTTATCTGACACCAGACTTCTAGAATTAAATGTCCCTTGCCACGACCCCATACTCAGCGTTTACCAACTTCTTGGCTGACAAACCACGCGTGCGCTATGTTGAGGCCTACAGCGGGAACTTCAATCATTGTAGGTCATTGATGGGAGGAGACTCTCCTACAGCTGAAAATAAAATTAACACAATAAATTGGGGTTTATGACTAACCAATTTAATACTTTGAAGCACAAATTTTAGAAATGATACCAAAAAGGTGGCAAAGTTATTGAAAGACATGTTAAGTCCAATCACTTACATGCCTGGCCATTCTATTCACATCGTCCAACTGCTGTGTCGAAAGATGCATCGTAAGTCAGCAGTACTTTTGCACCGAACACCATTCGGCTTCACATTGTTGAGCTTAGCCTGTGCCGTCAACCAGAACACTGGGCTCTGGTTATTACTCGGGACTATTCGATCAACTGTTAAAATAAAAGTGGTGGCGCTTCAGTCCTAGAGGACCAGAGCCTAGCTTCTCTGCAACTACTCGTATTGTGCGTGCCATTGTTACCTCACGAGTAAAAGGGACCTACAGGCCACAACACAAGAAACTTCACTCGGTTACAGATGATTAGGGTATGACGTTTCAGACAGAAGAAGTTGTCTCGAACATTTTTGATTTGATTGGATACAATTGGTAGCCTATGCTAGGCTTTTAAATAGTTCATCACAAAAGGTTGCCGCTTCTTCGCTTTCCACTGGCTCTAGAGTTTGTAAACATTGGGAAAGGCCTTAAACTTCAGTCAATAAAAAACTTCTGCCAGAAACCAACCAGCCTATCAGGTTGGTTGAGGTCCTGTGACTGTTGCAACTAGTGTTTGCTGCTTGCTTCTCAGGCTGACTACTTATGGAATTTCTGAGCCTGCGCCAAAGCTGTCTTCGATGACAGGCTTCGGAACTATGATACCAGATATTCAGACGAAGTTGTCTTGCGTCTGCAATGACTTGGACTTTTACAGCGAAGCATCGGCTTTTCTCTCCTTCTTGAACTAGAATGCACGGATTAAAAGACCCTCTTTGTAGTCGCTATTGTCAATTCGCTTGATGTGGCTGACCCGTTGTAGTTGACAATTTGTGGGATCATTCACACGTTGGTGTCGCTTCTGCGAGTAGGCTCTTTTGTTCTTCTTTTTGGTAGTGGGTCCTTTCTCTTGTATTATGCGCCTCGTTGTGTACCTGCGTTGAGCGCCATTTTAATCGGGAGCATCTAAAGCCCTTGAAAGAGCCAGACAGCGAATGCTTGATAGACTCTTCTTCAATTCAATTGATGAGATTTTTGGAAGCAATATTAACAGTCCGAGCTAGTCCGTCTGCTTGGCGATTCTCTGAAATATACAATGTGCTGGCACTTATATCATCGCCCACAGCAATGTTGAAAATACCATTTTCCTCAAGTCGTTCTTAAAAAATACCATAACATATACACATAACAAAAATAAAAAAAACCTTGTAGGAAAAATCAAATTTAGGCTCTTTTTTCTACGCATCGACCAGGCTTTCCTCCGCAATAGTATTTCTTTTTTTCGTCTTAGTTACACACCCAACAACATTTCAAGTTGATTTTTGAATTAGCCAAGTGTTTGAATCTGGGGCTATGCTGAAAGAATTTCCACATAGGAAGTGGAAGACGTGATGCCTTGCAAACATCCTGCATCATTTAACCAGCCTTTCCGGAAACTTTTTAAAATTCTTTTTTCGTCGATATAATTCTAGAAAAGAAGGTGCTACACAAAATCGAGAAATTTCGAACGCGGGACGAATGTTGGATGAATACATATTTATCCATTCAAATCTAAAGAAGCACTCAACAGTTATTTTTGATATTTCTCAGAGTAAGGTAGGAAGTAAATAAATATTTTGGAGAAATAGAATATAATACCCTATTTTTTTTCTGGTTGGCAAAAAAAATTCGCTTTTGCTGTTTCAGCTTATTTTGAGATGGGAAATACCCACAAAATGGGTAATTACACACATCTGATATCAGCGAGCTAATATCCACCCTAATCTCCTCAGGTTGGACATAGACATCTGAAGAACACAACTCACTTTCTGTATCAGTGCCGTGACACTGAGTGCTACTTAGCTTCTCAGTCAAGCACTACTTTTACCAACGTGTGTTGAGGCCATATTTCCGGAGTAGTATCAGTGCTGCATGTGATTAAAGGTGACCGCAGTCGGTCTTTGTCCTTGTCAAAAATTACCAATCAACACGGTTTGTCCTCACTCCGCAGTTTCCTGGTCCGTTTCCTATGGACACACGGAAATCTTACAAAATGCTGATGTTCTGCCTATAGTCATGTGACTTTCTGGCATCTTCGTGAAACCCAGAAAAAATCTTACGATCCAGTTAGCAAATGTAGTCATCTGGAGCTCCATAGATTGATATAAGTTTTAAGGTAATATACGATACTTACGTTGCATTACTGGATATTTGTAACAAAACCTACAAACACAATTTAGTTGTCATTACAAATGCTTTATTTAGAAAAAAGTTATCACACACCATACACAAGAATGTACTAACGCCAGTCATAAACAAATTCCTCCTCATCCCTCCACATCTCCTGTTTGCAAGTACCTGCCGGCTCATAACATGTCCTTGTTAAAAATAATCAAACGAGCAAGAAAACAAAGAAAATTATATTCCCCCTTAATGACGTTTATCTCTTTGAGAGTATGCGCGATGGGCAAACTATTTTTATCGATCCGCGGGTGGGAAGAGCGAAAGATAACTGCCGGGAAACTATCCCGCCGTTTGCTGTCACACCGACAGAAAGGAATGCATTAATTAAAAGTTTCCCCGTTTGTGTGCATTCAAAGACGCAGTCGGCCATATCTTTCTGCGGAACAAGGTTTTACACACAATCATTGTTCGCTTTTACATGGGAATCAACTTCGTAGTCGATTATCTTTCGCTATCTTTCTAGCTCTATCGTGGTTTATGATTTATTGACCTTTCCAACAAGTGGAAGGGTATGTCATCAAAACAAGTCTAATGGAAACCAAAATTGTACACTCCTGTCAGAATGTGACATTATTTCATCAATTGCGTCACTCATTAATTACGAATTGCTTTCGTGGTTTATAACAGTTCTTATCGTTCCATTATCGGACGCTTATCGAATACGTAATCAATAATTGGAAAGTACGTGCTGCGCACAGAGGGAAATTATCTTCATTCGGGGAGAGATATTCGGTTGGATTTGTTGTCATGAATAGGGTGCGTAAATGGGGAATGATCAAGAATGTTCAGAAAAAATTGTCGAAATTGTGAAGAGTACTCTTTGTTAGACATTAAATCTTTCCGGGATCCCTCGAACCATCTATTCTATTTCAGAGCGCTGTCAGGAGATGGGAACAGTCATACAATGTGGTACAACAAGGAACAGTAAAGCGCACCGACTCTATTGATATGGTGCTATATTTGGACCCCAATTTCTTGAACCACCATCAGTTCTTGAATTTGTAAAGCCCTCCTCCTGTCTGGGCAACAAATGAGGCTACACCACTTTTGGTTTCATTCCACGTTCCGTTCCGTTTCAGTACGCACTTTTTTAAAATGCTGAAAATCATGAAAAGCATTGACTACAGGTCCGTGCTCTGAGGCCTCAACAAAACTTTTGAGACCCCAGTTCAGATAGGAGTCTTAGGAATAAAAATGAAAATTCGTTGAACAATGTCCTAGATGGAGACAGGTGTTGGCAGTGGTGTCTTCACGAAGTAGTTCAACAGCTGTATTTCTAAATGGCCGTGTCCTCAGTCACTGTCGCACAATAGAGCTTGTAATGGTTGGAAGGTAATATTATACTGCTTGCAAGAAGCTGAAGACGATCGACACAGTTCAATGTTATTCGTCCCGGAAATTCATCGAGGAGGTTTGTCGCAAAGTGTTGAGTGTATACATACCAAAGGTTCTATAAAAGCAACGTGCTTAACCCTTCTGTAGGTCCGGACAGACCTAACCTATTTCTTAATTTTCATATTTAGCAAATAACCCTGTCAGTGTTTATATTGGGATTGCGTTAGTGTAGACAATTAAGTGAAGAATCTGAGGGGATCAGAAGTTTTTCGGCAACAATCTCTAAACTCAATCGAATATGTACGGCGAGACCTTCTTAGCAAAGTCATTCGAGCACTATTATTGTTTAAGATACATAAGTACCAAGACTAAAGAAGTACTTTGGTCTGCCGTAATAGATAACGCTTTTATATCCTGGCAGTCAAAGTGTTAAGACTGACTTCCATCAATTTTAAAGTGCTTTCGGGAGACGAAAGTAAACAATCTCATTGACGAAAAGCGCACAGATCATTGACTGATACCCTAAAGACCGACTACTTCGTTGGTCTTGCGAGGGGCGCCATTTAAACGATCGTCGTCGATGTGTCACATTTTTCAGTATGAAAATGCCAAGCATGCATCACTTTGTAACAAGCGCTGCATTATTTTCATAACAACCGAACAGAATGTTGGGCGGACAAAATAACGATTTGTGAAGACTTGTCATAACCTAGGGGGTCTTCTCTCAATACCAGCATTTCCACAGATTGCAAGTCATTAACGCATTGCAACAAGCTTCTCATCATCATCATTTTTAGAACCGCCAGTCACTAAAGGGGTCGCCGTGGTAAAACGTGCACTAGAGAACTCCAGCTAGTCGGTCCTCCGCCATCGACTGTAACTCATCAGTATTTACGGCCAGGCGCAACCAATTGAGTTTTTGGACCTTATCCAACCTCCTCGACATGTTTCTGCCAAAGGGACGCCTTCCTGACGGAACCACATAGCGTTTTCCGTTCGGATAAGTAGCTGCTCTAACATCCAATCCATATATACTATAAACTGAAAAGGACAGGTGACAAGGCGCACCCCTGGCGAAGTCCAATGACCACGGTGTATAGCGACTGAATGTCCATCAAAAGAAGACCACAAGTCACTCGCAGAACACTCCAGACCTTACCTCGAGGTCGTATGCCTTCTCCAAATAATCCTCTCATTAAAAATAATAATATGAGAAACCCGAGGAATCTTCGACGACAGAGGAAGTGCACATACAAGGTGTAGAACACAAGTCACAAGCAGAGGCATGTTGGGTGTGGCCTCGGTGCCACCTCGGTCTGTAGTGCCCCAGTACTGGATGTTGAAAGGCATCTAGTGCTATTCAACTGAGCTGATTTGGCTTATGTTGAAATTCAAGTGATAACCTTTCAAAGTATCTGCCAGAAGACTAGGCGTCATCACAAACTGTCCAAGTTGTGTCGGCTGGAGATAGAAAGCAACGGCCCTCATGCCTCCTCAATAGAAGCCCCCTAAGTACACCGGTTGCTAGGATTTATGCGCCTTAATTGAGGTATCCATCGTAACTCGCCTTCCATTGTATCATGAACTCCAGACGGCTTCCACCGGTGGACATAGGATTAACTTAAATCAGAACGTATGGCGGCACTTGGGATTGTGATGCCTCTGAGTAAATCACATCCATCTAGTCGCCTCAACCTTCCCACCATCAAGCTCTGCAGTCCGGAATGGACTTGGTCCTCAACCAATATGTTGGCTGATATCCTTCCGGATTCATAAGTGTCTTGTAGTGCAGGGTTCCACTGGCGCAGGGTCGAAGGCTCTTCGGGCAGGAACTGTGATGTTATTGTTTAATGGCTTAACCGTCTTAGGCGTTGTATTCGTGTGCGACTAATCCCGTCAATGTCGTCCGCGTACGTCAGCAGTTGGCACTTGGCAATCACATGACAACTCGTCATCTTATCTAAATTATATTTTGACGTTGAATACGACTGTGACTTTGTCAGAGCAAATTGCTACACACTCCGCCATACAACCCTCTCGCATCCAACCTCGCTACTCTGACTGACATCTAAGCCAATCTGAGCACACTGTCAGCGAAATCTTCATAATACCACGAATTAATGTGAAAGCTTCATCATCAACTTGAGTACCTACCTCAGCCGCGCTCCACACTTCACCTAAAACAAAACCCCCTCAAAAATGAAATCTCCTTCTCACTCCTGGCCATTATCTGCCACTTTTTGCTGTGACACCATTGACGACTGCCCTTCATTACGCTCCACGTGAACACAACCACATGAAGGCTACCACAGGTACTCGCACCTTCAAACACATGCCCCGGCAAATTACAATTTCGATTATGTTCAGAAAAATGGGTGCTGGGGTGACTAATTGGTGTTTGCTTAGCACACACAGAAAAATAAAGTTCTGTTTTCCACAACACAGGGATTAAGGGAAATGAAATAACTCATTTGAGTGGCGGGCAAAAGGAAAACATATTTATGTTGCGGCAAAACTTTCACTTCGCTTGTCATTTTTATCGGTCAGGTTGGGGCGGTGCAGGTGGTTTGTCTTTCTGCCCCTCGCGTGAGGACTTATCACAGTCTGCGTTTCTTTTTCTTCCCACCACACAAGTACAATAATCATCGTCGTCCTAGTTGCAGGAGAAGTTTCACAATGCAGTGCAGAAAATGGAATGGAATATTTGCACGTCACCGGTGGCTGTTTGTGGAAATTTTATCTGCGAAAGTGTTATTTTTTTTCGCTTCCCTCCTCTGGGCTGCTCATCGCGGTAGATTTTAACTCTATTTATTTTGTTGTGTTGCCGCAGGAAGGAGAGACTATTAAATGCTACCTAATTAAATGCTTGAAATGGAAAGCTGCCCAGAAGAGTGGTTGGGATAACTGATACGAGATTAATTACAGCGGGCACTTAGGAGAACTTAATCCGTAAAGAAACTGGGTACATACAGCATGACAAGCTTTTGGTTGATAATGAAACACTTTAATTCGTTCGTTTATTTTGCGCTAAGTAGATGCAAATCTTTTAGTCTCATTATTTAATGGAAAGCAGTGTAAATTATGGAAAAATTTAGCTAATTCTGCTCATTTTGCTACCGGACAAGTCAAGATCAAGTGATTCCAAGGTCCGCTCTTGCATTTCTTCTCGAATCAAGGACATTGAATTCAAATTGAGTTCCCTACAGACGATGGTACAAAGTCACACAACACCCTTTAGCTTGTGTATTTAGCGGTTTTATTGCTCTCTCATCCGTTTGTTAGGTAGATGCCGCGATTTTCTTTCGGAAGCTAACTGACTTATTTGTCAGGACAACGGCCCCTAGAGGGTCTAATCTTGACCAATAGCTTCCTGGAATCGCTGACAATGATATGCACGATCCTTTCAGTCATCAAGAGCAAACTATCTTCCGTCTACGACGCGACAACTTGGTTTTTACACCGCAGATTTGTCCTTCCACTCCTTCTCGAACCAAGAGGGTAGAATTCGCTGACGCTCTCAGCTGGAACACTAGTGTTCATGGGATCGATGTGGTCAAGTCAGTGAAGTCGACAGATTTTTTCCTCCCTGATTACATCATCTTGGTCACTGCTCGTAGATTTCATCGTTTTGCTTACACCTCAATACGACTTCTTCTCATCCTATCCGAAGGGACCATTATGTATCGGATTCTTCTTTCATCCCTGTAGTTTTGCTTATGGTCCCGATTGTGGCTCCATCTAGCGTTACTAATCAAATAATAGTCAGAAGCTTTGAACCCAGTTGCTCTGACAAACCGAAGTATCAGCGGTTTTCAAGGACGATTCTTTGTTGGATGTTCCTTGTGGAGTTTGCTCTTACTGCGACATAGACAAACGCCTTCACTACCTCGAGATTTAAACTGTCGATAAATATGTTTTGTTTCTTTCGAAGACACTACCTATAAACACTCTCGTCAACTTATCTCCCAGCTTTCGGTTCCATAAAGCAGAACTGGCCGAACAAATGGTTTGTAGAAATTGTTTTTGGTCCTTCGAGCCGGATGCTTCTTTCCATGTAGCTTGAAGACATAGTTGTCCGCGTCTCTAGGATGTCTTTTCGAATTCCGTTCAACATGTCATAGCTATCAGAACAGCACATAGAGGGAAAGGGCCGAGATTCTCAGAAACCTCTCGTGTTGTGCGTGCTATTGTTGCTCTCTCACTAGCTGAAGGGACCTTCATTCTTCTGCCGATTTCGAACGGTCAAGTTTGAGAAGCTTCTTTTAGATAGAATTACTCTTTGAGCAGAGTTGTCAGTGACTCGAAAAAGGTGGGGCCGTGAACAATTATTTTTTTGTCGCTCAGACCAGGGATCGAGCATACGAAGTCGTGGTTCAAGTGCGTTGGTGTCGATGTACAAACCCACAACACAAAGGGCCACCACAGTTCCCAATGAATCGACGTCAGACTGTTTACACGATAGTTTAAGGCCTCCAATTTTTTTTAAAAAATCGATGGACCCTAGTCCAAAAGAGGCGAGTATATAATTCTAAAACATACCAGATTTATAATTAATTAACGCAACATTTGTAATTAAATACCGGTGATATTTCAATAAATGACGTTGCAGTCTGAGCTGGTCTTGGGCCTCAATTAACAGACCTCAGCGGCTCTCGAAGTGACCATTGAAGGGACATTGAAATGAGATGCGGCTACGCCAAAGTGTTTGTTGCATCCAAAGAAATTCCCGATATCACTTATCAACCTCTTGATTCCCAGTGCCTCCTCTTTGCTGTCAGTTTCCAATGCGTTGCTTTTAAATTTTTTCAATCTATCTGAAATGTATTCATGGGTACAGTGTGCTGCATCCCAGTTACCGTAACGAGTAACTTTTTTAATTCATGACTCCGCCCCTTTCGAGTCATAGACAATGCTTCTCAAACTTTCACGTTCGTAGTCGGCACAATACTCTATGCAGCACCGCTCATATCATATCATATTACTCGAATATTGTTATTATTAAAAAATTCAGACAAAAAACTACGTCCAGCCCAATTTTGTCTGAACTTTCTTCTGTGTTGCAAAACTTTTCGTTGAAAAGGTGGTATAGTATAACACAAATGTGATATGAGATAAATTGAAAGTTGTTCACCGCAGCACTGCATGGTTTTCGGAAATAAACTTCAGCAATGTAAGCCCATTTCAATGATTAACTCCCACATGCAGTAATTCAAGGGAAAGCATGCAGTTGTTTTGTGTGTTGATGATGTAAGTGTATAATATTACAAATTATGATGATTTTAATTTAAAACCAAAAAAAGAGAAAAATGGAATTATTTCGTACTTCGTCGGGATCATAGCTGTAATGATTCCGAGAAATCCTCTTCCTGGTTGAGAAAGTTCGGTGTCAACAAAAAAATGCGACGAACAGCACTTCTGATTAATCCCTCTCTCTGCTTCTGGGAAGCAAGTGGTCGGTTATTAATCGAAAAACATGTTGGTTTATTGTGGTTAACGTAAATATGGCCATGTTTTTTTTTCAATATCAGTTGAATTCAATTGCAATTCATATTCGCAAACTGATTGATTTTGAATATTAATTTTTTGCCAATGTAATGTTTAAAGTCCTCGCTCATTCACAGGATATTAATTTTTGTAACTTATGATCAGGAGCCCCGATTTAGGTGACTAACACCTCAAGGTCGGTGTTGTTTCCAGTAATTTTCGACTTGCAATGGAACGTATCCAAATTTCGCAAACGCAACACAACACTTTCCACTGAAATCCATTTTTATGCAGAATTTCTATCAAAGTCACAAGTGTGCTTTGTATACGCTAAATCATGAACCTATGTCGCTTAAACGTACTATGAGTTTTTTCTTGCGACAATAGAGTTGTTGTACACTTTTACAGTTACACAGTTACAACATTGACACTATGACCTTTATTAAACCAAATTGAAAACCGTTTGATGATGAATATTTAGTTCCTTGGCGGTGTCATAGCTGACGATCCTGGTCAGTCTTTTCCATAATTTCATCGACTTTTTCAACGAAAGGTCGACCAGAGCGAAGTGTATCTTTCACATCGAAATTTCCAGAACTTGCTACATTCTTGGGGTTCTTCCATTTTTTATAAAAAAAATTCAAAATATAGCGAATTTCTTCATTATTTTCATTCATTTTTGTCACCTTTCCAACACCATATGGGATGACACAATGTGATTGGTAGCACTGGACTCCAACGACATTTATTGAAAAAATACGAAAAGACTCTCTCGACTACCCATTATTATTTCCATTTATTATGTCTGAGCACATACTAGTTTTTTTTTTTTCACATCAGTGTCGTTGTGTTATGAAGAACTTTTGTTGTAACTCATTTAAAAATTATTAGTTTTTTAAGCTCCTGAGACCCATAAATAACTTAACGTGTGGTAACTCTATGTACTCTCTTATGTGAGTCAAATCTTACGCGCTAGTACTTTAGCATACAGATTTGAATCCCAGTAAGACAAAAATAATTGTCACGGCCAAACTTCTTTAGAGCCCCTACAGAGTGGCAGTCATCACAGAGTTTGACTGTCTAGAGAATGCTCAAACTTAGCCTTTCGGAGTCGGTATAAAATTACAGATCGCTCCCAATCTTGAGAGTGCCTTCCACAATACGAGTGCTTAATGAGCAGCCCCGCCAGTAATAAAGTACTAACATTAATAGTGATGATTAGACGTCATATGAGCTCGTTCGCATTGAAAGTTATGTGTTCCACTTTTGAAACTGAAAAGTCGAGCGATGGAGAACGCATGGGCTCGCCTAGCTTATTTTGTATTGAAGTTCGGCAAAAATCGCTAACGAAGGTTATTTCACAGCGATTATAATCCTTTAAGTAGCAATCGCAGTTTGCGATCGACTTAGCCACGCCTGCGATAGAGTTGTGATTTTGTAGTATGCTGACGCACGCATTTTGATTCACACATCCTCCCAGACGGAATCCCACCGCGCACTCGATAGGTTTGTGACGGTATGCACAGTATGAAGGTTAATGTGGACAAATGAGAGGTTCTGGTAATTTTCCGAACGTCTTTTTAATTCACCCTTCATTAAAGTAAAGTGCAATTAAAGCAGGTGCAGACGTTCAATTTTCTCGGGGCCTTTTTTACGAGTGGTGGGAGGATTAATTCTGAACTTTCTTGTAGGATTGGTCAAGCTTGATCAATATTGAAACAGCGTAATAGATCTGTAATCAGAAAGGCTGAAGCTGAGAGATACTAAGTATACAGCTAGCTTGGCGTTGACACCAACATCGGCCCAAGCCAAGGTAACGGTATACTCAGTATTTGTTCCAACTCTCACCCATGGTCATGAACTTTGGGTAATGAGCGAAAGAATAAGATCGCGAAAACAAGCTGCCGGAATGAGATTTCTTCGTACTGCTGTGGAAGTTAGTCTCCGCGATAGAGTAAGAAATGTCGAGAAGCTACTTCTCTTAATGGAGAGAGCTATGCTGCGATGGCTTGGAATGTCTCCATCATCAAGCCTTCCGAGGCGTGTCTTAAATGCGATTCCATCAGGAAGCAAATCTCCAAGTACAAGTCTAATAACTCCCTTGGTTGCGCTTGGGCATTGATTCTGAAGAGTAAGAGTCAATGACGGAGGATTGATGAGCCTAGAGATCAATAGTGCTTGCTTCACACCCGCGACCACCAAAGAAGTGGATCATCCGGGACAGAAAATTATGTCTATCAAGACCAAGCGTTTGAGTCTATCGGTGACCTCTTTGAAGACCCAGGATTAGGTGGTTGGATTAAGTGAAAAAACGTGTTTGGTTGCGAGAGTACAAGTGGGAGTCGAGTTGGAGTCAATGGTGGAGGATCGAGATCTCTAGTGCGATTCCTTTTGTGGATGCTGGACTTAAAATGATGATGCATCACATGAGAGAGGTCCCACAAGCTACCTTCCTTTCCCTTGATGTGATTGATTAAGACTATAAAATTAATCGCTTGCCTTCAGCGATGTATCCTCGATGCTCTTGCAGAGGAGCCAAACCACATTTAATGACGCTGGCAACTCAGACAATGTGAATTCGTTTACGCCAGATACAAAGGAGCCTTATTTTAAATTCTATTTAGTTATAGTCCTTCAAAATGTTTATTTGCCCCATCATTTGATATTTTCGTTGAATTAGCTCCGTCTACAAAGTTTGATGACGTGGCACCATTGCCCGCTGTTTCCAACTTTCAGCCATACTTCGTTGATTGTATCGCTACGTCCAACAATTGCGGCCTCAAAAAAATATTCTTGTGAAAAAAAATAAATTCAGCGAATTTCTGTTACAACAGTTGAGCATAAGATTGGAGATTTGGATTAAACAGATCAAGATAAGACATCAGTACATACCACCATTTGAACTCCATGTGAACAAACAAAGAGCCCCTATCCTGCTCGAAAGCTGAAACAATGTACATCAAATTTAGTGCACATGGTTTCAGAAGTAACTTCAAAAGTGTCCTTGAAGATGTTATCAGAACTAAATCACACGCGATGGGATCTCCACATCCCCTGTCCCTCGACTCCATCTCATTCGAATTCCAAATTCACTTCGCTCAGAATCATCTCGTCCTTGGGTCTACCGCCGAACGAATAAATCTTCTTCCTTTGAATATCAATCGGACACAATCGTCATATCGCCTTTCACAGCTCACTCACAATCCAATCCATTACTCAGCGTTTATCCTTCGATCACATACGGACGGCATTTGGAGCGTAGTCCCTCCACACACTCGTCGGGGCTAATCTAATTCCTTAGTTAACGAATACAAACGAGAGTAGTTTCCCCGACCCTTGCGCCGGCTGAATGTTCTTAATCAAAGTAGTGGCTTCTTGAAAGGCAGCAGTTCCGAAACCGCAATGCGTCAAAATATCCCCCGAATGCTGCCTACGACTTGGCGCGCCTCCACCGAGTTGCTGTGCTGAAAAACTCTGGTCCCATTTCTACGATGGTAATCGGTGTTTGCCTCTTGCCGTGAACGCAGAACCGCAAGAACAATGAAGCCCACTGCTGTTGTACTGTTTTCTTTTCCGCCCTCCGCCGGCTCTGTGTTTGGGAAATCAAGAAACCGAAGAGTATACAAGCATAATACGTACTTTGTTTAGGAAGTCCATTAGCATAATTGATTTCCCTATACGCTCGCTGATAACTACTGCGCGTCAGTGAGGGTATCTATCAGAGTGCGGCGCAGCACTGACAACAAAGCGAACGGCTGCTTATGTGCCGAAACCATTCCGCCCCCAAACACACACACACACACTCGGTCGCTGACGACCCGGGGGCGTACAGCAGAAAACAACAAACCAAACAAACGTCGAGTGAAATTAGAGCAGAAAATTCCACACCTTACGGTGGAGCTTAAATTTTTGGAGCCTTAAATTTAAGGCATCAAATGTCGGGGGAATGCCTGTGAGTACACGTAGTCTCTGGTGGGCCACCCGACGCCCGCCTCCCATTTGGCTGCAGGCGAGTTGACTTGTTAGCTGGCGACTGGGGGCGGGCAATGGAGGCAAGTCACCCCGAGGATAGCCTGTGCAAGCGGTAGTGATTTACTTGATTTACATGGACGGACGGTTTATTATGTCTGTCAAAGGGGTGTTCGGGTTGAAAGACTGTTCCCCAAAACGCCGGGAATGGTATAATCATGGAGCCGCCTGCCACAGAATGTGAGGGAATAAAACCTAAACCCCAACGACTTTTGGGCGGTGAGTCCATGGGGAACGGCCGAATTTAAGTTCGGGCTTTAATAGCATTCGTGCCGGAGATTGGATTCGGAGTTCATTAAACTATTAAAAGCAAATGATTGCAGTATTTACCGGTCTGGCTGGCTGAGGAACTCGGTTGAGGAACCAGACCCGAAGCTGTTAAAGGGAACTGACTCGTCCAAGGATCGAGGGGTTTTTGCAGATATTGGCCATTCAAACCGTAATTTATGGCAAGAAACGGCTGAAGCAATAAATCCGTTCAGAAGATTGGTGCCATCTTGAGGTGATGGCGGGTTGTGTGCAAATAATTGGGAAATGTTATAATTGGACGAGCTAACAATTTATTGGTGCTTGAAGTACGAGTAGACTTGGAATATATCGTTATGCTTAGAATGCGGCTTTTCAGAAGAGACGCGGGTTTCCAGTCACGTTTCTTTTCACAAAATGTTTTTTTACGCTTTAAATGAATGACGTATACAGGAATGACGTACAATGACAGTAGCTTTCCAACGCATGTTCCAATGGATTGATACAAGTAACGCCACCTATTAGCAAACGAATAAGTATAAATTATAGACCCAATAAGTAAAACATGTCATTACACTACATGGACGACGTACGGGCTTCACTTGTATGCACTGTGGCTTATCTCTCAGCAAGTTCCATCCACTTTTACAAGGAGCATTGAAGAAGGCTGGAAAGCAAAACATGCCTTACACTCTCAAAGCCTCGAATATTTGTCTAAGCCCGTATCCAATCTTGCGTCCACGACTGTACCCACTCAACACCAATAGCCGACAATAGGATGTCAATTGACACAT
Source organism: Eristalis arbustorum (assembly GCA_916610145.1). Lineage (NCBI taxonomy): Eukaryota > Metazoa > Arthropoda > Insecta > Diptera > Syrphidae > Eristalis > Eristalis arbustorum. Next base: position 6,453,931 of record OU744317.1, read on the forward strand.
GCAATCTGAAGCATGTAATGATTCTATCCAAACCGAATCTCTGAGCTGTCCTTTCTTATGCACCACACCACACGACGTTTGTTTCTTTTGTCACTTTCGCAATTTAGCATGCCATTCAGTCCATACTTCGGTCTGCCTGCATGCAGATGGACTAGTGTGTATGGAAATATTGTGAAGTACCCCTGGGCCACACCAATCACCGACAGTTTATACTGAACGAGGGAAATTGTTTCCTTCTTTCCTGCTTCCTGCAATCTATGGCGTTCTGTGTGCACGCTTGGTCGCCTGCATTTATTGTTGCGACAGCACGGCAAATGCACATCCCATTGGGCGCTGGCTTATTGAAGCGTTCTATCTTTGACAGGCCTGATTGCACATGCACACACAAAACGCTCGGAAGAAGACGCAATCCCACTGTCCCCGTGATTGTTCGACACGAGTCGTGTTGTTTTTTTTTTTCGCCGCATCGCAGAGATACTCTATCCGAACGGCATGTGGACGTTTTTTGCCGCTTACACCTAAAAGGCTCCGAGATTAGATTTTCAAATTGGAAAATGGAAAGCAGCAGTGGTTGCGTTACATTGTGCACTGAGGTCAAGGCACATTTACGTAACGACTCACGCGATACAGTGGGTGGTGTGGGAGAAAATGCGCAAACATCACATGCTCGGAATTTGTAATGCTGCCGCTCCTTCAAATGCACGGACGAGCAAGGATTTCTCAGGGTTATGATTTAAGAAAGTGCCACTACGTGATCGGGATTCAGTTGAAGGGAGCAGCGTGAAGTGTGCGCAGTCGAGGGCAGAGTAAACTGTGACGATAGGAGCGGCGGCGTGTGGCTTGCCAGAAGTGTCCTGTCGAGAAAGTTAAGACTTTATTGAATTATTGCGAGATCGGAGGACATTGTCGTCACTGAAGCTAAAGAATGTAGAAAATGTTGAGGAAGGGAATGTAAATATTTGGAGGTCAGATCTTGTGGGATTTCGATGTCCTTAGTGATGAATGATTAATTTTGGTTCTCCTGATGACGCTGCAGAACGAAGTGGACTTGGGAAAGCCTTGACAGTTTGACTCCGCGTCAAAGGAGAAATAGTTTGGAAGCTTCTCTTGGACTTCACTTCTTGAACACACACACTCAGAGGGTTGTGTGTGTCCGGTCTCGAACTATAACGTTCTGCGTAGAAGTCGATGTCGTTATGCTCTACTCCTTTGTATCTACTTGCACCCCCTGAAAAGTTATCTTTGCTCTGCGGCTCCAATCCAAAGTGGACCCACGTCACAATCGACACCCAACAGAAGATACTGTCAATCAAAGACGTCTTAAAAATTCAAATTCACCGGGCATCCTTCACCTTGAACTCTTTATTAAACTATTCGCTGCTGCATAAACCGAGTGGAATTCCGTCGTAAAACCTGAAGAAACCCTCATTTTGCGGTTCGAAAGGCAGATGCTATCAAACCTGCCGTAAAACGAGAAAAGTGTTACTCCCGCAATTAACGATTTTATTATCTGCCATTGCGGGTGGATATGCATTAAAATTCAAAAGTAATCCGAAAGTATGTGCAGCTGGGCATGATTACAAATTAATTAAATTTCTGATTTTGCATTCCCCGTGAAGAGAGAGACTGAAGTTGAGAGCAGTTGAATCGATTTAGGGCAGCTGCCTGTGCATTTGGAATTCAATGTTTGAGTGGAGAGAAAATGTAGTAACGCCTTTTCTACTTTATGTTTTTATGTTCTAGGCTGCGCAACAGCTGAAGAGAGGTCTTCATAACAATGTACTGTGTAGATGCTAAAATAGCATTTGAGTTATGTTCGATTTTCAAAACGAAATGAAAAATGTCAACAAATCAAGAGAAACCTTCATTCCCTTTGACTGGGGCTAGACTAGGGATTAGGGCTTAGGCTCGACTTAGGCACAAGATGTATCTTGTTTTGGGCAGTGATAACTCGAATAACCCCTCGAGTACCAGTGAGGGGCGCCATTTCGTTCGATAGCACAATTGGCCCGTGTCGATGGGTAGGCTATGAACAAGGTTCATAGTTGTTGCCGGTCAGTATACTGGAACACTGTTTGGTAACAGATTTACGGATCTTCATGAAACAAAACAAGCACAGGCATAAAAAGAGGTATGCTTGCAAACTTGACACATACAAGATAGCTACAAAAAACAAAAAGCGCAGAAAGCAACTGGTCTTACAACATCAAACAGCAGAGAAACATCGACAGTGCTTTCGGGTTTCCGAACAATTCAAGAAAATGTATGGGAGTCAAATCATACTGTCTCAGGAGCCTGTATAGTGCCGTCCCGACAACTTTTTGTGTACTCATCCACCGGTAGCGCTAGCAATTGACGATAGTGGTCTAACCAATTCGACAATTTTTTGCGATTCATCCAGGAATCAGCCTCATCTTATTGTGGCCGTAAAATGGGCTAAGGCTAAGCGCGAAGAAAGCTGTCTCTTTGAAAAACAAATTTTAGCTTGTTTACATCTATTGTGATTTAACAAAATATTCTGAATAAATGACAGCCAATTTTGACAGATGTTTACAATACGGCCGCTATCAACCGTCAAAACTCAATCTTCGAAGACCTTTGTAGACCAATAACGAAAGAAACATTCTAAATTTGTGATATTTTGTGATATCTTGATGAGGTCCTTTCATTGCTTACTGAACAGTTTTTTAGTCATCATCAACAACAAACTTCATCTAATTTGTAGCCTATGAAGTAGTTGTGATGGTCATCTGTTGCAATGCTTCTGCTCTAAGTCGCCACTGTCTGTGTCGCAATGATGCTTCTTTATCAACTACTCCAAAATCCGACTTCCTTTTCATTCTAATCATGCATAGCAGAATCATTTGATGAACATGTTTTTAAAAGGGTTTTCTATTAAGGACTTGACAATTTTTTTTTTAAACAAAAAGCAATCCATTTGAGATATTTCAAAAACTTTTTGATCGGCCAAGATTTATGAATGGAACTTCCTTTATATGGCTACCGCGGGCACGTATATAGCGATCAGTCGGTGGGACTCAATTTTCGCATTCAATATTGGCTCTGAGCTCTGAGCTTACATTATAACGTTGTTTGCTTGTTGGCATAAACCAATGTTTTAACGTAGCCCCACAGAAAATCGTAAATCGGAACAAATAGCCCAATCCTATAAATAATATAAATCTATTGTAACGTGTGCTGTGTGAAACCACACATCGTTCAAGTCCATATCTTTCAGCCGTTCTATCTCGAGCCAAAAATAATCGGTAATCATGGCGCTATAACGCTGACCATTCATAGTAACGTGAGGATAGCTATCGTCGACGAAAAAATAGGAGCCCGGCATGAGGCACCTATTATTTTTTGTGGGTGAAGTGATGGTGGATTTTCACTAATAAAGCATATCTTGCTAATTGACGAACCTATTGACTATTGGGCTAAAAATTAGCAAACTGAAAAGTTGAGTTAATGCTCTTTAAAGTTGCGGTTACCTACTCCACAATTCGGTAGACATTTTTCTAATTTGTTGCAGACGTTGATCCTTCGTGTACTTTACCACGATGAAAACGTCGAGTATACCGAATAAGTTAACAGCGTCAGCTTGACTTTTTGATTAGTGAAAGAGTGCGTTCACAAATTTAATTCAGATTGTCAAGTCTCTCATGGGCTCCTTCTACTAAACTTGTACTAATCGGGGTTGCTATAATCATTGACTTACTCAGTAAGTATTTCACATTTGTCACTTCCCTCGAAATGTGGTGTCCCGTGGCGTTGTACGTATGTGCTACGACTCCAACCTCGATGTCATTCGAGCCTTGGTCTGAGCGACAAGAAATATTTTTCACGGCTCCATCTCTTTTGATTAACCGACAAAGCTCAAGGACTATTTAATGTCTAGACAAAGCTTCTCAGACTTAGCCATTCGGATACAATTTACCTCGAAATCCACTAGTGCTTAATCAGAACCACGATCTCCCATTCTCAAAAAGGCGAATGTCAAATTTTATGTCGGCGTAGTGCTTAAGTTTCAGGGTAGTGTGAATATGTACTAGCCAATGAATCGGTAGTGTGCCTGTGTCTCTAAGCATATCTTATCCGGCACACCGTTGACTGACCTACTACAAATGTCGCCTGTATGAGTTAGTGACATGGCCTTAAAAATGTTCCATCGAAACAGGGAAATAGAAACGCACTCGACGCAGATAGCTTGGACATGCCCACTTCCGCACTTGCCGTTTGTTCTTCTGGGTATTAGACCATGTTCTCTGATTCTGTTGGTTACTGGTCTGTCGTTACTTACTTCGTCTCTATTGCCTTGGGGGACAGGAAAATGTTAAGTGTTGCTTCATACAGACAGTCCAATCTTATATCACTTTTTTTGGCTACCATATATTGACTGGCATCTCTCTAATATCACATGTCTTCCATTTAACGCTGGTGTATGGGCATAGACGAGTGATTTGACGTCAATCATAAAATCTTAACATAAACTGGTTACCATTTCTGAATTGGTCTATCGATACACGTACTCTTTGGCATGTGACACTTCCTTACTGGAACCACGTGTTGGGCCGGTTAAGCAGGCTGTTTCCTGTAAGATTTTAAATCAAGATCCGTAAAATCGTCTACATAGAAGACTGCAAACGGTGACGAATGGACACATCACAGTCTATTAAAACTGACGGAAAGAGCAGCAATATTATTAACTATAACCACTTCACGCGAACATGTTGGTTAATGTCTTAAATCCTGGACAATAACTTTCCAAGTCAGTATGATTATTACCCGCGCGCTACTAAGAGCGCATGCACAACATGCTTTCAGCCACCGTCCTGACCCAAAGACCCGCTAACAAAGGAATGCTAATCAGATGAATATTCCCAATTAACAGATTCAATCAACCTGCAGAACATTTGGTAGAACCACACGCTTAACAATCTATCACTTAAATAACGCCAAACAGTATAAATCGACAACGACACCAATTACGTCTCAACAGAAAACGTAAATAGCCGCGCATTAACAATCGTTTACTGTCCGAAATGGCATTTTAATGAACTCATTGACTATGCAACGCTCCCGACGATTTATCACATTCACTCTCCGCAGAAACCGTCTCATTTCGAGCGTGATTCCCGCTCAAACCGGTTCCTAGCCAGCAATCACCACTCGCCGCTGATTGCGAGCAGAATGTTATTCATGCCCTGAGACACAAGACACTCACACTCTCGTCAATTCGACAAATGAACTATAAAAGCGAAAACTTCGATCGACGATTCAATTTGTTTGCCTTTTTGTGAAATGAATCATAGCTAGACGCAGCGACAACGCCTGCGAGATGAGCTATTTCTCACATTCAATTTGCTACCGTCATCGGGGACAATTGCCGACAATTCGCCCGGGATGGTGCCTCTGTTTTTGACAGGACATAGAAATCGTTCTGCGAAATTGGATATTTTCCAAATGGCCTTGTGAAACGAAACGAACCGAAAAAAACCCACTTGATTTGGATAATAGTTGTGCTTCGTCCACTCTCGGGTTAAACGCAGGGAATGAAAACAAAAAGTGAAAACTACTCCGCACCGATCCAGCGCCCAGTTGTCCAATTCAGAAATCCAGAATGTTGGCATCGAAAAAAGCAGAAAAAGGTCGAAAGGGCAGTGCGGTGGGGTGCGATGGAGTGCGGTGGCTGCAATTACGTCTACATCTGTTGTCTTGTGCAGTTTCACTTTTACTTGCTCCGTGGCCAAATGAAACGGAACTCCATGTCCTGAGTGCTTAAATGGCCGACGATTCTTGTGCCCGGATGTGGATAAGTGGGGGGAGGGGAACTTCTGTCGGGTGCGGCATGAGAAATGGGCGCTCAAAAATACTTTGTCAGGATGACCTTTAGTTGGTGATGGAGTGTGTATTTTAACTTCGATGGGTTTCAAGGACGAATGGCGGTCCTTGCAATTTAAAGTAAGGAGTTTCCTGAATGAGACAATGCATCATCTGCGTGCCAGAATCTCAGGTTTCATTGTGTGACGAGGGGAGTGAGAGGAGCTGCTGTCAGTGTGCAATTTTAAAGTCGTGTTGAGCGCAGTTTCATGTGACAGGGGGATTGGAGACTAGTCTTCCGTAACTTTGAATATAAAAGTTTATGCCTGTGAGTCGGTGTTAAACAGCACCTTTTTCACAAGAATGTGATGTCTTATGAATATATATGTCTAGCCACGAGAAGCAGCAATGGCTAGACTTAGAGATAATATGTTACGGAACATATACAATCGAATGGTATGCGGCTACAATGTAGTTTATCTTCAAGTCGATGAGCAGAGCACTCAAGGTGGGATTTGCTTCCGATCCGTTCCAGCAAATTGATGTTCAAACGGAGAGTGAAATTAAGCAACAAAATAAACTTATAGGGGCTACGAAAAACAAACTGGGCAGCACCTAGCAGGCTTGGAGAACTAATGACAGGATTGGCTACAAATTTAGTAGTTTTATTCCTAGGATAGGTGGGATATTGAGCTGCCAACGAAATTAGCAGCCGATTTAAACCATCGTTCGTTCATTGTGATACCCAGTGTAGTTAATTTGATCCCATTGACAAATGAGGACTGGACCGCATAGACAAGCATATTTACTTTGCTTTCACTGAGATTGGAACCTCGGACCCCTATAATCTAGGGCAGGCACTCAACCAACTACTTAAATTCATCCGTTGGTGATTTTTACCCCTAAGTTAGATAGAAATGAAAGCGGTAATTAGTCTTTTTATTTTGACTCTCGTCCATAAAACACTGGAGTAGAAACTTAAAATAAGGTCTACTAACAGCTTCCCATGAAAACTGTGCACAACTAAGAAACGAGGGGGGCCTTTTTAGACACAGAAGAGGTCTTCAAAAACGTACAAGCGAAAGAAGTTCTTGAATCATAAGCGAGCTAGGTTTGGTTAACTTTCATGGTCAATTGATCGTTATCATGCCTAAGGTACATTAAACTAACGCAAGATAATAATCGTATAATCAAGAGGAGTCAGTAGAGGAGTATTCTCTCCTCTTATCTGGTTTCTTGTCATAAACGAAACATAGCAGTACGGTACGCCATGGTATGGTGATCGTGGTGTCAGGCAATATTTAGGTTAAGCCGGGATCATTGAGATTATTCAGAAGTCACTGAGTTATGTAAGGATCCGGAGTACAAAATGCTTAAGTATTGGTTCATGCAAAGAGGAAATGATGCTATTCGCCGTCTTAACGATCAACCGCTGTGTTAATCATCTGAGACCGCAAACTCACTTGGAAGCTAAACCTTGATCAGCGACATAAGACAGACCCTTTCCTAAACTAGTGCAAGACTTCCGAGCTCTGTTAGCGTAATCCGTGTTCCAGATAACAGTGAGATCTCGGATAATGGAAAAGACAAACAACTGGTTGAACAGGAATCAGCCGCGTAAAGCTGTTTGCAGAGTAAGTTGCACAGTGCACAACCCACTAGAAGCAGTCAAAGCAAATATCTGTACGCACTTCCTTAAAATAGCAAACCTGAGATAGGTCAAACTGACAAGCTGTTCCATATCAGGAGAAATGGAACGGCTTGGTTACAACCGACACAAAATAAGCGAACTCCTTCCGTGAACTAGTAAAGATATCGCTAGTTTGGTGGCGTTAGGACAGATTCTCTCTCTGACACAACACACGCTGCTTAACATGACCTTAACATTTATGATTTGTGCCTGCCCGGCTATTGCTAGACCCATACAACCAGCGCTTTTTCTACTAGTGGTAGCACTTGCCGAGATCCTTGTGAGAACCATTAAAGAATTATTACTTCTCCGTCACTTTACGTGACATTTTTACAGTCATAATCATAAATTTCAGCGAGCGAAAGTTGAAATTGGAAAGTTGAATTGGATTCTTATCGATCTACCTTGTTATGACATTAAGCCTATCTATCAACATTCTGCCATTACTCACTTGTCAGGCTTGCGACATCTAGACAGACTGAGCTTCAACAATAAAGGCCTTCCACCGTTGATGATTCTGGACATGGTACTTCCATGCATCAAAACCAAGGCGTCTTGGGGCCCAATCGACTTTTTTTTTAATCGGCTTGCATTCGGGCAGCATCTTAGCTGAATAATTGACGTGCGTGTGGTGCTTGCAACAGAGCTAGTATAATCGATTCGAATTATTTCACATATTGCTGTTGACTTCTTTTCTTCGCATACAGAAACTCATACACAACGCAACTCTGCTGTTGTGCCCATCATCCAGCTTGTGTGGCTGCCAAATTTGAGTTTTTCTCCTAGTCAGCAGATTTGAGCAATGTTTGGAACCAATCCATGTAGCAATAGTTGCCAAAGAGCTATTCCTCGTCAGATCTCTTCTCAGATGTGCCTCGAGCTAGGCAAACTTCTTTACTACCCCAAAATTGATTACAAACTTCGTACCATTCTTGCTCATCGGCATACATTTGGTTTTTGCCCTCATTTACCTTAAGAACATTTCGTTTCGTCTGTGTTTTCATCGCCGCAAAGGTTTTCTTCCATCACCTTGCCTACACGCAACTATATCGACATCATCTGCGTGGGTTCATAGTTCTTAACCTTCAATCAACTGAAAATTCACACATTGTCAGCAACTTGATCAATGGACCTTGTTAACCTTCTTGCCATAGAATTCGTTACAGCATTTCTTCTCCTGAAATTGGAATTAGAAGGAAGCATTGCATCTTGTATTGCAACAGCAATGTGTGTAGGAAATCCTTTTCACAAATTCATTACAGACATCTGTGCATGTTTCCTGAATTAATTCCTCGTTCTTGTGCAGCCTTGTAAAGGTCTTGGCACAGGACATTGCTTGAATGCGTCCCCCTGCCCCTGAGCATTGTCGCATTGCATTCTTCATCGAATATGTACGTGTTCTGCATGCTCTGGTCATCGAGTGGGTGCACATTGCCCGTAAAAATCAAATGGAACTTATTTTCGATTTTATTTTTGGGGTGGGATGTACGATGACATGTATAAAACTAGTAGTTGTATTGCAAGTAGAAGTAGGAACCTGACTGAAATGCAATGACTGGCCAATTTAAGAGTGTCACCCGAACAGTAACGATTGTGGTCACAGTGGGATGAATTAAAAAACTAATTTGTTACTGAAGCAGGTACAACGATATGTCCCCTAGCGCACCTAGGAACCTTTGTTCTTTTAACAGCGAGATCTGAAGGAACTAGCAAGTAACCGGAATGACACTGGCTCCCGCAAACACAAGTTGAGAGTATCGAGCTGTTGCGTATTCTCCTAAAGGATTCGGGCAAAATATGGCAGAATCCAGGATGATAATGCCAGCTGGACAATCTACACAAACTATCTGCAAATCGATAACTTGGACTGGCACTTCGCAAATGGGTTAGCAATGTCCGCCCGGAAGACCTTAAAGCCCGATCATGAAATACTGCATGTTTAGGCCATTGCATCACAAACTTATTCCGATACCACACATTTTCAATGGATTATATCTCCGAGGGGCAGCCAGATTCTGTGTGGAATGAGAGCTTACCGAAGGATAGCTGGAGGACATGAACGAACATACATTGAACAATTTTGTATAGACGACGCCGACGGAGGTGCTGGCCCGTGTCGTTGTGGGTAGGTGAGTCAACCCCTATCTCGACGTCGCAGATTCGATCCCTGGTCTGAGCGAGAAAAATAGTTTTCACAGCCCCATCTCTTTCGAGTCACTGACGCTGCTCAGAGGGTATTTCCCGTCTAGAAAAAGCTTCTCAAACTTGGCCGTTCGGAGTTGGCATTAAACTGTGTACCTTTGAACTCGTGAGAGCCTATAGCACGCACAACACGAGTAGTTGTGAGAAGCTAGGCCCTGGTCCGCTACGAGTTGTAGCGCCGTACATATTACGACGGACCCCAAAAATTAGAGCTAGACCGCAGCATGGCATAATTCCACACGTTGACAGTCAGACTGCAATGTCAGCTGCATTGCATCACCTCGACCATGTCGCTATAAGCTGGCTTTTCTATAAAATCACTTTACGTTCTAGCTTTCGAACTCGCAAGATTAAAGTCCGCAATTCACTGTTGGACATATTGTAAAGAGAGGGCTAGCCTAAAAAGACCCAGTTCAAGCAAACAACTTTGAATACTCTGTCGGATTGTAATTTGGTTGAACAAGAGATGCTCATAAAGACGAGCACCGGCTTCGATTGCTATACAATTGAAAGACCATTGATTGCCCAGCCTTAGACTAAGGCTATCCTACTCCTGGCTTCCGTCAACTTATAGTGCAGCCTCATTTGCCCTAAGGCTAAGAGAGACTTTCACACTTCCACAATACGTACTACTAAACTTAGCCCTGAGGAACTCTCTTAACGTATTTCTGACCAACGGTAGGCCGGTTGTATACGCAGTAGACAAGATCTCGATTTGCACTGACGGCTCAAATACGATCGAGGGGTCATAGGAAAAGCCGTCTTCTGTGAAATCGAGCCAGTAACAGACGACTGCAGCGTTTCTTAAGCCGAAACAGCCGCGATACAGGAGGAAGGACTTGTGTTGACAGATCACTATATACCTGAAAAATGAAACGATCAAATTGATCGTTAGTCTTTCTGAGAGCCAGCATAGGACTTCTTTTTCTGTGTTTGTCGCTACAGTGCGTTGTGCACCTGGACCTCAACCAACAAGCCATTCCAGCCAGACCAAGTTGGTTGATTTCCTTCTTGTGTGCCCCATCTCGTTCAATGACGTACTCTGCTGCGTTGTCCCAATGGGTCGGATTCGAAAACTCTTCAGGCCGTGGCTGTGGTGCCCATCCGCCTTACATGACCTAGCCATCTTATGCGTTAGATCCGAAGACGCTTGACTATTGCATGCCGCTGTACAGTTCGTGGTTGAATCCTCTCCGCCAGCTGTCATCAACTACTGCACGAAGAACATTTCTCACAAAACGAGCAAGAGCTTCTTCATCCGCTTTCAATAGCGTCCATGTATATGCGCCATTGAGCTGGACAGGGATAATCAGAGTGTTACATAGAGATTACATTCTTACAAAAAAAAACTCAGAAACACCACTGTTCTCTAGCGTACGTATGGTGAATTTACCAATTTTCTCTTGCACATCATCAACACCAATCAGACTGTTAGTGCTCGCACTAGTTTTGATTGTCAATTTCGGTACGACTTGCTTCTCGGGCACTCCTCCATCGTTGGATGACGGTATGGGTTTTATCGTAAGTTTGAGAACTTTCTCGACTTTAGGCACTTTATCGGAATCAACCGAATGATCAACAAACAAAGCAGTGGCCCGTCTTATGAAAAAGAGGCATGAGGTGGGAATTAATCACTGCCAATGCCGCCACTTAGGGTAGACAACATCACCTATTGAGGGCACAATTGATCCAACACCTTGGCTTAACAAGTTGCGGTTTGGTTGATCCACGTCGACTGAGAAAAGAATCAATCACAGGAGAAGACAATCGCAGGCTGGAAGCGACAAGCAACCAACGGACGCACAAACACTGACTACTAGGCAAAAGAGTTAGCAAAGAAAGAAGCATTCAGTTGTGATCTTCTGTCATCTTCTCTACGATGGACAATCGCCTGCATAAGTGGTCTACTTAGCAGGGCCGTATGTCACTAAGTTAGTGGTCAAAACACCCTACCATTTGTCCAAGATCTGTCCAGCAACAGCTAATGTTGCGTCTGCGAATATTGACTAGATGCTCACGAAACGAGCGTAGGTCTAAAACTCTGCAGTCCTTAATATCAAAAAATGCCTTAACTGCAATTCTGTCCAGCCCAACCGCATCCAGCTATCACAAGCAATTACTCCCATCCTCTACTGGTAACGTGTCAAATACACAACGTAAACATCCAAACAACACACAAATCACAACAAATTGAAGAGTAGCTAACACTTGCACCTTTAACCCACCCGACACGACACCGCGAACTGAAGCCAAACTTGAATTTTTAATTCAAGAATTACATCAGACGGACTCCTCAATGGGACATCGATCGATTGGAGCGGTGTGATATGTCAGTTGGCAAATCGACAAGTTGATTTATGTCAGACAGTTGTCAAGATTGATGTTTTTTCTGTGTTTTATGAGCCATAAAGTTGAATGGCTTACAGTGGATGCATTGCGTGTGTGTACACACGAAGGAGTTGAGAAGTTATAGTACAAATGAATATTTATAGTGCTGTCTGAACACTGAAACTGATGAAGTGACATTCTAAAATGTCGATGTTGCAATAATTTTTATGAATTTTCTTTGATGACTAACCGACGGAGAGACTAAATATTGCACACGAGCAGTTTGGTGGGTTGTTGATTTGAATCAGTGAACGACTGTTGTGGAGGTGACAGAGGTGATCAAATGGCGGTAATATTTTAAGGTGCTGATTCATCTGAAAAGTTGCTATGCTTCAAATGTTTTTTTATCCATTGAATGTTGGTGGTTGAAATGGATGGAGATGATGAACTCAAAGTGTTCTTGTTTGAATGAATGGCAAAGGATATCGGCCAAGTACTTCACTGACTTCGCTTTAGAAACACTTTTCTAACATTTGGTAGGACAAGGCATTCCATCATCCAGTGCGTTGCGTTGTTCAATTTTCGGGTGTCCACAAATCGTCCTCTCCGAGCAACAGTATCTTCAATCATTCTCCTTCTCCGGGAATTAAGTTTATTCAATACATTTAGGATGCATTCGCATCTACTACCTTATGTGTTCCTTCAATTGGCGTCGACTGAATTACTGCTTACTGATGAAGATCTCATCCCACCCGCTTCAAATCGGTTGCAATTCCTGTTGTCGTTCCCTATTAATTTAACCGGATTCCGAAAAGGTATAGTCATTCACTTTCTAGTTGTCTAGTGTATGCATCGGCAGGCAGATATCACGAAGTTCATCATCATCATTTTCTCACCGGTATGATCCACTACCGATCTACAGGCCACTCGAAAGTCCGCTATAGACTCTTACTCCTCGTGGCTTATGTCCAGACGAAACCAAGCGAGTTTTAGGGCTTGGTCTAACCGCACTTAAGACACGCTTCGTGTTGATGGGGATATTCGTGCCACGTGTGCAAGCCATCGTCGCATAGCTCTTCACAATGTTCATGATGTATTTTCTTTTTCCTTTAATGTCAACAATGCAAGCATTAATCCTTTTCAACTCATTTCAATAACCAAGTTTGGAAAATGTTAAATTCTTCAGCTAGTTGCCGACATATTCCGGTCTCCAAGCCATTGAGCCTTGAGAAGCAGCAATCACAAGAGAAATGTTGTGTATGCTAGCGATTTAGCTATTTCGTTAAAAATCTACATTTTGAGCTCATAAATGTGTAATAGCATAGCTCAGACCATGGCGACAAACCACTCGGCCTCTAGCCAAATATTATTGTGAGAACAGCATTGACTGTTGTTGTCATTCTGTCTGCTCCTTTTTCAAGATGCGATACAGATCAATATTTACCTGCGCCGCGACCAACAAACAAGTTCGTAAGCTATCGGTGGCTTGAAGATTTTTGGAAAAGTACCCTGGCTGCTCAGCGTGATTTCCTATTGGCTTAGAGAGTTTTCCGTTGATGATCTTTATACCACGACTCTCTTCCCCTTTTGCGTCATGGAAAAAGCATAAGCAAAGGAGAAAGAACCTTCATCTAAGGATATAGATCATCACTGAAATTTTCAACGCAGAAAGTTTGTCTGGCTAAAAAAAAAAAAAATCTGAAACTAAAAGTCTCAGGACATTTTTAACAAAGTCGTTCGAAAGCTGTGATGCTGAATGTAACCATTTATAAGTCGGGATGACACACGGTTCAAAAGTTACAAGACTTTATGAGCATCCATTGATCATCTATGCATGTGTACAAAACATAGCTGAGCGGATGTGCCCACTATATGTGTAACAGAAAGAAGAAACAATTTTTATTTTATTTCACTTTACTACTTGGATGGTGATTTTTCAACAAAACCATTAAATGTTGCTGACATTATTTATCTGATGAGACTAATCACATGATCCGTCCCTACGTGGGCTACTTTTATTTCATGAAGCTTGACTTCAATCCGCAAAACAAAATCCACATCGCATGCGGGTAATTGGGATTTCCAAGAACTTTTTTTATGAATCGCATGATATCAATCCATGTTGTGTTTGTTGTTGTCATTCCAAATCAATCGAATCAAATAGTATTTGACGTTTGCATTTATAACCCTACTTCAACATGTATGCACACAGTCAACAAATTATACAATATGAAGGGACATATTTTGAAAAACTATATTTTCAATGCAGTTCAGAATAAGCAGACCCGGGCAAAGCTGGGAACAAAATCTAGGAATTTATATGTTTCGACATGTTTCGTTAAGTTTCGTCAAGATTCAACACAGTGGATATTTGCAAATACTTAATCTACGCTTTCTTCGCGCTATGATTGAATGCTCAGTTGTTAAAATAAATTAAGATCTGTTATCGATGTAAAAAAATCTTGCAATAATGTTGAACTCACATGAACAGACCACATAGATAGTCGCGTGTCCATAAAAACAAACATCTCTAAGAGGCTTGACAATCAGCAAAAATATTCTCCCTATCAATGTAAAATTGAAACTCAACAACCAAGTACCAATCTTCACATATGAATCTGGATTGTTTGCTGACTGTGATAACTCCTCCTCCAAATCACGCAATCGACGCAGCTGAAGATTAAACATGTCTCAAGACAAAGTCGAACTCTCAGGGATGTCAACTAGAACTTGTATTCTTAGACTACAGATCGTGCGTCCTCAACATCGATAACCCGAAGAAATAATTTAGAGTCGCCTTCGATAAATCGAATTTTGAAGGAATATGGTCGAGTAAACGCAAATAGTGCCTGTTTTTGAATGAATTATCTAGTTTTTTCATCGTCAAAAATCTCAACTAAACTTTGTTTAAGTATCTTAAATAATGATTTAAACGTTTTTCTCTGGTAATCAATCACTCTCCTTCTGATGCTGAGTTTGCTATAGAAACAAATGGCACCTCAGAAAACACATTAATAATAATATAATTTTGTTAAATACAATCCGAAAATTCGCAGATCGATAGCAACGATGACAAACGACAATAACGTCACCCGCCGATATTTCAATGACTGACCATAATACTTACCTCCCTATCTCAACCATTAATTTCCAGTATTGGAGGGCAAATCGTTGCACCTTCTGTTGGCTTTTACAGGCTTGATTGTTGGCCATAATGTACCTTGATTTGATCTTCAGTGTTGCGCTGACGAGCAGATGTGCATAAGAAGCTCTTATATATTTGATAGAAGAAAGTTGTGCCAATCTGCTAGCGACAAGGAGCAAGACTCAGGCGGAAGCCTGTGGTTTCGCCAAGTATTCAGGTAAGGGATGTTTTTTCTATAGGCTTAGAATCAGGTAGAAATACTCCGTCTTTGCTTTTCCGCGTGCCAACTGATGTAGAATTAGAACTGTTCCCTTTGTACTCTCAGCATGTTATCGTGTTTTTCAATTTGTTACGCTAATCTTTACCTTAGCCGGCTTACTCGGTTTTCACAAAGCTAACGACACAAACAAACGTTTGCCCTTTTTCAAACTGCCGGGCTACACAGCCATTCCGACTCCGACAGTCCATTTTAATTTGAAAAATGCAAATTCATTCGATTCGTTCGTAAACAAACATAACTCGGAAACAAATTCAATCAAACTTTCAGCTTGTTCCTCAATTCAATTCAAATAAACAAAGCAGCATAATAAGATGCGAGTTATCAATGTCCCTCGAGACGCCCAGCAAATATGAGCTGAACTCCAGAGCACGCAAACATCGCGCCTCCCACAGCAGGCCCAGAAAAACAAAACAACAGCTTCGGCATCGGCAACAGCACTCACCCACTGCGACCCTATCAATATTAATGCTGAAATCGAAAATTCCTCCTCCATTCGAACGCACAACTACTCGCGGGTGGCCAATTAAAGTTGCAATAAAAGTCGACTCTATCGAGAACAATAAGCCATCCAAGACACCTTGCCCGAAACGCAATTAACACGCGCTAATGGCCGAAACAAGGAAAGTGAAGCGAAGCTGATTTACGGGCCGAGAGTGGCGGTCTGCCGTTGCGCAATCAAATCTAATCATTAGCCGCTCCGCCCTGTCGGTCGGTCGGCCCGTCCGTCCCGTTTCTGGGCATGTGACTATTTTTGGGGCGGCAATCGATTATGCGAGTGATTCGATTCTGGGCGCGAGCATACACACAGTCGCGACACACACACGATTGTGTGTGATTGAATTATGAATTATTTAAGACGCGGCGACGAAGCGCCTGAGCTGACAGAGTGCGGCGTGGCGTGGCGGTTGCGTACGACGCGCCGCGCAGCACGCACCAGTGCAGATCAGAAAGCGTATGATCGAGTTATGTAGAACTGTCAATTCTGTCAGTCACGTGAACGGGGGTATGAATGACAGCCACGGCGTGTACGGCTGAGGAATGAGTTGCACAAAAGGCTGTAATGTATCTGCCATCAGCCATGTGGCGTTTTGTTAATGTTCAAGATTCAAATCGAAGACCAGACCGGCACAGCCTCAAATGGCGACTGCAGCCGGTGTCTGCGGCGGCCGGCGGATTATGGAATCTGGTTTGGATCCGTTGGATCGACACGATTATGGCCCGCCGAGTGCAATTGCATTTGCAATTTAAGGTGTGATCGATATGAGTGATGCCTTTGAGGCACCGGAATGGCATGTGGAGAGATTGAGCTAAGGACTGTCTGGAGTGGATGACAACATCGAGTGATTGCGCGAAGTGTGTGTGCAGCCCACGCAATAAGAGAATGTTGATGGAGTGATACGCAATAATCTTGTGCTGTGTGACTTGTTCACTGAGTCACTTAATGGATCTACCTTCCTTCGATTGTCGTTAGTGCATAATGGAAAGTGGCGGTTGCCGCTTGATCGGATTTGGATATGGAGTGGCTCAGTGCAACGAGGTCTGGTTAAGCAAAGTGGACGGGATTAAGGGCACTTGTGATGTTGATAAATGGGTGTGCCTTGGTACTTGTGGTTCTACCATGCACAGCGTAGATGCCATTCAAGCGTTTCTCTAAATGAACCAGAAGAAACACTGCCCGGCGTCGTATGAGATCTTATGTCAAACTGTCTCGCGGTCCTCTTGATCTCCCTGTAAGGCTTACCGTCAACATTCTCTTGTAGATGCTTTCTACTTCGAGGTGTCTTCTCCTTGCCAGAACTATTCTTAACCACTCGCTGAAACAAGGTCAAAAAATACAAGACATCGAAAACAAAAGACTCACTCAGCGTAAAATTTTCGGCACCAAATGAAACAGTATATCGCCGTTCGGTCTGCAATCCGCAGTTACGACCCGACTCAGAGGAGGGAATCCCATTCGATTTAATGCACGCATAAAATCAAACTCCGCGCTTAAATGAATTGCAATTTTTTTTTACGACGGCCGTGTGTATCTCCTTCAAATTGCCATTCAATATACACGCCCCCGCACACCAATCCGACTCGTTTATCTTTTCGCATGGCAGCGCTTATAAAATCGACAAATAATTAAAAATCAATTACCATCGCTTAACGCGAAAAAGCGATTTCGATGTCTGGATTAAAGGAGATCACAAATTACATGAACCAACAACTGAGGCGTTGTTAAAAAAAACTTGATCACCTCAAAAGCACAAATGGCCACACGCCTTCCCTTCTCCCACTGCGGCTTGTTCGGGTGTGAATTTAATTAAAAAAATCCCCCAGTTTCCACGTAATTTTTTAACTCTTCAACATCGAGTGTGACGAGAGAGAGGTTAAAAAGCGTGAAATATGATAAGTGCTTAATTAATGAATGAATAATCTCGTGTTTTTATTTATGTGAGAAAAAATCAGCGATTATAATTGGATACAAATATCTAGGGAGGGTGGAAGCTATGGACATCGGACAGCATTTTTTTTTCTCAGCGATAGTTGTCCATACACGTAGCTCAACCATTTTTGACGTATGATCCATAAATGTCTGGTTTGGTACATGTCGTTGCACAGTCCACACAGTTCGTAATTGGCCTTCTCCCATGCCATCAACTCAAATATTGAGGCTCAGAACTTTTCTCTTCCTAACGCCCCAGCGCGTCTTGATCTTCCTCTTTGAGATTTCGAGAGGAGACACTAGGATAGGTAAGTTTGGAATGGCTGGTTGCAGCAGGCAGTCATGCATCACACGTATTGACTACTCTTTAGCTTGGAACCAGATGGTGTTGATAACAATTCGGCCTTTGGGGGTAATCCTGTTGAGATTATTAAAATAGTTGGACCCTACATGTGAGTGCCTTAAACTTACAATAACGCTGCACGAGCAAGGGAGGTGATTTGTGGTCTCTGCTCTTTCTTCATCCATACAGCATTTCAATAAAATCGTTTCAAGTGTCCGGTTATGCTTATGATGAGGGTTGTCAGGCTTCAAATAGAGAAATCGAGAAATCAAAAATGAAAATCGCCAAAAATCCCAAAAATATTCAAATTCGTAACGCCATAATCGCCAAGTTGGAAAAATAAATCGAAAAAGGAGTCACTAAGGTAAATAATCAAGAAGCATTTTATGAAAAAAAAATGTTACCTACTAGTCATTGCTAACAAACTGACCTTTGTGGGTTGGGGTAGTAAGCCTCAGTACTCAAGTTATCAGTCCAGATCATCTTCTACTTCTTTGATTGGCGCTATACGCTACTCAACCAACATGCACGCCAGCTCGCCAGCTGCCTCCAGCGGTCGAGATCATTGCTCAGGCAGTATGACCTTAAATCAGCTTCACCAGGATACTGTTCCCTCGTATCAGTTTTGCCGTCTTGTTTAGGACATCATTGAAGTATAATTTGTTTGTACTGGGATTGGGTCGTTCTATAAAAACGATTGCAAGTCATAACACAAGTACTCTCAAAAACTCGAATCTTGTCCATCAAGCTTGCACTCACTTTGAACCTTACGGGACACCCATAGGAGAGCATTGACCACATAAGGACCGTGTATCATATTTCCTTTATCCTAGCAGTTGGCTGCTGGTAAACAGTCTCTTTGTCTAACTACTAGTCATTACCAAAGGAAACTTCTAGCATAGACTTGGGTGCCTTGCAGTTTGCATTTACAGTAATTTGTTTTACTATTATGGACAGGAAATTGATGTTAATTATAATAAATGGGATTATTCAGATTCAGTAACGAACAATGCGAAAGTTGTGAAGCTTCATTCATGAAAAAATATAAAAAAAATGGATAATGATACAAAAAATTGCCCAAGGCCAAAATTATGGCGATATACCCATTTTTTTGTCGACAAATGAAATTTAAAATCGCCATTTTGCTATAAATTGCCACATCTCACAACCCTGGCTATGATGCGTACTTAGTAAAGGTCAGCTCTCTCTGAGCGGACAGAGAGATAGAAGGTGGTGCAGGTGGTCTAGCCACTTGCAGTTGGTTATTATAATTATGTGTGGAAAGATGGTGGACCTCTCTGGTTGGTGGACCTCTCTCGTGGACCATGGCATTGTGGGTATGTGCATCGACCCCAACCTCGACGTCGTAGGTTCGATTCCAGCTCTGAGCGACAAAAATAATTTGCACGGCCCCACCTCTTTCGAGTTACTGACAATGTTCAAAGAGTATTTCCTCTCTAGAAAAATCTTCTCAAACTTGGCCGTTCGGAGTCGGCATAAAACTGTAGGTCCGTTCCACTCGTGTGAGAACAATAGCACGAGTGGTTGCTGAGAAGGTAAACCCTGTCCCCCTACGTGCTCTAGAGCCACCCATATTGTTATTATATTATATTATGGACGAGTAATTGATGTTCATTATAAAAAATGGGATGTGTTCAGAAAAATAAAGATGTGTGAAAAAGTATAAAAACAAATTTATGATGATACAAAAAAATTGCCCAAAGCCCAAAATATTGCGATATACCAATTTGTGTGCCGCCAGTTTGGCGATAAATCGCCACATCTCACAACCCTGGTTATGATGTGAACTAAGTCAAGGTCTGCTCACTCAGAGCGGACAGAGTGATGACTTAAGATGCTGGCCAAATTTCCTTTCTTTTAACGAAGGTGGTGCAGGCGGTCTAACCACTTGCGGTTAGTTGTTACAATTATGTTATGGTGGACTTCAATCAGATGCTAGGGAAGAGGTTGTATAACACCTTGTAAGTTCCTCGGCTTTGGGCTTCCCCGGTATGTCACAGCGTCCCGTCACCGACATGAGGTATATACTGACCTGACTCGTGATGGGCCAGATCGTCATTTGAATTCACCATGAAATTGTCCAAGGACGTAACTGCGGGCTAATTGATGATGGTGATATCCTTTTTTTGGATTTCGTTGCACTGGGTGGTGGTTTGTACCTGGAAAACTGGTGGTCAGAGAGTATTGAGGTGTTCGGAATAGACTCCTCCACCAAATACATTCGTCTTCGACTAATCTGTGTTGGTACGCCTAAGGTCATCCAGTTTGACTGTCAGACACGGAATGCTGGTGGAGATTTTCTCCCCGAAGCTTTGACGAGTAGACAAACGGTGGCGCTTCAGAGTAGAGTAGAGCGTGTTGTGGCCGGCGAGGTATATTCCATTCAATCTCTTGAGTCCAAAGAAGGTACGAATGGTAATGATTATTGTGCAATTAATCTCGGTGTTGATGGTATTTATACTCATCAAGGAGTCGGTAAAGGCAAAGTCCTTAACTAAATGCAACGCATATCTATCTGTGGTGACGTTCCAGAAAGGTAGTCTTTCATATCGATACCTCCTTTTGCAAGACTCCATTTGGCCGTCTCCAATTCAATGCCAGCAAACGCCTCAGGATTCCCTGCTTTCGCTCAATCACGTCAATGACCTTCGCGTATGCCTGCAATTTCACCTGCGTTTGGATGGTCGTGCCTCAATCATGTTTAAGAAGTCACATGACCATACAGCACCTTGCTTATAATTTTCTTTGATATATAAGGTCTCATTCTTATTCTCATTCTCTATCGCTATTCTGCAAGTTTGGCTCTCATATAATGCCTTGCAATAGGCGACTGTTTGGTGGATGTCGATCTGGAGGATTTGTTCGTATCTGTCGTGCTGTAAAGATGTAGGCGCTGGTGGACTTCCCCGGCGTCAAGTCGAACTGATAATCATCAATGAGAGATATGAATGAGTCTCTCGATTCTTGAACCATATTCAGTTCATAAAATATAAATATCATCTATTCTAAAAGAATTTCTAGTTTTTTATCTTCACCAAAACACAGTACATTCCAAATGGCCAGCATACATCCTAAACTAATGCATTTACCATTTGTGGTTAACTTTCAGAATGTCCGTAAACTTCAGAATTTATGGTAGCTCATGTAGCTACCCGGCCCGCATAGACCGCAAGCGATATTTTATGAGAATAGTTCCTTTTTTAATTGCAGTCAATTGATTGAATTAATTGCTGGGGATGACCCCAGCAAGCCCTCTCCACAGAACGAGAGGCATACGCATACACAGGCAATGTTATGATTGGAAATTGCAATTTGCGGTTTTCTCACTGCTAACTAATTGTGCTTAAAGTTCAAAGTGCGACATATTACGTCGTTGGACATTCTGCATTTTATTTCTTTCTTCGTAAATGGATTGCAGTAAATTTCGAATTGATTTCCATTGAAAAAGTAGATGTATTCAGTTGAAAATATTTGGTTTGGAATTCACAATGTAAAGGAAGACTTGCTGGAAATATTGCGCGTGCACTCAATTTGAGAAGTGTGTGTGTGTCTTGCCTTCTGTTCTTGGCGTCTATTTAACATTTAATTTAGAATTGGATGTGGAAATATAAATTCTAGAAAACACTTTCAACATACCTTATTTATTTTTCCAAATTTAAAAAAAAAAAGGACACTAGACACTGCCATTTGGTTAAAAAGTATATTTTTTGTTGGGTGCTCTGGTCGGTTAAGATAATGCAACAAACATAAGCTTAAGGCTTCTGCATTTGCACGAACTACTAATACAGGACTAAATCTCATATCTCATATCTACGGTATTAAAATAATCCTGTCATCAAGACCAAACTGCTTTGGAATTGGTATTTGTATTGAAAATTCAATCTTCCCTCTTATCTCAAATGTGGACCATTCGTATACCTGCACTCAATGCGGCTCAGCGAGTGTAGTCAATCCATTTTATGGAACTGCTTGTAGAATCATCTAGTTTTTTATTCCCCTCATTCTCGTAGGCGGCATCAAATAAGAAGTCACTTTGAATCAGATCTTATATTTTGTGACGAAATATGTATGCACATATCAGGAACTTTAAAGCTAGTTCCTTAGACAAACTTAAGTAGGAATGGGTGCCAAAGGCTATTTTTCCTGGTTTCCGCTTTGAGGTGTGCAAATGACATTATTCCAAAATGTTCGCTATCCATCGTGATGTTTTGTTCCATTTAACGTGTGGCTCAGCAATCCCTGGTCGGCAGTATACATATATTCTGCTTTAACCTAATTGGCCATAAGACCAGCTCGTTTCTTTTTTCGTCGTTCAAGCTTCCACCATGGTACGTTGAAAAAAACGGCTGGACAGTTGGTTGAGTGCCTGCTTAGGTTATACGGGTAACAGATTCAAATCCCAGTAAAAGCAAAGTTAAAAAATTTTTTTCTGGTTGTCAAATCTGGTCCAGTCACCAACTGCCACTGGAATCACTTTGTTGGCAGGCTGGCAATATTGCTGGCAGCCCAACAACCTAACCCAACCGATACGTTAATGAGTTGAACTGGCTTGAAGACAATAGTGCCATATAGTTGCCCCCTTACTGTCATCTCCGGAATACAAGAATAGGTGCCACGACATCACAGCTACTTGTCCAGATTTCAACCGTCTACGAAGTCGGGATTCAGTAGTTATAAATGCATTTGGTCTAACCCGCCTTTTTGATTAGGGCTTCCACCAAACCAAAAGAACGCAATCGAACGTGATATCACTCTCAAGGATATATACAAACCCTCTTGGCATGCTCTCTAACGACAGTAAGATATTCGTAGCATTTTTGTTATCTCTTCACAGAAAAGACTGCTGAGGTCTCACTTGCGTGCTAAGGGGCCACTATACTTTCGGCAAACACCTAAATTGCTTGGCTTGAGTAAAAAAAAACCCTATGCGACGTCTGAATAGAAGATGGCATAGAGGAATCAACTTTTTCAAGAAAAAGGTTGCTGCCTGGTAGTATATACCAGTTTTTTGAGTGTGAGTGCTCTAGTGGTACTTAGCGACACAACGGGAAACAATTTTTCATCGAATCCCAAACTTGGGCAATGTATCGATAGGCTGCTGGCGATGCTGCAACTATCACATTCGCTTTTGGAATTGAATTGTGCCTATCGACTTGAAACTCGTTCGTCTTCTCTTTAACCACGTGTTGTGCGTGGACAGTTGTATGCCGATTCTGAACGACCAAGGCTTTTCTAGACAGAACTACTCTTGAGCATTGTCAGTGACTGAAAAGAGGTGTAGCCTTGAACATTATTTTTGTTGTACCGATCGGGGATCTAATCTAGACATTCAAGTTCATTGTGGCAGGTGCATTTACCCACAACGCCACGGGCTACACCACACTCCACACTTTCTTTACTTTGGTATACATTGGTACTCACTCTATACACTGATTGCCGGGCTAGCAGCGACACTAGTATGTGACGAGGCTATAGATTCTGAACAGGATATTATTGGCGACGTTGGGCAAGGATATGCCTCTTTATTTCTTGCAAAAGGTGGAATCACCTTTTTCGTCTATTGGGAGAATAGAACTGATTACACAGTCGTCTGAGATTCTCGCGAGATCTCATCTGCCTAATTTTTTGTGCAAGCTACACCAGAACATTAGCACTGACCCTAAACGCTTTATTATTGATCGACCTTTAATTGGCCGATCTCTTCCGATCTGTTGTTTACTTCGTCGGGTAAGTGATTTCTTCTTTAAGTAACGTTCGTTGCAAGTATCGTAAACTCCACCGTTTCCTGAATCAAATAGTTTGGTAAAAATGGCATTGTCTTCATTCTTGATACACATCCGACCTAATGCTTTCAGTGGAACCATTAAAGCCACCTGCCAGAGGATTTCCATTTGTTTGCATTAATTTATACTAATTCTCATCGCATTCGTTTCAATTCCCACTTGCACAAAGTCCCACTCGTCACCCTGCAAGGATTTGCAGTCGCAGCCATACCGCAAGAGCAACCCACAGTCACACAACCCACTTGACACCATTCACTTGTTCACCATGTTCCCACATTTGTTTGTGGCTGAAAAGAAGTGAAGCCATGCTTTTTTATAATTACACTCTGCACATCAGAACACCCACCCTTGCGTATACGTAACTTTTTTGTTGCCTCCACACGACGGGAAGGTACTTCAAACAACCGCCTCAGCACGCTAATCATTCTGGCGTTCCCCCAACTTTCAGTTTTTTTTTTCAGCGAGTCTGGTCTTATCCCATTTGG
Source organism: Eristalis arbustorum (assembly GCA_916610145.1). Lineage (NCBI taxonomy): Eukaryota > Metazoa > Arthropoda > Insecta > Diptera > Syrphidae > Eristalis > Eristalis arbustorum. Next base: position 6,478,456 of record OU744317.1, read on the forward strand.
GATTCTCTTTTATCAACAACGCAAAAAAAATCTCCATATCAATGGCAGACAGGGTTCCTTTGGGATTCCTGCACACACCAAACTGCGATGCTTCTTCGCCCAGTCATCAAAAGGGCGCAACTTTAATCGAGATTTCCTGTGGCGCTTCAGCTTTCCTTTGATTTTTGTTTCACTCTCATTTTTTTTTCGTTTTTGTTCTTTCTTTTGATTTAAAGATCAATCTGCAGACATTTCAAAAGGATTCGAAAAAACGCAAACAAAAGTAAAAAAAATAAAACCGCGAACTTCAGGGATTCGACGGCAGGTAATACGCGGTGTCGGTGGACTCGTGACGCGACGTCGATTCGGCTACACACCCCCATTTCTTGTCGTGCACTCGAACAGTACGTCGCTGTCCCCTCGCCAAGGAGCCCGGACCTTAATTCTAGGAAAAGTAGCTGCATTTTGCAAACGACACCAGCGCGGTCTGTGCCGTGCTCAAGAGATCCTTTCGCTCGATAAACCCAACCAAATTGAACACGTCGCCTGTTCACCGTTCATTGAATTGAAAGGCTGCCCACCAGCCTCGAGTACAAATTATACAAGCGAAGCAGAGCAGGACAAAAAAGAAAATGTAATGTCCTTGTGCACCACAACTCGGTCTATTCAGTGTCATTTTGTGAGCGTATGAATGCACGTTTAGGGTATAGGACTGCACAATGGAAGGCTCCGTCGAGGGGACACAATACCAGCGCCCGGATCCGAAGGCAGCCACAAAGCCCACGAACAAAGGCCTCGAGAATTTCAACCATAAAAGGGAGAAACCGCAATCGTTGCACTGCAGCTTTGTTGCCCGTCCCAAGGACTTAGTGCATAAGAGCGTCTCGGATCCAGGTAATTCATGTGCTCCAACAGTGACTAGTGATGGTGGCGGTGGAATTAATCGGCCGGACGACGACGTCGGGACACAAGATAGAAATTGGGAGGTGGACGGTCCGGTCGGTACGGTCGATTCGTGGAACGAGGATGCATCGATACAAACGGACAGTGACGCGGATGGTGGTGGTACCGGTGGTGATAGTTCCTTAGGTAGTGATAACATCGGATACGATGGCACAGTCAGCTGCACCGGCAGCAACATGAACAGCCCGGGCCAGAGTTCGCTCTACTCAAAGGGATTATTCTCCAGATCGCTGCGATATCCGTCCAGTGGTGGGACGACACGAAAGTGCGTCCTCACCCTGGACGGGTATTCCTATGTCATAGGTAAGTGAGTCTCTTGAATTTGTGTTGTTTTTCAGATTGGTGGCCACCCTGGGTATCGGCCTGTCAACAAGTGCTTATTTCTGAGTCTTCCACCGAAACAGTCGGTCCTGTTCTTGAAGTTGAAAATTTATTCTGTTTTAATGGGAATTACAATTTAATGAACACTTCACAAATTGACTGATTAGTGAGTGAGGCGGGGTACAGCGGTACAGCAGCCGAGGGGTCCCAGTCCGGGCCGGGAGACACTGAATAAATTATGCGGCGAAATGATAGTAATTACTCGATCGATTCGAACTCTTGGAAACTAGATGCGAAGTCGACGACGGTCTGTTTATTTATCATTCGTATCTCTGCGAAAATATATCAATTACTTGAGCGGAAATAAGTTCTGGTGCGGGCGCAGGGGGCGGAAGGAACCGAAGCGCTGAGAGGAGAACCGGAGTAGACACAATGGCAGGAAATTGTGAAATAAATAAGATACGCATTTCGTTTGGTTCCTGCAAGGGGACGTGAGTCGAAGGGAATTCGAGGAGTTCTAGCCAGGGAGGGACATATGCCTTAGAGGCTGCCAGAAGCTGCCGTGGCAACGTTGCTTCTGCGACGGTCGTCGCCCGACCAACAAGTGGTGTTCGATTTCCATACGAAAACAACAGAATGGATTTCACCATAATCCACTGTGATATTTATAATCATTTCATTATTTATTATCTGCTTTTATTTCAGAAGACCTTTGTGAGTGTGTCTTTGGGGAGTGAATGATTCCAGGTAGCTCATGGTTTTCAAGCAGTCACTTAATCGTTTTCGGAATGTAAGGGTCTTTAGAACTGTGTTCCCGGAAAGAGTCGGTGATACTGTGACGCGTGTGTTCAAGATTGGTCTCACTCCGAAGCTTTTGGGCATTCTATTTGAACTCTTTTCCTTTTTTCTTCGACTTGGCTTATCCTCAAGCGTTTGTTACCGGGGGCTTGAAAGAAAGGATGATGAACTGATAAAATTCAGAACACTTTAAATTCAGGGATTTGGCAATTTGTGAAGTTTAAATGTGGAGTAGGTTAAAGGAGCTCTCTCGAAGAACCAAGTTGACTCTATACAAGACACTGATCATCCCAGGTCTGCTATACGGCGCGGAGGCATGGACAATCTCGAAAGCGGATGAAGAAGTCCTTGGTTTTTTTGAGAGAAAAGTTCTACGTGTGGTCTGTTTGTGTTGTGGAGAAGATTCAATCATGAACTGTACGGGCTGTACAGCGACATGAGCCTAGTTAGGCGTCTACTGATCCAACGCCTACGGTGGCTAGGTCATGTAGAGCGGATGGATACCACAACTCCGGCCCGAAGAATCTTCGAATCCGAACCTGTCGGGCAACGCAACAGAGCACGCTGCGTTTAAGGTAGGGCACCCAAGTGGAGAAGGACCTCAACCATCTTGGTGTGCGAAACTGGAGACAGCTAGCCAGACATCGCGCTAGTTGGAGAGGCTTGTGGGTTGAGGCCCAGGTCCACCCCGGAGTGTATCGCCACACAAAGAAGAAGAAGAAAGGTGGATTGGCTCTCTTTTAGAAGCCACAACAGATCCTCTCATCCCATTTGTATGTCTCTCAGATCGTTGCTGCGTGTCACTGGTTGACGTTCAGGGCCTAAGACCTGCTCCATAAATATGCCACATCAGAAAGTAAGCTTATGCTCTTTCGAGTACTTTTTTTGTCGAAATTAGTCTAGAATCATTTGCGAATCTTTTAAGTAGTTGTCGCATCCCTTAGTGAAAAGGCGAAAAGTGGTCTTCATGATTTTCGTCGTTGCTTTGGTTCGCTGCTGCTGAATTACGAGGCAATGTCTCCCAAGGAGAAAACGCAGTGCAGCCTCAATAATGGGTTTCTTAGTTCGGCTTAGCACTCAGTGTGCATTGTATTAAAGCTCTGGCACATAGCATACTTTGCATGCGTGGCATCAAAGAATCCCTTCATGGTGAAATACCTGAAGGAAGGGGATGACACATTTGCATTTGACAGTGGCTTTAAATTCAATTTTGTATAATGTAGAGCGACCTGATATTTATTTTGCAAAAATTCAATATGTCGCTTATCAACGCTGAAGGAGGGAGAAAAGTTAAAAGTTGAGCAAATACATCCTTCGCATGAGCGGCAGCGTTGGTCTATGTGCCACCGACCATAAGAACACATGTATTTTATGTATCTGTCAAAGTACTCAGTCACTTTGTCTTCCGTGGGATAGTTTCATAATAGAATTGCAACTCAAACAGAATTTTTGGCAATCGATATTGTTTGTATAAGGAGACGCGGTGCCGAGAAAAATGCAAACCTTGCATACTTTGAGATTAGTTCTACACAATGAGAGCCTCTGTCCAAGATATGAATCTAGTAAGCCCCTTTACGTAATTGTTCCCTCCTTCACCCTAATCATCTTCTTCGTAATCACCACGCTCTCATATATTTAAAAGTTTTTTTTTTTAAATAAACGTTCGTCGCTTCAACTAGTCCATCGGCTTCATCCCCGGATTCAGATTCTGGTCTGGTCTGAGCGATGCCCAATACTTGAAAACGTCACGGAATGGAGACAATTTTTACAATTTTGTAGACGTTGTTCGTTCGAGTGGGTTACCACGATGAAAATGTTGAGATTGTGACAGTTTGATGATAAGTGAAAGAGTGCGTTCACAAACTAAATTTAAAAGTTGTCAAGTCGCTATTCGAAAACCTATAAATGCGTTGCAGTACAGCCCGTAAAGGCCCAATGAATGGGTTCTTAGCAACCATTCGTGTTGTATTTTAAACTGAAGTGCTGGAAAAGCTTCTTCAAGACAGAAAGCTATTACTCCTTGGGTATTACCAGTGACTTAAAAGAGGTTGGGCCGAAAATGTCTTTTGTATGCTTTTTGTTGTACCGGAAATCGATCCTAGACACCACATGTTGTGGTGCCTAGACACCTGCAAATAGTCTTCTTTAAATGTGGAAAAACGTCGTCATGTCTGCATCTAAATGTGATTTGCTGGTAGTCTTTTTTCTAGAGCTTTTTCTTTTTTTTCTAAGGAACAACGAAATCATATTCATGTTCTACTTATCGTCCTGTTATAGATATTTGAATATCAGAGTATTGGTCCTTCGAGCCGGATTTTTCGCGTCTCACTTCCACTCAGTTGTTTGTATTATCAACAATTGCACAGTGCTAAAGATGATACAGATGATTAACTCATCCAATAGCTCAAAGTTGTAATTAGATTGCTGATTGCCAAAATGCAGCAGTCGCCCTTAAGTCAGCATGTGACTCAATACTCACTTACTCACCAGTAACCTTACAACTAATCAATTTAAGTTTATTCGGAATTTCTTTGTACGCTTCCACTGAATACGTAACCACGTAGCAGAATACGTAGAAGATTCACTCGCATTTACAGAAGGTAGTAGATGGCTCTTTTCTTCTTTGCATGTCACGTCCGCTGCACCGTCTAATAACCAAAAGAATGGAATTACACGGCCTGCATGCTTATTTCCGAAATATGGTGGTCGTTTCAAGTTATTCAGAAGTCATGGATCCAGGCCCAAGTTCTACCAAAGGGATTGCAGAATCTGGTAATCAGTCAACTACTCACACTTGTGGATTCTATCTCAAGTCAGCTCGATAGACGAATCCGGTTATTGCATTGAATAGTTATTGGAGATAAACGTTGCCGCGTTTTTTTTTACTTTAACAACATAAAATGCTCATGCGATTGCTGTTTTATTTAAAAGCATACACAAATGTTTCGTGGAATGGTACCCCAACCCACTTATTAATGCTATGAATATAGCAAGCAGTGTACTCTAATTAGGCACACAAGAAGTGTTCTTAAAATGAAATGAACTTTTCTTTTGAAAATATTTATGTAAACACTTAGAGGATATAGCTAATGAAGAGTCCTTGTTAGACGTTCTTCAAATTTTATTCCACTTCCTTGCCATCGTCTTATGTTTGTTGCATAAAACATCTTTCACACGCCTCTTCACGATGAATCATATCCTGATACCATAAGCTCAGGCCCACGCTGCACGTCGCCATGGAAGCACTTCGATTATCGCTTACATCCAACGAGCGACGGCAATTGAAGCCGAAAACCATTCCCAATTAGGAGAGCCCCAAACATAAGTCCCTATAATGGCACCCATTCGTACGTTTAACAGTCCATGTTTACCGAATCCTGAGGAGCTCACATCTGACATCCCCGCCCATCTTGCGCAGTCCTAATTATTCCCTAATTGCTACGTATTAATTATACCAGCCCCGCGAAACACCATGCAGTGTCCCAATTAAGAAAGCTGCGCCATTAAAAATCCACATACTCTACCATAAACCTCCCGCAGTACGGTAATGTGACTCCCTCTGCAGTGTTTCGCCGCCCGAACATCTAGTTATGCCCGATCCGGTTTTTTGTTTCGCCTGGCACAGCGTCACGCAACCACCAGAACTCCCAATTAGATTTCACACTTTTGCATAAATTAAGGTGCATATCGGCGCAAAGGAGTCGCTCGCGAAAACCAGAAGGAACACAAGGCAACGAATTAAAAAGCAGAACATGCAGAACAGTCATCCTCGCCGGGCCATTACCCCTTGAGGCATGCGACACGGATTTTCATGGATACACACCGCTTATCGTGACCGGACTCTTTGGCAGTCCACTTTTTTTGTTTGCCCCTTATGCTTTCAACATTTCAACTTCGCGTCATGGATGCAGAACAACAAATGCGGAAATGGGAAATTTGTATTGTGGTCTCTTTGCCTGGCAGAATTTCACCGGCTGGCGCCCGACGGTGGAGTCAGCAGGGCCGCCAGTATTTAGTCCCGATTTTTTTTTTTCGTGTAAGGGGCCGCCTTTATTAACCATTGTTCGCAGTTGGATATTCTGTGCCAGTGGTCGCGTTTATTTGTGTTTTCGTTTGCGTCCGAGCCACTGGGCGGAATGACTTCCGTTTCGTACCACAAATAAATTAAAAGGCTCGTTGTGCGGCTTATTTATGCCAGCGAATTGGAACCAGACTGGCTGGGGAGAAACAGACGATGGGCAATTCGCGAGCAAATGGAATGAGTTACTGTTGGTGCGGGTGTGAGTGTGAGGCCAAAGGAATACACCGCCTTGCAGTTCAGAAATGTCCTCATTTCGCCAGTAAAGTTGCTGCATTCCGTAGTTTTCCTCGCAGTGCGCAGTGAATTTAATTACTTTTGTAAATTATTTCATCGATTCCAATCAATTTTCCTTTCTGCGACGGAGGACTTCTCCGCATAAAGGACAATCATACGTCATGTTGGACTGTTGGACTGCTGGTGTATTTTCTGAATTTTAATTAATGCTTCTTTTCCATTCAAAGGCTGACAGTCATATGACGGTACTTGCTGTCATATGCCACTCTGTGGTCATAATTTTACCGAGGGCGTTCTCATACCGGTTAATTGCAGTTCTTAATCGATATAAGCCCAGTCACAGATGTCGCCCACTTCAGAAACCATTGCATTCGCTGACAGAGTAGTATTGCGGTAACCCTCTGCATGTTGGATAAGTTGGTCGAGTCAAACGCTGAGGGTGCCAGGTATAATCTCTGACTTAGGTCCACTTCTACCAAAGGTTACAACTCTCAAATAGTTCGGAAACAGAAGAGATGTTTCTAAATTTAGATTCCCGTGTAGTCGCCTATTCCACGTAGCTATTGGTGATACTGGCGTTCTAATTACCAAAGACAAAGCATCGGTGTTTATCGGCTCTTGATGAAGAAAAGGGATTTCTTGTAAACGTCTCTTTTAAACCAACTTATAAAACTGGAGAGTCAAGGAACTTCAATTCATAGCAAGAGAGTAGAGTTCATTAGTTTTTCAGATCCAGTGACTACTAGCATTCCTTCCAAAATGGAGTTGAAGATGATGAGCGGTTCTCTGCAAATTTTCGTAAACGGATCAGAGACGAATGAACAGAATGCATAAAGAGCCATCGGCGAAAACATCCGTGGAGTTGGAGTCGAAGTCTGTAGGAGTATCCATGGTACGGGATCGCTCAATTGATTTAAAGTTAATTTACTTTACAACCCCAATCTCACAATGTTCACATTTTTGCAACTTCAAAATTATTGCAGTGTCTTACAAGCAAAATCCACAGAGGTCAAGGAGGCTGAATTCTGGTTCAAGATCGATGTAGATGGCTAAGCAGTTGAATATAGCTTATGTTCTTGCCAAGAACATTGCAACATAGCGGCCAATTAGAGATTTATATCCAGTCTCTTCCCCCTTGCTACAGTCCACACAAGGATTTGAGAATTTCGTTCAAATTTGATACAGAACTACGCTGGCGTTTCTTTGTTACTACTGTCAGCCACAAAGCCAATATGTAAAAAGAATGCTATTGCCGTGTAGAATAGTATGAAAAGATCAAGGTTTTTCGGGTTTTTTTTTTCTGCAAATAGTAGCAAAACATGGTAAGCTGATTATACAATGACTTTACCAGTATTTTTAACTCGCTGCATTCTTAGCCAATCTCAAGGTCAACAGCATAAAAGCTCATCTTCATTCATGAGCATATTCTGGCCTCAAAGGGCTATCCTGAGGTACAACAGACAACAACTCAGGAATTCTTAAAATTAATAAAATTATCCTGTGAGAAATGACACTTGATATACTGTTTAGAAGATCTTATTTAAAAGAATGGTTTTTAACATCATTACAAGCAAGAAATTTCCGTCGCGAAATTGTCGAGATTTAGTGGATATCTTCGTTAATTTCTCTTCAAGAAGAGCTCCTCCTGTTCCGATGAATCGGATTTTATGAAACAACACCTCGGACAAATGGCCTATGCTGACACGAGCTGGCATGACCATTCCTCATAAATGTGGCTGTATTGTGTTGACGCAAGGTATTAATGCTGTATTTCACGGGTGGTTGTGGAATGTCAATAAGACTCTTGACTCCAAACAGCCCCATTAAAAGAAATGTTGTCGTGTTAAATCGTACATCGTATATCTGGGTTATGATTATCAAACGGAGAGAGTACTTGACCAAGAATTTTGTCATGCATAAATTGAATTGTTTCACAGAGTTTATGGCATGGAGCTCCGTCTTGTTGCAAGTACACATTGGCCACACTATTAAATTTCGGAAGAAAGATGTGTTTAATGTCGAGATATCGAGCACCAACAAAAGTAACAAATATGGTCCAATAGTGAGTGTCTTCAACTCAAAAAGCCCAAAATTCTTATTTGAACACATTTTTTTTTACCAGCAGTTTCTTTACCTGTATCCGTCGATGCCTTCGGAAGCATACTGCGCGCCGTCTTATTCGAACTTCTGTACCGCGTTTGAGCTCTCTCCAACTCATTCCTCTTCAACTGTTCTGCGTCACGTTTGCTTGCGTCGTCCCGCTGTGCTGCGTTCTGAGTAAGCGGTTAAGCTGCACAGCGTACTTCGCAGTGGATTAGTATTGCTCCGTAGGATATGCCATATGCCTTATTGGCCCATTCTTAGGTACCTTTAGTTGCTCATCCGAGGCACGGTCGGGCCAACAAATCGTAAGGATGTTCCCTAATCGACTTTTTACGAAGGGCTGCGGCCTTCGTGTGGTAATGGTGCCTACTTTCCAGGTACTGCATTCATAAATCAGCACCGATTCTACCTTAAAGCGGAACAGTCGGAGTTTGCTCATTAAGCTAAATACATTATTTTCTAGACCATGGATAGCAATCCGAACGCGGACTTAGCCTTCCCGATTCTCCTGCACACACACAAAATTCCGAGCCACGACGCTTAGCCTAGGTATCGAAAATTGTTAACATTCTCGACTTCCGGTCCGGCAATGTTCAGCTGGGCGCTATTATAAGAAAAGCTTAGCGCTTTATTTTTTTCTGTAATTATGTTGAATCCCATTTTGTTTGACTCAGCTTCTTAATTGTGGGGGCCATCAAGTGAAGGTTCATTATCCGATGCGGGAGTAGGAAAACATAGTCTGAGTAGTTTACGTGTTCAAGACAAGTTGTCATTGTCCATCGAATGCCACTCGTAATGCCGTGTACAAATAACCATCGAAAGCAGCAGAGCCTTTAGTGTTCTCTAATGACCCTTAATTTCTCAATCAATATATTCGCAGTTGATGGAATTAAAACACAATTCCGATCATGTTTTGTACGATATTTTCGAACTGTGGTCGCCCAACTTTTATAACTTTTGAGATGTTGTCGAGGGGGTTTTAATAATCTATTTTAGATATCCTAATCTATAAGCTGTATTGTTCATTGTTCGTTTTTTCAGCCTCGCAACTTAGTGCACAAATGGCGGCAAATTTAACTTTGTTTGTTTTGGGACACCAATTCATCCTGAAATAACAAGAAATGCTACACACGACTCTTATTTCAGACATATGTCCCTTTACTTCGTTCGTTTTAATATTTTACTGACACGTACAGCCTCGCGAATGTAAAATGAACACATCTCCATTCCTAAACGCCTTTAACACTCCCAGACGACAATCTCAAGCGTTTCATGCTTAGACTTCTTGGCGTATCCCTCCTCCTCAAGAACGCCGTCCCACGTGACATTCAAATCCAAAAAAAAAAATACCATGAAACTGTCCAGTTGGCCCGTCATCCAATTTTAATTACCAATCTAAAATATATCCCATGATTAAAAATGCCCCGCTTAAGGGAATCTCATAATGGGAGCACTCCAGACGCTGTAAACCTTTCCAGAACAAAACAACAAAGCACCATGGCCACCTACCGACCGTAAATAGAAATTTCATTACCTCCCAATAATTAACCTTCGTCGGACCAGCGCGCCCCACCGTCAGCCGGCATCACTTCTCCAGGACTTAATGCTCACTTGCTTAATCTCCGAGTGTGTACATGCACATGCCGGAGCTGCACTTTTATGGCCCAATCACAGAAGTAGATCAGCAAATCCATTCAAGTTATCCGTTTCGCTCACGTCTTCGATAAAATAAAAAAGTTCTTTCGTCGTTTTTGTTTTCCCTTCGCTTCGGTCTGCTCGTCTTTATCTCAGCCCTGGAAGACAGTAAACTTTTTTACGTCTTTCGTGCACTTCTGGCATTAAGTGCTCCTCGCTCGGTCTTCCTCGCCCTCGGGGCGTGAGGAATCGCGGTTGGAGGGTGCTGTGCAAAAATTCAAACCTCATTAACATCCCTGAGCGATATAAATCCTTCATTTAAACTGAGTACGCACTCAATTTTATTCAACGAGCGACGTGTTAATGAAAGAGACGATTTGGAATGCCCCCTCAAAGGACATGTCGTACGCCGCGATGTGACCATCCACAGTCATCAGTTTAACGATGTTTTATGGGTGTTTTTTGGCTTCTTCTTCTTTCTCCTCGCGTGGATTTATTTGACTCCGAAATCGAGAGTGACAAGTGAGGACATGGTCTTAGACGGACTTAAGGAGCGCGGCCAAGCGTGTCAGGCGCGAGATTAAGTACTGTGACGCAAGGCTCGTAAACGAGATGAATTATTAAGTGATGTCGCTGGATTTCTGCTGTTCTGCTTTACGACTCCCGTCAATTGGAGTGCTCATCTGAGCTGACCGCTGCTGAGCGAAAACTTGAAAATAAACTCTATCATTGATCCACCTCCACCTCCGCCCATGACACTGATCGATTGAAGACAAATTGAAACATGAAGCGGACGACATGTCGGCTGATCCATCTCCAGTTGCTCGACTCTGATTGACGAAAACACAGAATCTCCATCAAAGTGAGGCACGCCCCCATCAAATTGCTAATCAGCAGAGGCAGGTTTTCTTGTGCTCCTCGCATTGTCCTTGGAGATGGCAAAACAATGGTGAGCATCCTTAACGCACGCACACACCGCCACTCGAATCCCCTCTCGTGACCCAGATAAATACACGATTTTGAAGATTTTCAAATAAAGCGCGGCGTGGGCGAGCGTGCGAGAGTCTGTGGGGTCGGGTATTCCATTATTCATGCTCCGAAGTGAACTTTCATCTCTGCGTTCGGTTTATCATGCTTAGCGAGCGGCAGAAGCCAGATGGAAGTCTCTGGGCGTCTCCGAGGCGCTGAGCGTGGGTGACGTCGTGCCCGGGACGTCCGCACGGACTGCGAGTGCGAATTATGTTTGCACATCCTATCAATCATTCACAGAGCCGCGGGACAACGACACTGGGTTGCCGCGTCGTGGTTTCGGGCGACGCGACGCTTCAATTGCCAGTGTGGAAAATAAAAATATAAATGCGTGTGATTCCCCCATCTCTGAAGAGATGGAATGCATACTCAATGTGAGACGGGATATTAAGGAGTCTGGTGGGTGAAATGGAAATGACTCAATTATCAGACGCAGACATCTTGATGTGGGAATTAGAGGGGCGTATCGATGTGTCACACTCTGGGCAGGTAAGGCGGCGGGTATGGATTCAATTCACATTGTGTGCGCCTTCAGTTCTGATTGCCTTTCAGCTTGTGATATCCCTTGGAATACGTGCTCGGATAAGAGTCTCTCCTAATTGTGTTGCATATATGAGAGTCCTTGTGTGAATTTAAACTGAAATTTGTGTTCTTCATCCGACTGTCATCTATTAAGGAGTGACCTCCGGCAGGCTTACTGTGATAAGGTTAAGAGGAGGAATTGAAAGGGATTATGAAAATTGATTTCCCTTAAAATGAGTCGAAGGGATTAGGCATAATTTGTTGAATAAAGGGATAGACGACCAGAGCTAATGCTAGACGTCACGTAGAAATTGCTTGACAATGGGATACCATCACTGAGGTAGTGGAGAGGGAATGATTGACTTCTGGTTCTCGTTAACAAATTTGTTTATTTTATTAGAGTTAATATTGTGTGCCTCCAGCTTCACCCAAAGGAACATGCCACTGTGCTTGAATGATTGCAATGTGTTCCAGTCCTCTCCTGATTCATGGTTCCAATGTCTTTGGAAGCATTGTGTCATAGTGATCATGTCGAAATCAATAAAGGTAGCGCAATCTAATTGCACTCCTATTATAACTCTGGGGTGACATGTCAAGCCCGGACTGTAGCGCCACACGAGGAAGAACAAGAAATACACTTAAACCATTGTCGTGTCCAGTGTGATACCCAACGCCGTTAATTTGATCCCAACGACAAGTGAAACAGATTGGAAAACCAGACAAAAGCATTTTAACACTCGATCCGGTTACTCCCATAACTAAGGACATGTACTTAACCACTTGTGACATCTAGTCGTTAAACCCCATCTAACATGACACATAACACTCTCCACGATATTGCCTTAAACCTAATCATTGCAGATGACATTTACAACATTATAGATTTATAGATAATTACCTCAAGCTCCCCTGGCTGCAAAAACTCATGGACCGATACGACTTGGTACCTTAATACCTAAAGTATTCGTCTGGTCGTCGAAGAAAACGCATGGTGCTTTACGATACTTCACCTGTTTGCACACAATTGCTTATTATGATTTGCCCTACATTTTGTTGCAGTAGGCTGTTCGTTCAACTTCAGTGCTAGAGAGTGGCAAGACTCAGTAAACTGGACGAGGCGGTTCTTATCCATTTGTAAAGACTAATATTATCTTGTACATATACCTATGAATAGATGTTTGAGAAGAAAGGGAAAATGTACAAATCTTTTTCTCATCAAATTTGTCGAATGACACAAGTATCTGCATGCAGAAATCTTCACATATGAGGAAGAGTGTTACTTCATCAGATCATCAATTGAATAAAAACTCAATACAGATAAATGTACAGTCAAACATAAAGCAATATACCAGACCTACGAGTAACGTGACGTAGGCTCGTCGACCCACGAAACTATCCTCAAAAATAGTTCTAAATTGACATGAAGTACTAGCAGTGTAAGATATATTCATGGTAATCTTTAACTGATTTGCAAGACGTATTTTTGCATTTCAGGTAATGAAAAGCTGAGGAACTAGTCAAGTGAATTTCCGGAAGGTTCTGAAATGGAGGTGCATGTATGTATGTTGAAGACTAGTCAAACTTATTAATACCCCTAATTGTCCGGGATCAAGACACAGCACGGGCCGATGGGTGGAAGAGAGGAGGTACCTGTGCACGTTGGTCGTAAATATCTGCGGATTTTAGTCCATGGGAAATATTGTGCCAGGAAGAGCATTCCACGCGCCATTCATGGATAATGGCTGATTATCAGGGGCTCGCTTTAGTGACAGCAGATAACATTGAGTTTTAAATACCACTCTATTGTTCTTACCCCAGTTGATTATGCTGACAAATTCAATTTGTTTGACTACGCCGCTGTTCGCGAATATGAAAAGCTGTGTCATCAGCGAAGGAGTGGATTGGATTGGAAGTAGCAGACAGGAGATGGCTTATAAAATTGTGTCGGAGACAGAACAGAGCCTTGGGGGATACCGGCATTTATTTTGTGGATATTAGTTCATAGTTCAAAGTATTGCACAGACTGAGGATCGGCTAAGTCGGACAGGCATAGACATCACAAGAATTATAGCAGTTGGGGGCACTGGTCACTGGTTCCTTGTTGATACATACAATGCACACAGTCTACGCACATCGAAAAAAGAAACATTGGGTGGTGTGAATAAAAACTGAGAAAACACTCGGAGTAAAAACACTTGAGTCGAGTATGTTCGTCAAAGGAAATGCTCAATTTGGTGTGAATAAAAATGTTCCTCAAAGCAGGTTCTTATCCTCAATTTGACGTTTAAAAACTCTGCTGGAGAGCTGGCAAATTGATTCGTCAACATTCTTCAAATTCAATTAACAAACGCAAACACTTGCGAATTATTCATTTTCAATCATGTTTTTAAATATAGAAACGCGAAAAATAAAACAATATAATTCACGGCGTTTCGGGGACACTGGGGATAATTTGAAGAAACATTACAAATTCGAGTTTCGCAACATGGAATGGTTAACCAATCAGTCCTCTCTGATATTCCTGGAGAAAACCGTGGTGGTGCAATACCAAACATGGAGAAGATGAAATATTCCTCCGATGCATTGGTGAACCGGGTTTCCAAGTTGGAGTTGGAGAGGACTTTGGGGTTCATTACACCACTGTATCAAAAACAGTTTGGCAAGTGTATTGCTATATGCGCAAAGGCGGATCTGTGGATGAAATTTCCTTCTTCGATCGAATTGCGAGAAGTGAAATTGGCGCTCTAGATTGTACTCGTATTGCAATATTAAAGCCTTATTTGCATGGCGATGAGTACTTGAATCGGTTTGGCTTTTTCCAGCAAACACGGATACAGTTGTAAACACCTGATGAAATCGCCATCGCCCATTCCAGATTTTTTTGTTTAAGGAATAAGGCTTAATCCGTCAAAGTATTCCTCCTCCGACGCAGTAATTTCTAATATTTTTTTATTTTTTTGTCTCTTGAGTCACCTCCTATGCACACTCAACTTCAACGATTGATATCTGAATACATTCCATCTTTATTCACACCAAAACTGAGGTAATACTCAACTGTGAAAATATGTGAGCGGAGAGGATTCGTTAAACTTAACGAAATACATTTTTATTCACGCCAGATGGAGCATTTCCTCCAAAATTCTGAGGAAATGCTCATACTCAGTTTTTATTCACACCACCCATTAACTGATTTTCTGTACATCTGCTCAGCGGTGTTTGCAATGAATATTAGTTACCAAAGAAACTCATTTATTTACAAAACGCAACACGTTGTTGCTCAGCTTTTTCTAAACAGAAATACTCTTTAAGCATTGTCAGTGACTCGAGAGAGGAGGGGCGTGATTTTTTTTTTGTCGTGCAGACCAGGGATCGAACCTAGACGTCGAGGTTCACGTGTGTTTGGATCACCACAACACACAACGCCACCACAATAAAAAAAATAAATCACGTAAATATAATATAAAGTACAAATAGAGTTCTACTAGTACCGTCGCTTCATCTTCCTCGAGATTGTCTCCAGAACAATTCTTAATTATGAACGACAGGGATACATTTCATCTGAGAAAACAATCAAATGTCGCTTTTCACTTGAATATCATTTGCAATAGAAAAATTAAACACCAAACAGCCCTCTTACTTTGCAGAACAATTACGCGAAACAAAGATAATTAATCTCTTCCGATTAAATTTGCTTTGAAGGAAAAGAGTTTAGAAAATGTTAATGGCTGGAGTTAGGAGGTGAAAGTTGTGGTTTTCATTAGACTTAGACAAAAATCCAATTAGCTCTGTGGTGTGCCCATTCGACACCTCTTGACTCGTGTGCCTAATCGAAAAAATCGTTCCAATTTCTGGGAAAATGGCGGATGTACATCTGAAACTTTCTCTAATGAAATTAATCCTTATTAAGTAAAGTACAAGAGGTCCTTGTACACACGACCATTAATCAAAGACACAAATCTCCACAAGACACTCAGTCAGCTCAGGAATGCTTTGACACACAAAGTAATCAAGTGCCCGTGCCAGCAACATGCAAAATTGTCTGACTTACCAGCAGTTTACATGCCGCATCCTTAAACAACTCACTCATGTCACATCCCGGACTGATTTCGCATTTGTTTGTGTCCCAACTGCAGCAACATCAACTCGGATGCACACATGAAGTTTGTCATGTGCTCCACAGTCCCACCAGAGAGTGCCACCAGCATGACATCGATTGCATTTCAACTCTCATTCCCTTGCGATTGTTCCTGTCAGTTCCGTGAGCGATAACCTTCTGTTCCGCAGTGACATGCCATCATCTGCTAGTGCCACTCAAACCAAGCGTAATTGAATGCAACAACACCGGACGGAGGAGTTCCACTAAGTGAAATGCAGAGCAACCAACCTCTCATAAAGCTGAAAGTAACTTTTCAAAATCTATTACCTTCCGTTGCGTTGTTGGTCAGTGGTGGGTGGTGGATGGTGGGTGGCCCGCCCAGCCTCAGGACATCAAAATCAACGTCAGTGCCGTAACTTTAAGTGAAAACACTGACGGTACACAGGCCAACCCGGGACGACATGGCAGCGCGCCGTGTAAGCCCTCTGTACCACTAAACACGGGAAGCAACACACTGATGCGGAGGAGAACAGCACACGCAGACACGTGGTGTCGTTTTTTATCCTCCCTCGCCAACGACACGGAGTGGAACATTTTTATTTTTGTGTCGAAATGAGGATACAAAGACGCTCGTAACTACCACCAACTCCGGCGCGAACCCTTTCTTCTCCATTGAACTCCGCCCGCTGCTACTGTGTGCGCCTCACCTGCGAGCAATTTTTTGCCCCCAGAATGGAGGCAGGACGTGCCTCGCAGCGAGGTGCTCAGATTTATGCATGTGTGCCTGGCCTGGTACTTATGTCAAAATTAATTAAAACTTTGATAAAGTGATGGAGGTGGTGTTGTGAAACTTCCTGAATGGCGGACGAACTACAGTTTACGGTGAAAATTGCACTTAAGAAAGGATTTTTAAGCCGAGGGGGCACAGTGTTTATGACGCCCCTTGTCGTCAGGGCTGTCAACGTCAAATTTACATTTTATTAAAGACCCCAGCCGCACGATATTAAAATTCTTCGTTAGCGCCTAGTGTGACCTGTCACTGGCATGCCACAAGTTACGAACAGCCAGCCGTGGTGGTCTATACCCTCCTCAGTGGTCTGTCATCTGAGAGGAATTTTAATAAAAAAGCGACTCCTTTGTTAATCTGACCAATTGCGAGTGGGAATCTACAAGCAGTGCGTGACACTGTACACATCGCTTTGTTTAAAGCTCCCAAATGACGTACACACTCGCTTGCACAACTTGTCTAATCCACGCACGTATCAGGTCATAACTCTTGAGTATTCCCCCCGTTATGGGGGACTGATTACGTATTTGTATCCATTCCGTGTGTATCCTTGTGTGAAACTTAAAAATGACTTAACTTGTGGCTTGTTTTTAAATGTTGCATTTTTCTCTTCTTCTTTCAGGTAAGCATCCTTGGTTTGATCCTCGAATAAATTGTCGGTCGGTAAGTATTTTTATTATTTTATTCGTGGGGGAAGAATGCTGTCACATGACTGTGGAGATGAAAGGACAACGTCCATGTGTAGGAAGGTGGTGATATGGAAAAAGGGTACATCCTCTATAAGGTCACTTTCAATTTCATTGTGTTTTTGTGGTCGGAACGAGTTGGGTACATTTTCCTTTTCAAAAGGAATTTGATGCGCGGAGGGTGGGAATATTCCAAGAAGAATAAAAGCATAATGTGTCTGACCCCATCTCTGGTGAAGTGGACACTGGCCATCAAAGGCATTTGTCTGGCCAATTGGTCCTGCATAAATTTAAGCTAAATTTATTTTGCCATCCCAATGTGTAAATCTATGGATGGAGGGACATTCGAGGAAAAAAATGCTGATAGACTGGACTGGGCTTAAACGTCTCGACCTGAAAACATCATCACTTTGTCATACGGTCTAACAGCCAATCGTTGGATGTCTAGCATAAAAAATAAGCATGAGTTGCATATAAAATGTAAGTTTCGAAGTAAACCTTCCAGGTCGTAGGAGCTATCCACAGTATTCCTAAATATTAGGAATTCTTGGATTTAAATTTTTTTTCCCAGAATACGATCAGAAATATGAATGTACTCAAGCAAATAGTGCCCTTAAGGCCGTCAGAATGAATTAACAGAATATGGTTATCGGCTGAACAAAAACTAAATTCAAACAAGACTCCAAGAAAATATCTTAATCACGTAAAAAGATGTGTCATACACATTAAAACCATTTTAATTATTCTCCTTTTAGTGACACTACAGTCAAAGGTGGGCCTATGCCTTCCCCAACAAATCTCTCCCGCTGGCGTACACCCCCACGTGGAAAACGCCCGGGGGAACGTTTCACTAAAATTCACAACTTTTGATCGTTGAATACATTCGAAGTAAATTGTTCACTTGTCGGTGAATGCGTTTTGAGGCCATCCTGGAAAATGTTCGAATTAAAACACCGCATACAAACTTTGACATTTCTCAAACGCAGCCAATTCATTGCATATCTGGGTGTTTGTTGTCGGCTCCCAAGTTAGACGTAGCAACAGCATCAGCTATGATATTAAAGTGATTAGTAGGAGCCGTCAGTAAGGCGGTCGCTGGCATTTCCACGGGCGAGGCCAAAATGGCTCTGGCGATGGATGAGGGCAAAACGATTTACATATGTTCTTTCCACAGTACACCAGTGACACTGTCATATCGTCTACCTCGCCTTAGATTAACAAAACAACCGCGGGACTCTATCCAACTGCTGAAGTATCGAAAATCTCAAGAGCAAATGAAGACGTGATTGGTCTTTCCGATTGAGAAGTTCTTGTGCTTGGCCCTGTTTGCACTATACAGGCTTAACAGCGATAAGAGACTAGCCAGGCGTCTACGGATTCAACGCGTAAGATGGCTAGACCATGTAGAACGCATGGACAACACTGCTCCAGCCCGAAGAGTGGCTAAAACATGTAGAAAGAAAGCCAATACCTCGCCCCGGAAAGTCTTCTAGTCAATTTCAGAGTGACGGAGCAGTAGAGGAATACTCACGTATCGCACACCAGCGGAAAGAAACCTGTCGATCTCGCTTATGACCCTTGTTGCCTGAGGTTCAAGTCTAACTCAGACTGCAGCACCACAAGTAAAACGTCATTCGGACGGCTCCCTATGTTCGACCAATCGTTTCAATAACCTCCACGTATGCTAGGAATTGTACTGGCTGTTGCGAAATCATGTCCATTCAATTGGGTGTGTGAGTTAGCTTTGCACGATCTTCTCAAGAATTATGTTTGGTCGATGATGGACTTCTCCGGCCTGATAAGGGGTTGTGGCATAGTTTCAGGCGCATACACAAAACGCCAAAGAAGTCGTTATATGTGATGCTATGGAGACTTATACCTCTAAAATAAACACAGTCAAAATGCCTTATTTCCTACGGCACATGCACACAATACCGGGGTTCCAGTCATCTGGCATACTTTCCTCCGACCATTTCCGACATTGATTTGAAGAGTTCTGTATACAATCCCATTGCACCAGCAGCTTTATTCGACGACGTACCAAAAGCCGGCCGTGGGTAAGGTGAGGCACACAAGTGAACGAAGGTATCACCCAACTTGGCATGCGAAACTAGAAACTAGAGGCATCAAGCTGGCTGGTGATGCTTATTGGCTGAGGCTGAGTCAACCCCTGAATGTAGCGCTTCACGAACAAAAAGTCTTTACCTCACCCATGTTGAGACTGGGGCAATCTTTTCTCTCAACGTCCGTTGGGTTGTATGGAATCATCTACCGGGCAGCAGTATTTCTATATTCATGCGCTTTTGCAGAAAATTTTATTTTTTCATTGAGATAGCAAATGTTGAACTTTTTTCAGTCACGTAACCGGTTTTCTTGTTCTTAAAATGGCACAGAAATTTAGTACAACGATTCGTCCATGTAAGACTCCAGCTCAGTAGAAATTGACATGAATCTCTGTTACAACTCAATAGTTCCACTTCTTGGCACCTTCCTTGAATGTACTTCAAGAAACCCTTACGGTTGTATTAAGTATTCATGTGCCCATCGCTTAAAACCAATAATACATAAACTACTCATTTAATCTCTAACTACACAAACTAATCCAATTTCGGTTGCCCCCTCCCTCATTATATGACTGCGACAGCTCATCGCATAAGCCCTTCTCATTTCATAAACCCACAACCCATTTGAAGGACAATGCAAAGCAAAGTCCCACCATCAGTAAATCACTCCAAGTTGGTCGTCGCTGGCAAAGCGAACTCGGTGTACCGCTGAACTCCAGCATTCCGCCATTGCTATTTAAACCGAGCCGAGCGGTTTTGAGGATTAATTCCACTGTTCAAGGACTTTTAATTAAACCACTTAGTCATCGGCGTTCGTTCGGCCAAGTAATAGACAGTACTCCGCACTGATACGGACGGCGAATAATTCGAGAGTCAAACAAACTGTTCCGCCCACCATTCGAACAGAGTTCGCAAAGTGTGTGGGGTGCTAAACCGACAAACTATTGGACACCCATCTCCTGCAGCCACTAAAATTAGGACAATTCGTGGGCTGGTTTTCAGTCCTTTGGTCCTCCCTGTTGTCCCGTGCCGTTGGCAGAAGCCATAAAGTGTGCGCTGTGGAATTTTTCGTGTTCGTACTCCAAACCGTCACAGGAAACTACATGTCCACCGCTTCCTCCACGGCTCCTGTGGGACAGAGTGTGCCTGTTCATGTTTATGTTCGCTGTCGAAGAATTATTGAACTGTGCACATTGTTCGAATAGCAATTGCAGCATGACTGGATGTGCAAGCAAGTGTGACGATATTGCTTTGTTTTCGTTTCAGCAGGGACACCACCGTCCACACCCCCTCTCTCGGCGTGGACAGTTTTTGTGGTCGTAAATTTAAGGTGACAAATGCGCGACATTCGTACAGCACTTACGATGAAGCTGGTGGCACTTCTTATCCTAACGCTCGCACTGAATTGTCCACACATTCTTCTGCTTTTTGTGTGCATAAGCTGTTCTCGGGATTGCGTCAGGGGAGTGCTTTGGCTGGAATATATCCCGAAGATGTCTTCATTCTATTTGGGATAGAGTGATGTCAAAGGATGCTTTGCGTTTGCGTTAGAGTGAGCGGATTTATTTTTATGTTGCTTGCAGAGGGGACACATTGACGTCGTTGGCGTAGGAGTTTTATGAGCATCTAAGCACATATTAGTCTTTCGCTTGGTCAACGACTTTCATTAGTAGAGGAGTAGAGGAGTAGAGGAGTGAATAAAGGTCAACAATAAAGTGCACCTGTGAGTGAGGATCTTCGCAGCAGATTTTTGCTGTAGATTTGTGTTGCAGATCTGAAATCTACGAGTGCTGAGGTTAGCTTCTAAAGCTTTGTCATTTTATCTTGTCCCATAAACCGAAATTGAGTAAATGCATGGTCTGGTAACTTTTAGTAGCTTGCATTAGAATGTGAGCACCACATGATGGAGCACATTGGTGACTTACGCCAGCAAAAAGGGGTAGAAATAACCACACTGTTCAAAAGTCACTTTTTGAGTTATATACTCAGTGCGTCGAGGTGTGAGAATGTTTTGTTTCTTGTTGTTTTCATACGCTTTATTAGGCAGGAGGTGGAGGTGCTACATACAGTTTGCTCGTGTCAGGGAACTAACCCATATTCCTCAGCGTAGGAGTCCACACCTCGGATACCAGCGTAATTGTTTGATTCATATAATTCATTGTGTAAAAGTGTCGTTATAACTAACGATTGCACTGTCGTGTTTCGTGTAGATACTGGTGATGGATCATCTGTTCTGTTCCTGTCTATGAAGACCGATTTTATTGATAATGAGAGTGGCCTCGGTAGTCTAATTTCAAATCACTTTTATCATTAAGTTATTTTCAGTCACTTATCTTAATTCTTCAAGTGTCTGTTGACAAAAAACTTTTAACTTGTAATGGAAGTCTTGTCTGTAAAACTATGTTCGGATGAATTTGTTCGAATATGTCAGAAAATCCTTGCGACCAAATGCTAGAGAGCGAGCTCTTACGTTTTATAGTACTCCCCTCATTGTTCTCAAAGCAAGAAGAAGTTTATGTAAGCTGCCTGCATTGAAAGACGAAATGTACTAAAAGCAAAGGAATATTGTGTTTCACCCTTTAATACCCATGTTTTTTTGATGAAACAAAGACAATTCTGAACAACTTTAGGCTTATGACTTCATATAACTCATTTTGGACTCGAACAACAAATCCTTAAGATTATATTTTTATATTTTTTTTTTATTTTAAACCCTTGCATCACTTTCTAAACGCAATAAGAAATAAAGAAATAATTTTTGTTCCGAGTCGGAGTCGACCGAATTATCAGCAATTTCGGTGAGAAAATCTCACATTTAGACAAAAAAAGTGTATCTTTGTCCATTGTAGACTCAACTGCATCCAAACTTTTCAAATGCAGTTGAATTCAAGCGTCAACTGCCAAGTATATACTTCATAGCTTGTAAATAAATAATAAGTAATAAAACTACTTATTCGAACGCACTTTGAGATATTTTTCTTGAATTAAGTGTTTGTTCCAAGAGTGAGTGATTCAAAATTGACGGGTGTGCATTTGAGGGTTAAGCCATAGGCATAGAGGTCGTTAAACGTCTTGTGAGCAGGTTATTGAACATATTCATTTGTCCAAAAATGTGTAACTCAAAGCAACTACATACATAAATATGTAGGACTAGAATAATTAGATATACATAGCCTGATTTCACAGTGCGAGCTTAGATGTCGATACGATGCTAAACTCAATATCAATCGAAATTTTTTTTTCACAGTATACCTTAAGTGATAGATTCGACTTAAATAGTTTAACTTAAGCCACCAATGGCTACGGCTTAAGTGTCAATCCTGAGAGTTGACATACTTAAACCACCCCAAAATATTGACTATGAAAACGAAATCTTTTTGAGTGAAGCTTAAGTTCGATCCTACACTTAGCTAAACGGGCAGATGTGGTTGTATTGTGAAATCGGGCAATAGAGTTCTTCATTAAACTTGAACAAATTATAACACTGTTCTCTTAACCCCTCAAACTGATACGACGGCTGGACTGCTTACGGCTGGAGTCAAAGTGTGGTTTGTTGTCTTGCGTGTGTCCCTTTTTCGGTCCCGGTTCCTGGTATTACCATCCAATTGTGTAGATCGTAAATCGATTTTAAACATACATGCCTTCTGAGGGAATATAAATTCTTAACTTCATGAAGACCAAGTTGTCAGTAGGCTGGTAATTGATTGTGGTGTCAGCTGTACTTTAAAGCTCTATCTAAAGTGTCTTGACATGTTGCCACTTCGTTTTTAAGACGATGAGACAATCAGTCATTGGCGGTTAATCGCATCGATTTGTGACTTATGATGGACTCAAATTAATAAGTCTAATATCCTCATATTGCAGGATTCTCGTGGCCAGTAGTTATATGTACTAAGGTGCAAAGCTTTAGAATGCAAATTGTGTACAACAGGCATCATGGCGTGTGGCGTCTAAGCCAAGCAGACACTTGCCGTCGTCTTGTTTGAGCTTCGGCATAAGTAGCATAGACATATACACACCTCATAAGCGCACAAATTTGTTGGTACCATCAGTTTTCAATATGAGAGAGTTAATTTTATGGCAAATAACTAAACATGCGTGACTACTTGAAGGATGAAGGATCACATCCGACTGGTTTCCATTTGCTTCAATTTTATGAGGACTAGCTAGTTTCGCTGTATTGGCCGGCGGCGTTGTGGATATGTGCGTCGACCCAAACCTCGACGATTTAGGCTCGATCCCTGGTGACACCTCTTCCGAGTACCTGACAATGCTCAAAGAATATTTTCTGTCTAGAAAAAGCTTCTCAAACTTGGCCGTTCGGAGTCGGCATAAAACAGTAGATCTCTTCCACTCGTGAGAGCAATAACATGCACAACACGAGTGATTGTTAAGAAGCTATAACTACGGGCTGTAGTATACCCATTTTATGTATTATATTAGTTAGTTTCGCTCATTCAAAGACTCATAGCCGTGGATCATAGTTTGCATGAAAATCTATTGTTTGATCTTTATCGGACCCCAGTTGAGCCAAGTAAAGCTTCCCCTAGTGCAAAGTCATCAACCTACGCAACAAAGCTACCAAAACGAGCACTCGGTTTTTTGTTGCCACTGTGAGAGTAATTTCGTAGTGCAGTGCATGAGTATTTTATTTTGCTGCCTTTGCTGGAGTTATTTAGCAAAGGAGGTTTAGAGATGTCTCAGTGAACATTTCCGAGAGAGACAGATGTTATTTTAGCCTCATTTTTAGCGTCTCATTCGTCACCATCAATCTCAAACTAAACATTTCCCTCCAAATCTCATATCACCAACATTTAATACCCAGATCGCTCATAATGACCCATTAAATTTCCAAAACTCATAACGCACCCCCTCCCCTCAATCAGCAGAAACTATTCAAAGTTGAAATTCCTTCCGTTGACCTCAATTCCGGCTCACTTCCCAACCAACATCGATTGCGACATCAGCCATTGTGAGTCGCCGCCAAAGCACGACCCAACTGCCCACAACTGCCATTCCTCACGAGCAATGGACAATATGCCGACTTATGAATAAATCAGCCGGGTCGTTAACGAACTCAAACAAAACTTACCAGACCACAGATATGGTCAGAAACCGATTAACACCCAGCTTAGCCATCGACTCTAATGGGCCCCACTCACCTATTCATGTTTCATCTCCAATTTGACGTGGATTTTACGACTTAATTATGCCGATGACCATGATTTGAATCCGACAGATCAGATTCAATGAACCCTCGTGTCTTTCATGGTTCCCGCGGGTCGTTGGGCCACAAAAGAGATTTCGCGTCCCTGTCTTCAAAGGAAGGGGATTACACCAATTTTTGATACGAAACGCTCCTTTCCGCGGATTTAACTCGGTTCACGGAGGGTCCCCGTCTCCACTGGCGGTGCGCTGCTCTTTGTTGTTTGCGAAGTCGGGCACATCACTTCATCCACTCCTGAATTTAAGCGAGATTAGAATTAATTCACAAACCTTCCACACGCCTTCCACTCCCACCGAGTGCTGGGAGGAGCAACCACTTCTGCCGAAATTGAAAGCCCCGCTGCCTGCTGCTGGTGCTGATGGGTGAATGTGTACATCCCGGGCATTATCAAATATTTATGAGACTTCATAAGGATTGTGAACGATGTTCTCCCCTTCTGCCGTCTCCCACCCGGCATGCACTCGCATCAAAAATATAACCAAGACACGATGCCGAGAGGGGAGGAGGAGAGCGAGAATGTACGAGTTATTTACCCCCAAAGCGGGGGGCATACATTATAATTCGGCGAGGTGAGATCTCGAGACAAGAATTAAACTTTAGACGAACGCCATAACAAAAAGGACGGAGACGTCGTCGTGTACCCCACGGGCTGGGTGTCATGGTGAATTGGAGAGCTTAAGCGATTGAAGTGACTTTATCCATAGATCAGGACTAAATTGGAAAATTTGTCGTATGCGACGGAGCGGCGGTAGGCATCCCCACGGCAGGTGGGGATTACACGTCAATCCTTGTGATCCAAGTGCGATATTTATGCTTAATTGAGTTGTTGATGTGAGGTATTGTTCTGTGGGCTGACTGAACCGCTCAAACATTGCGGCGGCGTGGGTTGCCCTAGAAATTAAACGCCGAAGCCCTAATGAAGCTCATACCCTGCTGATTAACTGCGTGTGCTTGCGAGGCAAATACTTGCGAGCTCTTGACAATGCCGTTCTCTAATTTATGTAAGCATGATTATTGCGGTTGCCACTGGAATGTGCTTCTGCTGATGGTACAGGGAGTGTGCATAAATTTACTCCTTCATGTTGACAGTGTGCCGAGCGAAGAGAGAGACTCATGTGCGCATTCATAGAGGATAACTATTAAGCCACTGCGTGTGTGCGTGTGTAGGTCCTTAAGTTATGACGACAGTTGACAGCGACAGCAATGGAATAATTGATCATCCACTCAATCCGGGGGATGGAGCTTCAATTCGGTGATAGGAATCTTAAGCAATTTGCTCACGAGTAAGGTGCTCGAAAATGGATGTTGTGATTCGACAGATAATGCTTGAGACTCGTCATCTTGTTGGGGTGGCCAAGTACCCATCTTGATGCCTTACTTCCGATGAGCATATCAGGAAATCGGTTTCTGATCAAGATGGAATCAAATGGAATGCAGTGGAAGGGAGTGATGAATAGTGGCACCTGTCAAAATGTTGGTTGAGGAGGTGGTGATACTCATCTGGGATGGTAACAATGACACAGAAAACAGATTAGTGTGTGGGACATATCAAACTTAGCATGGTTAGGCATTACATTGGTTCTTTGAACAAAAGAAGGCAATGATAACCGGACTCAGTTGTGAAGTGCAGATAGCTTAAACGTATTGCTTTCAGTGAGGTACATGCACATGGATAAAGAAAGAAACTGCGACAGTTGATGTCACAAAGAACACTCGCTTATTCTCGTAATCAACCATAACCACGAAAATCGGGAACCAAATCAAATATCACGTAGTACTCAGTCCGTCGTAATATGTTTTTATTAACAACAATAAATTTCAGACGAAATATTGTCGTTGTGCGGTCGTCGGTGCGCAGATGAGTAGGTGGCTGTTGCGGCCGAGAGAACGAGACTCAATTCACGAACTTCGAAATGAGGCTTTGAACAATGTGCCAGTAGGCGTTACAGAAACATGTGAACAGACTTTTTGTTCAGAAATTGAAGACTTGGACTACCTCTTTCGATATTTGACGCACCAAATTCCCAAATCGTGATATTAGTCGTTTTGGTGATAGTTGGTCCCTCGGAGTTGCGATGTAACCCCTTTGGACTTTTGTGTGAGGAACAGTAAATGACCGATGTTATCAAAATTTGATATTCAATTTCATTGCATTTTTAAAAAGAAACTTGCACCAAACCATGTTCTGAGGCATGATCACAGATAGTGTGAATTCGTAGTGATTCGTGGGTAGGAAGCGTGACTTCTATTACGATATGTGGCACTAATGAAGTCTGCAACAAGGTATGGTGGAATGGACATAGGTGTAGGATTGGCATATAAGCACAGTTGTTTTAAATAAAAAATTACTGGTTACTTTAGATACTGGGATGAGTTGACTGACGTATGGAATCCGAGTGCAGTTCTTTATCAATTTGCTTCACTTCGCTCGTTTGTCAAATGGTATTCCTGTTACGTGGTAGGACGTCCTTTCAATTGTGTCGTTGATTACTGTGTCGTACGTGACTTATGGCTGCAATGTTGTCGATGAATGCGCCTATTAAATGCTGTTGTCACTCATGTTCGTCATAGAGTCACTCCTCCTTATTTCGAGCATGAACAATCGTTTTAAGAACAAAAATTCACTTGTCTACAAGTGTGCTAGCTGAACCCTGTTCACTTAATGCATTCACATCATGCTGTGGTGGTATAATGTTTCCACATTAACAAATGGATCGCTGATGCATGCTTGATTCTAATTCTGTTTCACCTATGTACTCCTTGATTCTAGTGATGAAATCATCAGGTGTAGCAACTAATTTGTAAGAAGTGACACCGGAAAAGTGAAGTTTGTTTTGTCGAACATCGAAATAGACCATCATCGCTGAAGATGATGTACCTACTATCACACGAACATTTTGCTACAGTGTATTTTGGATTAACAAAATTCTACACAATTTATCAGTCTTATTTGAATAACTTCTTGGACTGGAGTAAAGCAAGGTTTGCAGAAATGTTCCGCCTCGAGGGACATACTGCTATCGAGGGACGAAAGGCTACTCAGTGAAAACTAGTAATCTAACCTCCTTGTTGTCCATTAATCTATGGCCTTTAAAGCTTTATGGATGGTTGGCGGCATCAATGACCTATGGCAGCCTACGCACGAATGGTTGATAGTGGCGATTGCAATGGCTTCACAGGTTCACGCGGCTTGTTCAGTTTAAAATTCTGCATTGCTGCCTAAATGTACAAGGCTGTGTTAACTCATACAACAGCAGCATTGTAAGCAACACCATTCTAAGCAAATCAAAAGTAAACCAATGTAACAGCAACTAATGTATAATGCCTGGGTCCTGGATCCTTAACTAGGCTTACCCGCTTTAATGTTAAATTCGACAGTTTCAGTTCTCCCCTTTGCAGACTTACTTTGCAGGGTTACTTTGCCTTGCTTGGTTTACTACGCAGTTGTCCTTATTCGAAATGTAGGACCAATCCACTGTCCTTTTCGTCGACATGCCGTACACTTAATGTCTTTAGTTGGTCGTCCGGGAACGATCTCTCAGCAAATTTCTATGCCTCTACGTCGGTTATGACGGAATGATGGCTACTCGCCAATACTGTTCGTCTAGACACTACTTTTACTGAAGCATGGAATTTCATGATAACACATTTCATAGTATGCTGCGATGAATGCTGTCGTATGGAAATATGAGATCTATAAAGAAGTACTGTGAGATTCACCATCTCTTTGTAAGACAAAGCAGACGTTCTGTTTGCCAAAGAATCACCTTTTGTCGAAATGTCGATTCGCCACAAGATTCATTAACAAACCGTGTTGTGGCAACGAATTGCATTGAATTCTACTGTTCTTCCTGAACAAGAGTGCTTTCGCAAAATGGCATTAATTCAAATCGAAAATACAATTTGAAACCACAAGAATCATCAGCAACCACAAAGTCATATTGTGCTCCAGAGTGAATATTAAATTTGCCTCAGCGCCTATCGACGGCAGACACAAATGAACACTGAATGTATTCGAGAACATGCACCAAACTATTGATCCTTTGATAACCAAAATCTCATATTCTACTCACGTGCACATGTAGCCTAAGCTTATGAAGAGAATGCCCATGTCCAATGCTTAGGAATTAATCCAACCTGGGCAAGTGAATGAAGCGAATGTTTTAGCTACCCTGGCAATGCAAACGGTAATCATGTTGCCAGATAAATAGGGTATGGTTGCAGGCAGAAATATCCGCATCAAATTCGTTATCCGGGTAGCTACCAGGAAACTACCTTGGAAACAAAACTCAGCGCAGAGCATGTCTGCTTAACATCATACTCCAGCTCTGTGAAAGTATATAAATCTCCAGATAGGCCTCTGCCTCTGGATGTTACGTGTATGTAGCTGCATACTCGTAAAACTCCAATTTTGGTAGCACTACGGGTGCTCACCTAAGTCAAGTGTGAATGCAGTTCTGAAGAGGAAATCCGATCTTTCGGTAGACAGGGAATATGATTATTGAATGATTGAGTGAATGATCTTAGGCGCAGATTAAAAGAATTGACTGCCGAAACATGTAAACTGTTTTGTGTGCTCAAGGTCGAAAATGCAATTTTATTAATTAGTACACCACAATGTACGGTTG
The DNA here is from genome assembly GCA_916610145.1 of Eristalis arbustorum. Classification (NCBI taxonomy): domain Eukaryota; kingdom Metazoa; phylum Arthropoda; class Insecta; order Diptera; family Syrphidae; genus Eristalis; species Eristalis arbustorum. The sequence continues at coordinate 6,507,608 of OU744317.1, forward strand.
AGTCAATGGGTTCTAAAATAACTTACGGAATATTCAGTGCTACGGAGACGAATGCATTAGATGTCCCTTTTCACACAAATTTCGCGACTTCTTGATGTTTTTTTTTGCTAAGAGGTTCCGATTGGTACACAGACATGAATCTCTCCTCGGATGTAATATCTTGTGTTGTAACTTGTATGTTCTCCTATGGGTTGAGTCAACTTCTAGGACAATGCCAAGTAGGATACAAGTCTATACAAGTACTGCTTATGTTAGGTTGGACTAGAGTAGCTGACTTCCGGTAGGTGGCAATCACACTTAGGTCAGGCTATGCTCGATGTGATGACAAGTGGATTCCTATTCCACAAACTTCTTGGAGCCTTAAATAAAGAAATAGAGATGACTGCTGTTACATATGTCCTATTGTGACTATTTCTACGAGATTTGAGAACACTTGCATAGAAGATGCACGGCAGTGCCTTCTTCGTTTCGTTTGCGGTTTGGATCGAGAGTAAGTCATAATTGTTTTGCGATGAGGCACTCAGTGCCCGTAAGCCATCTACGATTTTAAGGAATAAGTGTTTCAGGCTTCGGTAGTTTAGCTATGGACAGGAATGAGAGATGCCCATCTGAAATGGGTTTGGAACTAGTACCGTACTTCACAATGCTTTGGAAGGTCACAATATCCCAGCACCCACCTATTGGATGTTAAAATACATGAACATCTTAAGGCACTTCATGCCTGATTACGAAGCTAATTTGTACAAAATTCGACTTTAGATTGTTACTCGTCTAACAGACTTAGCACACTCATCGGCATCTTTACATGACACTAACGATGGTCGAAGAATATTGTGTTGTACATCGATACAGTGTAGTGCCCCTACACCCTTAATCGCTGCAATTCTTTTCATAGCAAGTGCCTATTACTTTTCCGAGTAACAGGCATACAATCGTTCTTCTTCTTCTTCTTGGGGAAGCCACAGTCCGGGTGAACCTGGGCCTCGGTCAACAATCCTCTCCATCTGGCACGATCCTTAGCCAGCTTCCATCAATTTTGCACTCCAAGTTGGTTGAGGTCCTTCTCCACTTGAGTGCGCCATCGGGTTCGTGGTCGTCCTCTATTGCGGTGTCCCACTGGTTTGGAGTCGAAGACTCTTCGGGCTGGAGCAGTGTTGTCCATGCGCTCAACATGGCCTAGCCATCTTAGGCGTTGAATCCGTAGACGCCTGACTAGACTCATGTCGCTGTACAGCCCGTACAATTAGTGGTTGAATCTTCTTCTCCAGAAACAACGCAAACAGGACCAAAGATTGAACGCAGAACTTTTCTCTCGAAGAGACCAAGTGCGTCTTAATCCGCTCTTGAGATAGACCAAGCTTCCGCGCTATAGAGCAGGACTGAGCAGGGTCTTATATAATGTGAGCTTGGTCCTTAAAGAGAGGGCTCTGCTACTCAATTGTCTCTTGAGCCCAAAGAAACAGCGGTTGGCAAGAGTTATTCTGCGTTTAATCTCGGTACTGATGATATCTGCACTATTTACTTGGGAGCCAAGGTAGATGAAGTCCTTTACTACCTCGAAGTTGTAGCTGCTTATGGTGACGTTCTGACCGAGTCGTTGATGTTGTGTGTCCTTTCTTGATGACAGCATATACCTTGTTTTGCCCTCATTCCCCGCTAAACCCATTTTTGCCGCCTCCGTTTCAATACAAGCAAACGCTTCATTGACGGCTCGCTGAGTTCGGCCAATCACGTCAATGTCGTCCGCGTATGCTAGCAGTTGAACGGACTTTTGGAAGATCGTGCCTTTAGTATTGGCGTGTGAGTTTTGCACGATCTTCTCAAGTATGGTGTTGAAAAAGACACATGACAGCGCGTCGCCTTGCTTAAGGCCTGAAACCGCACTGATAGGGACCTATCACGTTGTTGACGAATGGTTTCAGGCGCTCACACAGAACGGCATAAGCCTTGAGTCTAGTCGAGCATGAGATCAACAAAAAAATAAAAATATGCTAAGACTAGCCTAGGCGACAGCGCGATGTCATTGCAACACACAACCAGCTGCGAAGGTGTGAAAGTCCCAAGACAGCGGTAGGGAAAATGCATGAAAGTACCGAAAAGGCAAGCGGCTGTGGCGGTAAAGGTAACATGAAAGCAGAGATGCACCAAATTCAAATCTAATTAATCCCTTAACACTCTGCAAACAAGGCGCAACTGTCTACAGATGCTCCCTAAAGCAGCAGAATGGAAGATCCGCTCCGTAAAGTGCTCAGTTGTGGATGCAAGCTGCCAACCCGAAGAGCAGATGCTGTGCAACTGTTGCAAAAGCCGTGTGGGCAGCAGTTCTTCATTGTGCATATCAAACTTCAAGACATGCATTTGAAGTATTGATACGCTGCGAAACTCTGCAAACAGAGAAGTGGTAACAACTGCTAGCACCGAACTTGGTAATGGGAAGGTAGTCGTGACCACAAAATGTGGGAAGTGTATACCAAGAGCCGTCGTTTCATAACCGTCTACTAAAAAGGTGAACAGGATCACAAACCCACAATGGGGACTCCACGAAGCGAAATGAGAGGGAAAGCAGAAGATTGTAGAAGGTGCTGTATGAGGGAGACACGTCGGCCTCGGAATGGACCAGTAGTCGACGTCATAAGGGGTCAAAGAATTCTTCGAGTTTCAGGTTCGGCGAGTTTGTTGATATATAGTCAATGGTCGTGTATATTGATCTAATATGGGGGCTCACGAACTGACTGAACTACCGTCAATTGGAGCATTGCACCACTTTCTTGAGAGGCAATGTTGCCAAGCTACTCTATATGAAATTGTTGGCAACCACACTCTGCGACATTCCAACGGTGACTAAAATGTATAAAAAAAAGCCCAACACTATCTGACTTCTCATCGAGTTATCGACCAGCCATCCTCATTTTCCCTCAAGTGTGGATTAGTTCTTCGATGACAAACGGTTTCCCTGACCCCTCAAGCTGCTGTGATCCAGAATATTTCAAAATTCATTTCCCAGCTGAGTAGCACCAGGCAGAAGTCTGGACCTCATCAGTTCAATGTCTGTCTTTAGCCCCGTCTGTCACTTCGTTAGGACCGGCAGTCTGAGCAGAAATTGAATAGAGTGCCAAGGGAACAGACCCAAGGCCCAAACGTCACTTTCCCTTGATTTATTCAAAATCCTTTTTCCATTCTCACCCCACAACCGACAGTCCCAACGAATCACCATGAATACCCAATTTACGCCATTCGTGATGGATGTCCTCGGCAGCAGCCCTTCGAATAAGTCACCGCATCAAAATCAAAACAAAAGTGTGTATCTCAAATTTGCACCCATTTGCCCGTCGCCACCCCCAGCGGAATTATTATAAAGTGAAATCTGAAGCACATCCCTCACGGCGAATGCGATTTACGATGTGTGCTATCTGGTGGACATCAAACCGCAAATACTCGCTTTACATTCGCTGGGCAAACGAAGACGCCATTGCGAATCAGCCAAGTCCTTAATCCGTGCTCTCCCTCCCGCTGCGTCGCGCCGGGCTTTGCTCTTTATTGCGGCCACTTACAGTCGGAAGCAGTCTCGATCGATCACTTACTTGCGTCGTCGTATCTCGACCTCGAAGGGATAAATATATTTTTCGCCACCCCGTCGCACATTGAAAAACGCCGAATTCCTCTCGGCTTTGGGAGGCGAACGCTTTTCCGACGATGCTCCCTGTCCAACATGAGCTTATCTCCCATTTATTGCGGAGTCGTGGTGTGAGAAGCGCTTAGCGTTTGAATGCGGATGAGCGCGTCCCGGTCAGAGAACCCTTGCGACTTCGAGGTCGCAGCTGGTGCGTGTGTGTCAGTTTCGGGGCTGTCGACGATGGCAAATCCTTTCAATTGGTCGAAATCAAAGGGCCCTGTCCCACGTCCCCCGTCCACGGGGAGGTCGAGTTATTCTATTGTGGTGTCAACTGTCCCTAGTTAAGCCATTACGATATTCCCAGCTCCTTATTACCCTTATTTATTTTGCATTTCAGTTGCCTTCTACGCCGTGTGGGTGTCCTTGGGGTGTGCGCCTTTCTTTGGTCGCCGAGACAGCCGAAATTTAAGTTCGCCGAATTTCTTTGGGCGAAGTTTACCCTCTGCTTTGTTGTTTCGGCGAAGGATGGTGCGATAATTTTTTCTTGTGCGTTCCTGGAAACATTAATGCGATGAGCAAATTTGTTCGTCGTTCAAAAATGTCCTTTGAAGTTGTTTAAATTAAAGTTTCTCCCCCCTCATGGTGTGTGCTCGTTTTTTGTTGTGTCGGCTGCTACATTTTCCAGGTAATGGTATTAAAGTTACTTTGTCGGGTGTCTTAACTTCGTTAACGAACTGCCAAGCACTGAGAGGTGATTTCGGTCTTGGAGGTGACCTTTATCGTCGGGGCTTCGTTGCGTTGATGGAAAATTTGAATTTCGTTTGCTCATTTTCGAGGGAGAACCGTTATTGAATTTGCCTATTTATGACGGAGGACAGTCTTTGGGCAATAGCTACGTGCTCTCGGTTTAGCTGTGAGACGAGAAGTTAATATCAACGCTTCAGTGGACCAAGGCGATTAATGGTGATATTTTCGGTTTGGACAGGACAGTATCAGCTCAGTGGATCAGAAGATGATTAGGAAAACATACGAAAAATATAACATTCTCTCCCTGGTGTCATGATTATTTTCGTAGTATTCTGCGCCTAATTTTATGCAAAGCAACGCCCCTAAATGTATTAAAATAGCTCCAACAAATACTGACCTCTCGGCTACTTATCTCTGCACACTCCTGGTGTTTTTGCTAATTTTGAAGGGTTGTGCACTCTCAGTATCAGTTCGGGTTTCGGGTACACGATAGTACTGTTCAGGAAAAAACTACACAGCACAGAAATACTTGTCACATCGAAATGGATAGCACTTGTTGGTATCGAAAATGCTTTCGCTAGATTCTAGCAAATAGATGCCATACTTTCTAGTGAGCTCCCCAAGATATTATTATAAGCTATCTAAGAGAACATCATGCACCTCTTCTTCTGATAAAGAAGTGCTTAATGGAGTTCATCAAGGATCCATCATTGGACCGGTATTGTTTCCTGTCTACCTATTTCAATTTCTGTATTGGAGGGTTTCCATCTATCCCTATCGCGTCTACAAAACACATACTGAATATAGGTCAAAAGCTAGGCATTTACGGTCTTGTCAAAATCCGAGACGATTACACACACTCGCAGAATTAGTAGGACGAAGATTGAAAGCTGAAAACTGCCAACATTGGCATTCAGGCCTTTAATTTGCCTCTGCACTTGCCTTAGCAGTTGACCGAACTAATAACCATAACTTGCAGTCAACCTTCCTATCTAGCTACCTACATAAACAATATTAGTGCCAGCGACTAGATTGGGATACATTCACCCGAACACAACGGGGCTAGATTAGCAAGAGCGTGATTGCTATTTTCTGGGAGTCAGCTGTCAGCTACTTTTACCTGGTCTGATGAACCGCCGCGATAATAAGAAAAAGTGCCTTACAATGAAAACAAGTGAAAACAAATGCCGGGCAAAGCTGGACATATATATGTTCGCCTAATTCTACTCGTAGGACGGCATCCACTTTTGCATGCGAAAGAACTTTGTAGACATAATCTGTTCTTAGTCTGTTTAAAGTCTTTATAATGGATGTAGTGGTTGACTGCTAAGGGGAGTCACACTTAGGCCAGAGTAGACCCCTTGTCATGCCACGCGGATTGACTTCTCCTAACATCGGGACCAGTGAAGCGAGTTTAGCTGGCCTCTGCTGGCGCTGCTTAGCTCATGGAGTTTATTGAAGCAGTGAACCCCTAGGTTTAGGAGCGCTGCACGAGCAGAATAGATGATGATTATTCTCCTCCTCTTCATCCATGCAGCTTTTGTAAAAATCATTATATGGGACCCCCATCCTGCGCTGAAGAAGGTTCTTCAAGAAGAGTGTCTATGATAGCAGGATGAACTCAACGCCATGGGATTGTCGCTGCACATTACATATAATGGCTTAAGTATGACGAGTGTGGCTAGTAATGAGAAACACACACGACACTTAAATGAAATGCTTTTCCCCTACAAACAGCAGATATTTAAGACCAATGTGCAGAGGTACATCGTCTCACTCTGTCCTCCTATACCATTGACCCGACTCCCGGTCTTGACTCCGGATAATGAACGGTTTCACATGGTCGCCATAGTTTCTGTCTGAGGCAGGCTGATATGTTTCGGCAATCGAAAAGATTATTGGCTACTTAGAGAATTAGAGTAGACGGCTGGTTGCCAGGGGATCATTTGGTGGTCAGACTTCTAATTGGATCTAGAATCGATGCTAGACTAGTAGTTCTTCGGTGAGATCGGTGTCTCAGTGTGCGCAGCTAGCGAAAGGCTAGCCAGTGCTGGCTGGAGAGGCATGTTGGTTGAGGCCCAGGTCCACCCCGTAGCGCCAATCAAAGAAAAAGAAGAAGAAGGTAGGTACACCTGCATGAGTGCCAGCAAGAGTTTGTCATTGGTGTTTTTAATTGTGTGAATCTTCAAAAGATGTTAGGCTGTAGCGATCGGCATGGAAGGTAGCACCCCTTCTATTGATAGGGATGAAGTTGTACCACACCTGGCAGTTGTCACAGTGTCCCGGCACCCACATGAGGTGACTGTTCAAATGCTCAGCCGTCTCATTAAGACAGCCTGGATGTCTTTAAGTAAAACATGACATTTTCCAGCGATAATGGTTATACCGAATGAAAAGTTCTACTGTTAAAAAATGGAACAAAAAAATAATACAGAAAAATACCATAGTACCGAAAACCTTGGTGGAACACATTATATTCGCAGAGGCGACCATTGCGGCTGACGTCCATGTATAGAAGGTCATATTCTGCCTATATTCTCAGGAATAGCCTTCACTACAACATTGTGTCTACACTGCAATCAACTCGTTTGTAATCAAACATTTGCCAATCATCCTGATATCGTTAGATAGCAAATTATTGCTTGGTCATTGATCATATCATTCGTCACATTTGTGGACCTGAAAAAATTACCCAAATCTAGCTATAGTATGGACATAACTTATTCAACATCCACTGTCTTGCATAATCTGGAACATCATCTGATCACTGACTGACAATCACTCCCATAAACACCAATCAGCCGTGATTATTAGAGATGCCATTTTTGCTAGAATCTCAACTCAAAATATCATATTCAATCAATCAAACCCTTGGAAAACAGAACTTTTATTATGTTTCGCCATGCTGGCAATTAAAGCTTATGTAGTTGAAGACACAATCGCGAATAATATGCATTTTAGAGAAATATAGGTGAGCATACAACTCATCAAGTAGACAAGCAATAGCTTTCGAGTCCATGACGCTTAGGTTAACAAGACAAAACTAAAATTTAAGGAAGGCAACGGCATGTTCATCGTTACATTGGCATCAATGCGAAACGTCGATTCAATCCACTTTATCGTCTTTTTTTCTGATTTTTCTAAGACCTTGTAATCAACTACAGAAATAATATGGGTGACAAGCTCATGGGACATATAATTTTCTGCCAAGTCCGCTCCAAAATTTGCGTGACTGGAGGTGAAATTTGGCAAATTCGGGGATTGAACTGGGACTTATAGTAGGAATCGAATGACCAATTCCCAACGAATCGAAGGTCCTCAGTAACTAGAGTACTTAATTGTGAAATGAAACATGTTCGGCTTCATTACGGTTTCAGTTGAACTTTATAAGGACTTAAAAATAATAGACTTGAAGTTTTGCTGGACTTGCTACAATGTAATAATATAATAATAATAATTTAATACAGGTGGCGCTACAGTCAGTATAGGGCCAGGGCCAGGACCAGTTCTCAGCTATTGTTCACTCAAGAAAGGCAGGGAGCTTCTTCATTTTGCCGACTCCGAACGGCCAAGTTGACAAGCTTTTTCTCGACAGGACATACTCCTTGAGAATTGTCAGTGACTCGAAAGGTCGTTTTAGTGATCTTGGTCGTTCAGACCAGCGATCGAACCTACGACGTCGAGACCGGGGTCGACTCACATACCCACAAAGCTACAACGCTACACTTAAAATATACTACTGCTGTTTAATACATGCATTATTTTATTAAATTAATTTGCATTCCCAACCCATAGAAAGAAATTATGGCGTTTATTTACTTTTTTGTTCCATTACTTATTCAAAATATTTTAATGTCAGTCCGCAGAACAAAAGTCCAGCACCATCAAACTGCAAGGACCCTGTATACTTATATAGAAAAAATAGATTCGCATTTATATTATTTGGATTACTATCCAATTTCGATGACAATTTTCCGATTTAAAATTCACTTCGTAAGCATTTTATGAAATACCAGTTTATTGTCCCGTATTCGTTTCATGAACCCGTCAATGAAATGAACGAGCACAATAAACGCGTTTTAAATACACTTACACTCCATGGTTGATGCACTTACCTGCAGTAAAATGCCCAACTTAACTCCTTTCGAGCGCCCAATAGTAAACTTTATGAGCTCCGTCATACTTTCCAACATTTATTTCACGAAAGCATTACCCAGTTTAGAGTTGTTTTAATTTGAATATCATTTCGTGACACCACTCCATTGCCAAACAAGAAGTGAAATTTCGCATGGAAACGAGCATTTTGTTCTGGATCTTCGAATCTCAGTTTTTACTGAATAACGCAGTGACCGTAAAAAACAATCACAAACCCAAAACACTTATAATGACAATAGAATAGTTTTTACTACTGCACGCTGTTTTACCACTGTAAGGATGAACATTCAGCATGCATTAAATGGTTTATCGTCCTGCCATCAGTTGGCAGTTTTTGCTCCCAGGGACGAATATTTTTATAGTTTGTTGAAAATAATAATAATTCAAATTACCTCTTACTCGAGTTAAAACAACAATTGCGGTATCCATCAAAAGCATAAAAGGATTCCATAGTCTTTAATTTTCTGAAATATTTTTGTGGAAAATACAGCGAGTAGGACTTGAGATATTGTTTATGTCGATTTCAGGAGGTCTGTAGGAATGAATATCATGTTCTACCGCGATTAAATACAAGTATATGGTGGTCACCACGTAGAGTTAATTAAGTAAATATAAAGTTGCACGTACTTTTGCAGTCGTACTACAGCAAAATACTAAATTTTATTTATGATAGGTCCGTGAGATGCTCAAAAACTATACCCGTTGAACATCTGCCACTAAATGACTTCGTACTGTACCTGACTATAACTTAAACTCGTGGCAGAGTAGAAAGACGATTCTATTGTGGACAACGTTGTCTTACATGGAATTGAATTCACCACAGTTCTTGATAGGGTGAAAGGCAAAGTGATTGCGCCTATGAGTATGCATCGTTGCTTTATAAACGGAAGGCGATAGCTCAAAATCGGGAATATGTTCCAAGAAAAAGGTGCCCATGTAGTTGCACTAATGAATTTGCTCAGTGGTTACAGTGGACTCCCCCTAAGTCCATTTATCACGGGATTTAAAAATTAGTTAGACTTAGAGCAAGGGTTTTGTATGGAACATTGAGGAGAATGTATGTATAACAAATGTCAAATTTATGTCAAAAAATTCGACCTAGACAGAAATTCGAAGTCCATTGTATCTGGCACGGACTCTAACTGTGCCTTGATTACCAACGGCAGTTGAGGGTTTACTAACTTACTTAAGTCCCTTAACGCCTCGAAGGGCATAGGGCGTTAACCACGCCTGCGCGCCAACTCGTTCTAATTTGTGCAACGCTCCCTCCAACTCAATCCTAAAGAACTCAATTCCTCTTCAACTTTTCTGCGCCATGTTTGTCTAGGGCCTGCATAAGCGGATTCCACTGCATAGCGTACTTCGCAACTGTAGGGTGTGTCCAATCCACAGTCACTTTCTGCTTCGTATTGTGATGTTTATAGGTTCCTGGCCCGTTCTCAGGTACAATTGTTCTTTAGAGATACGGTTCGGCAAAAAAATCCTAAGGATGTTTCCTAAATATTTGTTTACGAAAGATTGCAGCTTTTGTGTGGTAATGGTGTCCACCTTCCAGGTACTGCATCCATAAAGCTTCACCGACTCTACGTTCGAGTTGAACAGTCGCCGGTCAGTTGAATAGGGCAGCGCTAGAGAGTCAGCTCTGCTTATTTTTCGATTGGATTTGTGCATACATTGTGCTAGCGAAAAGACAAAAGCTGGGCGACCATTAGTTCGCAAATTGGGCGTTGGAAACGTTAACCGGGGATCCGAAATTGTATGATAAGCCCATCATTTGACAACAAGCTAAATTGCTGACACAACGGTTCCAACAAGCATTCGGCCCAGCGCTATCATCTGCCTTCATTTCTTCAGAGACCAGAAAGGAAACGAATAAAAAATCAGATGACATGAATTGTCCTGCACTTAAATAAAATACACAACGATCATTACAATCAATAACGATTACTGCGCATCGTGGATTATCTTATCCCTCATCACATCACCAAATACTTCTGAATAGCCAAGCCCACAACAGTTTGCGACGAATAAATCAGTCTAATAAGCTTCCTTTCATATCTGCCCACATCAACATCTCCGCAGCACATATCTGTACATGTCCTTTCGCTGAATCATGCCCTCAATCATTCTTATCCACCCCACGCCCACGCAAATACTAGCGAACATTATCAATTCGGTTCCGCGTCATTAAGCAAACATTTTGTAGTTTCCGGTGAATAAAAGGGCGTCTAAGTAGGAACATGCGACCTACAGGCACCATCATTAAAATCCATACGCCCAACTCCCCCATGCCCACCCAAGTCGAGTGAAATCAAAGTTTTCGAGTTCAAAAATTCCCCCCTTCACCCAATGCCATGTGGCACACACATTCCGACTGTCATCATCGAATTTTATAACGAATTGTTAACAACGATTGAAATGAAGAAATAAATCCGCTTGATGCGCGGACAATAAAACCCGCTCCACTTACTTTTATATTCCGCCGGATAATAGCGGGGGGAAGCACATAACCTCCACACGCAACCACCCGCCCTCAGCCACTCGAGTCCTATGACATTTAATTAAAACTCCATCCATCACAATCAAAAAGCGAAAATCCATACGCTCGGCCGCGCACAAAGCGAACCGCAGGAACAAAACGTCCCCCGGAAATCGGTGCGCATTTTATCGCTCGAACGTCAATCATCGGCCTGAACACTTCAGTCGGGATGGGCCTCGGCCCCTTGCGCGTCATTAAGGACATTAAAGTGTATCATCTCGTTCAACACATATCTGACTCGCATGAAGGGCGCCCATAAAGACCCCGTTGGACCATTGAAACGCGATGCTTGCAAGTTAACGACTGTATCACATTGCCTCGCATTAATCTACACTGGGCCACAGGCGGAGGTGCCCTCTGACGGCGACCGTGGCCTCTCATAATGAAAATTTATCACGGTCCGATAAGTAGGAGGCGTTCACGTTCAGTGCTCACTTCAGCCTTTCGAGGATATACCTCAGGCTTAATGTTCGTTTATTACTTACACCCCAGAGGCTGTGTTGCAGCAATGTATCACCGTGATAAATGAACGGGAGATTAGCGATGTCCTGTAATTAATTTCGAGATGATTTGGTTGCGCCGTGCCACAGGGGTAGTAACCTTTCTCGCGGTCACGGTGAGGCGTCTAGACCGGCAACGAACGTCTGTCCGGGGGGTGCGCGCTTATCTGCCGACACCAAGTGATGAAATTGTCTCCTCCATCTGCTTCCACTTCACCGGGACGACACGATGTGAAAAGGATCCCCATAATAGCTGTTGTTAGCAAAATGTCTTACCCCTGCGACATGTGTATGGCCTACACAAGTGGGGCGGCAGAAGGTAAAAAAACGCTGCATCCGCCCTCTTGCATACAGTCGCGTTTTGCGGATGTTTGCGAGACTACACCCTGGAGAGCTCTGCTCAGCAGAACACAATGCCTGACGTCGTCGTCGTCGGCTGGTGCTCGGTGGATCGGTAAGTAAAAGGACACACGAACAGCCCTGTATCAACGTTGCGTACCGAAGTGCCCTTGGAGACCTGCGGAGGCCCGTGTACGTCGAGTGGGAGTTATAAGGGAGGCATGAGGCGCCCCTAAGTATTTCCGCGTATTGTGTCCTCTCAGCTGAGAGAGTGCGGGTTAAGGAGCTTTTGATTATTATTGTTCGGGGGGGAGAATACGCGAAATGCGAAACGCGAAACGCAGAAAGGAGTAAATGTTCAAACAGCGTGCCAGCTAGACGGGGAACGGAGGCCTTTTGTCGCTCGTGTACTTGCTTGTTTTGCATGTGTGCCAGAGCTACGTACGCGCTCCTGTGTCATTGTCAGGTGAACGAATAATTTCACTTTGTTATGATAATTTCCAGAAGAATGAGTTTCCTTTCGATGGGTTTCGTCGTTTCTGAACAAAAAAAAAAAAAAACACCATAAATGCTGAGTGTATGTGTATTTGCAAAAGGACTGGCGATTGTGCAATCTTTGTTTACCTTCACGGACGTGTACTCAAATGTGTGCCTTGGCGTTGCTTAATTGAGACAATGAAGTAAAAATGTGTCGCAATTTAATGCGAGTATGCTTGTGGCATATTTGCTTGACATGTGTGTTAAAAGGTCACGTTGCGATAGGAGGGGTTGCGAAGCAGTAGGGAAAAATTAAGTTGACGTCATACTGAAAAACTGAATTGTTTTAGTATAGCCATTATGTTCCAGCTCTGCCATCGATGGAGGGCCTTTTAATTGCATTGTTCACGGAACATCTTTTAGATTACCTTCCATTCTAAGGCCTCCACATTCTAAGGCGCATGTGTTACAGATCTTAAATCTGGCGTCCCCGAAGGTTCGCTCATGATTCCTATAATATTATTTGCTTAAATCTACTAGTCTTTGACACTAGATATCCAGCTAATCATCTAGGATTGTTATTAAATCAGACCGAATGCCTGGCGCCATTGCTGAGTTTCAACAGCTGTCAAGGTATGACACACAGTTGTCATATTCAATTAGATTTGCTTGATTTGTTCACCACCCAACGGTTCAAGCTTTGCCAAATGTGTGGAAGTTATTGAAAACTACTTTCGAAATTCCGGTAAAAAGTTGCATAGTGAATAATATTTTTTCGACTTTAATCAACCAACCAGAGACGATTGAAAAAGTCATTGCCGCCACAGCGGTCAGTTTCGAAAAAGGCCCAGAAAATTTAATTCGGCACCTGGACATCGGTGTAAAGCCAATTAATGTCCAATTGACACAAGATTAAAGTCAGACGACTACAGACAATGCAGTGTGTTACTTATTTTCTTGGTAGAAATATCGGCCGGAGATCCGGATTTTAACCTTTTAAAGCATCTTCTCGGATATTTCCACTTTTTAGCTCATTGGCTCTATCAATAAGCAATATGCCCATTAGTGGAGCAAACACAATCCACAAGTGAACGAACAAGCATCAATGCATCCACAATGGTCCAATTATGGCATAGCCGCTTCATCGGACCTTATTTCTTCCGAAATGTGAGAGCTACCGAGTTTCTTTAGCAAGAGTTTGACAACATTCGAGTTGTTGTTCAAATAAGATGGCCTCACATGCAACACAGTGCTCAAGGCCTCGGACGAGATCGAGGTCAACATTCGACAACACTTCGCAACAATCCACGACCGCACCCACCACCGATTTTAAAAACGTTGTTTTGAACCAGCAGCACTTTTATTGTGTAGAAGGGGGAAGAGGACATCGGAGAGGACATGCCCTAGGCAGTCAACTTGGGTTCGCAAAACGGTCGATGATGATCTCGTGGTAGGTTTCGGTGCTAATACGTTAATGTCATTGGCCCACACTTTTATTGCAAGAGAAACATCGAGTTTTGATTTATGATTTTCCAATGTAAGATGGGGCTCAATGAAAATAAGTAGTGTTCATGTACGCAATCAATTGTACCACAGCCTTGATAAGTACCAAAAACTGATATTCCGAGAATTCTCTGTCCCCGTTCCTTGAAGCCAAGGGAAGAAGCTCTGTGAATCATGCGATTAATTCGAAATTTAGGAACACGGCCACATGTGATTCCTAAGTTACGTTTAAGTAAATGAGATTTTGACTGCAGGTCGTAACAATAATGAGTTACTGACAAAACTGAAGAGATATTTCAATAATTACTTATCTCATTACGGAAGAATCCTTGAGGGTTGAGTCACGTTGTTGACCTTGAGCCCTGCTCGATTTTATTAACATTCCAGTCAACAATGGGGTTTGCTTGCAATCATGGCAACGTTTATTAATGAGTCAAGCGACAACAAAAAGGATGTATTGTTTAGAGGGAAAATGCTTTAAATTGGCGTAAAATATAGCAAATACCTTGATCTTCACGGATGGATCAAAGACAAAAGAAGGGGTGGGTGCGGGTGTCTATTCACAAGACCTCAACATTGCTATCTCCGTGAAGCTCCCTGATCACTGTAGCGTTTTTCAGGCAGAAACCATAGCGATTAAAGAAGCGCTGTCTTGGCTTAAAACCAATGTGATATCAAAAAGGGATATCACCATCTGTTCCGTCAGGCCGCCATAAAATCCCTGGAGAATGTCATGTTCTTCTCTAAAACATCCCTTAATTGCAGACTGTCTCTTAACGAGATGGCCGAGCATTTTAACATTCACCTCATGTAGGTGCCGGGACACTGTGACATACCAGGAAACTGCAAAGCCGACGAACTCGCTAGGTGTGGTACAACCTCATCCCTATCGATAGAAGGGGTACCACCTTCCATGCCGATCGCTACAGCCTATCATCTTTTAAAGATTCATACAACCACGAATGACAAATAGCTAGAAGGCACCACCTGCCTTAAAACAAAAGAAATCTGGTCATCACTTAACCTAAAACGGTCACTCAGTCTACTTGCACTCAGCAAGCCCTCAGTAAGGACCCTTATAGGAGTCATAACCGGGCACTGTGTAATTGGCACTCATGCTCGCAGGATGGGTGCTCCATATAATGATTTTTGCAGAAGCTGCATTGATGAAGAGGAGGAAGAGAACACTCATCACCTTCTCTGATCCTGCAGTGCTCTTGCCAGTCGTAGGTTCCTGCACCTAGGAGCCTACTACTTCAGCGGCCGTAACGAGCTAAAAAGTGCCAGCATTGGCCAACTAAATCGGTTCATCAGCAGCACCAACTGGTTCCAGCGTTAGGAGAAGTCAATCCGCGTGGTATCACAATGGGCCTACTCTGGCCTAAGTGCGACTGCAGTCAGCACTACAACCTAACCTAACCTAGCAAATGCCCACACATCATATACACATTCTGTATTTCCGCTTTAATACACTGTGCCCTTATTCTTTAACATTCTTAAAGTGCAGCGCTCTTAAGAAAAATAAATGAAATGAACAAAATATAATGAAGTACACATCCCAGTACATCAGTCGATTGTTGCCATCTTTATCCAAGGTCTCTACAAAACCTAGACTAAAGTAGGTCCATTGCACAGCGACGTGCGTCAATAAACCGGTGTTGGGGTTGACGTCTTTCGTACGCCAATATTCATTTTTACTGTTGCCTTGCTTAAGTCGGTTAGATTATCGAAAAAGTAGGGCTATCCTGATTGAGGCAAGTGCAGGGCAGCTGCAGAGGAAGTGTTGCACTATTTAATCCTCTTTTTCATCCAAGCAGCTTGCACAGGAGTCTTTGGGAATAGTCCCAGTCTTTTGAGTGAAGATCTAGAAAATAATGTCCGGTAATCATACCTTACTGATTTTTGATCTTTTGAGAGAGAGCAGGATGTCAGATCTTTTACGATCAAGGTTGGGCGGGATTAGATTGAAGATTTGGAAAGTGGCCTCCATCTTGAATTAACTTTCTGTTTGTTGAGAATGTTGAGATGTAACTTGAAGGTAGCTAAGAGAGTGCCTATGTAACAAGACATTTCATTGACTAGCAGTTCTTTGGCGGTTGTAGAAAGTTTATCAGCCTTGCAGCCAGAAATTTCCCATGATGTGCAATTCAATCGATAGAACTTCGGGGTATTTTTTCCCATGAAAAGGCTAATGTTTTGCAGCCCGCTTCTTCTAGTATTAGTAGTAGTTTATCCACTGCTAGGTTTCAAAGATGAGGGGGCGGTACTCGTCCATGTGGAGTACCTCTTCTGGTCGAGTTTGTAGTGGAAACGTTTCCTATGTTAGCATTAATCACTCTACTTGTGAGTGGCTTATTAGTGGTAATCTCAAAATTATTAAAAAGTCTATATTGACAGCTCTGCTCTGTCACAGAAAATGCACAGAAATTGCCAATTTAGAGTTATCTGCCTCAACAAAAAAACATCCTTAACTTGCCTGCTTAAGTCCGCCAAAAGCTTCACTAGATCTAGATGTCGTCAACTCAAGTGACCGAGCTCATCTTAAGCCCAATGTACACACATCATACGAATGTATCAGAGACAATTTTCTCTTCTCCCACCACCAACCCCGAACGGCCTTGCATCAATTTCGGAAACGTTAATTGATTTCGTTGTTGTTCCAGTGGATTCGACATAATTAACTCTGTTTTCCGAACAGTGACACATCAACGGATTACAATCATTCATCTATCGTCGGCTTTACTCATCTCCTAATTGACATCTAACGTCGAATTAGTCCAAAAAATTGTTTACTTCGTTTCGATTCATAACAAAATTAAATTTTATTACAATGATCATTGAAAGCGTCTGGTTAAGTAATATTCGTTTTGGAAGGAATTGAAAAGCTTTGATGCGTTAGTTTAGTTATTTATCTTTGACGTGGATGTTCGACTTCGAATTGGTGTTCGTGTAGTTTAACTTGTGATGATTTGTTAACGTGTCCATTTTTGTGAATTTTAAGTGAAAGTAAGAAGATTGTGACCTTGTCCAAAGAAGAACTTGAGACAGTTCTTGACAAGTGATCACGATTTGTTGACAGATAAAAACGAAATCATTCTCTGATTGATTCGTTTGATCTGAAGAACCTGTCATAACAAAAAATAAAAGCCACCAGACGTAGAATTCGGATAATTCCTAAATAATTGCCTTTCATCAATTGTTGAGTACCAGTTAATGCTCTCGTTGAAAAAATAAAAACTTGAATTTGACGGTTAGATCGAGACGAGTGACAGATAGATGACAGTCGTGACAATTTTGTCTATAATCACTAACTTGAACTAGTGTCAGTGATTGTGTATGTGAAAATCTAAATAAATTTACCCACAGTTGTCTCGTAAAATATAATCTCTCTCGTAAAAAAACCACTCCACAATCCCCCTCTAACAGGTGTGAAAAATATCTGTTTATTCAAATGAATCGCTCAATAAACAAGTGTAAAGTTGTTGTTTCGTGAATTTTTGGACGCTGTTGACAGAGGCTAAGGAGACAGTCAATATTGAGACAAGATTTATTGTTGATAGTGATGTTTGCAAGTGCTAAGTGCCTTCGATTTGGTGTGTAAACATCCCGGGAGCTGATACCAAGCTGTCTGTGATTTTCCTGTGCGACAAAGGTAACCTTCACTCAGATTTGTGTACATTAACAAGTAGAGATATTTCCAAATTCCAAATTGATTGTGAGACAAATGTAGCTTTGTAAGCATTTTTCGCTTGTGCAATTATACTCAAAAGGATCTACGTTCAGCAGTCCAAGGTAGGACTGAGAATAACAGCAATTATTAAGGCACTTTATCAGCAAAGTGGATGGGAATCACACATCCTCTTATTCTTGAGACTTAAACTAATAGGAAGTCTTGCATATTGCAATGCCCATTAATATACAGAAATAGGAGTGATATACACCAAATGGGCTGCAAAATATGGCTGGCGTGTTCATCTGAATTGCCACTCTGCCCATTTGTGGCGCATGACATGCAGCAACTTACATGTCTACATCCATCAAGATCAACTACTCTTCTCTTCTATCAAGCTACGTCGAATTGGCTGAATGAGAGCCATGTAGCAACAATTGTTTACCACTGCTGTAAAAGTGATAGTTCTGATCAGCGTTTGTTAAAATAAAGATTTATTTCGTTTTGCTAGATTCACAGGACTGCAATTATTTATATCAGTGGCTGCGCCGGCTCTCCCGCAAACTTTTATCAAATATATTTCGTGTCCACTAAGGCTATAGCCAAGTTTAGAAAAGTTGAGATTCAACAGCTGTTCATCGCAATACGTGAACTAATTTGCGAGAGGGTGTGTCACCGATCTTCTGACATAATCTTTACACTACTTTACACTACAGCGTGGGTCATTGTATTAAGAAGAGAACTAACGAAGAAGAGAAGCAGAGATCACTCGAAGCACTCAAGATATGCGAGAACCTGTCTTGTTGATTTTCGGAAGCCCTCGTACTGATGGCAGTACTTTTCTATACGCTCAATAGAAGAGAAAGCCCTGAGGTTCGAGTGGCTGGCTGCTGTAGGCCCATTATGATAACACACAAATTCACTTACTAAATACTTAAACTCTTTAAGGAAACTGTTGGAGCTTGTGACAAAGCGGCTCAGTTCGCAAATCCTGGTTCTTAAGTACGAGTTCCTAAAACTATTCCGAACCATAGCTAAGCAGAGGTGATTACGTATAGCTTCTCCCTAGACCTTATCCACGCAGCCTCACCAAAAATCGGTTGTCCCATACTATTGTATTGTACTTGCCCATGCGTGCAAGCTCTAAGGAGAGCGATGGAAACCCTAAGGCAAGTGCTAGTTCTAGTCACTAACGTTTGCACCCATATGAAGTGTAATGAGTATTTTAAGGACAGATCCATGTCGTATAATTGCCGTATGTGCGTCGACCCCAATGCACTTGGAACGTCTAGGTTCGATCCCTGGTCTGTACGACAAAAGTAATTTTCACGATCCCACCTTTTTCGAATTACACTTAAAGATTATAGCTGTCCAGCTTCTCAAACTTAGCCGTTCGAAGTCGGCATACAAATGTAGGTTCTTTACAATCGTGAGAGAACAATCGCACGCATAACCCCAGTGTTTGCTGAGAAGCTAAGGATTAACCTGCACCCGGCTGTAGCATAGCCACCCATATCATTATATTATTATGTCCAGATAGCTTCAAGTGCATCATTCTAGATCCTGAATTTGCATGTTGCAATGGAGGTGCAGTAATGGTTTGACAATATGTAACCAATTTAACTTAATAAACCCAACCACACAAATCGGTGCCAAAGGCCATCTCTGGGCTAACCAGGGAACACGGGTACATTTGCTCTTTATCTTGTTTCATTCGATCTTCTGCACTGCTTGCGAAGTGCACTGCCCGGGTTAATGTACAGTGGACTCTTCTTGAGTCGAATTGGCTCAAGATATGCAAATTCGTTAGAGTTCGACTTAGAGAATGGTATTTTGGGTGAATGCCAAAATATGTCAAACAAAAAACTACGAGTTAAGGAGAAATTTGACGTGGGGAAACTTATGGAATGTCCACAGTATTCATCCTCATCACACTTAAAAAAATCACGTTTGTTCACATTTTTGTATATTTTGAACTCCCATTGACCGGAGGTTAAGCTAATCGTGGCACTACGCCCGGCAAGTAGGGTCGCATTTAGGTACTCATCTCATCCGTCGTCAGCCAAGCCTGGTAAGTTGGTAATTCTGTTGTGTGTCGTAGCTCATTCAGCAAAAACCTGCAGCTGTCCAAATTTACAAAATCAATCATTTAAAAAATTCCATTCAATTGAGAGCAAATAAAAGGGAATAGGACTTTCCATTGTTCCCCTTTCCAATTCAATCGACTCGTTCCCAAAATTAACATGCACACCCACCAAATGCCTCTCTCTTTCCAAAAGGACAACCCTTTTTCAAATTAACTTTAAATTTATTGAAGCATTTCAAAAGTTTTCCTCAACCCCTGGGTCGTCCATTATCTCAAAACTCTCCCAAAAACTTTCCTTTCAAAAAACACACCACAAAATGCATCTCATAAATTAACAGAAATTAATTTTAAAAACTATGAGGTACAAACAATTTCCGAAAATTCCCCAGATAGGAGCGGACTTGTAATTATTGTTAACCGTGAGATCCACATCCATTCTCACCCAGGTTACGTCGAGCCCGATTAAAACGAAGACATCCATCTCGTGATAGGCCGGGATGCCATTAGAGTATTTTTAGAATCTCGGGCCAGACTTGTTGAAAGTCAATTTCGTCCATTTGTTGTTCCAAAGTTTGTACATCAGCAGGCCGACCAAAATTACATTTCCAGTTTTAATTATTGTTTTGATGAGTTCACGACGTTCCCTGTAAGTAGAGACCAAAATTGCTTAAATTTATAATTTGCCTCCGATTGCATTACGCACACTCACTCTGACAGGGCTGGCCGTACCTTGAGCACCAGTGTCTCGTATGGACCCAGTGCCACTCTGTCGCTGAGAACAGTATCCCTGGAAAAAAAGAACACCAGACACATTGAAATTTAATGAACTTCACTGACTTTTTAATTAAAGTGCATGGTTACAAGTAATTAAGGTATTTAACAAGAAATTCGGATCTGGGTGGTGGTGGATGGCAATTCCTCATGCGTCCTCGACGGGGCACTAACCAGCTTGAAGGTGTTATTTTGAAACTTCAATTTGATGGTGGGGAGAATGGGTGCAGAGGAGCAACTTTTAATTGCCGGCTGGATATGCAGACGAGTCGGTGGTGTTCTTCGCCATTTAATCCGTCGGAATACTCTCGGATTTTGATTGTGTATGCCGAAGTGGCTTAAGGCATTCAAGCCGTTGATTGCATTTTAAATGAGTTAAAAGAGTTTCTCGGAAGGCAACTCGAGGATTTTATTTCCTTAAAATGCTGTTGTTTGCGGTAAATTTCCAGATTGTGTGAATTTGCTTTATTCAAGTGTTCAAGAATGGAACATTGAGAAAGGCAGCCACAAGAAATGCATGGCTTGAATGATTCCCACCTTCAGAGTCCACGCTTGACTTTCTCATGAAGACGCAGTTTCTTTGTTCTTTGTCTTACGAGATTGTTTCCTTGTGAGCTATAAACAGGAAAAATGCTGAAAATTTCAGAAATAATTGCGCTTAAAATTAACGCTGGACTTTGTCACAATGTTACATTTTAGAAACATTTGACATAACTTGCAATCTGGGGGTATATGTAATCTTCACAATCATAGTGCCGATTGTGAGATCTGTATATTCGACTTAGAATTGCCTTTGGAAGCTGCTTCAATTCGGTTTCTCAAAACTTCTAACTGCTAGAAAACTTCTGGTTCGAACTCAAAGCCATTAACCCGTCTATATAATAATAATAATATAGGCGGCACTACAGCCCGTAGACGGCCAAGGCCTAGCTTATCAGCAATGACTGGTGTTGCCCGTGCTATAGTTCTTTCGCAAGTGGAAGGGACCTACAGTATTATGCCGACTCCGAAAGGCCAAGTTTGACAAGATTTTTCTAGACAGGAAATAGTTTTTGAGCATTGTCAGTGACTCGAAAGACGTGGGGCCGTGAAAATTTGTTTGTCGCACAGAGCAGGAATCTAACCTACGACGTTGAGTTTAGGGTCGATGCACATATCCAAAACACCACGAGTCGCCACTTAACCTATCTATACTGAATACTATATTGAGATGACAATTTGCCGATGCACCAGCTTCTTATCACAAACAAAACCTATAATTGCACAAATATTCAACAAACAATTGAACTGTCTACTGAAAAAGCAAACAGACTTAAAAACAACCTAAGAAGATTTTTTATGATTATCAATTAAATTGTTTATTTTCGAAACCACACGTAATTACATTCCATAACGCATTTTCCTATGATTACATCTTAGAGGTATACTCTTAGGCTGAAAATGCATTTGTATATTGCTGGAGTCAGTGCAAAATAGCTTCGGTTGCACGAAGACCTATGAGAAGAGAAAAGTTCAGCCTTCAGATAAATCAAAGACATTTGCAGTGAAGTCTGTGAAATTTGTTTATGTCTGTTGCTCTTTTAGCGATGATAATTATGTGGTATCTAATAAACTAAGGCAAATCGACTATAGACCAAATTGTCACACTGATGCAGATCCTGGAGAAGACCAGCGAGTTCAATATTCACCATCTCTTTCTCGATATTAAAGCCACATACGACAGCATTCATCGCAAGGATTCGAATGCGATAGTCGAATTCGGCATCCCGGGAAAATTGATCCGATTGCATCGCACCACGCTAACACATACGCGATGCACCGAATTATTGTTAACCGAACTGCACGGTTTAAAAATTTCTGCACCGGATTTCGGCAAGGAGATGAGCTGTCTGATTTCTTCAATTTGGTACTGGAGAAGATAGTGCGGCGGGCGGCTGTAAACACGGAAGAGACTATCTTCTACAAGTCAGTCCAGCTGTGGGATACGCTGATGACATCGACGTTATTGGGCGGTTCCAACGCGCCGTAGTGGAAGCTTTCATGGCAATTAAGGAACAGGCGAAACGAGCTGGTCTAAATTTCAACAAGGACAAAACTAAATATATGCTGTCGAACAAAAAACGATCCACCGCACAGTACAGTAGTAACGGAGTTTGTCTAAATCAGGACGTAAAGTCGACGAATGACATAGTAGTGGAGATCCGACGTAGAATCGCTCTTGGCAACCGATGCTACTTCGGTATGTCAAAATAACTGGGCTCGAAACTCCTGACTCGAAGAACCAAAGTCATGCTCTACAAGGCCCTTACTCTGCAAGTTTTGCTTTATGGTGCCAAAAGCTAGACGATAAGCAAAACTGCAGAGCTGTTTTTTTTTTGCTTTCGAAAGAAAAATTCTATGTCGGATATATGGTCCCGTCTGCGTGGTAGTCGAATGGCGAAGAAGACCCAACCGCGAACAGGATGTGGATGTAGTCCGGAAGGCAAAAATCCAACGACTAAACTGGCTCGGCCCCATCGAGTAGATGCACAACAACTCTCCAGCAAAGAGGGTATTCGACTGGAAGCAGCGCGCCCAGTACTGTCACCGATGGAAGGCAGCAATTGCTCAGGCTCGGACCCTTCGTTGGTCGTCGGCCAGATAAGTAATTAAGTCTAATGGACTATAGTAGACGATACAAGATCACCCCAAAATAAGACAACGTTCAACTCGGTCGAACTACCAAAAAATGCCTTGCCTTCACATAATACTACCCGGTTGACAAACCTCATTTTTGAAAGTAGTTTCGTCGCATCAACATCGAAGCGCATATTTCAACGTTCATAATGTCCTAAGTAAATAACACTGTCGAGTAATTACACCGTTCTCATCTTCCTCGCTGATGCTTACTCGTTGAAAACTAAATGTAAATGCAAATTTGTATTTCGTTCGTACCACTTGTGTTCACATTGGTATTACATGTGGCACAACCAATGGAAAAAAATTAACCTCCACATGACTGCCGGACGTCCAGGTCGTTCACACTTCCACAGGACTAACACAACATGATCAATTCACGGTAGTACCGCGTTAAACTACGTATATTACAATCAACGTACGTAGCTTTTGTCCAAGCTGTCAATCAAAACAATATTTTTATACTGTTCACGAACGAAAAAATAATGAACTGTGCGGCGTGGTTTCATGCCGGCACGTCACATTCGCTACAATCCAATCAGCGATTGTAGCAATCCACTTATTGGAAACTCCATTAAAGAAATGCCACTCTCGAATGGCTGCCAAGATCGTGTGATTAAATTGTTAGTCCAGACTAACAAGCTGGTATCCTTAGAGGAGGATGAATCACGTCGAATTCTATACAAAAATGATTTGATTGTACTTCTAGTACTGGTATCATCTTTAGATGTATGTATGAAAAAAAAGTCACTACGTCCTGATTTGTTGGTTACATTACGGTCTATCGGGGCTAGTGCTTCTACGTTTTATCACAGCCAATTTGTCTTGGAAAACACTACAGTCATCTCTTATATTAATTCCGAACAAGTCTCAGAAAACTCGCGCGTTGTACCAAATTCCGATAACACTTTTAAGATATATGGTTTATTTCATAAGAACAAAAACACAGAGACTACTGACTTCATCCCAAATATGTAGGCACATGTGTGTCATGCATATGAACCACGAAGGGCGAATGGAAACTTTTAAAAGCAATCATTTTCTAGCAAATACAGGCGAACCGTGGTGGCGTTGTGGGTATCTGCGTCGACCCCAACCTCGAGGTTCGATTCCTGCTCTGTGCGACACCTCTTTCAAGTCACTGACAATGCTCAAAGCATTTCCTGTCTAGAAAAATCTTCTCAAACTTGGCCGTTCGGAGTCGGCATAAAACTGTAGATGCTTTTCACTCGTGAGAGAACAATAGCACGCTCAAAACGAGTGGTTGCTGTAAGTCGTATTGTTATCACAATTGGACTTTTTGATTTGCTGTAGATTCTGATATGCAAAAATACGTGAATTAATTTAATAGCTTACAAATAAGTTAGTTAAGGTATCCTCACTAAAAATATATTCAACTCTGAGAATCAATAATTCTATTTGCGAACTTTCAAGGTGAGAACGCAATACACAAAGTGGCAAACGCGATCCACAACGATCAGCATGAAGTGGCTGTTTGCACAAATTCCACCCGTAATTATCTGCGAATGATATGAAATCCGTATGGATATACTCCATATAGGTGTGTCATATGAATGAAAAAACAATGATCAGTTGAGATCAGTTGTACCAAAGTGGTTACCAATGGACAAACCGAAACCTAGCAACCTCCGTTTATATCAATGCATTTGGCTTCGGTTGAACGCACAACTTTGTCCATTGCGTTGACAACTTCTGGCGTAGCAGACCAAGTACACCGACAAACCTTCTCATCCACAGTATTCTCATTTAAAAGTTCTTGACTCCAATCAGGAGCAACACCACTGATTGTGTGCGAGCTTTGCCGATCAAGATGAGAACGTAATGTGAAGCAGAACAGCAATGGCTGTAGTGAAAGATATGGAAAAACTTTATCTTCACGCTCCTTTTGCAGAGCAGTGTAAACCAAATAGCCCTAAATTTCCCTGGAAAGCAGTAACTATTCACCTCTTCACTGTTCACAGTCTATTTGCTATCGGGGTTATTGGCAAATTTAAGTTTCGTAAATTCCGATGATGATGCTTGCGTGAATCTGCAGACATCAGTTTGTCGGTCAATAACAACTGCTTTATGGACATAGTTGTGGAGACAAGTTTTATTTACGTCCACAGAGCCCACTTGAGTTGTCTGCTCAGATTGACACAAATCCTTCACTTCCACTATACACGCACAACCATGGCCATTTGAATTTCGCATATCAATCCGTCATGCAAATTCCTCCCGCACAGATCCCAACCAATCAATGGCTGATGACGACCACAGAAAAACAAATAGTTTTCCATTTCCCCCCACGAAGGGACATAAAAAGTTCCCCGCACATTTTCAAGGAAATTCAACAAAACAAATTAGTTCCCTTCCAGTTGACTGCGTTCGCAACCCTCTCCCGACAAATAAAATAAAAAGAAAGCCAAAAAAGCACAAGTTCAATTATATTTTCAAAAAAAAAACACACACACACAAACATTGAACCAGATAGACAGACAGAATTCTAGGCCGTGGTTAGGACAATCCCCTCGTATCCCTTCAATGTAAAGTTGCCACTCTCAATTTTACCACTACAACAAAAAAAAAGACAACGAGACAAAACATCAAACATTCGCGACGTGCACAGCAGATAAGGCTGTCAGTTGTGACAGAAAATCGATTGACACTTGGTCCTTCACAAGGCTGTCGCACCGATTCAGCTGTCACGCCGTCAGCGGGAAAACAAAAGAACAAACGAGCATATTTACCCTTCGGAGTAGGCTGAGTTGACGCCAACTGCCAGAATTGACAGTTCCTTGGGAAATTCACCCAACGGCCTGAGGTCGATGACCAGTTCGGATGGACTGACATTCACCGCGGTGATGATGGTCGGTTGTCCCTTTAACTCTCTGCAACGGGGAGGGGGTGGTGAGATTTATGGAGGGAATTTTGAAGCGCTGATTACCTCTTGAAAGCGAAGGTTCTGCGACACAGGGCCAGTGGATAGAAGCTTCCTCTTTGCAGCGTGGGCAGCTCCTTCAGACTGGTCAGTTTCTTGTACAACTTGTAGTGACTGCGGGCTGCTTCCTTTTGTGCTGCTAAATTCAGAGCGGGATAGTTTGGATTCACTGGCAGCCAGGTGGTGGCCGCTGTTGAGAAACCTGTACGAGTTGGATGAAGGGAACAGTCTAATTTTGACAGAGATCCTGGTAAAATACCTGCATTCTTGGTAGAGTCCCACTGGAATGGGGTCCGCTCGGGATCTCGGGAGACCTCTTTGTACTTTTCCGGTCCCACGTTCAAGGCGGGCGGGTCCTTGGTGTCCTCCCAGGAGATGTCCCTGTTGTCAAGCATACCGATTTCGTCGCCCTAGATGCGGAAAAAAGTGAGTTCAACTGAAAGGATCGTAGGTCGCTTCAAAAATCCAAAGACAAGCGGAAGTGAGAATTGCCATCAAATCTTGCGATTAATTTGACACCACCTTCCATTCACAGTCTCTATGGATTCCTCTGTGAATTGACTGTCGCATCCTCTCACAGCAACCCTTGTTGTTCACTTGCTCTATGACAGTTTAAACTCAAGAGACCACCCATCAACAACTTTCAACACCTACTTCCCACGAGCTTAAAGTTCCATCGGCAAGTGCCTGCGGCGAGTGGTGAAGTGTGTCCACTCACCTATTCAACCGCAAAAACAGATAAAAGCAACCCTCTTTGCAGAAGCTGTCAGTTGGCACAATCCAGCCAGCACATACGACCGCACCGTACTCACAAAAGGCAGCTCTAGAAGCACATACTCACATTGTAGGTAACAGCAACTCCGGGCAGTGTCATCAGCAGCATGTTCATGGCATCGACTCTCTCCGACCCGTACCTTGAGGCCACCCTCGGCTGGTCATGATTGCCGAGGACCCAATTAGCCGTACCACCCACAGGCATGTATGTCATCCACCTCTGAAACGTGAACACAAAGTCCCTGGCATCCGATGTCTTGCCCAGATCCGAAATCATCATAAAATTAAATGGAATGTGCGATCCCTTGCGACCGCTTTCGTTCTCGTAGTACTCCATGAGGGTGGTCAGATTTGCGTACGCTTCGGTCATCATTATCCGGGTGGGGCCGCCATGCTCCGCCGTGTACCTGTCCAGCAGTTCGCGCCAGCTGTAAATCATTTCGTAGACCTCCGGCTAGATGGGGGGAGAGAAACAAAACGCGCGTAATCGCGATTCACTGGCTGCGAGTGTTTGCAATTACCAGGTCCTTTGTGTAGTAGTGGTGGGTGAACCCGTACGAGTTGGGGTCCTTCTCCGTCCCGGTCTCGGGCTCGTCTCTCAAGTCCTCCACTTCGAATAAGTGATTAACGGCGTCCACACGAAAGCCACTCACGCCCTTATCCAGCCAGAACAGAAGAACCTCCTCCACGGCCTTAACCACGCGCGGATTGCGGAAGTTCAAGTCGGGCTGTGCCACGGTGAACTGGTGGTAGTAGTACTGCCCGCGCTCCTCGTTCCAAGTCCACGCCGGCCCGTAGAACACCGATTGCTGCACACGGACAAGATTACCCAGAGGGACACTCTACTAAATGGCATTGCATTTACCCAATTATTCGGTGGCTTCCTGTCGCCATCCTCGTCCACCACCCCATCGGCCCAAACGTAGAAGTCCTCGTACCCGCGCTCCCGGCGAGCAGACTTCAAGAACCATTCACACTGATCCGACGAGTGATTCGGGACAAAGTCAAGAATCAGCTTTATGTCTGCGACAGGCGAAACAAAAATGTAGACCCTCCATAGAAGTGATCAAGTGGGAATTACCTAATCGCTTCGCCTCCGCCACCAACTCATCGAAGTCCTCCATCGTGCCGTACTCCGCGTGGATGGCTGTGAAGTTCGAGATGTCGTAGCCAAAGTCAACCATCGGCGATTGGAAAATGGGGCTCAGCCATGTCGCTTTAACGCCCGACGACGAGAGGTGCGATAACTTCGAAATGATTCCTACAAGTGACGGCGTGTAACGAAAACGAAAACAAAACCGGTTGACCCACACTTACCCTTCAAATCGCCGACACCATCGCCATCGCTATCCTTGAAGGACCGTGGATAAATCTGATAGAGGACCGTACTCTGCCACCAGTCTGGCTCCTGAGATGATTGAGTGCCCTCCTGCGCACTTATGCCAATCGCGGCTAACAACACCAGCAGCAGCAGCATCCTTCAGTGCCTGAAAAACAACACACGAAACACGCAAATTGATCAGTTGATATGCAAATGCACTGTCACGGCTGATAAATGTAAGCTGTGGCGCTGTCGACTGAAGTGTCGCGCTAAACGAACGTGGGAGTCGCGTTTTTATAATTTCCGCTGCTTCCACAGAAGCTTCCAAATACGTGCGCTTTGCGATGATTCTTTGTTTGCATATGCTTCAGTGATTTCACACGATTGTGGCACATTTTTGTTAATCATTACATTCAAATCGTTCTAATGGGGTGTGACAGTGGTGTTAAAAAGTTACGAACATGAGAAAAGTGTTAAAGATTTTTTTTTCTTATGGCGGACAGGACATGTGTTCAATGGTCTCCATAAAAAGTATAGGTTCCATGTGTACCTTCTGGTGTAGTACTCTTTTTTGAGGAATTTGTGAAATGAATAGATGAATGAAGCCAAGAAGGAGATTTTGTTTTCAATGATTTCAGGAATATCCCTAGCGAAGTAAGGTATGTGTCTGAATTGTTCCCAAGAATAAAACTAAACCCATAACCCATATGCTTCTGAATTGATATCCTTGAGAGCCGGTCAATTCTTAACCCGGAACATTGTGTTGTGCATGGCATTATCTACGAGTACAAATGACATTCAGTCCTTCTCCGACTATGAATAGTGACGATTGAGAACTTTTTCTTGTTGATATGTCCTACGACCATTGTCAATCAAAGGTGAGGGTGATAATCAACGTTGTTGTGTCTGCAGATGAACACCAGAGCGTTTACACTTCTTCACAGCGACTAAAAACGCTTACGCTCTTAGTCCCAAATGTCACCTTTCTACTTAATAGAATTCAATAATCCACACTATGGTATCGAATGCAGTGTACACTGTACCCCCTGATTCGTAAGGACTACCAACTTCCATCATCACCAGAACTGGATTTAGTCTAATGCGCCGATAATTAAACTCCAATTTTGTGCTCCTGGAAGACTCCTTTACTCCTTCCAGTATATTTTCATAAAAAGAGACATATTTTTAAAACTTCTGAGTCGTCGTCAAAATTTACTTTTGGAACACAGCTGTAAATATAAAGTTATATGGGCGATAGCGAACGTGTTAACATAACTATTTAAAATACTTGTTTTGCATTTCTTTTGTTGATGTTATTTGTGTGAATGCAACATGGTTCAAACCAAATACTTCTGATGAATTCAATGATATAATACATTTAAAACTACATAGGAATGATAGAATTGCTGATACCACAGGTGGCGGTGTGGCAATTTGCTGTAAGTAAACGATTAAGTCGAAAGGCATTTTTAAATCCAGTGGACCAGATGTTGAGTTTATTGCTGTTGAAGTGCCTTGTCAGAAGATGCTCTTCAGCGTCTTTCTATTCTGCTCTTTCGGAATGTTGTGCGCTTTATACTCGTATAATTGTTTGTGGAGATTTCAATGCTTATTTGTTAAGAAATGACTCACGTGCATTTAAGTTTCAAACTCAGTGTCCACACGCCCAACGCGCTTTGTTCCAGCCAGTCTTCTTGATCTTGCTTTAGTTTCTGATCCCAAGCTTGTCCTTCTTTCTGACCAGATATCCTTTGACATCTCTGATCATGACCTCCGATTCCTTACTAATATGAATCTATTTAAATGTGCTACTTATTACTGACTTCAGTTCCATCGACCATAATGTGCAATGCAGACTGAAGGCTGACCACATTGACAAAATTGATACCTTTCAATCGTTGCTAACCCAACTATTCAATCAACATGCACCGACATAAACAGTAAGAGTGCAAAACTAAATCTGTCTATAGTTTAGCTCTGATGCGATTAACGTAATCAAATATAGAAACAAACTGCAGAGTAGGTGGCAGTACAGATCAACGAATGTTAGAATTAAGTGTCATCGCTTGTTGTTTACTATTTTCTATCGGTGAGACCCCCCATAGATGTATCTTCCAAGACTTTGTGCCGTTATGGTAAACATCTCTCGTTAGCAACGGCATCGAAACTCATTTTCAACCTTAGGTAATGTCCCAAGTTTGAAATTCGGATCACGCATAACTTCAGCTCTAAAGGATTCACATGAACAAGTATTCCTTTGACCCACCAAAATATCACACACCGCTTCGGGCTATCGGCATAGAACACAAATTTATTCTTGCCTGTTCACATGCACGGGGAATCCACCTTAGACCCGTCCATCGCCTAGAAGCATTGCCCATGATATGAGTAAAAATATATACTTTGCCGGCTTTGTGGATCTATCTAAAAACCTTCACGCATTTTTTTGGGATAGAAGACATATTTTGGAGAAAGAAGGTCAAGAACAAGGAAACTCTTCAAAATGTGTAAGGTTTCAACACGTGCATTTGGTATCCAACCAAAATAGACAAACTTTGAATCAATATCACGAAGACAACTTAATGGTATCATAGTTACACAAGTCGGACTTCTGGGTCGAAGTTCAGAGTCGGTATGAAAGTCTGAGTCGGCTCCAAACGTAAGAGAAGAATTAAGTTCAATGCACGAGATACTGATGTTTTTTAGCCCGCCGGCGTCATCCATTTTCCTTTTTATTTTCTGCAACAAATCAAAGATTATATTTGCAAGCTTTGACTGTTATTCGTCGCTTCAGCATGCGAACGTCAAAAAGCGGCATAATCGAATCGAAATAAATTATTGATCCTTTTGCAGTTCCTATTGTTAACTGAATATTTTCTCTACTCAGCCATTCAATGAAACGCCAATAACGCCGAAAGAACGCTGCAAATAGACAGAAGAAGTAGTGGTCGAAATTACCGTCTATGCGTAGGCTAACGCACGTGTTGTTTTTGCCCTTTTTGCTGTTGGGTACCTGCTCCCCAAAAGATGATGCAATTAAGTGTGATTGTGGATCATTACGGAGACAAAGCAAAAACTGTCAAGTTCGTTAGTAGACTAGGTCGACGTCAGCTTACTGTCACTTGATGACTTCCAGGGATTTGATGGTCAGCTGGCTTCAATAAAACGCTGCGTTCACTGTGGTCCATGTTTGGTATTTCATCATGTATTAGAAATGAAAAAAAACCTGGGGTCAACACTTATGGCTACATGCGGTATTCTTTACAGTCAAGTCCCAATTTTGTACGTTCGCTCCATTGGCTGATAAGTTTTTTGCATTCAACAAGATTGATTAAGACGTTGAGAGCCTTAACAAACGAGCGTCTGATATCACTCCATCATGGACGTAGATTGACATTCAGCCAAATTCAAGAAAACTAAGTTGCGCAGACCACTTTTTGAGCCAGCCATTGCCAAGCTCCAGTCTATCATAGGCGAAATCAAATTGTCGGTGACCACCAAAGACGTTGAGGTAGTGGTAGTGAGAAGTTTATTGTAATTCATTGACCTTGACCGGGGTGCAAATCATGAGTCTCTGTAGGCATAATTATGCAAAACTGACAACAGCGCCTAAAAGCAGACTCCCATTTTTTGTGATTTCTAAAAAATTTGTAATTCCAACAATTTTTTCTTCAAATTGCTCGGAAGGTGAGCGACCTGATGTGATACCTAAGCGACATCTTTATCAAGCTCACAAGTTGTTTCTATAGATTCCACTGTGAACGAAGATCAAGCATCAACGAATGAAATCTTAAATTCCTCTGAAACCTGTCTACTGACAAGTGCTTAATGTATTCATTACAAATTGATATCAATTTTCTTGCAGACACTCACACAGTGCCTAGTGACCTTGCACCGAGCATGGTTCGCACTAAAAAATAACGCAATACACCACAAAACGCCCCCTTAATCATGGTGACAAACCTATTAATTTTAGTTAATGAATTGCTTCCCAACCCACGGGCCCCCCGAAAAAAAAAATCAATACACACAACCACGAAAAATTGTGCTCGTTAACTTCCCACAGCCACTGTCTACAGACACAGACCAATGCCACCCACACTCGGGTCATTATCACAAAGGGACTATCGTAACCAGTCAATCTGCAACAGATCCATCACTCACTGCGGACGAACGTCAAGCAAATAATCGTCAACACCAGTTGAACCCTAATTACGGACAAATTAATGCGTCGCATGAAAAAAAAATTGTTTCGATGTAATTGCGGCTGGCCGGCGCAATCAGCCTTGATTTGTTTTCTGGCGGGAAACAGAAGTGCGGCAGCGGCCGGAGCGCCGCGACTGTGGCCGAGTTTTCTTTTTCTGTGTGTTTCTCGGCTTCCCGGTGCCGTTCCCCGATCACAGTGTGTTTCGAATTGTGCCGCAGCCAGCCTCGAGAGGACTGCTCCGAAAGGTACTTACCTACTTCGCTATTGATTCAATTAAACTCGTACTCACCGCGCACAAAAGAGGCCGCAAAAACCACCGAACGGAACTTATTTTCCCACACACACAATCAATTGCACAATTGCTAGATTTAATTCCAATTAAACAAATTATTTTCTAAATCGCACAGCGAAACAGCCGCTGTCCTCTGATGCACTCACTCACTGCCGGGTGGGCTTCTATTTTTAATGAACTCGTCGTGCGTCGTCGTCGGTGCGGCGCGGCCGCGTCTGAAAGTGTTTTCAGTCTGATTTGGACGGATCAATAGTTTAGCGGGAGCGGAGGGTGCTCGGACCTCGAATTCGGCGTGTTTCGTGTCGTCAGCGGACGACTTCGGGAGGAATACTGAATCGGGTGGACGGTGCTTGACCGGTTGATGTAGTGTGTGCTCTTGCCAGAAGTGTTCTTCGCTGCTGCTCTTAAGTGGCCGGCTGGTCTCTTTCGTGAGATGAAATGAGAGCAATGACATTGAGCATGTTGTGGCAATGTTAAGGTCGACTATGGTGCCTTCGGTGGAATTAAGTGAACGAGGGATAGACAAACAACCTGGTTATCTGCTTGCTTTATGACGTCAGTGTCGGATCGGTGTTAGTTGGGTCGGGGCTTTGGGATGGAGAGATGTATCCGTATCAGGTATTGGCAAACAGCAGATAACCTGCGGGTAGTCTTGATTAGAAGAGGTTGTGGTTTTGAATTTCAGTCGATTTCTGTTAAATCTTTACGACAGCGATGAGTGTGCTTTATCGCTTGGGGGTTAAACTATTATATATAACTGTCCGAAAATAAAAACTAAATTACGTAGCTTGTGAAGATCAGCAACTTTCCTAAGATCGATACGATCGGTATCACGCCGTAGGCTATCAACTGATGTCACTGGAAGATTCGTCGTGAATTTCCTCTGCCCCATATTTCATAAGACTGCTTTACAAAACGTTGTACATTTTGTGTGTATTTCCGAAAGTAGTATCATCAATGATTGGAGCACGGGTAAAATCGAATACTGCACACACCCACCCGAGGTCATCGAGTGTGCGTCGGTCTACCACCAAGCCCACCTCGCACCTCAATTACAGCCATATTAATGATATCTCGTATGTAGAAGCCACCAAATTGTTCTATGCGCTAAAGAAGAGCGTCGGTACAAGATGGGAGGTTAAAGTAGTTCCGTGTCTGTTATGGAACCCAGTATTAATAGGAGCTGAAGAAGCAACCAAGGAGAACACTACAAGCCGCACACAAAGATAAAATGTAAAATATGCTGAAGCGAATCCAAAAACTAGATATTAAACTTTCAGAAAACCACAATATCGCAGAGTCAAGCTCCAGTGAGCCGGCCAATTGCATTCCTCCTGTTCATGAATTCACCCGCAATATCCGTCTCGCCAGTAATGCCTATCTGCTTGCTTTAAAAGGTGGCTCTTCGTTGAGTTCTCGCCCATACTGAAATTAAAGGAAAAACGGCCATACTTGTCTCTTAGTTAAGATTAATGCAAAAGCAATATGATATTTTTTATAAAATATTTTACTTTACACCTAATAAATAATACAAATAATATAACCTCAGTGCACCACTTATCTGATTGACTCCCGCCATTCGCTACGAATTCCAATGGGCGGATGTGGATTACATACCGTTTCGTCAGCCCCGTCCGTCTAATCAGTCTCGTCAGTTTCATCGATTTCGTCAAACTCGTCAGAGTCATAAGTTTCATCAGCCTCGTCAGTATCGTTAGTCTAGTCTGCCTCCTATGTATGTTGAGCGCAGTCAAAGCCAGAACATTATCATTTTTAACAACACAGCACCGAAATAACACAAACCGTTGCGCCGCTTGGGGTGTTAATGTACTTAATTCAAAGTTCAGGTTCTCTGTTCAAGGAGCGTAGTGAAAAAGTAAGAACCACTCACTGTTTGTCTAGTTTTGACTGTAGACTGAAAGGCACTCAAACCCCATCAGACTGTAGACAAAGGAGAAGTATGTGAATATACCTTCACATCAAAGTTCGCGTATTAATTCCAAACCGACGGGAAGTTTTTAAAAACAAAAAACCCTCAATCACAACAGACATCGAAGTGAAACCACAAAAGTTGTTTTAGTAGAAGGGGTCATGAGGTTTGAACTGAGTGCTGTTAGACGTTGTAAAAGAAGATATCCAATTATTGGTGGCACACGTACATGAGAGGAAGGATCTAAGCTTACACTTGATGCTTTATTCCACAGTCTCCTTCATTCAATTGGAGACATTGTACTTTCAAATTGTTCGATGGACACACTCATTCACTGAGCTTGCCGCGGCTTAGAGCAACCTAGAGCAATTATATAGGCTGCCAGCAAAATACTGGGCAGAGCATATGACCTGGGATCTGCGGACATCGCATAACCCTTTCAGTTGAATTTTTTTCTAACACACATAAGTACGATATCTCTACCGCAAAAAATAACACATATCAATTTATGGTGAATGTATCGTAACGTTCTTATCCAAAATTTGTGGATGGCACATCTTCAGTCACAACTACATTGTTTAGTCTCAACATTGTTGATATACCTCCTTCCTCCTTTGAAAACCTCTTTTAGTAGTTTCAGGCACTTACTTAAAACATGGCACACCCACAATGTACACGCGATTCTGTTGTCCTTTCATTTTGACTACTTACTTGCACACGAGTGTCTGCTTCCCATTTGATAACCCATAAACTGGTGTACTAAATAGAAAGCCTGTAAAATATTAAAACTACTAGTTTATTGGCTCTATACACTTCGACGAGACAATTTAATGTCTTATTCACGACTTGTTATGGCGAATTTTGGGATTTTATTTTCAGTGCAATGAACACTCCCCATACGGCCGTCATTTCAATGTGCAGCCGGTGCTCGAGGGGCATTAGCTGAGAAAGTTATCGTTGAGTATACACGGGTACGAGCCATCAAGGCTGACTAAATTGAGGGGAATGATAATCTGGTTGCAATTGATTGGGGGGCGCTTTGAATATTGAATTGGTTTAGATTTTTATTAGCGCTATAAAATATAGCCTTTGGAATTATTTTATTCACCTAATTCTGTTCAGAGTCATCAATGGGTAGAAGTCAACAAGTAAGATGTCTAGACAGGTTTTTTCTTTGTATATTTCCACTGTGGCACATCTTGGATAAAATTAAACTTAAAAATTTGTTGATTTTTTGCTGCAGAGAACTGCGTGTAGAGATATCTGAAAATAAAGTGAATCGAACCGCTTACACACACACACAGTTTTCAAAAAAAAAAACAAGGAATGAATTACTGTACCGGTCCGTCAACCTGCAAGCATATGGAAATATAAACCTACATTAAGTCAGAACAAACTCTCTTTGTCCTTTCGCAGAGCAAACTCTAGGATGCGTTGATATATGCTGATGCTAAAATGAATGATAACGTGGACAAATCTGAGGTTTTTATTATTTCCAGAACGCCTATTCCATGAAGTCTGGAGAAGTTCACGTATGTCAGAGTCTTTTTCACGAACAATTGGAGGAACAATTTCAACTTAGAACTAGAATTGGTCCAAACAAATTTTCTTTCTGTGGCAAGAGCAGACCTGGCCTGAAGCAAAAAGCTCCTCCACCTAGCACCAGCTCTGGTAACCTCACCAGTCAAGTTTTTTTGATGCACCATCTTAGGTGCGCGAGTCTGCAGCGTTTTTTCCCCACATGTTCGGAGTTTTACGAAACAACTTGGAAGATCTGTAGTCAGGAAGGGTCGAAGCTAAGTTCGGTCTTTCAACTGTGTATTTGTTACAACTTTCGTCTATGGTCTATGCAATTTAGGTAAAGACTGAAAGAATAAGAGCACGAATATCACCTTCCGAGATGAGATCTCTTCGTGCTGTTGTGAGAGTTACTCGCCGTGGTAGGGTGAGACAGAGAGCAGGACTAGAGGTGTTGAGCTTAACTCATTAGCTTCTTCGAAAGGAGAGGGCAGTGTTTTGATGGATTGTTCACGTGCCTCGAATAAGATTCGATCACGTGGATTACAGCTTAGCCAACTCTTGAAGAGTTAGAATCTATGACAGAGGATTGAATGGCCTGGCTACACCGCACTTTGTGGCCGGCGACATATAATTGATTATGTGGACCACGGAAGTTGAAATGAGACACTGTAGGGGAAATCTGAAGAGGTACCTGTATTATACATAAGTTCCTGAAGTCTTCAGACAAACTTCCTTTCTAACTAATTGTGGCCCAAAGAGGCATGGTTGAAATGTAACCAGAGCTTCAACTCAAGCAATTTGTAGTTCAATGACAGTGCCAACTACCATAAGATAGCTTCATCTGTCTGAAAAATTGCACAGTCCCTGGTTCTTGAAAAAATTGCATATTCCGATTGCCAATTCCTTTTTCGTGGTTGGCGGTCCTGGAGTCGAAAGTTCTAGTCAATGCTCATACTCACCCTCACTCAACATCAAGTACATATAATCTTACTAAAATTATTATTAAAAAAATATATCATTAAACTTCTTAACAAACTATTATCTTTTTTCTCTTTGCAGGTGAGTGAAACACATGTGTTTAAAATTTGCTCTTCTTGGAAAGGTATCGACTGACTCAGACATTTGGTAAACATTTCCAAGACCATAAATACTCATTTGCGCATTTGATTAACTTTAAGTAATATGTAAATAAAACTCTCTTCCGGAATTATGTGCATTACAAAATCAAAGATGGAAATCAACATTTTCCAGGAACAAGGCGATTCGCTATCTGCGAATTATTCAGCAGCAAGGCTCTGTATGTGTTTATACTTAATACCCCCACTCTTCGAGGAAAGTGGAAATAACAATTCCCGGAATTCACCCGTTAAAAGTGAAATTAATCCAGTATAAACAGGGACTTTGTCTGCAGCAATTAAAGATTATTCGCTCTGGTTTAGGAATAGTTGAGGTATTTGTCCATGGCTTAATATTGTGATGATCACACACGATACTTTTAATTTATTCATGATATCTACATATAAAACATCATTATCGTTTGTTAATTGTCAAAAAAAATGTGTATTTTGTCGCATATGCATATTTAAACAATGCCTTTTACTACTAATTGTCATGATGATAAACTTACTGAACAGATGATGAACGATTAATGGTGGCTCCAGTAGAAGATACCTCCCTGAAATTGGCCTCCATCCTCTATCATCGAGTTCAATGTAGTCAGCTGATTCAGTGAGTCACAGCACTCATCATGTTGAGTTCAGTGAGTTCAATTATTTATTTAAACCCTTGGTCATCGTCGTACAGACATACGTAATTTGGGGGGCTCACATTTAAAATAGTCCGAACACGATATAGCCGGTCACTACACTGTTTCGAATTGTTCATCGCGTTCATTTTTCAATTGGTTCATCTATCTGCGTGGTTTTTGGCTTGTGGCACAGTCTCTCAGGGACCGTGAGACTAAATTTCATAGTCGCCGATGTTGTCATCCTTTTAATCAGGTCCCGAGTCATAAACCCCACCAAATAGTGCATATGTCCGCTTAAATCGACAACAATTGTATTGTCCGATGATGATCACCAGTCTAAATGCGCCGGTTTTATTTATTGGCTGACCCATTCAACCAGAAATGAGTCTCGTTATGATGACCAGTCGTAAATGATAAACAAGTCGATATGAACAAAAAACAAACAAACACACAAACCACAAGTTTTGATCAATAAATGTAATTATATGTTTAGTCTTGCCTTGATGAAAGGACAGATGTCATGAATGTGTCAACTGTCAAAAATAGAACACCAAATATGTTGCCTAAAACGTATCTTATGTCCAGTTTCACAGTGAAGGCTTAAATTTACGTTCAGCTGAACCTTAAACAGAGTTCAAGTTTTTGATTTGAACTCGTTCGATTTCACAGTCAAATCAAAACTTCAGTTCAGTTTAACTCCCTTCTTCTAAAGTGATCAGTAATGAAAATTTGGCAGCACTTTGCATTCTGCCCGTGTATCGACTAAAATTTGAAGAAGCTGTCAATGTATCCGCTGTACTGAGCTGTGCTTTTGGTGCATTCCATTTAAAAGTCATAAGCTCGTCTTTAAAGTAAGGAAGGGAAAAGCTGCGGCTAAGGAATCCATTGCGGTGTGGTGGCCCGTGGCGTTGTGGGTATGTGCGTCGACCCCAACCTCGACGTCGTAGGTTCGATTCCAGCTCTGAGCGACACAAATCATTTTCACGACCCCACCTCTTTCGAGTTACTGACAATGCTCAAAGAGTATTTCCTGTCTAGAAAAAGCTTCTCAAATCTGGCCGTTCGGATTCGGCATAAAACTGTAGGTCCCTTCGACTCGTGTGAGAATAATAGCACGCACAACACGAGTGGTTGCTGAGAAGCTAGGCCCTGGCCCTCTATGGGCTGTAGCGCCACCCATATTATTATTATTAAGGAATCCATTGCAAATGATTAAAGAAGGGATCTGACTACCGAACAGCAGATGACAAACAGAAAAAAGTAACTGGGCATAACACTTTCTTACGCAAACTGATTTAATATTCTGGAGATTTTACTTCTCAGATTGGTTAATCCGAAAAAGACTAATTCCGCATCGCGTCTTTGAGAGTACTAGACTTTCTGTAGCGTCCGAAAGCATTGGATTTTTTCAACAAAAGCTTGGTTTTTATTTGCTTCTCCAACCAGGACCTGGATAATCTGCTTAGTCGACGAACATTTTGCTTAACACTCTACATAAGTTCGCAGTTTCATCTGTCCCTCTCTATTGGGTCCTCACCGTATAATGCACTAAGACTCAGCTAAGAATGGCAGACAAATTCAGCCTTCGACTCATTTTAAGAATATTACGACAGTAGATGAGCTGATTGTAGAACACATTTGTGGACCATTGAGTAATGCTGCGAAGAGTATCCAAGATTGAAATTGAAACAGTATTTTCCATCAGATCCGGCTCATTCTTCGAGTGTGGGTTGCGGGGCAGGTGTCTTTTCTAAAGATCTGAATATTCCGACTACCAAATTGTGGCGCTTTTAATAGAATATGGGAGCTATGTCCTGCCTACACAATCAAGCTGAGATATCGTCATCTGTTCTGAAAGCCAGGCCGCGATCAAATGTCTCAGTCACTTTTAACTCCAAAACTTCCCTTAACTACCGCCTGTCTCTTGGCGAGATGGCCAAGTATTTTAGTACTCTTCTCATTTGGGTACACTGACAGTTTGAAACACTTTCTTACACAATTCGTAGATGGTCTACTGGCACCAACCAAGTGTCATCCCCAAACAGCTATGGCCAACCTCACGCAGCCTGATCAGATTGAATGGACTCAGCATCAGAAACTGGGTGGTGTCATAACTGGGCATCCAGATTAGATCTTCCCTACAACAACTTTTGTTGAAGCTGGAGAGACGAGAAGGACGAAGAATTTTGTGCACATGTTTGCAATTGTGATGCTATCTCCAATCGTACGAAACGTCACCTAGACACCTACTATTTTAATCTTGACTGAACTGAGCGAAAAGAGTATACATCAACTCCTCTTCGCACCAGTTGTTTTGCGATCACAACGGGTCTACTCTGGTCGTTACTGCTGCCATCAGCAGCCTGCCTCCAACCTAACCCAATCTTATTTTAGACATTTGCATTTACATTCTTTTTGTGCCTAAAGTTGCAAACAAAAGTGGCATTCAACGTACACTCCTGCAAATTTACATCGGTTTAGATTAGCCCACGTTGCACAATAAAGAGCCACTTCTGCGAGGCTCGTTTAAAACCCGCACCACTCCTTGTCCATAACAAATTCAATCTCAGCCGAC
This sequence comes from Eristalis arbustorum, assembly GCA_916610145.1. Classification (NCBI taxonomy): domain Eukaryota; kingdom Metazoa; phylum Arthropoda; class Insecta; order Diptera; family Syrphidae; genus Eristalis; species Eristalis arbustorum. The sequence goes on from OU744317.1 coordinate 6,547,992, forward strand.
CAGTAGCTCGAGATGATTTCAACAACTCTCGATGATGTCCACAAGCATCCTCCATCTCCCACTCAGAGTGCACTTGATCTCCCACAACTACGTCTGAGCACCCTTCCGATGTTTACACTATTCCCTGGCTAAACGCTCAACCGACAACAGCACTCAACATTTGAAATATTCATCAGAGAAGACCTCGAAACCCTTCTCAGCCGGCAACCACACCACATGCGAGCTGAATACGACACCATCCGCCCCCCAGTGTATCCTGCATCCTATCTGCGCCATCAAACGAATTGTGCTTCGTCTGCCGCCCGCACAACCGATGGAATTGTTACGAAATTTTGAAATTGTTCTCTTGTCATTTAATGCTATCAGTCACAATTCGCATTAAGGATGACACATGTCACTGGGACTAAGGATGTGATGTGTTCAAATCAAAGAAAGGAATATGCGAGACAGGGACCCCATCCGAACATGATAAGGTTCCACCAACCGCGGCAATTCTCTCCTTCATTCTTCTCGCATCGTGTTCCGTCAGGAAAATTGACATTCAAATCCGATTCGAAGAATTCCCCAGGAAGCTGCATCCAATACGTCTGTCTGTGAAGAAGACAGATGTCACTGATGGAAAAAAAAACGCACATGAGTGCTTGCATTCGAGGGACTCCATCCGTGGAGTGGATGTGGTGCAATCGCCTACTTAGTACTATTTGCCACAAAGTATCTGTTTGCACTTCGCTCGCGATATGGTTGCAACGTTGGTTCAGCCGTATTTCCGCTGCGGCGGGTTACTGGCAACAAATCCACAATTAAAATTCCTGTCATAAACATCGCATGACTACGTCGTTAGACGCCCCCAGCTCAGGCCTCGTCGCCGGGACCATGTTTAATGTCTGCCAGTGCCACCCCCATGGCAGGCTAATTGTTGCCGGCGTTCTCCACACAGGAGCCATCATCATTATCATGTGCAATGCATATCGTGCATTGCGCCGCCACGGCAGCGCCGGCTGGTGTCCCTTTTTATGGCACATTAGCACGCCATCCAGCAATTACTCCTTTCGCCTGCTCGCCGGCATGTACGAGCACAAGCTTACACAGGACCTTTCAGGACTCTTGATCGGCGCTCCACGGGACCGGGTATCAATTTCAATTAGCCGCTCTGCGGATGGCTTGCTCATTCGTCTTGGCGCAAGGATGCCTGCGAATACATTTGACAAGCATCGTCGTCATTAGCTGTGGCATCTCGCCCCGAAAAAACGAACCGTGTCCCTGCTGGTGGTCTGACGATACCATCGGTCTGCTGCTGCGGCAGAATCTGCGACGCAGGGAAATTGGGAGATGTGCGTTGGGCAGGATCCCTCCTCTGGCACACATTGTAGCAATTTCCGAACGTTTTCCATGACAATCGTCGTAAGCGAATGCGAAAATAAGGTTTTCTTTATTCGTTCGTCAACTTCAAGGTCGCACATCCGTCATAAACCGTCCGCATCCCTTCGTTAATTTGACATAAGCACGTGGCTACAACGTTCTTTGTCAACCCCAACCAGCATCGAATCGCAGTGAACCCGCTCCTTCGAGGAGGCAATGCCGTCGTCACTCGTCACGGAGGCACGTATGTAGGCATTGTATACTTGCTGTGCTTCCTGAGGCGGACGAGAGAGGACTGTATCCGCAAAAGGCGTGTGCCAACTCATTTTTACGACTGTATTGCATAGCTGGCGATGAAAAGTCTCCAGAAAAGGACGGCCAAATCTAACCGTTTATGGATCCTCCACTCTGGGTCTGAGACGGAGACGCGGGTCGGCTATTGTGTGGTTCACTGCTTAAAATTCAAGGTGTATCAATATCAAATCCAATTTGCATGCTGATCTTGCTGGCAGCCGCCTACACGGGGGGCGGTCTATAATTTCTCTCTCAAAGTGCCATCGAAATTCGGTAGCTGTCGGCATGGAATATTCGATGAGAGGTACGGCGTCAACCGCTGGATTGATGAAGGAGGCCCAGAAATCCCTCGCTCATCAATGATGTACGTCTTTATCTTCCACGCGGAGTACGGATCAAATGTCATATGTCTGGTGACCTCGATGGCGGCGTAATTCTGTGTAAATTGACCCCGGTTCACTGCAAAGGGTATTTCCATTCACGTTCCAATTTGTGGACTGGTGGGATTTGCAAAAGAAAAGAAAGGGCTGGCAGGGGCAAAAGCTTAAAAGATGATGACTTTGAAAGTGACCCTAACTCATGCAACAGCATTATCTGCGAGAATATGAACATCACGTACTCGAGCTCCATGAAGGCAAGTTCTTATCATTCAGCCCATGGCATTAGCAAGTTTTTTTTTCAGATTTTTGATATAGAAAAGGTTCACTTTTGAATACTGAAAGAAAAATAACGACTTTGGAAGGCCAACGAATAGCCAATTAGGCAAAAGAAAAAAACATTTATTCGTCTTTGATGTGGCAAGCACCTGCCGACACCATCGGTTACTACGACGCGCCGAAATAAATAATTCATCGTGCACATTAATTTTAAGCCTTAATCCTGTCCGCGAAGATGTCGGTAAACAAAACTTGGACACTTCTAAAGGATGTCATGGGTGAAGAGTCAGAGAGTGCTGATGTTTACACATATTTTGCAGAAATAAAGTTGAATGTTCTGGTTCACGGTGAACTTCTTGGCTAGTCGACCGATAGTTATGATGTTTTACACAGCCCTACTTCCGATTAAGGATCGGTCATAGTGCCTGGTTACATCAGAGAGTACGCAATTGAAATCGTTAAGCTTGATTCTACCAGCAGTCAGACTTGTAGAAAATAAGTTATGATTTGCGGCTTCGTTTCACTGACTTATCGTAACGTGCAAACGGATGCATTTAAATGAGAGGATAAAGCCATACAATACATGCAAAAAAAAAACTATATTTCCTGAATTACCACCATTCACCAAGTGCCACCCTCCGTTGTTCATACATAAGTCATAAAATTGTTGTTCTCCTTAGTCTTAAGGCAATTTCGATAGAAATCAAGTCTCAACTAGTCGCATGTCGAGAAGAGTTTGAGGTCCTTAGTACACTACACACCCAAAATTAGGAAAGAAAAGATGGAACAATCTAACCTCCTGTCAGACCAGTCGGATGCTGTGGGTATAGTTTAATAATGCAAAAACTGGAAAACTCCCTTATGCTGCAAGAAGTTTTTCGGGAAATTAGTTGAAGCACTGACTAGCCATAATGATGTGAAGTATCATGAAATGAAAAACCGATCACCAGAAAAAGTCTCTATTATCTGGCAGTACAATGTAATATTGTGTTACATAATTCGAATAATTTTGTTGCGCGTGGTGCTCAGGGATGGCATTGGTTTTGGCCATCATAGGCCCTACCTTCTCGAAATATGGTACTTAGCCGACAGTCGAAATTGCATGACGTGATTTTCCGTAAGAGAGGACGTTTTCTCATACAATGGAGACAAATTGTGAGGAAATATTCAATTAAACTCCGTATAAAAATAGTAAAATTGATTTTATGCTCTTCTTTGGGTTATACATTTATAGGATACAGCTTTATACTATATATACTTTACTACTTCTTAAATTAACGTATTATAAGATTATAAACAATTTTCTTTTTACAAACTGCCTGCTCTGTTCAGCAATTTTTCCGAAATGTTGTTTTAAAATTCTAGTTTCCGAAATATATTATCTGAAGCGAAGTTTTCATTATTTCCCGACTTACAAATTGAGTTTGAGTATAATCTATCATACTTATTATGTGATTTGTGCTAATTTTAATCTGCGAAAAACGTTTGACAACATATTTTAAAAATAAGACTCGAGAATCTATTACTTTGTATTCTGTGTGTTATGGGAGTACCTTGTTTTTTTTTTGTTTCAAAATGGCAACTGAGACAAAAACGTAATGATAATGACAAAAATGTCACGCTCTAATAATACCAATTATTTTTAGATCAAATTCATATTTGTCGCTCGATTATCACATTTGTGAAACAATAAAATGCACACTATTCAATTTTGTGCAATGACTTGCCACTTTTCCGACTAGATCTGTTTGAGAACCCTGAGACAGCCTATGCCGGAAACATGCTTAGTTGCAAGCAATGCCGCCCGATGGGAATGCTTTTCGTCACAAATGTGAGCGTTCTCTTTTGTGCCTTCCTTCAAACCGATGAATTAATTTGAAATTATCATAAAAACAGTTGCAAAAGCTAAGTGAACGAATTTCGTGAAATATGGCTTAAAAAACATCCCATTCAATCAATTTCATCCTGCTCGCCAGACTCCCGCGTAGGATCACGAGTTCACGTCCGTCGCAGACTGTATTGCAAGTGTTATGAAAATCGGGAGAAATGTTTGCAACAATGCGAGAACATTTTTCTCTTACAACTTACCTAACACAGACATTCCGAACAACGCAGTTAGTAACTAGAAACGCACTTTTTAAATGTAATCTTAAAAACATCAATTCATCGGGTTCTCTTACGAAAGATTACCAAATCGTGTCTTTGTGATCAGCGTTGTGCCATACCACACCATCATGCAATATGTATATTGTTACTAAATTAATTGTTCAGCCGGATCGAAAAGTTATCTTTGGGGTGCATTAATAGGTGTGCCCGAGCACTTCGTCATTATCATTAAAAAAATACGTCACACATTGGAGGACCTCAAGTTTCACTGTTCACAGTTTCACTTCACTTCACTGTTCTGGGTGTTCAACTGATGAATATTTTCATTTCGAATAAACATCAAGTCAAAATACACTCGAATATCTTGCCAAAACAGTATTGATAGCCAAGCGGCCATCAAAGCTGTTGCCACCTTTTTTCACATATGGTCATAAGATGGCCAGCTCAAAAACTGCGCATCCCAATAAAAACAGTAAAGACCAATTTATCTACGGACTCTCCTGAAAAGCTAGCCTCAAATGGCCAGATCCAGAAAAACCAGAGCCGATTCAAATCACAAAACTCCTTCGGCAAACTCGACATTTTATAGCCGCTATTATCACACGCCGCAGAACTAAGAAAACCCTCACTACAGACACATTGGCGCAGTTGCTATCGTGTAGCTAACGCATTTCATTTGTGCCAGCTCTTGGAAGAACCTTCTTCAATACTCTTGATGGAATTTCTACGTGGGATATTAAAGAACAAAGGTCCGTCTTAAAACTAAGTTTGGATTTAGAGGTCTCTCTATAAAACATTTAACATGCAAGGTTCAAGAGCTGTAAAATGGCACTATTTAGGCTTTCGCCGAATCACCACGCCTACCTAGTTATCAGGCACATTCCATACTTGGTCTTTGGGCGTAATTTTTCTAGTCATAATAGTGGTTTTGGACTGCAGTGCTTTTAACCTAAAAATATCATAATACTGAATTATATTGGCTTAGAAGAATTGTTCTGCTTTATTAGGGTACGTCCTGTACGTATCCAATTACAAACAATCTGGATTAAACTGACCTCCTTAGAATTGAAATGTACATGCAAGCAAACTTGAAGCAACAATCACCTTCCCCTTGAAGGCATACATTTCTGGATGTTGTCACCCACAATTTCAAGTAAGGTATACCTCCAATTTCAATTCACCCACATTGCTTACACCACCCGTGCATTAAATTTGTAATTAATCCATTCGAAACTTTTCACATAAAATTAATCTCATTAATCCTCAAATTCATACATTTTCATACCCAACTACAGTGCATTTCAAACCGCAAACACTCTTCCACAGTTCCAAGTGGCAATCACCGCCAGTCATCAGTTCTTCACATAAAAAAGTCCTCAATCAACTATGAAATTGAAAAAGAGAGGTTTTCAAAGGATTTGAAACAGCCATCCATAAAATTGATTTCAATATTTTCTTTTTTGCTTTGCTTTCGTTGAGTACCTGTTGTGGTTAGAGTAGAACACGGCTAAATGATTTTTACAATTTCTCCTATTGAGCTTGAGTGCAGGTGGGTTCAAGTGAGCTGTGACATGCGAGAAAGAGTAGAGCTTTACGGTTTGAAGAGATGGCATTTTGGAAGTGTGAATGTGTGGACTTCAAATGTAAAATTGATTAATATCTTTCTAACCGGTCTTGACATTAAACGAAATGAGAAGTATAGCAGATTCAGGGTGTGCTGACATCCTTGTGATGGACATAAAATTGCAGTTTTAACGTTCATATTTGAACGTTGAATGAATAATATAATTGGTACACTGGTTTGGAAATGGATTTGGTCAATTAATCCCTATATATTTCAAATTGTTGCAATATAGACATTTTAGACGGACTTTTCTTATGCAGAATAATAGACAGAGAGCCAAGACGGCGTTCTAACCGAGGCTTTCTCACACCAACGTGTAATTTCAATTGTGACCTTAGCCTTGAATGTTTTACTACCATGACTTTTAATAAAACCATACAGATTCTTAGGATTGCCTCCTTCACTTTACTGAGGCTGGGCATACGCAGAATGCATGTGTATCTTAGTAGAGCCTGAGCAATTGCTGCCTTCTACCGACGACGGTCCTGGGCAATTGTTTCCAGTCATCATGACCAAGCTGACCTACATCCGCGATGACTTAATCTCCTTTTCGACTCAGGCGGCTCGGATTCGAAGACCCTCTTAGCTTTATAGTTGGTGTCCATGAGCTCGATCTGGCCAAGCCAGTGTAGTCGATGGATTTTTGGCTTCCAGACTATATCCACATCCTGGTACAGGTGGTCTTCTCCTTCACTCATCTTACTAGCCAAGAGAACCAATTGTCAGACATAGACTTTTTTTTCGAAGTCAGCAAGAACCAGGTAGGCAGTTTGGCTTATCGTCCAGCTTTCAGCCCCATAAAGCAGGACTGGCACAAAAAAGTCTTGTAGAACATGTCTTAAGTCCTTTGAGTCAGTTTTGCTCCCAGTCGTTTCAACAGACTGCAGTAACATCGATTGCCAAGGGTGTTTCTACGTCGAATCTGCAATGTGATGTCATTTGTGGAGTTCAGGACTTTTATTAGCATGCCTACTTCCTTGCTACTAAAACCAGTCAATGATCTTCTCTGTTTGCTCAGCGTTGACCATAAGGCCTACGCTGTTGCTCAAATACTCATGCATAGACATCTAACTCTGGGTTCATCCAAAACCTCATTTTCTCATTTTCCTGATGAAGCGCTAAGCGGAGGAGAAGGATAGGAGATTGTTAGAGAATCTGATAGTTCATATGCCTTTGCTGCGATGCTGGCTTTGTATCGGAGTGCACTGGAATCCAAGGACAGTTTGTTCATCAAAAAATATCTCCCTGACGCCTTTTCTGCACACCATGACCAGCTTCGATGCCTCACATTGGTGTGTTCACTGTTATGGCTTTCATTGACTCTTGTCCGCTGTCTTGTGAACTCATAACAGGATTGGTACTTCCTTATTGCAGCCTCGTCTTTTTAAGAAAAACTCTGCATTTGTGTAAAAACGAAAAAAAAATTAAGAATACAAGTACTTCTGAATCCACGATGTCTTCTTTAAACAGACACATAGTTATTTAAAGCCAAACAAGGCCGTGTAGTTTTGTAATGGTAATGGGCAGTGCCACCGTCCAAAGTGAATCTAGCTTTCACAGCAACTACTTACGATTGTACACACGTCTTTGTGGATTCACCATTTTTTCTTAACACTTTGCTAGAAATTTTTATTGACTAAGACACCAGTAAAGGCGATGCAATGACTTTATGAACGTCGAAGCGTCTTTTTTTTGTACAACATCATCTGTTGACACATATTGTAGCATACTTTGTTTCACTATCCATATAATTTATAAATATTCAAGACTACGTATTTAAGAGACCTCAAACTCCACAGCTATCCACAGACGTGTTTGAAAGACTCTGTGAGAGTATATAACGAAAGCACGTAAGTGAATAATTGGTCCGAAAAGACGGCATACAAAATCATATAAAAAAACAAGAGACGTAGAAGTCAGGTATCTGTGACTAATATCACTATGTCATGAATTCCTTTTGACTCAAAGTATATTACTCTAGACACCACTTTGTTCCAAATACATTAGTATTTGCCACTCCGTCCTCTTAAACCATTGCGCAGAAAAGTATACTCCTACTGCGTGCTTCTGGAAGTTTCCTTTACTGCTTCCAGTCACTTTTCAGCGGCAGGCCCTTCGAAGGTCTTCCTTCGAAGGATCAGAATGATTCGCTTATTCTATATTCGGAGAAGATCGTTATCTTCCTGTCCGACATTAAATTAAATGTCCTTCCTGTTGAAATTTCATCCTGGTAGGACTTTCTACTATCTAACTGCGGCTTGTTACGATATGTATTCTAAATTGACAATTCGGTTTGAAGCTTGACATAGATGGAGTCATGCCAAAGTCGGACACCGAATTGTATATTCTGATACCTTAGAGCCGTTCCGTTCGTCCTGCTCCTAGAAGTCCTTCATCCACCACATGAGATTCGTTAACATTACATTCCCTTAATTTTTTCCCTCATTGATAAATAAATAAATTGAATCCAATCGAAAGTCGCTTAGACTCTGATCCCAGCCTCGTCAAGAAACTCTTTGACAGTTGATGGAAAATCTATTTCTTGTCCCATTACAGCTTGTCACAACTGGTCCTAGCTGTTAACCCCTATTCAAAAAGACGATTTAAGTTTTTTTTCTCTCTCTTCGCTTCCTTTGAAAAGATCCAACGACAATTGACGTAAATTAAATTACATCTCCGAATGGCTCCCACCCCCACGGGCAGTATCTTGAAATCCCCAGATCAGGTGTTCATCCATCTCTGCCGTTCCCATCCCCAACTGCTCAAGCGTGAATTTGCACTCATAAATACTGAAAAGGTTTATTCCTTTCCCACAGTTGAATGTAGCATTCCATTGTTGTCGCTCCTGGCACGGGGACACAACACACAACTCATTCTTCAGCGCTCTAAGCTCGATGGCATCGTCTCATGCCACATATTACGCACACAATTCCAATTGAATTGAATCGGGGATTCTCATTCAGATTTGGGGATTTAATAATCGAAAATTGCCCCTGAGGTAGTGGCGTGTGTAGAACCCGCCCCATTTTTCGGGCGGAGGAAGAGTCAAATTGAGCATTGCCTGGGAAATGGAAAATTCCAATTGTGCTGAAGGAATTTTCTCTATTACCAAGCATTCTGGCATTTGTTAGGCGAGTGGATGGCTGTGTGCGAGTACGTGTGCATGCGAGACATGTGATTCAGTGAGATTGCTCCAAGTGAAGAATGAGTGCGGAGGGCGAGAGATGATTGGCACTAGTCTAGCTCGTATCTCTTGCAGGACTACTCCGAGGTGATGATTTTGAAATGACAGCAACGGAGAGAGTGTGGGAATACCTACGAGGGTGGACGGCGAGAAGTAATGAGATACTATTTTCATTTGTCCTTCTACTGAACATGATTGCATGAGGGTAGCCGGTGCGTTGAATGGACTTCTGTTAACACAAGGAGCGTAACCTAATTGGATGGCATTGGTTTACATCGACGACGGAATTGACAAAGAAATTGAAATTGAGACGGAGTTACTCAAGTGGACGGTTTTAAGTGTTCTATTCACTTGGAAGACAGGATAAACATTTTTTTTGTAACCTTGACAATTTCAGCTTTTTAATCGTATGTTTGTATTTCTTCATTGTGAAAACTTACGTCTTGTGTTGTGGCTTTTTTCACATCATTTCTATGATTTTGCAGCTTGACTTAAATGCCAACATCCCGCAGTTCAGTACTTATTGATCCGCACTCGTAGTTCCAGCAACACCTCGATTGGTCATTAAAACGGTAACCTTGGTACCTAACTTTGAGATTGCGTTCGATTATGTTTTCCCTTTCGATTCGAATGTTTGACGGTCTTTAAGAGCAAAAGTGTTGACCTATTTGTTGAACAAAATCCATACCACACCTTGTCTGAACAAATAATATTTGCAGTATAGTTTTAGGCGATGTAACCCTTATACATATCTTGTTTATCGCCTTCGCGTCAATCGTGTTTAGTTGATGTTAACTTAAAGTTGTATTCGCTTTTATTTCAAACAACCTGAGAGTGAGAGTGTCCGTACAAATTGTCAATCTTCACGTCCTGCTTTATGTGATAAGATAACAATTTAGCGTGCTTCAAAAATGCCGTGGGGACAAAAAATACATCCGAGAACTAAGTCCCATTGTCTTTCGAGAGACATGGCCCAAGGCATGCTTCGAGGGGTGCCTTGAATTGTGCATAACCAAACAACAATCTCACTGTGCCGTATGCTTGCTCTAGTGGTGAATAGCTTTACTGCCTGTTGTAAGGCATGCCTGAAGGTGGTCTCCCCCCTTGGTCTTAAAATTTGGTTTCCATTCCTTTGACTAGCACCTCCATCGTCCTTTTAATATCACGATTATTCGTTCAGGTAATGTTATCGCTACAGACTGCTGACTGGTTTTCCAAGAGTAGAAATATATGCAAAAAGAACTATGAATATTTTGGCTGTGACATAGTACAGAGGTGCACTTTCCCTGCTGACTTGCCTGCTGTGCAACCATACAAACCTCCAATTTTTAAAAGAAGGCTGTCCAGGCACATTGTGGGTTAAGCGGTATTGCGAGTCTAGCAGCATGAATGCTTATGGGCCAGTGCCCTGTGCTTGCAGCCACGACTCTATTTTGGAGCTTTTTATACTAAGGAGGTCTTTAGTTCTACTTTTCGAGTAAGACGGCCAATTTTTCCTAGAGATTTTGTACTTAGATGACCTAGTCCATCTTCTACTAGCTAAGGATAGGAAGTGCTGGTATATGATGTATTTGATTGAGGGACCCACCAACTGAGTAGGGGCACAACGCAAGCTAATTGCTTGCCCAGTTCGTCGGTCATCTCGTTTCCCTCTATTTTTGAGGATGTTCTTGCTGAAATGATATCCCTTATGGGTACTTGGCTGTCGTTGTAGATCGCAGTTCTCTCATAAGAGCAGCTGCTGCTGAAAAGCTTACACTCCTCCCTCATCGCTAGTTTTCAACCAGTAAGATACTTGAGTAAACTAGGAGGAACTTGATGAAACTTTGACACTCGAGAAGAATCATACAGGGGTCGGCCATAGGCATTCCGGTATCCCACTACTCACGAGAGAGGATACAACGACTGGATGGCACAGTTGGTTGAGTCCTTTTTATCACAATGAACCATTCAATCAATCATCTAAGTGTGCTGGAAATTTAGCTCGAAGCCTACCGCCTAACCTTACCTATGAAGATGGATAAATTGTTTTGAAAAAATAATAAGTGGCGTTGCTGAGGAAAGCTTGCTCTACCGTCGTGTAAACAGTGTGTTAACGACAGACTGATCAAAGTCGCAGTAAATCTGTCTTTAAGTTCCTAGACCATCATCTGGAATCCCACATGATCCAGCTGGACATTTTGCAATGCATTATACTCTTATGCTGTAACAAGTTCTTACCTCGAGTCGTCACTGTTAATGAAACGTGCATACACTATAATGTGCCAGAGACAGAGCGAATACCAAACGTATAGATTGAACAAGCTCCGAAGAAAGCAAAGACAATCCAATTGGGCTTGTATCTTGGCCCATCGCACTTCTCTTCGTAAATAATTAACACCAGCTTACTTTGGCAATACATCCTACCTTACTTTTCCAGCATGCAATACCATTCGGCCTAAATTCTTCGACGTACATCATGACTACAGACCGAGAGGATTGAAAAGATTCATCTTGCCTGTACACTCAAAGCAGTCTAAGGAAGGTCACGTTGAGCGATTGAACACCAATGCTCCGGCTAGGAAAGTCTTCGACTCCAACAACGCGGTAAAGGCAGACCAAGCCTACGGTGGCGCACGCACCTTGAAGGGGACCTAAATAGTTTGAACGTGCGTGGAGAGGCATGTTGGCTGAGGCCCAGGTCCACCCCGAACTGTAGCGCGAACCAAAGAAGAAGGAAGAAGAAGAAACTTCACCATAGATGTAAGCAAAGGTAACCACATCTTTTCAACTACGTAATACAATGAGGAACTGCTAAAAACCATTTTCCGGTCGCAAATGGCCAAGATCACAACAGCTTCGTTCATCTCCCTTGACGCATTGAAATACTCAAACTATCCGCCACCAAATTCATTTCCTGATTGAATTGAAACCCACATCAAATCTCCAAGCCAAAAATAACCCAGATTGTTCTTTGTACACCTCTTATCAGAAATATTGAATTGGGAATCTTGAGTGCGCCGCAAAAGAAAAGAAACTCGTTAGCAAATGCGAAACCTTTCTCAAAACGATTCATCCTTCGAGACGTCTCTTAGCACAATTGGCTATTTGGTCAAGGATCGCACTCAACTAGGTCTCTTAACTTTAACGGGCACTTTATCGAGAAAGAAAAGGGTTCTAAATTTAATGCGCCCCTTAACCTAATTGAGGTTTCCCATCAAACGCATTACACAGCCCTCCTCACACACACGCCCGAACACCACGATTAAATGCAATACCCATCGCGTCTACTTTTTAATTCATCACAGGCCACCCACCAGCCACCAGCCCGAGGAATGAGCGAAAGGATATGACAATATAAATTCCTCTGTGAAATGAATTCCATCAGGAATCGCAACCCCCATCAGCAGCGACCGCACCACCCACTCATACCTTTATTGACGCCATCTTTGTTGGCCATCATTAAGGAGGATTTTTTTTTCCTTCGCTCCCCTCTTCTCTCGAGGACACCTGGCATACCAACGTCCGCCACTTGAAGAAGGAATATTGGAATTTTATTATAACAGGAAAATACATACACTGCCGGTGTGGTGTGTGTGGCACGGGGAGGTGGGGGCGGATACTGTCCCTAAATACCTTCCACCTATTTTCATATTCAGGTTAGCAAACTCGCCTTGAAGGTTGCTTCCGTTTTTTTGTTTTTTGCTGGTCCCGTTCACTCTCACGTCGTCTGTCTCCTTCGTTGATTATGCGAAATAACGATGTTTAACATTATCATAATATTTTATGATTTCATAAAGGTATCCTTTTGTGAATGGGGCCGGCGGAGAAAAAAGGAAGGAAATCACCGGTGTTCGGGAGGCGGTTAGGTCTAAAATTTTATATCAAATTGATTTACATATGTACATGTGGGATGGGGCATGGGGCAGGGGACAGGGCTTCCTTGTGGGTTCAGGAGAGGAGGGAGGCGTTTTTATCGTTTTGGTGGTGCGGAAGGAAGATGGAGCAAATAAAACGAGAATCCTTGTTTGCTTGAATGGAGTGACAAATTGAAATTCTCCCGCGCAGCCCCCGTCGAGGAGGACGCGACGTAAGCTGATGGTGGGCTTATTTATTTAAATGAATTAATTATGAAGTCGTTTAAAGGGTTTCCGGCCGTTTTTTCTTTCTTCTTTTTCTGTTTGCGCTAATTTGAATTTACTCCTGATTATGCGCATGAAAGTGGATTACAAGGATGTTAATGAATTTCTGAGAGAAATCTTACAAAACACAATCGTCGTCACAATCACGTGTCAGCCTAGGCGCAGATAAAGACTAATCGGCTTGTGGGCTTCGCAGGTGTTTGGTTGTGGCTGAAATTGGGCCTGTTGCCTCTGTGTCTGAAGACGATGAAATGTGTTAAATGCAGGTGCAGGATTCTTAAATTTGAGCGTCACTTGCTGGTTTTGTTTGAGTGGCAATTGATTTTTCCTAATTTCCTTTAAGCTCAGATGGATGAGGATGGGATGAGAACTTATTTGGCCTGCATTTTCTCACACTATGTTCGCCATGACTTAATTCAGAACTCGAGCACTATACATCTTCCTTATCCAACAGTCGCTTAGGAGAAAGAGCTGCACAATCAAATAAGATGTATTGCTCCAATTTTCAATTGGGCGCCAATCAATGGCTTCACTATTAATTCTAAGCACAGCTCTGGTATTCTGACTGATCTGACTGTCATCAGGCTAAATTTCTTCGTACAACATTCGAAAGGAAACTTTGTTGGAAATCATCTTCGAAAAACAGCCAGAAATTGCTTTTTCCGTTTGCAAATGTACACTTGTATCGAATTGGAGACAGCAGCCGACAGCTCTATATACTCCAACGTAGTATAATCCATCTGTACAGGGTCGTTCCATGGAGGTAAGCCCTGCAAAAATTCGCATTCAGTCAAAGACGGTGATGTGCATTAGTATAACGGGGGCTTTAAACACTTACAGCATCTACACAAAAGGTCTTACATCCAATCTCTGTCGGCTGAGTCAAGTCAGTTCAATAATTTTAAATTTAGAACTTTTGTGTATGTTACTTTATATAAATTGCTAATGTTACCGCTGATTACAAGCCCATAACCCGCTCCGACGAACATTCCTCGGCAGCTATTGCTGCTTCTAAAAACACAATAAACATTTACACCGAAGGTTTCGAGCGGTAGGAAGGCGTTATTGCTGGTATGTGAATAGCAGGACAAAATCTATTTTAAACTGCACAAAAGAAGCATCTGATGATATTTAGTGTAAACAATACTCATATTAATAGGTATCTAAACAGGTAGGAAGTGCTTAAGGTACTTAAAAGTAACACATATGGCACTCAATCGAATTCTCTGCAGAGGCTCTGCAAAACAACGTCGCAGTTCTCTGGTATAGGTTAATGGGTTTATTCATCCCTCAAAATCAAGATTTCCTAAACCCTACATAACATAGCTAAAGCCATGTGATGGCCTCTGAGGTTTTGGGTAAAATGCACAACGTCGTAGGTTTGATCCCTGGTCTGAGCGACAAAAAATCAATTTCACTACCCGTCCTTCGAGTAGGTCCCATCCAAGCGCGGGCTCTCTATGGGCTGTAGCGCCACCCGTATCTTGTTATTATTATTATATAACGCAGCAGAACTCTGGAGCATCTCTTTTTGTCCGACATAAAACTCAAGGTCAACCCTTCCATAAAACATTATATGCTGTGGCCACCGTGAAACGAGATCAATAAGTCTACTTATGTCCAAGCTGTATCCACCCCCTAACTGAATTACAGATTAAAATTTTTTGGTTCACGTTTCAGTCTGTACTAAAGTTGCCTGCCTACTAAGTACTCTTGACGTTCTGGTATAGTCATCTTGGATTTTGCTATGCATACAAGTGTTTCGGCATTTCCTACTCTTGCCCAAAACATTGTTGTTCATATGGTCACTGTGAACCAGTAAATTAAGTCAACTTTTTAATTACTGTACAGTCCATGGAAGTAGCGCCTTCGGTCCATTTCTCGCCCACACACCTTCTGTAAAGACTTAGAGACAGAAATGGCTATCTACTCATCGTTCAGCTTTCGCATCGGCTTAACCCGGCAGGCGGACTAAATATTTTCTAAAGGATGGTCCTTTGAGTGAGAAGTTTTGAGTTGACGAAGCAGCTGTGGGGATCGGCTCTTCTTTTCATCCGATACACACAGTGGTTGTCATTCCTTATGCACCCAGATGACAAAACCAATACTTTCCAACTTAAAAAAGGTCTGAAAATTAAAAAAATACCTTCCCCTACTTAGGACTTGAGAGCTCATCATTAATGCCTTTCGAGATAGCTAGTGAGAAGAATTTTTTTGTTGAGGTTGGGGGCTACTCCGAAAAAGACCTTGGGTTCCAGAGAGTGCTAATTGCGTGACTTAGTGAGACACGTACAGAGGGTAATCTGTTCCTACATATGGTTGTCTGAATTTGAGACGAGACAGGGTAAGTGTATTCCTGACGAGTTTGCCTTGCTTACTTAACTTTGGAGGATAAAAATGTAGCCATACAAATGCCGTCTTGCCACGTGGATATCGGAATCTATTGGCTCTTTCCTTTGAGACTAAAGTCTGTATCGGAACGGCGCGTTCGGTCTCTGTCAGGCTTCGCTAAGCAATTTACGAGAATGTTTTGTCAAAGCAAGCAACCTTAGTTTTCTATAACAAAATGAACGCGCGCCTTTGAAAAGTCGAATGTTCTGAAGAGCAAATTCCAAGGAAAATATGGAATCAATTTGAACAAAATCCCTATCAAATTAATTACTTTCACCAATAGTCACGTCAGTTTGAAAAAAACTTAAACTCAGAAATACATCTAAAAAAATTAAGTACAACCTAGAACTGTGTGCTCTGGCTTACGATATACGGTCTGTGAAGTTGCAGGCCGACATTTTAACTGATACAAGTGATTCAGGAGTAATCTACTTAAAACGTTAATGTCGGAGCGTCCGAAGCCGCCGTTGAGACTAATAGCCAATGAAGCATCAACTCCACATAGTTCTTGAAATGATTGCAGACAAAACAGTTTAAAAATGCATTGCTCATGACATTTACAGCATGGTTTAGTAGCTACATTTCATAACGAAATGTTTTTGAGTTTGAAAAGAATAAAGACCCTTAAACTCTGAACGATGAATTTTGATTTCTTTATTTATTCGCCATTGCTTCAGGTGCTTTCATCTTTTCTATTTTGATGGCAAAAATAAAGACCACATTTAAAATGAACATACCAGGTGAGACATCAACTCTGAATTTGCGAATTAATTTTGCACAATGGCATATGATTACCATGCGACCCCGAGGCCCAGTCGCAGGTTACCTATTCTGACTCATTCGAAATGGCAAACGCAATTTCGCCTGAAGAATTCATAACAACGTCGAGCACTTAAGAGCACGCCAGACTAATCCTAAAATCAAAATGGAATTGCAGAATATTTGTACACTGTAACATCAAATCCTCTTACTCTGCGGGATTACTTTTACAATGTACTCGACCAGCGACGGCAGTGTTGTCTGGAAAATGCTCAGCCATTCGCAAGTGTTTTGTTTTTAAAATACATGCACACACATGCGAGGTTATCTGCGTTGTTTGATTACACTTACTCTGAGTACATTTTCGTTTTTATCTTATCAAAGGAGAGCTTGTGGTGGCTGATTGTATAAAGCCCCAGCTGGACTGCTTTAGTCTGATGCTATCGTAAATTTTGTAGCTCGGGGTTAGAACATTAGTTACTCCTATACCCTCTGCCAATAGTTTGTGGTTTCTAAATCCCTCCACACACACTCGGTGGGGATACAAATATTTTAATGAACTTGTTTGACCGAAAAAATAAACAACACTAGTCTATGAAGGTCAGGTTTGTGGTTTCTGCGTTCTCTGGAACAAAGGGACCATATGTTTAATTTCAAAGAACCGATAAGGATATTTGTTATACTCGCTCGTTTTGTTGGAGGGTTGTAGCAAACTATGAAGTGTCATTTGAGATTGATACGATGTACGTTATTTTGCATTGAATCAAAGCAACCTTAGACCCTTTTGGTCATTTTTAAAGGTTTTGTCGGTTCTTACAAATTAATGAATGATTCAAGGGTCGGCTAAAATCGAATTTGGTTAATTTGGGTTTCCGTCCGGAACAAAGAAAAAACTGTTCTCGTACAATAGGTTAGGTTAGGTAATTAGATTGCTAGCGAAATCGCCACAACAAGGCGTATTAACTTTGCTTTCACTGGGAACCCGAGACCACTTGGGGAGGTTTTCCAGCTTTTCATAGACAAGCAGTGCCGAGTTGTAACTTCAGGTAGAGATCCAGGCTAGGCCTTGAGAATTGACTCTACATACACTGCTTCTAACATTCAGCAGGAAAAATTAAAAGGACTTAACTTAGCGCAAGAGTAACATCAATAAAAGAAAGAAAGCAAAAGAGTAGTGACAAGTTGTACACAGAGTGGGCATACACCACAACTTCATGTTGTGACTTTTTTAATTAATTATCCAGCCTGCAGCGTTGCAATCTTTTCTTCTTTTCTTATTCTTCTTTGTTTAGCGCTACAATCTGGAGTAAACCTGGGCCTTAGCTAGGAAGCATCTCCAGCCAGCGCGATGTTTCGCCAGCTACCTCCAGCAGCGCACATCAAGTTGGTTAAGATCCTCCACTTGTGAGCGCCATCTCGTTCGAAGACGTCCTCTGTTTCGTTGTCCCAATGGCTCGGAAGCGAAGACTCTTCGGGCCGGATCTGTGGTGTCCATTGGCTCTACATTACAAAGCCACCTTGGCGTTGGATCCGAAGATGCCTAACTAGATGCATGCTGCTGTACAGCACGTACAGTTCGTGGTTAAATCGTCTCCTCCAGACGCCATCAACGCAAACAACACCAAGGGTCACAAGCAGGAACTGTCTCTCAAAACAACCAAGAGCTTTCAACTGCGTCCAGGGGATGATCAGAGTGTTATATAAAGTCAGCATGTTGTTTCGAGAGATGGCTCTGTTACTCGTTTACCTCTCGGCCCCAAAGAGACAGCGAGTAATTCTGCGCTTGATATTGGTACTGGTACTTCTGCGTACTCCAGGGCCCCGGTTGACGAAGTCCTTGACTACTTCAAAGTTTCTGCAGGCCAATATGAAGCTCTGTCCGAGACGTGGATGTTTTGCGTCTTTTTGTGATAACAGCTTGTACTTTGTATCTCCTTGATTTGCCGCTCAATGCCAGCAAAAGCCTCATTGACGGCTCGTTGTGTTCGTCCAATCATGTAAATGTCACCCGCATAAGAAAGCAATTGAACTTTTCGGAGATCATGTCTCTGGTGTGACGTTTGAGCTTCGCACGATCATCTTAAGTATAATAATTAACACGCTGAAGAAGCATGACAGCGTGTCGACTTGTCATGGACTTATGGTCTCGGTGACCTCCTTACCGACCTTGATGGAGCAGCAACAGTTCTCCGTCGTAATCCTACACAACCTGACGAGTTTTGCAGGAATGCCGAAACTAAACATTGTGCTCGGCCTTGAAGTCGACGAATAGGTTGTGGGTATCAATCTGCATCTCTTGAGCCTTTGCTAAGATCTGCAGTAGTGTTAAGGTTCGGTCGATGGTGGTCTTTCCCGGCCTGAAACCGCCGGCGGTTTTAGGCGTTCACACAAAACGGCAGAGAGAATCTTGTACGCGATGTTGAGGAGACTGATCCCGCAACATCTGGTACAGTGAAAGGGGTTTCCTTTCTTGTCGATCACACCATCTATAACTTATTAAAAAATGATTTTGATCCGTCGATTAATGCCGTCATTTATATGTGATTGATTTTGTTCACCAATGGCGAACTTTCGATCTCCTTACAGCTTATTATTGTTTTATTTTTTTCAAGCTAAACGCTGACGTTACGTACCGGTATGTCTGTGATGTTCGATGATGTTCAAACCAGGGCCTCAGCCAACAAGCCTCTCTAGCTGGCACGATCCTTAGCCAGCTGCCTCTAATTTTGCACTCAAAGCTGGTTGAGGTCCTTCTCCACTTGTGTGCGCCATCGGCATCGTCGTCGTCCCACTGGTTCGGAGTCGAAGACTCTTTGGGCTGGAGCAGTGTTGTCCATGCGCTCTACATGGTCTCGCCATCTTAGACGTTGAATCCGTAGACGCCTGACTAGACTCATGACGCCGTACAGCCCGTACAGTTCGTGGTTGAATCTTCTTCTCCAGATACCGCAAACAGGACCAAAAATTGTAAGCTCGAAGATACCGAGTGCGTCTTCATCAGCTTTCGAGATAGTCAAGGTTTCCGTGTCATAGAGCAGAACAGGGATGATCAGGTCAAAAAAAAAATTAGCAAAACGAAAAAGTTTGTGAAGGAATGCATCAATGGTTGATTCAAGTAGAAGTTGATGCAACCGTTCAAAGATTTTTGAAACCCATAGCCCACACGTGTCACGATCGCCCCATAATTGTTCTAATAGGGATGTGCCACTTGTTCAGGAAGCATTCAATTAAGGCTGACGGTTAGAAAGAATGATGTGATATATTGCTTGGATAGTGCCGGATAAAATTACGATAATAATACACCTCTTTGAATGCGTCATATTTTCTCTGTTTATGATAGCATACAACTTATTGATCATTTTGGGGAACCATTCAGGCTAATACTGAAGTCATGATATTGTTCTGTAACTGATTTACTTACTTACTTAAGGTGGCGCTACAGTCCGGGGTGGACCTAGGCCTCAATCAACAAGCGTCTCCAGCCAGCTCGATCTTTAGCTATCTGTCTCCAGTTTCGCACGCATAGTTGGTTGAGGTCCCTTTACACTTGCGTGCGCCACCTGAATCGCGGTTTTCCTCTACTGCGCCGTCCCTCGGGGGTGAATTCAAAGACTTTTCGGGCCGAAGCATTGGTTTCCATCCGCTCTACATGACCTAGCCATCTCAATCGTTGGATCTTCACTCTTCTGGCGATGTCGATGTCGCTGAACAGCCCGTAAAGTTCGCCGTTATATCCACTCACCATCTACGCAGACGGGACCGAAAATCACCCGAAGAATTTTACTCTCGAAGCAAACAAGAGCCGCTTCATCCGCTTTTGACAGAGTCCATGCCTCCGCGCCATATAGCAGGACTGGGACGATTAAGGTCTTGTAAAGCGTTACCTTGGTTGTTCGAGAGAGGGCTTTGTTAACCAATTGCTTTCTTAGCCCAAAGAAGCAGCGATTGGCAAGAGTTATTCTTCGTTTGATTTCAGCCTAGTGTCATTGTCTGAGTTGATAGGGGTTCCTAGGTAGTCAAAGTTTTTAACTACCTCAAAGTTATATCTGTCTGCCGTGACGTTCTGACCGAGACGTCGGTGTTGGGTGTCCTTTCTCGTTGACAGCATATATTTGGTCTTACCCTCGTTTACCGTTAAATCCATCTTCGCGGCCTCCGTTGCAATACTCACAAAAGCGCCATTGACATCACGCTGCGTTCTTCCGATAATGACAACATCGTTGGCATATGCGAGTAGTTGGACGGACTTTTTAAAGATTGTTCCTCTGGTGTTGGCGTTTTTTTTTTAACAATTCTTTCAAGAACGATGTTGAAAAAGTCGCATGACAGCGCGTCGCCTTGTCTGAATCCTTTTTTGACATCAAAGGTCTCGGTTAGGTCATTACCGACCTTGATGGAGCAGCGTGCATTCTCCATCGTCATCCTACACAAACGGACGGGTTTGGTAGGGATGCCAAAACTAGACATTGCTCTGTATAGCTCGTCTCTATAAATGCTATCATACCCGGCCTTAAAATCGATGAACAGGTGGTGGGTATCGATGTGTTGCTCCTGGGTTTTCTCCAAAATCTGCCGAAGTGTGAATATTTGGTCGATGGTGGATTTTCCTGGCCTAAAGCCACACTAGTATGGACTGACCAAGTTGTTGACGAATGGCTATAGGCGTTCACACAGTACGGCAGATAAGATCTTGTAGGCGATATTAAGGAGACTTATCCCCAGATAGTTGGCGCAGTCAAAGGGTCTCCTTTCTTGTGGATGGGGCAAACAATGCTGAGGTTCCATTCATCGGGCATGTTTTTACAGATGAGTTGGTGCATGCTCCTTACCAAAGCATCGCCTGCGGCTTTAAAAAGCTCGGCGGGTAGGCCGTCAGCTCCAGCAGCCTTGTTGGATTTCAGTTTAGATATAGCAATCCTCACTTCATCCGGGTCGGGTGGACGGAATTGTTGATCTTCATCGTCCCTTTCATTGGGGTTGAATGGTTCGTTGTGCCTGACAGCGAAATTTGGTTCTTCGTCGCCTTTATACAGTCTACAGAAATGGTTTCTCCATATCCTCAGCATCGACTGTGACTCTACTACGATGTTTCCTTAATCATCCTTACAGTAACTGCAACTGATTTAGTTGATAATGAATGAAACATGGTGAAAAAAAAAACAGATTCTTGCTTAGTGCTCCTAATTTGAGCTTCAGAGGTAATTGATCATTTTGAAGAGTGATGCGACAAAACAATGATCTTGCAAGTTATACTCTATGGCGCTGAGGGGTGGACAGTTCAGAAATCTTTTGATTTCTTATAGAAACGGTTTCCTTAGTTCTGTCGCAAATCCAATTCCGAAATGTGCGGGCTGCACAACGAGAAGGCATTTCCAACGCCTGGTAGTTAGGCCATGTAAAGCACAATGACAATGCAAAGTATTTTCTACTGTCAGCCTTTGTCACAACCGAATGTTGTAAAGTAGCATTTATCGTGATGCAGACTAGTTGCAAGGATCTTCATCAGTCGAGATAGTCCACCAAAAAGCATGCCAGCTGGGGCTTGTTGTCCGAACCCTCTGTCCACCAAAGCCTCAACGAGAATATGACGAATGTGCCTTTTCAATTTAAGAATCTTGCCAAAATATATGAATAAACCTAAATAAAACCAAATGTCACCCTAAATCGAACGGAGCTCCAACTTAAAGCTCGTGCCCGGTCGCGACGTCTTAATTGATGCCATCTTTAAATCGTTAAAAATCAACAAAAGTTAGCTAATCTTCAAGGCATGTCCACACACATCGCACTTTTTATCCTTGAGCTACCTCAACTACGTTCCGCATCCCTAGATCTGGCACAAAACAAGTTAAGTCCCTTATCTAATTCGCATTCAACGCAGATTCGTTGTCGCACCCATTTTCTGGATTCCAGCCAGACACCAGAAAGCAATCAACTTGTTATCACCGCCATTAGAAACGGGTCAGGAATTCCTCCCCTTTGTAATATGCCCAGAACCAGAACCAGACCCAGACCGCCGCCGCAATCCTCATCTAACTGTGCGCATAATTCCCGCCCGCATCGTGGGCACATCAGAAACAGTATGGCAGCTGCCACTATCGCAGTAAATTGAATGTCGTCGCATCAGCAACTCATCTCTCTCTGTTCGAGCAGACACCACACACACATGAAACGAGAAAGCTGCTCATGTTTTCCAAGTGCTGTCTGTGTACTGAGCGTTCGTGCGATTCTTTTTTTTTCTCAACTTGTGACACAAAAAGGAAGTAAACAGGAATAATTTATGCCATTGACGAGGACACGATGACAACCAGCAACTAGCAAGGCAGCAGGCCCATACCCCGGTGTGAGGGGGGGATGCCCCGGTTGTTGACATAAGCGCACACATGTCAGAGTTTTATGAGCAGACATGGGGGTCCTGTCGGCTATAAAAACATCAGCCCCACAAGGACTAAATGACTGTATTATGCGGTCAAACGGAAGGGTGAAGTTTAGAAAACAAGTGAAGTGTAATTGAAAGGATATGGTAAAATATTAATGGCTTTCGGTTTGCCATAAACCGGTCTAGGTTCTTATCCTCCTCCCAGGGAATGTCTCTGAGGGACTCGCTTTGGTCACTGAAGTGAATGAAGATGGTCGTGTTTGGAGCGGGCAACTTCAGTCAGAACTATTTATGGCAACAATGATTTCTGAAATCCTGTGGAAACCCGTGTCCACCGGCGAGTAGTTCTGCCTTCAAAGGCACCCTCACCCAGCACACACTCACCTCACAGCGTCCTCCTCGCACAGAGCCGTTTGAAGTTGAACCGAGGTAGCATCCTACGGCAGCACAGCCACTTCCACGTCGCCAACGAATGCAAGGAGGCGAGAGCCGCTCCGCCTGCCTTCTGTTTTCATACCTCTTCTGGGATGTGACTATGACGACGCAAAACTTAAGATACGCTGCGTCGAGGAATATTCAATTAAATCCTTATGCAGATTAATTCCAAAGGATAAGAGCACGGGACACGGAACGAGCAAGAAGAAAGCGACCAAGTGTGTGCGGGAATAACAAACAAAAACATCAGGCCATCAGCTGAAGGAGACGCCCGAGCGTGTGTGAGTGCCGCGGCCGGGGGGGAATTTAGAAGTCGAGACGTGGTTGGAATAATTTTCATTTCATTTCAGTTGGTAATTGGTCTTATTTCTGAAGAGACTGTCAAGGCGAGAGGAAAAAACATTGCCAGAGTCAAACGTAAGCCTTTTTGATAAATCCCCCTGCAGAGCGGGCGCTGAAGGTGGGTTTCAATTAAATCCTTAGTCATGTACGTTGTCTCAGTTGTGTGGGCGGTCCCTGCGAAAGAAATAAATTCTCGGAGATGAACGTGGACTAATGAACGTTGCATAACTCTGGATGATGGTAACCTGAAGATGCTGCATATTCCAGCTAGTCATTGACGTCAGCTGGTAGTTGGCTCACTACAGCTGCCACACTCGTGTGGGGTTTCACGTGCGCTATAAGATTGAATGGGAGTTTGCGTCAAGGTAGGTGCTTCACGTGCAAGCAAGTTTCTTTCTAAGGATCTCCTCTGAAAGATTCACTTTGACATCGTTCGGTTTTTAAACAGCCACTACTTGTGATTATAAGCATCTTCGTCGGCCACTCATCAAACCCCTCGCAGATAAGCTCAGGGTAAGAGGACATGAGCTCGCTCCTGCTCCTTGTTGAGGTCAAGGTTATCAGCAAGTTTGCTTACAGCATAGGGTTTATAACAGGATTACCTCTCATATAGAGGCAATTACAAAATAGATGAATATGCAATTAGCACAAGAGACATGGCTTTCCTTTAGGGGCGCTGTGTAAAGGTCTGAAATTTAACTGCGCCTCACCCAACAAGTCATATACAGCTGCCCCCACTACGCACTAAATACAAGTTGGCTGAAGTCCTTCTCCATTTGTGTGTGGCATCAGTTTCTTTTGCGTTCTCTATTGCGTAGTCTTGATGTGGAGGCAGACTCTTTGTGTTTACCATAAACAGTATTTTCAAAACTCTCTACATGCTATAGCCGCCATGGACGTTGGATCCGTAGACGACCGCCTAGGTTCTAGGCATTTTGCTCTAGAGTTTATACATTTCGCTGTTTGACTCGTCTGTGTACCATAGTAGACTCTTGGAGTCTAGTTCTGGGCTACCATAAACGCATTTTTCCCTGACCAATATTTCGACCCCAAAAAGCACACCGAAACAATGCTGCCTAACCATAGTGTCTGGCGTTGTACAAAACATGCGTTGTACAATACATCTAGTAGGGATTGAGTTGAGTATACTAAGGTGATCACTTTGGTTATCTGATTTGTACTTATACTCTAGCTGCATTATGATAGTAGCAATCTTCCTGACGAAGATCAGTATGAGGGTTAGCCCGACGATAGATTCTAAAGGCACGTGTTATACCATGACAGGTAATACATTCCTCCGGCTTTTACAACATGCTGTTTTAATATTTTAGACCACCACACTGTGTGTGATGATGGGACTTAGCAACATTGTCTACATCCAATGTATAATTTTAAGACCTGCGGTATAGGTGTCTACTTTCCTATAGTACTCTGGTAGCCCGTTCTACGACAGACTTGAGGTGTGAATTCCAATTGAGTCGTTCGTCCAGGATTTCTCCAAATATTTGACTACCCTAGAACAGACTAGAGTGGTGTTATTGATTGTTATGGGTTCAAGGTTAATTCGTAACCTCCTTGAGAGAGGCTCTAGAACTGAATTGCAGTGATTGATGGATAATCCTTATATGTTACACCATTCCACGACTTCTAACTTCATTTGCATTACGATATTATAGAAACCGACCCCTTCTCGGAGGGGAAAGTAATTGGACGACTTGCTACTGATCGCAATTGTGATCGAGTCGTAGTCAATGTTATCGAAAAAACCCTCGATGTCTGGCACAAAGAACAATCACTTTAGATCACTGCACACTCTACCTTCTTGATAAAATAGTTAAGGACACCTTGTTTATATTTGTCTTTCGTATATGCAAACAGATTCGAATTGAGAGGTTTAGACAGCTCCACCTAATCTCTTATGTAAACATCAGTTAGTCTCTCAATGAGCATATGCAAGATCATGGGGTAAGACCAGTGTAGCTTAAAAAACACATGAAAAGTTGTCGAATTTAAAATGACTAATAGGATCATAAGAAATATGCCAACACAAGCTGTGTTCCACGTACATATGTATGAGCGATCAATTTCCTCCCAATTATATAAACACAACAAAAGTTCTCAATCCTAATTGTGTAGGCATGAAGAAACTTAACGAAACTTAACGAAACTGAGCAAATTTTTTATTTTGGCCACAGTGTATTTACTAATGTTGATTTCAGTCTTCAGACGTCCAATTTGGCCTGAAGTAGACAAAAACTAACGAAACTCAACGAAACTGAGTGGTGCCTTACAGCCTCACAGATTGTGTAATCCCCTGACACAGAATGAAAATGAAACACCCGAACGCGCAATCGTCTCTAGAATAGAAAGCATAAGCTGCCCTGATCTCAACAAAAGCCTCAAAGCTGTTATAAATTCAAACACAATCTGGTTAAAATTAATACCCTATATCCGTCAGCTACGTTTGTTCGATTTGCATACAGAAACAACTCATGCAGTCGGTCCACTTACATCGAATGAGTTAAATTTACAAGAAAGCTAAGCCGTAATCCAATTGCCACTAATCCACCCTACACAGCGGCCAGAGAAATGCCACTTCGTTGCAATTGCAATTAAAAAGTGGAAACTTTTGATTCCCTTCGCGCCCGTTTATTGAATCAGTAAACAGCAGCAGCAGTCACCTTCAACTGCACACCCCGCCAGTCGATAAATCCACACAAATCAGGCACTTTAAATTAACAACCCCCCTTGGGTGCTCCATAAAACTGAACAGAAACAGCACACAAATCCGTGACAATCGCAAACGCATATACCTCGCGCCAATCAATCGCGGTCCCAGCTGAACATTCGTCATACACACACTAAATTATTTAACACCAATCCATGCGGACGTGGAATCGCTTGAATCCATAACGCGAATACTAATGAGCCGCACGCATTCAGCCAAGTAAATTTCAATTATGAAACTTAAATGGGTTCACCTCTGCACTCGCTCGCAACCGCGCATGTAAATTAGCAAACCAAAATCCCATGTGCACACCTCCACCGATCCGCCCCACAATTGTGCGATTGTGGTGCGCCCCTCCGCCGAACACCACGCGAAAGACTACGTACTCGGGCTTAATTGTTTTTTGTGCGATTTGCCGATGCGACACCGCAGATACGCTTGGCTTGGCCCAGACTAGACGTGGCAATAATCATTATTTTGACAGCGGTGATGGCACTGGAGTGGCTGGCTACGAGGAGCGCTGTGAAAATTTGCTAAAAGCACGTCGGCCCAGCCGAGAGAGAAAAATTTTCATTAAAATTTTCACCAGCCATGCACCAAGGAGCTGCGGGATCCTTGTTATCATAATGCCTTCGCTGGGGGGGACGACGCAGATGAATAGGGGATATATTTTATCGCCATTCCGAGCATGAAACTGAAACAAGCACAAAATTAAATTCCTCCCACCTTGCGTGCGCCCGGGGGGGAAATAGAAATCAGTTTAGCATTCCCTTTTATCATTTTTTAAGTTATTCCCCGCACACGCCCCATGCACGGGCTGCACTGTAATTGTAATGCAAATCTAGGCGAAGCTCTTGGAGCAGAAAAAAATCCCATACTAATCTAATTGAGTGGCGGTTCGAAGTGGTGCTTAAAGTCTGGGTCGGCGTCCGAAGGAATATCGGCGAAGACGCATTTGGGGCCATCGTGTGCATGAGTGCCACCCCCTAATTGGATTCTAACAACGTAATGGCTTCTGCTGTCACTTAAGTAAATTCGGTTTAAGCCATCGACTGATTCTGGATCCGTCGCTGCAAACTATTGTCTTCGGCGTTAAGTACTTGCCTCGTACAGGGTTCGGCGCGTCATCTCAGTTGGCAATTTATCTCAGTTCACGGATGACATTGAAAAACGATGTTCTGTTGTGTGTCGTCTGCGGCGTGTCTGCTGGTATTATTTGGCACAATATTTGTTTGGATTACGGGCCGAAATAAAAATCCATACACTGGTTGCGACGACCATTTGAACGGGACATGGGATTTGTTCTCGCAATGACGGCGTAGATTATGTTACTCGAGTGGATCAGGATGAGAAGTGCATACAAATTGGAAGTGCTTTCCAAATGATAGATGAGAAAATGATTTGAAACAAAGGCGAATCACCGCCTTTTAGGGCTGTTGAACCATTGTTGGGGTGGCAATGTGAAATTTTAGCTACAAATGTGCATATGTACTCAGGTTTCCATGTTCGAGGCTGGAATTATTTAGAATGGCAGTCGCTTGATTAAACTAGGATTCTATTTGAGGAGCACGGTATAACTGATATTTTCCATGTAATAGGACAACCTATCGAATTATCAGGATTTTGATGGTTTTTTGATAAAGCTCTTGTTGCAATCGAGGGAGTACAGCGGCCAGTCCTTGGTCGAGCGGAATGGTGATTGGTCGTCAATGCCAACGATACAGACAGATAGGCGGAGTGAGTCAAGTCTACGTTTCAAGGGAACATGTCTCCGACCCGATGACAGTACTTAAAGAGCATAACTTTCGAACAAATCCGTTCATTCTGATTATATTATTGCTGTCTCTTCCCCCTAGAGAGAGATGCAAAATACGAATGAGCATGCTTATCATGGGCAATAGCGTTAATAGAAAGAGAAGAGCTACACTGACCCAATTTTTTAGCGCAACAAATGCAAGCAAAGTATAAGTAATTGGAAGTTAAATTGGCTTGGAAAAGGCTAGCAATCTATATTTTTAGAAAAGAAATATATGGCGCTCAGCTATTTACAAAAAGTCCATACAAAAATGTATCCAACCATAACGACAGGGACAGATTGGTAAGGCTTGCATTGCATTCAAATGTAGCACAGATAGTAATGAGAGTGAATTCCCTGCATACTTGTCGTTAATCTCGATTTAGAGGCCTTGTGCTTAACTAATGGCAGTATCATCAAATAAGATGGAATGAATTTCCTCCTCCAGTTCTTCTCGGAGACCGTCGTACAGCTATCTCAAGTCACTTAAGTAGGCAGGTTAAGACCTGCCAGGAGTCTTCTCATCTAAGTCTCGAATTTACAATGAATGTGGAGAGATTTGGAAACAAAATTCGGCCACATTTTAGAGTCTGTCACGAACTAAGACTCTTCGGACCAGAGCTGAGTTATCCATACCCTCTACATGAACTCTGCATGATCCAGCCAGCGTTGGATCAGAAGGCGCTTGACTAGGTTCATGTGGCTGTACCGTACGGTTGGTGGCTGAAATTTACTCCAGCACTACGATTGGAGAAGTCGATCAGCTGTTCACAAGAAATTGCTGCCTTCCATCGGTTACGGTCCTGTGTACGCTGCTTCCAGTCATCAAGGTTAAGATGTCTTTCATCCGCGATGACTTGGGCTCTGTACCGGAGGTTCGCTCTTCATGTCCTTCTCGAATCAGGAGGCTCGGTTTCAAAGTCTGGAGCTGGAGCGTTGATGTTCATGCTCTCGAGCCAGTGTGGGCCGCACTATCTTCTCCAGTTTCCTTGCCGAAATCCGGTGCAGGTTTCAAACGGTTCAGAGGTTTTTGAACAGAACTGCACGGTGCATCGCGTATGTGTTAGCGTGGTTGGCTATCGCTTCGAATAACTCATTGCGATGAATGCTGTCGTATGTGGCTTTCAAATAGAGAAAGAGATGGTGAGTATAGATTTTAAACTCGCTGGTCTTCCCCAGGATCTTCCTTAGTGTGAAAATTTGGTCTATAGTCGATTTGCCAGGTACGTGCCAATTGTTGCAGTGCAAAACGGCTTTAGACCTTCTCACGCTGGATAGGATTGGAAACAAGGCATTCAAAATTGTGACACAACATTCAGTCAGATAACATAGTCCCACGCACCAGTTATTCAGTGTTCTGCTTGGTTTGACTTTGCCATTTCGAAAAAAAAATTATTTTGAAACGATTCAAATGTGAATTGATTTAATTAGACCCCGGCCGTAAAATGTCCCTCTTAAAACCTATACTTCGTTGTGGTCGCTTGTATCACCAAAGCCTCTTCAATTAGCGCTCAACAAGCATAGTCAATGCCCGTTGACTCGACAATTAAATTTAATTTGCATGCGTTATTGACTCAATCCATTCGAATCACTCATCAACGACTGTATACGGCAGAGTCTTTGTCACCCGCAAGGTGACTAACTCCATAAATCGAAAACATACTCCGTGCTGGTGCTTGGGTTATCTATGTTTGTGCGTCTCGTCGTTATCTCATGCCAAGCACAGAACGATCGCCATAAACAAAACAGTCAGCTGTTGCTCGTGCAAAATGTCAAGACCTCGTCACTGACGTGTCTTGGTCGAACACAATCTCAAGAGGCGGCCGCAATTATTCACAAAACTCGATTTCAACAGCACTAGCAATAGATAGTACGTCAACCACCACTTTCGTGATAAGCAGTTCCCAGAAACCGGCTCTATTCTTGTTGACTCAATTGAAAACACAAAACAAAAACACTTTGCTTGCTAATAGTTTTTTTATTGGCTCACAATCATTATCACTTCTAATGCAAAAAGGTCGCTCAAAGAGTCATATTCCAGATATCATTCAGTCATGCGTTGTCGCATGGTCCGGTCTTGAGAATGTCCAGGGTCTTGCCCAGCTGCCTGTACTGCCGCTGGGTGCACTCGAATTCGCAGCGACTGTTGTAGGTGACCTTATTGGTGCCACACACCGCGCCCTTGGCCCCGCTGCACGGGCAGAATGTGCCCTGTGACGGCGCAATCAACGCGACAATCACTATCAGAAGAATCGAGAACAACGCGAAGAACTTCATGTCTGCTGTGGAACGTACCGCGGATCTGTGTTGAGTGTGACTGAAGATCGAGACAGCTGATTTGAAACTGAGAGCGTCGCCAGACCCCGAGACGTTTTATGAACTCGCATTGGCCGCTTGTGGGGATTGATTACAACGGCAACTCTGGCGCCTAGTTGAACACCATCCACAGTGGCGGGGAACGTATGTATTTGCATTCCTAATTAGAGATACCGCGCTCATCAGCGGGCCGCAGCACGCGCTCTCTTGGAAAAACCGGAAATCACACTTAGAAGCACTTTAGCGCTCAGACCAGACGCGCCGGTGGTAATTAAGCTCAGCAGAAGGCTTGTCGTTCTGAGCTAAGTGAGTAATTGCCGCCGCATTTCTGTGAGCAGTCACTGTACTCGTAGTTTTTGCGTTGTACTATTGTCTTTTGAGAGTGAGACGCATTTTGTGAACCGAATGAAGGAACTTTGGGAGTGTGTGCTCAGTCGTTCGTGAAATGTTTTTGACTCCGATGGGGCCATGGGGTGTATGTCATTAATCTGTGATACGTGTGGTCTAAGGTGAGGTGTGATGATGCAATCATTGAGTACACAATTGTGAAAAATAGTCGTGTATACCTTTCGATCATCGCTGTGGAGGTGGATTGATATGAATTGCATAAGGTTGTGGATTTGATTCTAAGATATATGTTCCTCAATAAATCCAATGAAAATAGTAGAGTTCTTGAGTTAAAGGGTAATGTCATCGGCATTTTCACCGGTCATTGCCTACTTGGCACATACGTCAGAAGAATGGGAGCTCCCTATAACGACTTCTGCGGGAGCTGCAGTGACTAGGAGCAAGAATAGATTGCACTGCACTACTCCGACACTTGTCCAGCGCTTGCAAGAACAAGGAACACCTCGCTCGGCAAATACACACAGCTTAGAAGATCTTTCAAACATAAAGATCACCATCAGTTTCCGACCCGTGATGATCTTCCAAAGGGGTTGCGTGGTAAAGCACAATATAGAGATCTAGGCCACCCGATCCTCCTCCATTGACTCATCAGCACTATAAGACACGCCTCGGAAGATGTGATGATAAAGAATACAATCGTGCCTGCTCTACATTGAGTTCCTTTCGTACTGGCGTGCTCGGCCTCGGATACCACTTACTCTGGTGTGCCAGCCCCTCCTTGGGAGCCAGGCCTGAATGGTGGCAGTATGCGAGCGTCTAGTTGCCGACTTGTCCCGCTCGGCAGCCGGTCGAGCAAAGGGTTTGAGAACACCCGCAAACTGATTCAACAGGGACAGCAGGAGTCCTGGATACTTTGCTCAAGACCAAGCGAATGAATTGATCCTTATACCCGAGATTCGGTATTCTTTTCCTTTTCGAACCAGCGAACTCCGTTTCGAAGACTATGTTAGCTAGGGTCTTGGTGTCAATGCACCCGATGTGTCCGAGCCTGTGTAGTCAACATGTAGAGATCGCGGTATTGTCCATGTCCATACGCACCTCTGTATATTTTCTTTCGAAAGCACCAATAATCAGCTCTCTGAACGTGAGCCCATTAGGTCCGACAAACCGATTTAGCAGCGGTTGCCAAGTACGGTTCGCCATTAGAGCTCCACTAATATGTGGCTTGGGGAATTCATGTTTGCCCGTACAGCACGTACAGATTATGGGCCTCTTCTCAGCAATCACTTGCGTTGTGCGTACTATTCTTCTCACAAGAATGGAATAGACCTACAGTTTTGCGCCGTCTTCGAACGGCCACGTTTGGGCAGCATTTTCTAGACTGTCATACTCTTTTAGCATTATCAGTGACTCGAAAAATATGTGAAGTGAAAAATGTTTTCTTGGTCACGTAGGTTCAACTGCGTATGAGTCGACGCCCATACATACAAACCCACTAGCTGCCAGATATACTTATCTACTACCTCAAAATTGTGTCTCGTTAGTGATGTTTCGCCACCGATATTTCATTTTACCATCAATGACAATTGACTAGTTGTTTGTAGTTGTTTTGAGTCTACACCATTTCAGGAATGCGCTGCAGACTTAAACCGACTCCGAAGTCCGTGAACAGAAATCCAATGCAACCAACTGGTTTAATTTTTTCCTGAGATCCCGATCTCGGCCATAATGTCGATATAGTCGACTCTAAGTCGAATTTTCGCTGGATAAAGAACATTTGGACTTAGTTAGATTTCGACTTAGGGAGACTTCACCGTAGTTTCTTGACGGAATCGTATGCAACTTGAAAATCCATGGAAAGATGATACATATCAATTTGATACCCGTGAGTCTTCTGTAGGATTCGAGTGAGTGAGATTGAGAGATAGAATATTTGGTCTAGAGTCTATTTTTACGGTTGCAAAAGAACTGGTGCTGAGTAATGCGGCGCAAAGCCGACTTCCGAAAGTTATACAGTACGCGGAATAAGTTCTGATATGTGACATTAAGCGATAAACGGAAGTTGAATCTCCTTTTTGTTGATGGTTCTAAGATTTTATGGGCGGGACATGGATCTCAAAACCAAGGGAGGATATGCTTACATATCTTCCAAATGAAGCCGGAATTAAGCTTATATCTCACGTGCTTGCATTAGTTAAATTTATTTTCCTATCACTCTTATCCGGTCAACATGATTAAAAGCAACATTGCTTTGGCTAAAAAGAGAGAGGGGGAAAGTTGTCGAGATGTTTAGGTAAAGTCACTGGTAAACGTCGATTGTATCGACTGTGACATCACACTAAATCGGCGATAATCGATGTGATCGTTTGCGATGTTTGATACCTCAAAGCCTATAAGTATGCAATAACTAGCCTATGGAATCTAAAAGGCAACAGCAAATGACTACCCGTGCTCGACTTCGTTCAGCGCATGTAGCAACTATGAGGGTCTTCCAATCCGATAATCCGAATTTAAGAAGGAGAAAACTATTTTGAAATTCCCTTTTAAAGAGAAGTCATTAGCTCGTAATGGCTGGAAGCCCGATCGTCTATCGGTAACAAATTCGATAACTGCGTCGCACTCGCAACTCACTTGTGTGCAATGATAAATGATGAAAGAAGATGTGATTTGCGAATACACTCAACCACCAATGAGCAATCTACTGTTGGCGTAACTCCCCAGGGGGTTTTTCCAGACGCATCCCAGCCGCAACCAATTCCCACTGACTCAATGTAGAGCGGTCAGTTAATCAATTGATAAAATGCATAATCATTTCTTTGTCTCATGCCGATAAGATAGCTCAAAGAAAGGTATTTATGAATTCTCTCGACAATTCGCGACTAATTCAGTCAATTCGATTCTGTCGTTCAGTGAAGACACGCGTTCAAATTTCGTCAAACAACATGAAGCTTTTCGCCTTATTTGTGGTGCTCTTTGTGACGTTAGCTGCAGTCAGTGCTGCTCAAGATATTTGCATTTGCACAAGAGAGTACGAACCAGTTTGTGGATCCAATGAGGTCACATATGGAAACAAGTGCGACCTTAACTGCGCGATCAAGGAGTTTAGGAGACAGGGTCGCAGTCTGAGGCTCATGCGATCGGGACCTTGCTAACACCGGACCAGACACTGGATGCTGTTGTGGATCGTTTATTAGAATTAAGTTCAAGTGTTTTTGTCATATCTGAGCTGTTTAGATAAATATTGTTATTTTGCAAAAGTTGTTTTGATTCTTAATCACTAATCAAATCTGAATGGAAGGCCCAGCGGCTTATCAAGTTCGGCTAGCAGGCTTAATTTAGCGTTTTTGTTGATTTGCTTATCGAAACCTATCTTTTATTTTGATAAATATAATTGAATATGGTTGCAATGCGAAAAGCTGCGAGATTCAACGAATTGGCGAGAGGCTCTTAAGTCAGTAGTACGTTGATGCTGCATAATTAGCTTTCGCATTACTCAGCGACACAACAGTTGGCACACGAAGAAGCTCTTAAATTTACAAAGTCAGCTTCAACAGAACTGAAATCAGCATATTGAACATTGGCACAAGAAAGAGAGTGTGGTATTACGTTGCTTTCATTTCTATAACAAATTTTTAACATTGTGGGACGTCGCAGTATTTTGAGCCGTGCCATTGTATTGCTTATTTTAGATGTGAAGCGTTACTTAACGGTACTAACAGTGCAGCACTGGCTATTTCACTATCGGCCTTTATCACTGTATCACCTTTTATATAAAGACTATTGTGTTCACTCCTGTATCACTGGATATCGTTGCCCAACGAGGCTATACCGTCAACCATCAATCCGATCGTCAGTTTCGTCTGTACACAACGCGCCTAAATGTATAGTCCAATTTGTATGGACTTGGAAATTTCCTTAAGCCATTCTAGTCAATTTCCGTCAAGAGAGATCACATTTTATCAATTCAGCTACCAAATATACCAAAGAAACACCCAAACAGTTTTCTCTAAACGGTGCGGTGATAGTAGATTCTTCTTTTTTCCCGCGACGACATGTTCCTTCTCATTCCTTCAGTGGTAAAAAAAAAAGATCGAAGAATTTCATCAATTTTCTGCTTGATATGGTATGAGCGAACCATATGCGGAGTAGTGAGTAGATGCGTCGATTATAGCATAGAAATTGCGTCAACTTCTACCCTTCGGGTTTTTGACCGATCAACCAAATTGTATTGTCCGCTGCTACATCTCTCTCCACTCGCGGGCATTGCTTAAAGGGTATTCTATGTCCATACACCAAATGCACCCAAATCTTAATAGGCTTGCAGAATTATAACAGGCACTTCATAAAATATAAATGAGTTTGAGAAAGTTCTCACGGACATGGTGGCTAATTAAGCGACTGGATGGTGTAGTGGGTTGAGTGGCTACCTTTAGCTGCGAGCACTCCATATTCGTGTATTGCGACTAAAAAACCGAGTCTCTAAATTGAATTGTGCGTAAGAACGCGGGTTTATATGTAGTGTGTAAACTGATGGTCATTCCTGGCGAGACATGTATTGCGAGTAGATTCAAGGAGACGAGGAATGCAGTTGGTTAGCACATGATCATCATTGTAGCGGCGCACACAAATGGAGACAACGAAGTCAACCAACTGTAGACATATAGTAGGTGATTAGGGAAACGAGAAGGGCTTATTAGTGGAGGCACATATTGAGTGACCCCGTGACTTACATATGTAACCTCGTAACCCAGCTATGGTACCGTCCCAACAAACCTGCAACCTGCAACCTACAACCACTGATCCACCTGATATGTTCGTTTCTTTCTTTTGTTCTCTGTTAACGTACAGTTATATTTCTCTGTACAACATATATTAGATGTAAGCTTGAAGAAACTTCACTCATATATTACCAGTTGAAAATAAAGGACGTACATATAAAACAAGGAAGGTAAATTTGATTTTTATATATTAAATTACTCGTGGTGGCCTGTGGCGTTGTGGGTATGTGCATCGACCCCAACCTCCCTGGTCTGTACGACAAAATAATTTCCACGGCCCCCTCTTTCAAGTGACTGATGTCACCTTAAACTGAGACAGAAGACAAAAAAAACAATTTGTTCACACATAAATCTATGACGTTTATGTTTGAATATGATTTCGAGCAGGAGAAAGCGGTCACATCGGCATTAAATGTTTGCTTTCCTTTTAAAATGTTGCACGGAATTGTAAATAGTAAGGTCATTGTCCCGCTCACCGTGCAGCGTTTTGAAGACACTGTTGGATGAAAGTATTCGGCATATGGTGTATCGGTTTTCTATGGAATCTCTCGGTTTGCTATACCTATATCTCAAATCGTTGGCTTATGCCATTCTTGAACCAGAATCTTCTTAAGCTTCTGTGTAGGCGTTATGATTTGGTTTGTAAGTGATGCAATAGTTATCTAAAGCGATCTCAACAAACGTCAACCATTATTCAAACTCGAACCGTTTATAATATCCAAAGATGAGCAAATGCACTTAAATTGATTGGCCCGTGTGGAACTTTAATTATAATAATAATAAATTGAATTGAATTGAATTGAACTTGTTCTGGTTTCAAACTATCAATACTTTTGTGCCGAATGTGGCAGAGCGTCTATAATAATAATAATAATATGGCGCTACAGCCCGTAGGGGGCCAGGGCCTAGCTTCTCAGCAACCACTCGTGTTGTGCGTGCTATTGTTCTCTCACGAGTGGAAGGGACAGTTTAATGCCGAATCCGAACGGCTTTGTTTGAGAAGTTTTTTCTAGATACAAAATACTCTTTGAGCATTGTCAGTGACTCGAAAGAGGGGGGTCGTGAAAATTGGTTTCGTCGCACAGAGCAGGATGCGAACCTACGACGTCGAGATTGGGGTCGACACACATATCAACAACGCCACGGGCAGACCGTCTGCTAATGAAAAATTGCCATTGTCAAAGAAACATAAATCAGCTTTTACATAAAACATTGCCATTTTTACATTCTTAACCTCAATCCTTCTCCCTTTGTGTACATAGTACGGTACGATCACCTCGAAAGTTCTAAGCAGTATGTTAATTTTTCGGATAATTTTTGGTTGAATAGCAACAAAGTGTATTTAGAAATTAATTTTCAAGCAAAATCTAAAATAGTTCTTTGAACATGACGCTCCTAGGAAACCAGTCTACGAGCATCATTTGCTTAATATTGCATTCTTGTCGAGAGCTACACACTGAGTCCGCACAGAATCACATTCATGAAACAGACAAGGTTTCCATTGAGGCAACGCATTTGTTTTTATTCACCGAAATTTTTATTATTTCTGCTTCGACAGAAGTAGTCTTATGTAATTGTTTATTTTTACACCGCAGCCGGGTCGGAGAAGCATACTTCCTAGAATAATTCTTTCTGACTCCCATCTCAAGCAAGGTTTACGCCAGAACTCAGGAAGTGATCGCTTGGGACCTTGGAAAATTAAGAATTTGTTCCTCCATTGCGAACTGCTAACAGCTGTAAGCATCGGCGTCTTGTTTAAAGAAAACCAGACACTTTAAATGACATTGGGAACTTACCGCCTCTTAGTCAGGCAATGTTTAGACAAACCCCCGTCCAAAGATGTGTTTGCTAAAGGTGCTGTTCCGTTTCTCCAAGTAAACCCCCTCTTACATGGAATCGCGCTTACAGCTTACTTGTGTGCAATGATAAATGAAAGAAGACTCCATTTGCGAATTCACACGATCGGCAAATTAGCAATGCACAGTCGGCACTAACCATGTAACTCCCCAAAGGGGTTTCTCCAGACACATCCACACTCCCGGACTGACGCAACGTGGAGGCGGACAGTATATCGATTAATAAAATTCATCATTCATTTCCTTACCTGCCGATAAGATAACCACAAAACATTATTTAAGTACTCCCGCGGCAGTTCGCGACAATTCAGTCAGTTCGATTCTGTCATTCAGTGAAGGCACGCGTTAAAATTTTCAAATCAAACAACATGAAACTCTTCGCCTTATTTGTCGCGCTCTTTGTCGCGCTAGCTGCATTCGGTGGCGCTGAAGCTGTTTGCCCCTGCCCCAGACACTACCAGCCAGTTTGTGGATCCGATAAGGTCACGTATGGAAACAAGTGCATGTTCGATTGTGCGAGTCGCGAGTTCAGCCGACAGGGTCGCAGTCTGAGGCAAATGCGATCGGGACCTTGTTAACGCAACCGGATACTGGATATTGGTGTAGCTCATCTCTTAGGATTAAGTTCAAGTGTGGTTTTGTCGTAGTTCAGCCTGTTTACATAAAAGTCATTTGTTTTGTGAAAGTTTTGGTTTTCTTTTTTTTCCCAATCTGCTGGAATTTTTAATCAATTTTTGCTCAGACTGGGCGGCGGTTTATCAAAATTAATGATCTGGCTTAGGTTTCTTTCTTTTTTTTTGATTTCACTATCTTCACTTATCTTTGAGTTTGATAGCGGTAATCGACTTTGGGGGAACAAAATGGAACCACGTATTTATACCCAGAACTTGAGGACGGAATGAAATACATGGCATATCAGCTTTTTTAAATAAGAGCTTGCGAATACTTGGCGAATTCGGGGACACTGCCCAAACTCGACCACTCTCGAGCTTTGTTGTGGATTTTTGAGGGATGGCCACCAGCTTCACATAAGACTTCTTTGCAAGCCACGCCCCGACGAGGGATGTTTTTCACATTACAGGCGCTTCGTTCTATGAATCTAACTGCTTCAGTGGAAAGTGGAGCACACAATGGGAAGAGCTCTGCTTTGGTGTAAGAAAGGCTTCACGGATAGGTCGTCGTATTAAAAAAAAATCATTCCATGCCATGCATAGTAAATAAGTGATGACCAACCAACCATGGATAGCAAAGGTAGACGACACGCTATTTGCTGCATGCACCATCTAACAAAAAAGAAGCCAATTTCATGGCAAAAGTTTAGTCATTTTTATTACCAATTGGTGTGTGATCTATGGTAAAGGTCGATGTTCTATCCCGGATACAACAACTTTCATATCCGCGCCACCTCTTACGAGTCACTGACAATAGCAGGAGGCTACTTGGCTTGAAATGCTGAGCGTCAGTGGTGAGTATGTGCCAGTGGTGCAAATTTGTGGTGAATTTGCAATTTTCGGATAAATCTGAAGTTCATTTTATCAATTTGGTCAGGAGGTTATTTCGGAAGAACTATTCAGTGGAAGGGGTATTTTTTGCGATATATAGTAAATATTACCCTTGAAGTTGGCGCAACACCAAAAATCTCTCCACTGCAGACTTATTAATTCCACGCACCCTACACACTACACTAGAACCAAAACCCACGTCCACCAGACCAGCAGCACCCCAACTAAGAAGAACACACAACTAGTCATGACATCGACCTTTACTCTTACCTTGTTCAGGTATTGTTTTACTTCCAACTCGCAAATAGAATTTTTGTTGTTGTTGAAAGTGAGCTACGCAAAACAAAGTGTTGATTGCCAAGGCTGCGCCACCAACTGTGCACTCAATTCACGTAACACCTAACACCACGGTTGACAACTTTGAAAACGATTTCAGGCACTAAGTGCTTCACATTCGATATGACTGTGACGTACGCTGAAGTGACACGGAATGGGAAAAGAAACTAGTTAAGATTCGATCAATGATCTGAACTTTCAGTGAGTGCTGGTCTTAGGATATAGCCTTGGAAATGACGGTATAACCCGAAGTGAACTTGGAAATAGGCTGTTCAACTTTTCAGATTTGCATGCGCAGTTGGATAAAGTGGACTTCTATGTATGCTCTTTACGTTATTTGCAATTGTCATTGATCTAGAGCAGTGACTTGGAATCGAAAACAGCTTCAACCTCTTCTGTCAGACCCAAAGAAGATGCAACCTCTATGCATTTCCCATCGACGATACGTTACGCCCTTCAGGCATGCAATGCTCTAGCTAACTCTAAGAACTCCCATCTACTATCCTCACTTTTTTTAATAATTTGAGCGAGCTGAATTGCTTGAGCCTAGCCGTTCTGTTGTATTCTGTTGTAATTTATAGATATAACACAATATCCCAGTCTAAGTATAAATGCAATATGTAGTCAACCATTTCGTAAACCTTATCTGCCGTTGTTCTGCATTTCAATGTAAGTTCAGGTAGCTACGACATCAAAAAGCAACGCATCATATGGTAGATATGTGCGAGAAATGGCAGACCGCAGATACCACCTATAGTGCAAGAATCAAGATCTGAAAATTGAGTCCTCACAGATCAAGAAACTGCTTTAAGCCGAAAAAGGAAACATTGACAATTTAATTAGAGGCTTTGTGAGTTTTGAGAAAATTGGTCCTAATCCATTCGAATATGGAAATTCATGTTGATGCCTTACTGAGTGGAAGGATGATGCCCCTGGTGCAACACGTATAATATCTTGGTCTAATTCCTAACATACTACTAGTCTCTACGTGGGTAGATGAACCGCCAGTAGAATAAGTTAAAAACACGTTTCTCCTGAACAGATTCTGAGCCATTATGATAAGCTAATTATGTATTGCGTCCTCTGATCGTTGTTATAAGCGTGCACAAAGTACATTTAAGAAACACAGCAAATTTATAAATTCTTTAAATAAAATAACTTACGAACGACACTTCAAGCTTCGACTTGTCAATGGAAGTCTAATTGGAGACGAACTTAAGTAGCTTTCGAGCAGCACTCTTTCTCAATTTCGTATTGCAGGTAGTATTCTGTCAACTACTCCAAACCACTCTACACTGCGGTCGTAGAATTGAAAGATCATCCAGCACTTTCAATGCAACATTGAATGCGCAACAAATTGGTGCAAGAAAAATGTAAAATTGGAAGACTAGGTTAGCTTATGTTATTAAGTTGCCAGCGAAATTACCAGCACACTTAAACCATTATTGGTCCATTATGCCGTTAATTTGATCCTGCTGACTGAACCAGATTTGAAAACTAGAGAAAAGCATATTCACCCTTGCTCTCTCTGGGATTCGAACCTGGGGTAACTAATTGATACAAGAGATATTGAAGCCTGAATATGTTCGGACTGTCTGAAAATGTTTCGTATTGGAAATTGAACCCAGACACTCAGCAAAAGAGTCTATGGTGGACAAAGCAGAACTTGAACGGCGGTCGATGAAACCGGCGTTCTTAGTATGAAACTGATGATTCTTACCTACTTGAGGCCGTCAAAAGTTATGCTTAATAATTCGAATGGCGCTGCGGTCTATTGCGAACCTAAGCCTTGGCTTTACCGAAAATCACTTGTATACAATGGATGCAAGAAGTCATTCACTCTGACTTCGGTTCCTCAAATTTGCCTTTAGATGTAGTATGTACATTTAAATTCACACATTCGCTGTATTGCCGTACTACACTACAATCACAGGCATTTAAGACAAAGGGTACAGTGTTACCTCTTCTACCTTTCTCATACTCACACCTTCGGCCAGTGTTAAGTCCTGAGATTTTTCACCCACTTCTTCTTCTTCTAATGGCGGCCTCAGCCAAGACGCTTCCGCAGCTAGCACGATCCTTAGCTAGCTGCCTCAAATTTCGCACGCCAAGTGGTCGTCATCTATTGCGTTGGTGCACTGGTTGGGAGTCGAAGACTCTTGGGGCTAGAGCATGTGCTCTACATGGCCTAGTCATCTTCAGTGAATCCGTAGACGACTGGCTAGACTTATATCGCTGTACATCACGTATAGTTCGTGGTTGAATCTTCTTCTCTCAACTCAAACAGGACTAAAGATTGAACTCAGAACTATACTCTCCAAAAGACCAAGGGCGTCCTCATCTGCTCTTGAGATAGCCCAGGCTTTCGCACTATAGAGCAAGACATGATCGAGGTCTGATATAAAGATCGCTTGGTCCTTCGAAAAAGGGCTCTACTACTCAATTGCCTCTTGAGCCCAAAAAAACAGCGGTTAGCGGGAGTTATTCTGCTTTTTATTTCCGTACTGATGTTGAACGTACTATTTACTTGGGAGTCCTTAACCACCTCGAAGTTGTAGCTGCCTATGGTGACGTTCTAACCGTTGTGTCTTTTATTGATGACAGCCCTCATTCACAGCTAAACCCATTTTTGCCGCCTCTTATTCAATTCTACCAAAAGCTAAAAAAGCTAAATTCATAAAGTATCTTTCTGGCCGCATTAAAGAACGCCTCAATGATCTATACATCACCGAAAGTGTCTCAGCGTAGAATTTACATCGCCGATCTTTTAACCAAACTGATCTCATCTGAAGTACTGAAAATACCGAAACAGACTTCTCATTGACTTACGCAAACAATGGGATTTCTATTGCCACCCAGCAACCTCGTAGACACGAAGAGTTAATTATTCAAAATGGAAAAAAAAAAGTCAAATGATCTACTATCTATCTTCCAG
The DNA here is from genome assembly GCA_916610145.1 of Eristalis arbustorum. Classification (NCBI taxonomy): domain Eukaryota; kingdom Metazoa; phylum Arthropoda; class Insecta; order Diptera; family Syrphidae; genus Eristalis; species Eristalis arbustorum. The sequence continues at coordinate 6,590,233 of OU744317.1, forward strand.
GCTGTAGTTTCTTTTTAGTCGACTGCTAATGACTGTTACAAAATAAACAAAATATTACTCATCAGTCACGAGTTGGATTGCCTAGTCATCTGTGGACAAACATCAAGTTTATGAGTAGGATTTGCGATGACTTTCGAGCGCACACTTGTGGGTTTTCATTCCAAGTGACAGTGGCAGTTTGTTGTTGTTTGAAGTAAAATTAAAATGGTTTGTCAAATTTAAAACACGTTATAAATGTGATCAAATCCACGAACCATTCATAAGGTGCTACTGATTAAGCATAATTCGCTGTGTATTCATTTATGAATCTTTTTCTTAAGGTTATGCCAACACGATTTGTTTGAATGACATGAAAACATCATCGGTTTACTGATCTAGTTAGAAATCAGACAGATGTTCTCAGTTTCTAAATGAAAAGCGGATATTGGATAAGAAAACAGGAAGTCGTGCTACATATTTGTTGTTTAAATAAAAGTTATCGGGTTGTCTAGATGCACCTGAGTACAGTTGATAATGATCAGAAATCAATCTGTTATGACGCAAATGTATCTCAATACGTCACATATTTGATGCAGATCACTTGATGAGGATCACAACAAGTATGGTTTTTACGATATTGTGTTAAATGGTGTGTCTGATCGTTTGATTAATGCTTTTCTTTTTGAGAATGAGACAATGCTGGACACTGCTAATAATGAAATTAAAGTAAGGGCGATCAAAACGATGGATACTCGGCAATCGTTGCTTATCAAAGAAAGTACAAAAGTGGGGATGGCTTGAGTAACTTCCCGTGTAGCTGCAAACTTTATAATTTCTCTAGTCCGTCAAAGTTCATAATTTGAGTATTTTGGATTTATGTCTCAATCCAAAATAAAAGTTCATCCAATAAAGTCTTGCCATCTGTCAAATTGACAGTCATTTATTCAGTCTGGGGATGGGGATAGAAGGCAAAGAAGTGGCCAACGCCCTAGCCAGGAAAGGAACTTCGGACCCTTTCACAGGTCCTGAACCATTCTGTCTTGTAGGAGCCCTCAGAGAAGAGTTTAGGGAAATAGAAAAAAGACAGGACAGACAACTGGAACAATGCTCGTAGCAAGAGACAAGCCACAAAACTCTTTGGCCTATATAATCGAAAAAGGTTCTAGGCGTGTAGCGTGAAGATGAGCAAAAACCATCTTTATACTGGAAACTAGTGGCATCATACGAAAGTCGAAGGTCTCTGCAGGTCTCTGCAAATATCTTTGGTCTAGTACTTGATAGCATGGGAAGAACTGCAGTCACTAAAACCATATCTCATCCTCAGATTCATAAAGAGAGAATACTCTAGAACGGCATGTTGTTTCAACAACCGCGCTGCGTCTCACACAACTCGAGCCACAATGGAAATTTTGCACGAGAGATTGAAGGGCACGATCATCTCACGCAGAAACGATGCGGACTGGTAACAGATATCATGTTATTTAACACCGTTGGACTTTTCTTGTGGGGTTTCCTGAAGTCCCAAGTCTTTGAGTGAACCACAGTCACGGCGCCTCTTGAAAGCAGCATAATCCAAGCTATAGGTCGAATTGAGCGATCAAATTCATGCATGAAGGATGATTTGAAAAATCGGCCAATTATAATTTTTATCCAATTCAAACCATATTTAAGTCCATAGTATTAAATAAAAAATTTAACACTCAAACTGTCTTATTTATAATATTAGTGGACCCATCATCTATCCATTGTCTTCTAGAACACTATGAGTAATCGCTATTATCAAGCTCCAACACTAATGATTTCCTTCGCGTTCAACTGAACGCCAAATTAGCAAAAATAATAGATACCATCCTACGAACTAATCTCTTTCAAATCTCGATTCATATAAGGCACCTTATCATTTTTCAATTTGAGACTCAGAGTCATTCCGTCAACCATCAGACTATCACATTAGTCAGCTTCGTAAGAAAAACAATGATTCATGAAGGCGCTCCTAACGAAAACTATGCAGTTGTCTAAGCATGTGGAGGATGATTCTTCGTCTGTTAGTTGGAAATGGATATCTTATGTGATCATCCTTAAAAAAATGATGAGTAAATATGTTAACGACATCCGATCAAACTTAATTCACAATATTGGTTGTCTTAGCGTCTTAGCACATCTCTCCAGCTTTAGTTCCTTTGTGTGCATAAGAACATTGGCAGCGGCGATTGGAAACAAAAACAAAATGCGAGAGTCTGAGAAAAATCAAGTCAGTTTTTTTTTAACTAAATACATTTGAATTTCCTATAAGGCGGTCTTTTTCAACTTTTGCCAAAAATTTGGACGGAAAAACCATGTTTAGATTTGATATCAGTCGCAAACTATGTAGGACACTATCCGCAGACGCTCAGGAATTCCCAAATGAGATAAGAAGAAGTGATTAAATCAGATTTGACTAGTCACTGCCTTATTTGAAAATAAATAAATAACACGTAAGGAGAATTAAAGTGGATGACTCATACGATACGAGTACATGATGGGTTATTTTATTGAACTTAATTCACTTACAGGCTTAAATCACCAGCAGTTGTCTTTCTTTGCACAGGTTTTAAATTTACTTGATAACAACGAACCGATTGAACACATTAACGCTATCAGTATTTTTGTATGCAAAAAACTGTCCAACTAAATGTTTATTTGTGGTGACTAAGCATTTTGTCACAGTCTGCTCTCGGATTGTTTGTTCTTAGATTATTGTTTTTAAGTCCTTTGACCAGATAAGAGCGATAGAATGCTTATGATGTAGCTTTTTTAAATTGTTTCACTTGTAAGCGTAGACTAAGTAGTTGACGTCCCCCAGGAAAATCTAGTTGAGTGGTGCCAAGTCGAATGAACACCATGTACAGTGAGTGATCGCTAGCTCGACTTAAATAATAAATTGACGTATTTTTAATTTCTGCAGATTTTATTTACTTTTATTTCTATTATCATTTTAAAGCTTCAGCTTCACTTTTTTCCTGAGGATATATCATGTAAAGTATGATAGGACGAAATTAACAAATTGTGAAGAACATCCTCGTACAGCTTGTAGCCTTGACGGGCTTTTAAAATGTCCTCCGATAGTTGGTCATTCCTGTTGGCCTCCTAAGCTTTCAATAACGTCAGTACCATGAAGAGGAATATTATAGACTCTCACAGACATCCTGAGAAATAGTAGAGTTGGTTAGCTAGCTAGTTAGTTAAGCAATATATTCCCAACTTGGTTTTGTCAATTTCCGATGGAAGGGTATATATGGTAATTATCAACCTGGCAAAACACTGCACGGGCTCAAAATATTCTATTCTAATTTATGAGCTGTTTTTCTGGGTTCATGATAAACGTACGGTCAGTATTTCCATCAGTTATGTTACCCCCGCCTTGTTTTGGACTTATATTCCCAACCCATTCCAAAGCTGGTTTTGAAGATGAAGACATGTTCTTCTGCCAGAGAAGAAAAGAAGGAGCTCCTCTAAGCGGCGTCACTTTAATTCATTTTCATTTTCAATTCATTTTTATTTTGTGCTTCATGACATGCTTATATACTAGACAAAAATGCTTAAAACTAGTTGGACGTACAATTTTTACTATTTCTAACTTACTGTCCCTCGGCGGGCACTCTAAGCTAAACCTAATCTTATTCTATGTCTTTCGACTTAAGTTAACAAGGGTTATTTTTTAATTCATTTCGATGGATTTAATTGAAGGGTTGTGAAATAAGAAAAATTGAAAAAAAAAACTTATTGACTGAACATTTTTGTATAAAACTTATCTACTAACTTATATACTACCTTAAAATAACTTAAAACTAACTTAAAACTAACTTAATTTTAACATACATACACATATATATACACGTATTTATGCGAAGATACGTGTATATACATATATGTATACTATATACATTTGTATACACATCAGTACACACTAGTGTATAGATGTGAATACGTGTTTTTTTTTTTTTTTTGTGTTTTTTTTTATTTTTTATTTATTTTTTTTTTTTTTTTTTTTTTTTTAATTTTTTTTTTTTTTCTATATACATCTTAAGAACTAACTTAAAAACTACCCTACGCAATGTGGGTCGGCCATAGGTTTTGTATGCAACATTACTGCCGCAAGACAGTGACCGACTGCTTCCCCATTCGGGGATACGCACTGACCATTTTTAACCCGGGTCTAAAGGGTTCGAAGAGGGAGTTCCTTCACTCCCCAGCCACCAACATTTTAAGCGTTGCATTGCAACATCCCGAACATCGCGTCTTGAAACCGCCATACTGAAGCGGAGGAGGCCTTCCTCAGCTCGTTGTACGACGGAACGGTCGTGGTTGAGTCGCCCATCCACAGTTGAACGGGCGATGTGATAAAGGATCGGTACCGCATTTTCATTTTGTATCAGACCGTGCTTATCAAAATGGAGGAATGCTTCTGGGGGGACGAAGCCGTTATGACGTACCCTCTCGTGGTATTGAGGGTTGGGGTAGTAAGCCCCGGAGCTCAGGTTATTGTTCGAGTTCATCGCTCTCGCAGTGTGACCTCGAATCAACTTCACCAGGAAATTGTCCACTCGTATCAGGTTCGCCCTGTTGTATAAAATCTCATTGGAGTAGAATTTTCTGTACTGGGACTCTGGTGTTCTGTAAAGGCGAAGGCAAGCCCTAAGACAGGCCCTCTCAAACACCCGAATCTTTTCCATCAAGCTTGCACTCACGTTGAACCACACGGGACAACCATATGTGAGCATTGGCCGTATGAGGGCCATGTAGCAGATTACCTTTACCCTTGCATCGAGTTGGCTGTTGTAAAACAGTCTCTTTGTAAGGGCGAAAGCGCCTCGGGCCCTGGCTAGAGCAGCATCTACATGTTTGTTAAAATATAGATACTGATCTAGCCAGATCCCCAGGTATCTGACTACATTCCTTTGCGTCAGTGGTTGCCCGTGCCGTCCTACAATAGAGAACTTTCGCCAATTCTTTTTTGTATCCGCCGAAGCTTTATACAACGGAGTCCTGAACAGAATGGTTTCCGACTTCTGAAAGTTGATATTCAACTTCCAGTCATCGCAATCTCTCACAAATGAGTCGAAGTCACCCTGCGTGAGCGTAGTGATGTCCTCGATCTTTTTGCCTGATCTGTACACGATCAAGTCATCGGCATACGCAATTGCGTGCGGAAGAGAACTTATCAGATCGCTCAAGAAAATGTTGAACAGGATCGGCGAATTAACGGCACCCTGCTGGAGACCATTTTTAATTTCAAAAATACCTGTAGAGGTCACGTTGCCATTCTTGACTACGAACCGTCTACCGGTAAGCATGTTATACAGTAGGTACAGCAGTGGTTTACTAATGCCTAGCCGATTGAGCTTATAGTACAGTCCTTCTAACCATACGGTGTCGAAGGCCTTCTCCAGGTCAATCAAGCAGGCGCCCGTGCATTGTTTCTTGCTCTTGTTCCATTGGATATCCGACACCAGTTTCGACGCGGCATGAATAGTGTCATGCCCCGCTCTGAAACCGAATTGGTTATCCGGAATTATATGTTTGTCCTCTGTCCAGTTGATCAGAGCTCTATTTATCACCTTCTCGAATACCTTGCTGATGTTCGGAAGGAGACTAATTGACCGGAGGTTGCACGGATTCGAAGAATCTTTTCCTCGCTTGGATATGGGTTGTACAATCGCAGTTTTCCAATGCTCCGGATAATGTGCATTATTCAGAGCATTGTTAAAAAGGATTGTGTACATAGTGACCACTTCCAGAGGAAGATGTCTTAGCACAATGTTGGAGATCCCGTCGATTCCAACTGACTTTTTCTTCTTTATTGATGCGAAGACCGCTTGAAGATCTGCCTTCGAAATGAACGGGGGATGAACCCCTTCGTCGGCGATGACATTGTCTGCCATGTTTTCGTCATTGAACTGGACAAAGCCGATGTTCTCAGATCGCCATTGCTGCAGCTCTTCTCGAAGTTGAGAGTTGCTAGCTTGCACGCTGTTTTCCAGGTCGTGGTTCGGGCGAACACTCACGTTCACCTTGTACACTTCTCGGAAAACTGCGCCTAGAACTTCAACTTTTTCTTGCGGATCTTCGACCACAAAGAAGTCATCGTCGAGTACGGCGTTATTGGGATCAATACCCACTGTAGTCAGTATCTGTTCATTGTCCGTCGTCCTGGGAAGCTTAAGACACGGAAGATCGCTATTTTTCTTTCGGAAGAATTTGTTAATTTGTGGAAACATACTCGGGTTGTTAGATCTAACAGCCCGAATCTTGCTGTTCCAGTACGTGTTCACAGAGACTCTATAATTTTGCACAATTAACGTCTGTACATTCTTAATGAGCGATTTCAGTGTCCTAACTTCCTCGCTGCGTCTGTCAGTAAACCGCCTGTACAAGGTTTTTAATCTTGACAGGAGTCTACTTTTTTGTTGGTGTAGTGCGTCAATTGTCGCATTGCGGTACAAGTTTTCGTTGTTAGTTCGTGTATACCGTGGTATCGTACTGTCCATAGTTCGTTTTATTGTCTCGTCCAATTGAATTAGATACATGTCAATCTCTTCGTTTGACAAGTTTCTATTGGACGGAATGTGGAGCGCATTCGAAGAGAGTGCTCGAGTCATTTGTCGGGAGAAGCGTGGCCAGCGCGCCCTACTGTAATTGTAGGTATGCGTTTGAACAAACTCTCCTAATTCCGCAATGTCGTTGGGGATCTTGAATTCGGCACTGAGTCCGCAATGGTCACTGAGATACACGAAAGTGTTCAAACAGTTTACCGTTTGTGCGTTTGTGTCAGTCAGCTGCAGTCTTGCGTCAAACAGCAGGAGATCCAAGAACGATCCGCTCCTGGGAAAAGACGCGATCTCGGTTGCTTTCAGTTCGAGTCTATACTCGACACTGTGCAAGCAAAACCAGCTGTAAAGCATGTCCCCTCTGTCGTTGGAATCTGTGTTTCCCCAATATCCATGACGGGCATTTAAGTCCCCGGCCAAAATAAAATAGTTCTCTTCCGAGTCCAGCCTTAGACACCGAAAGAGTGCATCGAGCTCTGATATAGTAGTTCTGGAACTGAAGGAGCCGGAGGAGTAGACCGACACCGCAAATAACTTCCTCCCGCTACGGAGAGAAATGCAAACGATGCAGGCCTCCAACACCTGAAACCGTCGCACCTCACTACTGTATACTACTTTGTGTTTAATATTATTCTTTATGAAGATTGCAACACCGCCTCCACCATTGGAGTTGGGCCGGTCTCTCCTAATAATATTATATTTACTGTGCTCCAGTATGCCTCTCTGGGTTAGCTTGGTTTCGCTAATCAGACATAGCTCTGGGCTTTGATCGTCCAACAAACGATATAGCTCATTTTTTCGTGGGACCCCTATCAATGAATTTGCATTCACTGCAAGGATCTTAAAAGTGCTCTCCGTCTGCGCAGCCATTAGGACTGGTGACGTGCTGGGTTCTGCAGGAGCGCCAGAATTTTGGCAACCTGCTCCTCTAACCGATCCATACGCCTTTCGATGGACGATTTCCAGTCGGGCGTAGGCTCGTGTGCTTTTGGCACTGGGGGTTGCAGTACCGTAGGTACTTGCTGCTTTGCCGTCCTCCCCATGCCGGACGCCATTTGGGCGAAAGTCACATTGGGGGTGACGGGTATGGCTGCCCCGAGTGGATTTTTCACTGGGGGCTGCTTCTGCAGAACCGCTTTTGCTTTCCGCTCTTGGAACTTGGGACAACCCCTATAGTTTGCGGTGTGCCCAGCGTTCCCGCAGAGTGCGCACTTAAGCTGACTTCTGTCAGTGGCTCCCTCTTTTCCCAGGGGGCATTCTTCCGCCTTGTGGTTTTTACTGCACTTTACGCATCGAGGCTGCATTTGGCAGTTCGACGCGGCGTGCCCAAACCTTTGGCAGCGAGCGCATTGTATAACGCCGTCGCGCCTTCTTATGCTTTCCCAGAAGCAATCGTAGTCAGCTAATGTAGCAATATCATTCAGCCGATCTCGTTTGCTGTTGGGAGACAGCTGTACAATGAAGAACGGTAATTTCCGTCCCTCTCTTCTTGCCTTAGCTGTGGTGAAGGGCTTGACCCCGACGAACTCGAGACCATCGCACACTTGCTCTTTGAGCAGTTGGAAAATCTCCTCCGCTTCTAGCGGTGCGGCGATCTTCAACAACATTGACTGGGGTTTTTCTCCTTTTGGTGTAAAAGAGAAGAACTCCGTCTTCGAGCGCTTTAGACACGTTTTTAGTGCTTTATGCTGCTCTACTGTCTTGCAGTTGATGGAGTACTGCTCAAAACCTTTATTTTTTCTAATTCTAAAATTACCACTACCTATGGCCGACCTACATACCTGGGCAGTTTGGATGACGTCCACCTTGTGCAGGTTAATGGGAGGCACTTTTTCTTTCTTCTTCTGTTGAGTTTGTTGCTGGTGTGCTGCTGGGTGCTGTTGAAGTTCAGTTGCTACATGTTGCTGTTTCTTCTGTTGTTGCTTTTCTGGTTGCTGATGTTGTTGGACATCTGTTTGTTGTTTCTGCTTCTTCTGTTTTTGCTGAGTTGGTTTCAGCGTCTTTTGCACTGCTGCTGCTTGCTTTTGTTGTTGCTGATTTTGTTTCTGCAGCTGACTGGGGGCGGGCATCTGTTGTTGTTGTTGCCCGAATCTTAACACCATTTGCTCTTCCTCCTTCTTTCTTCTGGCGAGGTTACTCTCTCGAAGTTTTTTGATCTCTTGGCGAAGTTTCTGGGTCTCCACTTTCAGATCAGCGATCTTCAATTCTTTGGAGCGAATTATCGCTTCCATTTCTTCTTCGGAGTCGGAGGGCAACGATTCGAAGCTGTTACTGCTTACAGTAAATCGCCCCTCCCTCCCGTCGGAAACATACGAATACGCATCGTCTTCTGTGTCGGTCTCGTTCGACAACGTAGACGCTGTATTCCCTTCCCCTTCTGGCTTCTCGGTTGACGTGTTGGTGTTGCGTCGTTTCGAGCTGGTGGAGGTCTGTTTCTTCCTCCTCCTCTTCGCTGTACCTTCTTCAGGCATCGTTGGTTGGTGGCGTGATGCTGGTTCATAGTTGGCGGCCACCGGTTGTTGGTTCAAGCAGTCCGCTTCTTGGCGAGCGGACTGCCCGTTCTCATCCATGCTTTTCACTCACTTACAATTTTGTTGCAGTGACCAGTTGATGGTAATCGCGATGGCAAAGAATGAAAAAAAAGAAAAAAGTACTGTGTGCTCGGACTGAGTTTCGAACTCAGCACCTGCTGCTTCGCGGCTCTGCGCTTAATGCTCCCGGCTACGCGCTTATTGCGGATCCTCTTGTCACTTTTTATATAACACTATCGTAAATGCTTGGAAATAACTTTTCTAAATTGAAACACTTCTGCACAGTTCAACGGTCAGTGAACGACTCACGTCACTTTAATAATGCTTTGATTTGAATGTAATAATCCAATATTTAACTTACAAACGTTTTGCCATGTCACTATATCGCACTCTTTTTTTATGAGCCTTGAAAAAATTGGCTTGCCTCAAGTAAAGAATGTGCTACCACAATTCAATTCATAGTGTCTATGGCTTAATTACGATTTTAATGAAATTCCAAAATTGAGAGTTTGAAAAACAAGACGCAAGGCATTGAGATGCGACCGGAATGAAAGGACCTTTAGTGTTGTTTCTTGTTTCTTTGGATATCTGACATCAAGTCTAGCAGCATTTTATCAGCTAGTAACAACATTTTGTTACCACTCATGACCGTCTCTGTTGTACCACGACCACTGTGCGATGGAGAGTCGCCAAACTCTACTGCACAACTGAGAGCGTTGCGTCGCTTGTATGATATGTGGCATCATCTTGTTGGAATCACAGCTCACTTTGAAGGTCTGGCTGCAGAAAATCAGTTAACATCGCTCTACAACCTCTGTCTATCTCCTTATTTCAAAAGGGAAGAAAATATATAAGTCCGAATGATGTCGCTACTGTTCAGCAAACAAGCATGTCCATGCTAAATCCCATGATAAGTGTAATTAGCTCTGTTCCCTTACCCAAAATAATCAGTACAAAACAACACAAATCTTTGAAAGTCTGTTCCAGTACGACAAAAATATGGGTTTTATGTCAAATGTGCGCTCTCTTGAGAGTTAAAAATTGCCCACTCTGCCCATTTTAGTAGTTTGTTGGTTTTCTGTCAAATCAATTGATGTGTCATAAACTCGAATATAGTTTTGGCGTTTTGAACGTTTTGAATTAGCTTAAGTTTTTTTTGTTATTTTTGGAATTATTAGTTCCAATAAAATTCTGTTTTTGCTGTAACTAGTGGCATGACATGTCTGACGTCATAAAAAACGCAACAGGCGCTCAAAATATGACATAATTTAGACATTTGGTTTAATTGCGTTCCTGTACTTTTGATATTTTGCTTCTCTCTGAGAGGTTTTTACCCCCGCTCTTTAAAAATGACAGTCTTCACAATTTAGTGCAGAAGCAGACAAATTAAATTATGGTACCAGTTTTTTTTTTGTACCAAGCTCAGGTTTAAGAATTATGAACTCCCAGCTATGATAACTTGAGATGTGACCAGCACTACTTGCGTAGTCGACCGGCACTAATAGTTGAAACTGCTTTTAACAGCTGAGATGTTGTGTCAAGCCGGCGTTTTTAAAGTTTCCCAAACACTCGCCATCTTTCTGCTTGAGATAAGCAGGTGTCTGCATCAGGACACATGACAATATTTCTTATCCAACAGATCAACGTGGACTGAGTTTTACAGCAATCAATCACTCTGCTACTGTGTGCAGTACAAGTACAAGCGAAAAGATAACATAAAATCAGTTAAAGGCTGCAAGTGCACTAAAACTGCATTTAATTTACGACGCCATACAAGCCCAAGCCACAAGCACTTCAATTGGAGACCCTCGCTCCTCCTCGCCCATCCATGTATGTGTATGTGTGCTTAAGATATCCCCAATATAACCCAACCAGCCCCCCGGTCGAAACAGACTCGGTAAACAAACAAAAAAAGTATGAATTCCCCACTCGCTATCGATAAGTATCAATAAAACAGAATTTCAAATCAAACAGATAAACGAAAGTATAAAAGCGTTCGCATTCAAATCGAAGGGAGTATTACCGACTACGTCCCACGTACGAATCAAACATGAAATTATTAGCAGTATTTGTTGCGATTTTCTTCGCCGTCGTCCTGAGTGTCAGCGCTGCTGTTGAGGAGGAGCAGCCATTCTGCGTGTGCCCAAGGAACTTCGATCCTGTTTGCGGTTCCGATGCAGTCACCTACAACAATCCTTGTATGTTCAATTGTGCAGCAACCAAGGCAGCCAGAATGGGAAGGACCATGAAGATGACACGTGGTTCGTGTTAACAAATTGTGCCTGTGTTGATTGAAAATGATTATGTGAACTAATTGAAAAGCAAAGAAATACGATATTCTAAAAAACTGAATGTGTTTGATTTCATTTTGAGTGGTTTTATAGATGGATGTGGGCATGTGTGGATTTGTGACATCGGAATAATTGTTGGATTGTGTAGCGTTGATGATAATTGGCAAGGATCGTTGCAGTTAAAGACAGTGAATCGGATGGACACTTGTTTAAAACCGACATTAAGCGAGTGTCCACCTGAGTCATCTGCCTTCGAACGAATCGAGCAGAGGGCGGAAACAAAGTAGTACATCCTCCAACTGTGCGAATCGTGACGTGTGTTAACTGATAGCATTAACCTTGGTAAAACCTAGACCCATTGCTGGAGCTCATATACATCTGCAACAACATCTAGATCATTCGCACGATAGACACAGCAGCATCGAAATTCGAATAAGGTAGTTACACGTGTGCAAACAAACGGCAACATCGTACTTTCCGCAATCGGAGAAACAATGCTGATACGACTTATTTAATTATCCTCAGCAGATCTTTGTCAGTCACACTTATACACCCTCCCGCCACGACTGTTAGTCTGGAAACAAATAATCTATTTTTAAGATTCGCTCGAGCAGATGCGAGAAAAATTAATAAAGCTGAACTCTTTCAACGAGTTTGCATTCGATATCGTTGAATCGTGAAGGTGTACTTCAGAACTGGAAGATAAGAAAATCGCATTAGCGTTCTAAATTGAAAGACAAATATATGAGTTATCTATGAAAGTCAGTAATTGGCGGGGAGACCACTTGATAGATTTGGTTGAGCGGAATGAGACGCTGAAGGTATACCTCTCACTGTCGTCACAACTCTGCAAATGAAGTGAGATTGGTCACAACAAAGAAGAAATGTGCATGTTTTGGTTCAAATTGACAAAGCTACTATATCTGTAAATTTGGAAATAGACAAGATTCGATAGGAAACCTAGAATACTGTGCAGTTTCCAATGATTGGATAAACATTTGAATCAATCAAGTGCCAAACAATTCTACTGCACTGATCCACCTGATGATAATAGCCAACGAATGAGTCAAATGCATGAGTTATGTACTTCCAAAATCAAGTGTTTATATGTATGTTTCATGATCACCGTGTTGGATAGTATTGCGAAATAAGTTGTAACTTTCATTTGTCATACTCAGCGTACTGCTCTTTTTATATGGTTTCCACTAGTGGATATCCAATCATCCAAACCTCTTTAAACACGTGTAGTCCAATTCACTAGTTCCTCACATTCGCGAGTAATAATAACGCGCTACAACCCGTAGAGGGCCAAGCCTAGCTTCTAAGCAAGCACTTGTTTTGTGTGGAAGAGTGGAAGAGACCCCCCAGTCTTTTTTTTGCCGACTCCGAACGGCCAAGTTTGATAAGCTTTTTCTAGACAGGAAATACACTTTGAGCATTGTCAGTGAATCAAAAGAGTTGGGGCGCACAGACCATTGATAAAACCTACAACGTCGAGGTTGGGATCGACGCACATAGCCGCGACGTCATGGGGCACCACCATTCGCGAGTATCGGGCCTCTGTTTCTCTTGGCGCTCTAGTCTGAGCCTCAAACATACCTCCCCAGCTGAAACGATCTTTAGACAACTGCCTCCAATTAAGCATGCCAAATTCACGACTTGTGTGGCCATCGATTAAGTGCGCGTCCTTCACACGTTAATCCACTGATTCGAAGTCGAAGTCCTTGGGCTACAGTTGTGTTGTTAACACGGTCTACATGGCATAGCCACGTTTAATCCCTTACCATTTGGCTAGATTCATGCCGCTACACGCAGTTCGTGGTTGAATCATCTTCATTTTTATTCTCTCATGTGCTCTTTAGACTATCCCTGATGCCTCCCCATGGAGTAACACAGAAATGATCAAGGTGCTGTAAAAGGTGCTATATAAATATAATTGTCTATTATTGACTCTTTGAGCTCAAAGAAACTCCATTTAGCTAGAGTTGTTTTGCATATTCTTATCCACAATGGTTCTGTTCGTTCTGTTCACTTGCGAGCTGAGATAGACATCACATGGCCGATGATAGGCATCCTTCCTTGAAGACGACATATACATTAGTCTGCCTCCATTCATCGCTAAACCCATTTTGACAGCGTCCGATTCAATTCTAGCAAGCGCTTCACTGAAGGCTGGTGAGTTCCACCAATCACGACAATGTCGCTCGCATATAATACCAAATGCACAGACTTTTGGAAGATTGTGCCTCTAGTGTGTGCGATCAACTTCGGCATGTCCCTTTCAAGGATTTTGTATTTTATAATTGCTGGTCACGTGACATCACTTCACCTTGGCCGAAAAGTTTCGGCGAGCTCATTACCAACCTTGATGGTTGGTAATGCAGCGAGCATTCTGCATCGAAATACGACTCAGATCAACTTAGTCATGCCAACATCTGCAACAGGCCATCTTGTGCTTCCTTTTGCACTCTTTCTACATTTGAGCACATTCTGATGCAGTCTCTAGCTGACTTCAGTATGAAAACGTTAAGAGTATGACTGATCAAACTACATTGATATGCAAGGATATCCTGCAACTGATCTGTGAGTGTGACAATCATTCTTAAGTAACCTAACTAAACCTATGACTGCATTAGGCGCTGCATTATCGCCATTAACGAGTGATTTTACCACGCAATAACAAGTTCACATGCTCGATCTAACCAGCCAGCTAAGTAGGGCTTGAATTGATTTGCAATCGACCGTATACGATAATGGCCAGTTTCACAGTAAAGATGTAAGCATAAGTTCGGCTGAATCCTTAATCGAGTTAAAATTGTCTGACTGATTTTGCCCGTTCCAGAGTGAAATATTTTATAAATATTTTCAAAATTATAAATCACTATTCAAACAGCTTAGAAGATCTGTAATTAAAATGCTCGAGCTAGGTGTCAAAGCCAAATTAGGGTGAAAAACACGACAATACGGGAGAAACTTAATGCTGATTTGCTGCTCCTCCGAATGGACAGAGCTATGTTTCGGTGGTTAGGCAAGTGATTATTGCGACTTTCGACGCGTGCCTTAACTGCGACTCCGTCAGGAAAGCAACCTCTTAGGAGACACAGGACGAGGTAGTTGCAACAAGTTCATAAACTCTCTTGCTTGCGCCTCAACGTAAACTGATGAGTTAGAGTCGATTGTGAATGATCGCGTGGCCTGAAGGTCGCTAGTGCGTGCTTCACCCAGCGCTCCATCTAGTGGGTCAGAAGATGATGTTGATTTTTTGTTTAAATATTAATTCTCAAACATCACATATCTTATAATGGAACTAATTGTATTAGAACACTAGTTATAAAGACGATTCTTATTATTGATGGACAAGCTTGAGACTTCTCATTTTGTAGCCTAAGCACCTCAATCATCTTAGCTGTTAGCAAAATAACAGATCAAATGTGTTAAGCAATTCTTCGTACGATATAAACAAATGAGGGGCCATGAATACTGCCTTGCGGTACTCCACGTCTCTTGAAGATGGTCACGGAGTATTAATTTGCATGTTTACCACGAAAGACGCTGTCTAACAGATTCGGTTCTTTCAAATTGTTACATACGGTTACAAATAACGACGTGTGTGTTTCAAACAGTCATGCCCATCGGGACTCGGGGAAGCTGCAAAATATGCGATTGAACAAACATGTTGGTGCCTTCTTTCTTTACATCAGTTGTTAATAGTAGAATGTCCACTTTTGAGTGTGTTATTAAAATTCTTTTCCGAAGTAGTAAAATTGATTTTTGAAAACAAGCCTTCCAATTGTATGGCCACCATAGAGTGTGTTAAAGAGTGAGTTTAATGACCGATCAATAGATAATGTCTCACAAATTGCCAAAGGCCAAGGGTTAAGCGAAACCCATCTGGAAAAGCACATATTAATGTGCTTCAATTATTGGTGATTCGAAACCAATAAATGTTTACGACAACCGTCGGCACTCTCCGTAGCGGTGTTGATCATAATCATTTCCCATGAATGCCACGCATCAATAACTCCTAGTTCACGTACCCAAAGAAGGCATAATTTTTCATTATAGACTACTACAAAATTTCTCCATCCCAATGACTCCATAAAGGTTTGCTCCCCGAGCGAAAAGGAAAACGCTCACGTAGCGGACCTGAGAATCAAGCAATAAAAACCCTTTACCATCACCCTTATTCACGGGACCCCAGTCTAGTGTTTCTTGAAAGACGGTGTAGTTGAAGTGAGAAAAAGTTTAACACCCCGATAACCATCACTCCAAGTAATAAAATTTGTAACAACTAGGATATAGTTCCAGAGCCGCGCCGCACAGAGTTTTGCCAAACAACACCGCCGCGCCACCCACATCAAAGGCACCCCCTCTTAAGCACCCCCAGCTGCAGGGCGGCCGACCCCTTGTGGCGGTTGGCTCGGCATACTCATTTTTCCATCAGCGTAACCATGAACATCCATCTAGCCACGTTATTAAAATGGAATTTACTTTCGACCGCACCCTCCCTGGAGAAGCTACCTGTTGAGGGATATTTAAAGCTGCTGTGGTACATCGGACTGCTCCTGCGTGCGAAGTCTTGGCAATGCAAACATGTTCGTTGTCTTGTACATGCGGGCGGTTAAATGTCAGGTTTGACATCTCTTCTGAGAGGAATTATTTCGAGAAAACTACTCATTTGACGGCAGGGTAGGTGGGTGCTTCTGGCAAAGATGAAAGATGTCGCTCCTGATGTGTGGCAGCTGAGGCTCGGATAATGAACTGAGATTACGTGAGAATCTCAAGGAACTCTCGGAATGTCACGCGTTTGCTTTAATTGAATTTTATTTAAAAGCCATTTCAGTTGAAAAACGTCTTGAAATTGTTTCCATTCTCAATCAAATGAAAACGTATCCCCCACAGCTGCTCCATGAGTGGGTGGCCTGCAGCCCTCTTCAGCTGCTAAGGATTCATTATTTTAATTATTAACTGAGCAGAGTCCTTCTCCCGAAAGACAACCTCTTTTCCTTGGAAATCCCCTCTCGAGAGGATAAGAAAACCCCTTCAAACAAAAGCTATACATTATTCACCGAACTCATGCCATCTGTGTGTGTCCCTTTTCAGTTGCCAGTACGCCAGACAATCGAACCGGTCGTGAGGATACTACTATCGCCACCCCATCGGATAGACGAAGCAGCAGTGGAGTGGAGCGGTCCAAGTCAAACAGTCCGACCGGTGTGCAGCAGAGCAGTGCGGGACCAGTAAATGGTCAAGTGTCAAGTAAGTAAAACCCAATTGAAATTGTAATCAAATTAGACAAAGTTTCACGTCCCCCGAGCGCACCGAATCCTAATTGATCCTTTCCTCAATCCGGGCATTTGAACGTGCCCTGACGGCACTCCAGGTCAAACATTGCTAATAAGATTGCTCCCCGACGCCCGCGCCGCACTCATTACAAAATTCTCAAGCTGTCTCTGAAGTGGGATTTCTCACTCGAAACACTGCCGTCTTGAATGTCAACGCCGGGACAAAGGTGAATTAATTTAAATATGAAACGCAAAAGGATGCCCGGATAAGGAGGACTAAAGGTAAATTGCGAAACTGTACCTCCTGTAAATATACAGCTTTTTTGCCAGTTGAAAGGATCAAAAATAAAGTGGGATTTGCATTGACTGTAGGTGAACGTCGTACTGTGGGGGAAGGGAGGGATAGTAATTCGTTCACAGGCGGTGCACGACAGGTGAATGCAAAGGACATCCACTGACGCTTTGAGGGATTTTTGTAATTCCTTATTTCTATTGCTGCTGTTGAACATTTCTGAGAAATGATGTGAAATATCCTTTCACTGCCTGGATCTGATGTTTTTAGCAGTTTGCCTTAAATGCACTGCGCGTGTGTCCTGAAGTCATGCTGGCTTACAGTGTTTTTGAATACTTACAGTTTTCACTTAAAATGTATTCCAATGTAATCATTTGCTTTCTCAGGGTGCATGTCTTTGGAGGGTGTAGAAATTTATCTGACGTTAATTAAATATCTTGGATGAAGAAGATTTTACTCACAGGAACTAGGACGAACGGAGTGCTTTTCTTATATTTCAATGGAAACTTATACGTTTACCTTCATGTCAAATTAGAATTTAGTTTAAACTAAGTGCCGAGACTCTTTCAAGCCATCTCCAAGGACAACTGCATGCTATTTGTAGGTTTTATAAATTATTGGCATATAGAATTATGTAGTGAGTTCTGAGAATCCGTGGAGGAGAAATTTATCATAATAAGAATTAAGGGCAAAACAATTAAAATATCCCACTGAAAATGTTTCCAGCTACAGACCATCTTTCATATTGTTGAAGAAAGAAATATAACAAATTTATCAATTGTTTACATTCAATTAAAAGGTTGATTTGAAAATGTGAAGCCTATTTCTTCACACTACCGTACCACTGTATTTTACACTTGAAATAAAAATAACGAGTCTTTATTTTCTTTATTATTTTTCATTCTCGCTTGCAACCACAAGTGTGCGCAATAATTTCAATGTCGTTTCATTTCGTAGTCTGTCAAGGCAGATTCTCAATACAATTTTTGGGTCTGTTCGAAATTTAGCACTTGATTTTGTTCCTGAGTTCAGCTAAGGCTATTAGGTCGTTTTCTTATTAAAAAGGAAACGGTGCGGTATTGTATAAAATTAACACGAATATAAAATTCAACCTTCATTAATTGCTTGACCAGTTTTATGGGTACATATACATATACATATACATGCCATATAGGTGTGGAGCACCCCACACAGTTAATGTTTGTGGATGCAATGGTCGCTTTAACTAGATGTTGGAATGTGTTGCGAGAAAGAGCCTTAGGCCCTTAGGTCAAGTTAGGCTATGTAATTGGACGCATCAGAGGCATTTAACTTTTGCCTTCTATGATAAATGATTTGATTTTTAGTTAGAACTCAAGATTACCTTCAAACGTTTGCACAATTGGAGCCTTTAATAGTTTAAGAAGGCTTAGTACTTAAATAAACCTTATCTTGTAAGTGCAGGGGAAAAGATTACGCAGAATTTAATATTATCTGGTCTGGGGGATTTTATCAAATCCTGTAGGATTGAAGCACTCTATAAAAATGTACATCACATTTACATGTGGATCTGGGACAACCACTCGTGTTACAGTTTGAGAAAGTCAGTGAACGTAGAACTGTCAATTGTGTGTTATTCTTGTCGCGAATGTTATCTAGGCACCTAACGTAGGAGTGAACTCACTAACTTGTAGATCAGAAGTTGGTACTTCGAGGCGTATGAAGTCCTCTCTGGATGGAAAACGGCATTGAGTCGAGCTGTCGAAGTCTAAGGTGGAGGTAGTGTAGTCCGTAGGAATTGGGATTAGATGCTCAGGCAGGAGTTACTGAGCTCTGCTAGGGCCATACGATCTGGCTGACCAGCCTCCTGCTTCTTTGAGTCTAATGGCGCTGCACATGATTACATATTTGATGTAATGGTCCAGATGGAGAAGAGGAGGAGCACGTTCAGTGCTTCGGTATGGCATGATCTCATTGCTCCTAAGTTTCCGATTGCTAAGCTGAGAATGGGAAGAACAAAAGCTATGGCTAGAGTTTTCGCCCCACTTTCTGTCGAATGTTTTGCTACAGGCGAAACTTTCTTGACCCGGTTTCTGATTTTAGACTTTCACATGTGCTTGGTATCTAGACGCCTATGTGCTTACACTGGAGGAAAGAGAGAGAGTACTGTTGAGCCAAGGAATCCTAAAGGTTCGTATCTTGGTCCACGTGGTAAACATCATCTGTTTTGTCTTTGTAGGAATCACGTTCAGGCCTGTAACCTAATAGTGAACTCTACATAGACCCTGCTCTGTGATTTCGCTCATACCGATTACCACGGCGTCCGCGTACGCAACTGCTTTGATTCCATTACTTTCTGGCTAGGCGAGAATTTTATTTATTGTCATAACCATAAGAATGGTTAGATAACTCCGCCTTGAGGCGTACCCCATTTGACTGATTTGGTAACTTGGCAGTTGCCCAGTTGCAACTGCATAATTCTGGTTTCAAGCATTTATAGAATCCAATTGCAGACAAAACCTTGTATTCCCAGCGAAGCGAGGGAATTGTTTATATGCACACCCTCACAAAATTATTCGTACAAACACCTTTCCGCTGAAAATTATAAAATAAGAAAGGTTTCTTCAATTCATGCATGCAAAATAATTCAAAAAAATCGGAAGCAAAAACTTAAGTAATTATTGATTTAGAAAAGAAAACAGTTTGGAACGCCAATTATAACTAACACAAAATTATTCCTACAAAATGCAAAAGAAGGTAGAAAATTAAAGAATTGTGCAATATTTTGTAATTTTTGTACGAAGAATTTTGTTTTCTGTGGCGTAGCACAAGATCATCAGTAAAATATATAATCTCGCACAGTCAAAATTAGTTTCCTTATACAGTCAAACTTTGTTGAGTCGAACCTTGTAAGGTCCCAGATTTAAACATTTTACTCTCTCAGACGTCACCTCATTTTCAACCCAACAGTGTAGGTGTACGGAATCTGCGATCAACGAGTTGGGGTTCGTCTGTTATTTACTGGCATACAATCACTCGCAATGCCCACTCTCCCACAATCGAAATGCCTTCACCTCCCAATCCTGACCATAACTCCCGATTGAACCCCATCCAACGAAACACACAACAAATACCAAAGTTAATCTCGAAATTTATCTCATTCCAGAACAAGGTTCCCTCACAATCGTCCGTCGCTCAAATAGTCGCAAGGGAAATCTAGGCTTTCCAACAGACTCCGCACAATATCAATTGCCATCGCCGAGCCAGACACCATCAGACATTGGTTCGGTGTGTGCAACGCCCTGCGATTATCCATCCGCACAGAGCCGTGACTGTGATTCCGGCAATCTGGGGCAAACATTGGGACCGGGCAGTTTCACTCCTGGCACTGGCCCAACCAATCAGCTGGAAGCATCCGAACCACAGACTGCTCTGCAACAAGAACAACAGCAACAACAATCCTCACTCCACCTGCAACAATACTCAAGAATGCAAACACTTCAACAACAATCGACGAATACCACCACCACCGTAGCGACCAGCGGCAATATGTCACCGACAATGCGTAGCGGCGGTATCATGTCACCGGCGGCCGGTAGTGACAACGGACTCGAGACCCTCGATTTGGCGACGGAAAATTTACCTGCCGTCGATACTCCGGATGCCTGCGACAAGGCTGCAGTGAGGTGAGTTTTTATTTCCATTTCCGCCCATCTTTCAGTCCACTGACTTCATTGATTGTCCGTCAAATCTTGCCTGGGACTCCATGGCTAGACACCGGATGGATTTTAAATTCAAAGGTCACCCTTGACATTGCGGTCACTTTGGCCTTGGCGTGGATGTATCACGGTTGAGATTAACGGTTACACTATCTGCACTTGATTTTCATTAATTACTCGTCCCTGACATCCTGATCGGTGACGTCGTGATTTATTGAGTTTGTCGGCAAGGATGTCTTCATAAATTCTCCCCGAAGCTCACCAAAGATGGATGAGTTGATATTTGATTCCTTTCCTTCTTCCTTCGCTTGAGATTGATTGAGCCATCGATGTGGCAAGAGGACGCATGCACACACAGAAGCCAAGAACCCGCACAGCGCTTGTGTGAGACAATAGGTGGCGAAGGATGAAACTTTTGTTGTCCGGTTGTAATTTAGTTGATTTTTGAAGATTAAATTTCAGCTGACCCTTGAATTAACACGTCGTCCGTGGGCGGAGGCGACTTTCAAGAGAAATCTGAGCAAATCCATGTGTGTGCACGTGATCCCGGGGTGGGATACTAATGGACTTGGAAGACATCCAATTTTGTCAGAGAATTGACTCTCTCACCAGTGCAAATCCAATTTCGAAAAGTATTCCATTTTAAAATGAAAGGTTGGCACTTTTATGAGAAAATGAACCGATGAACCCGATAAACTGTGAAGAATTGGCTCCCTTAAAGATGGATATACATTCTGAGCGATTGTGAGAACCCCTTATCTTGCATAGCATCCTTGCCCCCATCGTTCTTGAAGACAACTCCTGCTGATTAAATGTCTAGACTGAACATCACAGGCATCGATAAGGTTGACAATGCGGATTGGATGAACTGTGGTACGGTGTGGGGAGTTTCTCACGATCCGTCAAGAATTTTTATCCGAGGGCAGTTGTTATTTTATCCTAAATTTGAGTCGAGTTCGGTTTGTGGAAAAGCGGGCAACAACCACGACGTGAAGACTTCGTATTTCAGAGTTCAGAAGCACTCTAATTTGAGTTCCGATTTTCAAATGATTTTGTCATTTTGAGTTGGATCTAAGGTCTGTGACAGAAGTAGCGAGGAGTTTTGTCTTGTTGCTAGCTTTATTTTATAATATTATTGAACATGTAACTCACGGGTAGAAACTACTCTATCTTCGACCAAACTCACGGGTAGAAACTACTCTATCTTCGACCAAACTTATACGTTATTGGTTTTCAGTATTGACCAACATACCAACGCCAGTATGGGTCCTAGAAATATCCTTGTACTTAAATACATCTCCCTTCGTGTTAGCATGCCTGTCTAGAAAGCGACAAAAATCCTCAGATATAAGGTAACAAACCTACTCCAGTGCTAGTCAACCTAACAACGTAACAAAGAATATCGCTAACAAAAAAATAGTACCTTATCTTAATTATAGATTTGACACATTTATCTATGGTCAATGTTCAATGTTAGCTTGACAAGAGGCTATAGTCACCGAGACGTGAAAGGCATTAATCCAAATCAGTTTGGTGTACGAGAGGTTTTAATTAAGCGTCAGCACTTCACCAAGGTGTAGAAATAGGTCCCTAAGCTTATTTTAAAGCATGACTCCTGTTAAGTTGAAGTTAGATCAAGTCTTCGATTTTTCCAGTGTTCATTTGGGCTTCTTGTAAGTTTTGTAAATTTTGAGTATGCGCTTATGTTTTGATTTGGACATGACTTTTAGAGCACCTAGTTTTCGTTTCATTTTAAAACACCAAACCCCATTATGAGAAACACTATTTCCAATGATTACTCAGATGTTAGCATACGACATATTATAATAATAATAATAATATGGGTGGCGCTACAGCCTGTAGAGGGCCAGGGCCTAGCTTCTCTCAGGAGTGGAGGGGTCCTACAGTTGTATGCCGACTCCGAACGGCCAAGTTTGAGAAGCTTTTTCTAGACAGGAAGAGGTGGGGCCGTGGAAATGTTTTCTGTCGCACAGAGCAGTAATCGAACCTACGACGTCGAGGTTGGGATCGAAGCACATACCCACAACGCCAAGGGCCGCAATGAGAATAGGATATTATACCAGTAAAAAGTACAAATTATGCGCTGTTTAAACAAGCCGCTTCTTGCAAATTTTTAAATATGAAAACTTTGCAGTTCACATGCAATTGTCTCTGATCCTGAATATTTTAGTCGTTAATTTGTGAGCTATCCCTGAGTGTTCAGTTTGAAAAGTCGCCCAAGTAAATGATTAGTTCGCAGGGAAACAATTTGCTTCTACAGCAACCGCACAAGTGCAAGTGGAATGAGACCTATATATGATATAGTGAAGTTTGAGAAGCTTTTTCTAGATACTGTTCGAGTGACTGGAGCAGTAATTTCTGAAATCTGCTTATGACTGGAAATCATCCCGAACATCAGTCCGTACGCCGTAAGTGCAGTGAAATAATTGTGTTTTAGACATATTCCTTGTGCATTGGCAAAGTCATAAACATATTTTAACCAAACAGACAGATAAAAAAACGTTCCCACTGGTTTGCTGTGTAATATAATATAAGTTCCACCGCCAAAAATTCACCCCAGTTCTAAAATTCTCCGAAGGAAGTCGCCCACTAAAATTTATCAAATCCGGTCGAGGCGAATCGTTTCCTTGACGGTGAAGTGAATTGAAGCTTCACTGTATTCTCATATCCGAGCGCATCAAATTTCTTCATAAAAAATTTACATTTATGGTCCACAACAAAATCGATTGAAAGAAAAGTAGATGAAGAGGAAGTTATGAGAGTACAGCTGATGGAATTGACTGCATCGCTTGATGGGTTACAAAATTCTTGTGTTTGCACAGAGTGTAGTTGTTTTGGTATAAATATGACCTTGGCTTCCATCAATTTTAGCTCTTAGTCTTAAAAATGAATGCTATGGTGTGTATTGTATTTAATAATGAAAAACAATGGCTACATGAAGGCGATGTGTACGTAGTTTACGGCGTTTTCCAATCTGAAATAAAATGCTACGAATGAAGACCAAAGAGTGCAAGTGCAAAAATGAGCAAAAAGCAAACCATTTTTTATCCATAAATTTGGTGGAATGGAAAGTAGATATTTTATTTCTTCGATTACTTGTCTTTATTAGCGGCTTAAAGGTTTTTGTCTGCGAATCAATCATTCTCATTGCGAACTGTCAGGCTGAGCTCGCAATACACAAAGAGGCAAACTCCACAACCACGACCGAAAAATCGCAGTGAAGTCTCAGTTTGCACCGTGTCCGTTGTGTGCGTTGCGTCATGTCAAAAAATTGACAACCCTTAAGAGTGGACTATGAGTGGAATGCATCAAGGCGGATGAAGTTGGTCAACTTTAAGCTTTTGTTTGAGAGTTCATTCGCACATGTGTGTATCGAACATATTCATTGGACGCCTTGCGATCCGACAAATACAATTTTTGAGGATTATATACGCAATGCACTCAACGGATTCTACGGGCCGGAGCCTTTAGTTCGTAAAAATGCGACTTCACAGTATTTACAAATGTGCAACCACTTAATGACTTAGAAACTCTTTTGGGTTTCAAATAGCAAGGGTTGCACATATCCATTAGATTGACCTAGTTTGGTGCATAGTATGGTTTGGGTCGATTTTCGAGAAAAGTTACTTTCTTGTTATTGAGCATATACTCTGCTCAAGCTAAGCTGGAGAAATTAAATTGAGAATAGTGTAAATTTAAGCTTTATCATATTTTTGTCAGACAAACATTTCCATTGAAAGACACGCTTGTCTTAGCGTGATTAGCTCATCATAATTATTTAAAACTAAAATAACCTCCCGACAGGTCCCTTGTTAAAAACATACTTTTTCTAAGAATCAAACACGAATGTCTTCTTATTTATTCACAGACTCCGCTGTCTCCTGCGCCTGCTTCAGTCTGGGGAAATCTCAGCTGAAGTTCTACAAAAAAATCTTCATTACGCCGCACGTGTCCTCGAAGCAGTATTTATAGATGAAACAAAGTAAGTATCGCGCGCTCAATGCATGCCCATAAATGTATCTTTTCAATCATCCATGTTTAGAGAGAAATTATGCAAAACAGAAAAAAAAAGAAATATGAGAAAGTTAAGGAAACTTTTGAAAACAAAATAAAAATATATATAATTTTTTTCATAAGGTATTTAATGTAACTAAATTTGTTTGTATTTAAACAATTAGTCAATTGGATGTGGAGTGGTGAGATTAGGAACTAATATTTGAGGATATACGATGATTTTATTTTTGTATCTTTTTTCCTTCTCAATGTTGTTACCTATGGAGTATTTTCTTTGAATAACTTTTCCGTCTGTGTTCTTATGATTTTCCCTTTCTTTTCGAATCTTCTTTATTTCCGTCTTCTTCTTTCACGTAATCACCTTAAAGACGAAAAAGAATTGATGTATCTTCTTTTTTTTCAAAATTATTGAAAACTATATTACAGAAGCCCCTCCATTTTAATTACGCGTGAAAAACCATTATCAGGGCAAAATTCCGTCGAAAATAAAGAGTAAGTGTAGTTTTTGTTGGCAAATGCGTAGAGTAATTTCATTCTAGAGACTTGATTTCATTGTTTCATTAAGAAAAAAAAATTAATATGAACCACAAAAAAAAAGAGAGTTAAACTGTTTCATTTGTCATGTCAGCGGCGCAGTGAGTCGCTGAATTTGTAAAGAAAAATTTGAAGACAATTATTGTCTGTATCATAAACCTTTTGTTTTAGATGAATTTGATGTGTCATTCTCATTTCATGTCGTTATTTGATTTCTCCATTCGAAGCGTAAATGCTTAGAACGCATTAGATCAGTATCTTTGAATTACAAATGCTATCGTAGAATAAAATAGTTTCTTTATTTAAATTTCATTTCATTTACATTTCTCATTGTCATCATGTTTCGCAGTAATGAATATTTACATTCTCTCTCATGGAGAAATCATTTCTTGACAAGAATTCGCAGAATTATTCGATAGTAATCGATTATCTCTCGACGCAAACATAATCTTGATCTAGTCGAATAGTGAGTTTAGATGTTGTCTCCATTCGCTCATTGTTCTCATTATACCCCATTTGATTGAGTTCAGTAATGATGGACTTCATTGTACGACTGCACGAGAAATTAAAAAAATCTTCAAGCCGTTATCTACTAAAAATATATGTACTAAAAATCTTTCCCTAAACTTCGGAACTCGCCTGAAACTAGGCCTAAAGGCTCCAAGCCTAACTATAATGTTTAATAACAAGCGAACACACTATGATTCAAGCACTTTCATCAGTTTCGTTAAGTTTCGTTAAGTTTCGTTGACTTCTGAATTCCTATCCAGATTTATATCGATTTAAATAATCGAGCGAATACGCACAAATGATACATTGTGGACATAGTACCCTCCTCCCTGAGTTTCGTTAAGTTTCGTTAATTTATTCTTACTTAGTTGAAATGGAAAAATCTGCAACCTTTGTCCAATACATTCTTCCGAATGTCCCTAGCCACCATCCGATATAACCTGCCAGTTAGACGGTTCCATCGTGAACCATCTCTTCTTCACATAAAATCTGACAATCGCCAAAGTTCTTCAAATAAAATTCGCTTAACTCACAAGTCTTGGTTTGAAGGCAAATACCAAGGCTTTTTATTTTATTTTCAAATTATGCTGCAATTAAGATGAATAATTATAAAGTTGATGGAAATTCGCTTATCTACCTTAGAACTCGGCGATAAGATCCCTGAAGCAATCAATTTCTCATTAACTTTTGTTTTGGTTGAAGTGTGTTCCTTTTGATTTTGATTTGCCAAACATGCGCCTCCTGGTCATAATTAAGAAATAAGTACACCATGATTTTTTTCGGTAAAAAAAGGTCATTAGATGTTTTGATTGCGTGTGTATATCTCAGGAACTTCACTTTAACGACTGTTGAGACAGATTTAATGTACTCGTGAGGTTATTGTGAAAGTGCTCACAGTTGGTTTGAACATTTAATCCACTTTCTACAACATATTACTCGGCAATACTCCGACTCATTCCGTCCTACAAATTGAATCATGTCTAGTGTTATAGATTATACAAAAAAAGACTAAAGATTCAGTCGGCTAAAAGGCAGTGTTTTCCAAAAATTAGGTTGTGTCTCTTCGCCCCAAGAGTCTACCGTGATGACTGCTCACAAAATATTCACGCCTGATAACGATGCTCTTCCCGTGCAATTGAGGGGCCCTAAATTGCCCAACTGTGTAATAAGCCTCTAATTTTAAAACCAAAAAAGTCTTTAAAGGTTCCTAAAGTGAACTAATTAAAAATACAGTAGATTACAGTCCAAGTCCAAGTTAATGAAAATGTTCAGTCAATACTGTCACACCATGTGTCCAGCCTAATTTGAAGCTCATGGCCGATAATAATTTCTTGTAACCAAATGCACACACTACTTTTGTATCTCTCTCTATATTATTGATTACATACTATCGACACGAATGTAGATGTTTTTTTTTCCTCCAATTTTCCACATTCTTTTTTTTGCAAACAACCCCTGTCGGCATGATGTGTACCTCCACCGGATGGCCAACTGAAATTTCATCTACAATATTCATGTCCAATTAGGGACGACAACACGAATGCATGTGCAAGGATGATTGAATTAAAAAGGCTTTCAGTGTAACTTTTGTCAGCATCAATTTGGATGAAACATAATTCTCTTGTCCTGCAAAACTAATACTTTCACTTCTCTTCTCGATTTCTGTTCCTAAAGAACAACCTCTGCGAATTCTTCTCAAAATGATTTCATAACTTCCACCCCCCTCCTTACTACCTATTCATATTCTTTATTCTTTGCTCTAGTCTTTGCCAGTATACATAAATACCGTTAAATACATCATTGAACTCATGTAACCGTTAGTCGTCATTCGTAAGAAAAATCGTCGAATCAATGGTCTAAATTCATGTCCCGTCCGTCATAACTCGAAAGATAGACATTTTTTCTTTGCCATTCATCCCATGTTCGCGAACATTTAGTACTCCATGCAAGGAAATGCTTTCCCAGCTTAGGTCTAGGAAACTTTCCGTCATCCAATGTGTTAGTGAGGAATGATAGTGCTTTTGACAGGGATGTTATATGCATTGGAAACGTAAACCAATGTGTCTTAGATTGATCTAGATTAAGCCTAAAAAAAACCTTAAAAAGAAACCAAAAAAAATGCAAATTTTACATTTTCAATGATTTTATTTTCTCTTTTTTCCCTGCTGTCGCTAAACCATACGAAAATTTGTAAAATAAAAAAAAACAATACGCAAATTTTTTTTCATGAATATTTTCTCATTTTGGTACGTCTCTCTCTGGGTATGGTTGCCAAAAAAAAATGAAATACACACACATACACACATAACACCTAACTTACTATTACTGCTGCAGTCCAGATGGTACTCCGGCGAAAAAGAACCGTCTCGCAGCAACCACGCCGACAAACACCAATTGCAATGCTAACGACGATAACAATAGCAATGTTACTCTAAGTAGAATAAGTGATGATAATCAGCAACAGCAACAGAAGCAACAAAATCTGGCCAACTGCAATCAGACGAGTATAGAGGGCCGTACAAAAGGTGTGTCGTTAGCGCCTCAAACGCACAGTGGCCCAACTGGGCCGCCAGACGATGGCACTTCAACTGCCAATTCTGAGCAAAATGTGACAGCACCTGCAACACCACCAACGTCAAACACCGCCGCAGCGACGGCAACGACGACGACGACAACAACAACATCAACAACAACAACAAGTGGCAGCAGTAGTAGTAATAGTAACAAAGCAACAATCCACAGACAGAGACGCCTGCGAACACCAGTCTGGGCGAGATCAATGACGAGCGACAAAACGTACTGAAACCTTTGTGTTTGAAGCAAAAAATTTGTTCCACCTTAACTTTGTTTTTGTGATATTTTCTTTTGTTTTTGTTCTCGTTCAATTAATCAAAAATATTGCGTTTCTCTACACACCAAGAAGTACAACAAATAAATTCAGAACACTGTTTTTTCTATGCTCGTTTTGAACAAATAACAATTAACTTGTCCGATTGTCTTTTGTGTACATACTCAAACCTAACCTACAAATAAGGCGTTCTTTTTTGTTGAGTGTTCCTGTTTTTGTTTGACATTGTTCTTCAAGCTCAACTCAAAAAATATGTACATACAAGCAAACCAATGCCCACACTATGAGTGGAGCTTAAATTTCATAATTTTCTATGTTTATATTGTAAAAAAAATGAAGACTGTATATAGCGGTAGTTTTCTTTTATCTTTCTATCTGTCTATTCGTCCCTTGCAGCCCTCTTGTACTATACAAACCTTAGACCTTTTTATACATACTTCTACACTCCCTCTCTTGTAAATAGAAACATATCTGTCTTCCCTCTTCTATCTGTCTATCTGTCAAGTCTTTTTGACGCCTGTAAAAACATACTAACTACTTCATCTGTCAACTTGAATGTGCATGTGTTCTAATTTCTCCTAGATGTGATCTTTTCCATTTTCTGTTCTTTATTTGTTTTCTACATGTGTGTACATACTCATCTCTTTTCATAAATCGCCAAATAAAACAACTTCAATGAACATGTTTTTTTTTTTTTTGACACATAGCTCTGTGTCTGTCAATAGTTAACTGTCAAGGGTGTAACAATGGCAGACGTCTTTGAGAAGGGACTTTGCAGAGTTCGCTTTTCATTGAGTGGCAACACAAGGTTATCGTCGACAGGACGAAAACTCAATTTGCTTGAATGGGCAGCCCATCGCATTTTGGGGGCGGGTTTAAAGCTCTCCTCTGCAGGATTGGGTGGGTTTTATTTGTTGTGTGGTTAATTGAGTTCTATTGATTCGATGGGAGAACTTTTCTGAAGAAGACGATTACCTCGTTTTCTTGGGTATTTTATTTTTTTGCTCTTGTTTGAACGACTTTTGCGTTTTGAGTGAGGAGGTCTTTTAATTGGTTGATTCCGTATTTTATTCATCCTTTTGGCAGATTAAATAATTTTTTTATGGATGATGAAGCTGGTGTCTTGATTGAGTTCTGACACAAGTAAAATAAATGACTTTGTGGCGATGTGGTGGGGGGATGTGGTTTTAGTGTTTCGACAGCAAAGGGTTGTTGACGTTAAAGCATAATTAGCCGAAGCCTTATCTGGCAGTGACATAACAGTAATTGGGGTACATAAAATGACTTATGCTGCCTTTGACGTCTTACATCTACGTTATCGCGACTCAAAGTGACGCATTTCGGCGAATTTACAACGTTTTTCGGAAACAGGAGGTACCTCGGCGATTATTAATCGAAATATAGCAGTTTTTGGAATCGAAATTTTCGGTTCATAATTGAATTTTTGCCACAGCTTGCTCGGATGGAGGGTTGTTATTACTTGTTACTGTCGTGAAGGGTTGATGTAACGGCTTTGTGGTCACAGCGTAGTGGGCAAGAGCACGTCGTAACAGTAATTCATTTTAAATGGCACCACCTGTCGAGTGCTGATCCGGAAGAATGACAGTTCAATTTGAAGTATTTAATGAAAGGCATGACAGCATTGGCGCGTAAGTTTAAGGGCAATCTCGACTTGTGCTGTGAAAGTTTTGTCACAAACTCTATCTGCGTCTAAACAGTAGTCTGCACTGAAAGAAACGTTTGTATTATGTAGCCACTAGCCCGAGACGCAGGATAAATTTTGCAGAAAACTAACAGGTGTCTGAATGTAGTTTGTCGCAGTTGTTATTGTGTAAAAATAATTTGAAATCGTAGCTGAATTTTATACATTTTAAGATGGTGTTCATCGTTATGTTACAAGCTTGTTTATCCATTTCTAGACCCTCCGATCCGAATGGCTCAGTAACAGTAGTTTCTAAAAGCTCATGCTAGATATGCTGGTTGACGTGCCGTACCAGGTGCCACTTATGTCTTCGAAGACCCATTGCAATGTCAAGGAAAGGAAATGGGTTCCTCTTAACCCCTTTCTGGTGCATGTTACAGTGTCTTCATCGTGATAAACCTGAAAATAGACTTTAAGGGCAATTCTTTAGTTCATGTAAGACTTGGCAGTATTCTTCCATCGTTCTATATCTTAGTTGACAAAGTTTGAGACAATTACAGAGATAGTAATTGAGTGTTCTCTCCTCATTAATTCGTCGATGATGGGTAAGTCGCATTATGTCTTCATGATACATCAGATGATCAGGATTCAAGGAATTTGTCGGTTCTTGCACTGGCCCATAACACCCGCGTGGTCTCACAAGTGATTAG
Source organism: Eristalis arbustorum (assembly GCA_916610145.1). Lineage (NCBI taxonomy): Eukaryota > Metazoa > Arthropoda > Insecta > Diptera > Syrphidae > Eristalis > Eristalis arbustorum. Next base: position 6,621,175 of record OU744317.1, read on the forward strand.
CGGTTGAACGGTGGACATATCATTCACTTTCTTCTTGACATCTGCCAGAGGTGGATGAATGTTTAGGACTGCCTGGTTTGTTTCTGCTTCGGTCAGTTTCGACAAAGGAGTAGTCTTGGGCATATAAGTGGCAGGTGAAAACAATATCATACCAAAAGTGGCGGGAGTAAAATATATCAGATCGTGTCAACATTATCTTAGCTAAACCTAGTGCTAGTCTCAACATTTAAAACTGAAATCATTTTAACCATATGTGTACAAATGCTAGAATACTGAGTTTGAGTAAAGGTTGTTCGAGGTATATTATGCTTCTGTTAACAATTAGCCGTCGAAATTCTTCGTTATCTATCAAACTCCCCGCGAACGATGTTATTAGAAGATCTATTTGGTTTCTCGTAAACTCTTGTAGATGTTACCATGACGAGATCTTCGTATTTTAGCAACTCGGTGGTCGTGTAAGGAATTTTATTGCAGCCTTGATGTCTGTACTTATGATGAATGTTATTTGTTAACATAGGCTCTGCCTGAATGACGCCACAAGGTTGTATAAAGATGTAGTGATAAAAGTACACTCTCCCCTAGACAAATTGTCACGGGATACCAAAACTAGTTCCGAGTTAGAGAGAGTTCCACTTGGAGGATGATTTTTTAAGGAAAATTGAGGAGACCAAGGCAGAGCTTGACTTATAAGAGCCCACTGTGCTTGTATTTCTATCCTTCAAGAATACGCTTAAACATCTAGGAGGTGGATACACTAAAGTCGGGGGACTGATACGAACATGTGTTCTATAGCATGTCGTAAAGCGGCCCCTACAATTGAATTGCACAAACATATTGAGTGTCTAGGAATCGCTTAAGATTTTGGTCTCCATATGGAATGAAATAGTCACCTACGAAGTTGAATATGTTCCTGCTTCTAGAATCACCTACTTTGTTGGTTCGAATTATCACACATATAGTACTCCGGAGTTTTCTGGCATTAGCTTAAAATTGTAGGTAGAAATGGCTTATTTCTGTACGAGGGAACAACAGTCACGCTTATGCCAGCTTAGGTCAGTTGTGCCACCTCGCGCATCCTACCTATTCCGTAAACCTATCTGTGCTTGTGATGAAGCGAAGAAGATGACCGACTTTTACGTTGCTTGATTCGACCATGCTATTGAAGAAGTACGTTTCCAGAATTGTGTATCTACAGTTGTATATCAAGTGTACAATGGTTTCTTCGCCACTCTCGTCTCTGCAGCTCTTGAAGTGGTTGATAAGGGAGGCCTAGTCTAGAGGTGTGAGTTTCAATGGCTCAACGAACTGTGATGACGCCGATGAGGATTCCATCCGGAAAAAGTACAGAACTTATAGCTTTTCTAGCGAGTTTGTGCAAATGAGTACGATGTTGAAGTACCTGGCAGTCTCGTTAACAGATAGTCGGCAATTGCGTAAAATCTTGACGTTAACGGTGCTTGAGCTCAGAGATTTGATTGCTGCCTATCTGCGAAGTGTGGTATCAACCACGTTGTTTTTTTGTATAGTCATAATAGAGTTTCCTGTGGTGGCCCGTGGCGTTGTGGGTATGTACGTCGACCCCAACCTCGACTGTCTAGAAAAAGCTTCCCAAACTTGGCCGTTCGGAGTCGGCATAAAACTGTAGGTCCCTTCCACTCGTGTGAGAACAATGACTCGCACAACACGAGTGGTTGCTGAGAAGCTAGGCCCTGGTCCTCTATGGGCTGTAGCGCCACCCACATTATATTATTATTATAACGATTGTGGCCTGTAAAACGCTACAATGGTTAGGTAATCCGAAGAACATCTGGATGTTTAAATCCTTGGAATAAAGCTAACACCAATATATGCGCCCATCTTCGCTCGATTGGTGAAAATGCACAGTGGGCCCTCTAGCGTCTGATGTTCAGACTCTGTTAGAAATTTTTCTATAAGACGTCAGAGTATATAGGTATAGAGTTGGACCTCCTGAGGATCGGAGTGTCCGTGTCGAAGTACTTTCCAGAGACGTAGCGATCTCAACCTGATCGCCAGTTTAGCTGCTTTCTGTCTACCGATTAGGTCCATCAGTTGAAGGTTGAAGAATCGGAGAATGAGCAAGGCAATGGATGGAGTAGTCCGCAGTGATCCAGTAATGCCTACGCATGCCATCCTCTGCACGCTTTCGTGGGTTATAAGGTTGATGTTCTTATTTAGTGCGGTCCACCAAATCGCGACAGCAGACAGCAGTATAGGTCTGACCGATACAAATAGGTGGAAATGAAGTGTTACGTCAAGCACAGTCTTCAAAACCTGCAGCATTAATCACTATATTTATCACCCATAAGGATCATGTATCTGAGAGTCAGACTTCAAAATATATACCGGGTGCTGTGAAAACCTTCACCCAAACTGCTTTACCACAGTGACACCGTGTAGTATAATAAACGGTGGTCTATTCCGTGCCTACAACTGCTGGTTTCCACCGCGGCCCTTCACCTAGCGCAATGCACATCTACAAGTGAATTCCTTTGCCACGTCAATAGATGAAAACGAACCCCTTTTACGTACCGTATGCTTTCAAGGAACAATGCTAGGCAATTGGAGCAACTCTCGCCAGCATCAGCTGCTAATAATCAGAACAACCTAACTTTCCTCCATGTCCCACAGCAAGTAAAAAAAACACCAAGCCATTCTTATTAATAAAATTTCCTATATATTAAGATTAAAACAAAACATAATAAAATAATACAACCACCACGTCAGGCTCGTCGATCCCACCGCCACACAGTGCCGTCGTCGCAGACGCACACCAAAACACTGGCGTCCCTCGAAAACGAAGTCTGCCTTATGGCCGTATTGCACTTGATGTTGTTCAAGATCGATCCCTTCGTCTGCGTGGGATCCGATGGGTCGAGTTCCCAGACAAACGTCTTGCCATGCTGATTGCCCAACGCGATCACCTTGTTCCAGAAATTGAAGTCAAACCGCACGAACCAAATCTCGCACTCCGCGTAGTCGAAGTTGTGAATGATGGTGCTCGTTGAATCGGAGACTTTCAGTTCCGTTTCCGGCTGGTTTATCCGGCCGGGTTTCCAGCAGACAATGGAATTCTCGCAGGACTTCGAGAGCACAAAGTCGCCAAACCACTGGACGCAGTCCACGTAGTTGCGATGAATGTCTCGCGTGCTGAAGTCGGGAAAGTGCTCCTTCACCGTGGGAAATGGCAGCACGGACTTGTTGGGATTGAACGTTCGACTCTTCTCGATTGCCTCCTTGAACTCGGGTTTGTCTATCCGCCAGAGCTTCAGGGAGTGATCCATACCACTAGACATAATTCGGTTGCCACGCAGATCGAAGTCCACACTGAGCACTTCGTCGCGGTGACCTTCCACGCCGCCGAAAATGGCAATGCACACGTCCGACTGGATGTTCCACAGGCGAAGCGAATGATCTTTGCTGCCGGAGAGCAGCAAGTACGGCGTCTTCGGGTGGAACTTCAGCTCGTTTATTGCGTGTCCATGGCCGATGTAGTGCTTCACGCACTCGTGCGTTTTCGTATTCAAAATTCGAATAACTCCACGGTATCCAGCGGCCGCCAGGAGGGGCTCTCCATTACGTGAATCATACGACCAAGCGCAGGTGTAGAAATTCTCATCTACCTACAAAGTGAACAAAGAAACTGATCAAACTGATGCTGAACCCAGCCAGCGACTGTACATACATCAGGGTCCGAGTAGCACTGAACAAGTTTTATTCCACCCTCCCGGGGGCATTCGTACACCGTCACACGCGTCGTGCCCACTGTGGCGAACACCATCGGTTGGTCTTTGGCCAGGCAGTGATTGAAACGTACACCGAATATCGCCTGTCCATGATCCTCTTTCAAACTGCAGCTGCAAATGCAATGTTCACATCAGATAAATATCACCGCAGCGAGCGTGTATACGTGACTTACTTGTACTTGTACGGTGGCTTCTGCACTTTGGACGATTTCCTTCGTCGGCCACGTATCGTTGGCCTGGCTGAGGGCGATTTACTTCTGGAGGTGCTGGTACTAACGCTGGCTGTCTCATCCTACAAAATGTTACTTTGTCTCAAACTAGATCTCATCACCGATCGGCGCTAATTGTACTCACACCACCGGAATCGTCGCTTGCATTTTCACTCTGTGTACTAGTCACTTTTTCAGTCTTCAACTTCGACATGGTACGGCGCGGTGGGTAATCGAACAAAAGAAAAACACGGAAAATAAATTAAAAACAATCACATGGAATGTGAAATGTGTTGATAGAATTATTTTGCTTTTTTTGGCGGCATTTCTTTATGTGCTAATGAGCACAACTGACAGTTGTGAACTGCGTTATCGACTGGGAGTGTATTACCGACTCTGCTAAGTATGGTGAGTTTGACTGCAGAGGTTGTGTACAGGGATGGGAGAGGCACATAGTTTTTTAATTGAATTTGAATTTGAATTTAAAATGGAACATTTTTCTTTTGAATTAATTGTAAAAAGATTTAATCAAACTTTTGAATAAACTGTTTTCTCACCACTTGCATTTGCCAGAGATGTCTTATGTCTGATTTTAGGAAACGGGTGTGTAATTGAAACATAGAATCCCTTACTGTCAGGGAAGAGCATCCCAAGGCCATTCAAATTCGAGTCACGTAGTGCACACAGTTTCGCAAGATTCGCCTGAAGCAGTTCTTCGACAAACGAAGAAGTTTCTCCTTTTTCTTTGCACATCCATGAAAGAAAAATCCCTGCGACTGCCGCAAAGAGAAATCCTGCAGCAACATAGCGTGGTGACACTTTGCAGTAAACTTGAGATGTACTGTGCGCGTTAAATTTAAAGGATCAACCAATTTGCACAAATTGCAAGAAAGTTAAAAGAACTTTCCCAGGTGATGGTGGTGTAGCAAGTCTTTTGCAGACAAATCCGAGTAAAGAGGAACTTTTTGCACCACACTCTCCACCGCCAGAGTCCTTTGGCTAATCCCTTACCCAAACATCGAGCATTCTATCCCCCAATGGGTACGCAAACACTCTTAATTTCAATCGGGAAAAAAGAGGAAAGAAAAACGCGTGTAGCAAAGGATTTATTTTTCCCTCTCAGTCCCCGGCAACGACATCCTTCTGAAATCGGAAGAGCAACTCCGAAGGAATGTGTTTACATCGAGAGCGAGTGTGTTGTAGTTCTTAGGATAAATATTTATTGCCACTGTCAAATGGGTGTTTGTCTGCCGTTGGCAGCTACACACTTGGAAGGGATGGAATTGGGATTACTTAGGTGCTCACAATAAAGCTCCTTCAAGGACAATATTAGGTTTGTGTACATTGCTGCCTGCCACCCATCTCGCTCGCCTTGTACAAAGCAATCGAAAATATACAAACAGAATACGTATCCGGAAAAGGACAAGTCCACTTAAGAGGACTCGGTCGCGTGTCCTGCCGAGCAAAAAGAAGCCATGCCTACTTAATGAGGTAGAAGCCACGCACGCAACTGGTTGGCAATCGGCACGTCCTCCCGTCCTCAGATCGAAGAAAAACTAATTTCGTTCGGTATTAGGCCAACCTAATCCTCTTGATGGACACTTTGTTGTTTCCCCGCAACTGGCGGGGGCGGAATACATATTCGATTCTAATTGTGGTCTCCCTCTCTTCGAATTTATCCTGTCCTTGACCAAGTAACCGACATAACCTTTAATAAATTCAATTCAACCTCACATCCAGACACTCCACACAACACAAGACTTGTTCTCAATCGCAGCTCATAATATGTGTGTTTATTTCTTTTAAAGGAAGACACAATTCATTAACCGACATAAATATTCAGCAAAGGTGAAAATAGAATATCTTACGGTGAACTTTATTCATGTTTATAGATCCCACAACCTCATCGATCCAAAAAGTCAGTCTCCTCAAAATAGGTGTGTGTGCCCGTCTGTATCAACTTATTCTCGATGTGAACCTGTGCTTTGTTACCATGCCAACTGCACCGCATATCTCACTTAACACTCACTCTGCACAGAAGTCACGAAAATATGTTCTCATTTTGCACCTTGCTGTGTGTGGGAGGGGAAGTGACGCCTTTATGAGGCACAGAACATAGAAACAAATAGCACCCATCTGCACGAACGATAAAGTATCTAGTTTGACATTAAGTGCGTATCATCGCGGGGGAACGTATGTGTACGCGCCGCATGCTAAAACATTTTTCAACATCCTCGCCGACAAGCTCATTTGTAACGTAATGGAAGCAAATGGAGTGAAACACAACGGTAGAAGTGCTTTAAATATGAATTTCAAATGAACCAGGACCGACGGACGAGTGAGTGGTCTTCCCTGAGCGAGTATGTAGATACATCATTCTTCTTTTTTTTTTTGTGCGGTAGGCATTTCGCTGTAAGCCTCAGCGTGTAGACAAAATAAATTAAATTTCGCAAGAATTATTGGTTTAAAATACGATCTTTGCTCTCGACAGGATAATTAAATGGGAAGTGGAAGAGGAGCTCGGGAGTTCTTGAAGATTTGGGTACAGGGTTTTAAAGAAATGCGGGAGGTGTACTTGGAATATTCATCGAGAGACTGGCCCCTCAGGCAAAGTATGCACTCAAGGGGTCTTGTGGGTGTAGTGGACGTCTGAAGAGGCCTGTGTCTGGGCCATTACTCTACATTGATATTTTATTTCCAATCGGTACTGTGTCTGAAACAAAAATCAAGTGTTTTTGAGATATTAAGCTACTTCCTTTCTTGCCTCTTATAATTTTTGATAGGGTTTTTTTTATAACGTTTCGTTGACTAGAGAATATCATCTACACTTGTTTCCGCGATTTATTTGAAAATCATCGTTCGACAGAAATGTTTCTGCCGATAAACCAGAATCCAATGCCTTCAAATTGTCTGTTGGATTATTAGCAGACAAAACGCGATTTTTACTCGGGCGACTTATTACTCTTGATATCTATCTCCTTTATTAACAATTTTGTCAATAAGTAGTTCTGGCCACACATATTCCATTAACTTCATGGTCCGTTGTATTAAAGCTCATTTTTTTTTGCCTACTCACATTTTCAATTCATTGCCTACACTAAGGCAATACAAATATTTACGCTGACAAAGTCAGAGAATTTGGTAAAAATTGAAATTTCGAAAATATAAAATGTGTGGCCAGACTTAGTTATTGACAGAAGGGTTAACAACGAAAATTGGCTACGAATTTAACGTGCGTAAAATTCGCCATAGCTTGCCTAGAAATAGACGTGCTAATGTATTAAATGAATTTTGTGCAAAAAAGTGGGGTATGATCGACTGAGTTATTGTTGAATAGGATTTGTCAAAGAAATTAGAAGTGATAAAGCAAAACCCAGAAGGCTAAAGAAAATTTATTGGAGCATTACAAGAGCAGAGTTCTCTTTATTTATAGTTTCATCGATAATTTTGTGTGATGAACATTTTTATTGTTGGCCTTTTCTATTGCTTCTGTTAAGTGCAACAGATGATATCCATCACTGCCTCTTGGCCCATTTTATCGCATTTTCCACGACTTTCCGCAAGATTTCCGATGATATCTGCTGGTATTCCTGCCGAATATTCTCTTTAAGGGATATGATTGTCTGAGGCTTGTTGTCACAATGGACTGGCCATGCCAAATAGTCGTCTTCGCTGCGGCTAAAGGTCAGGAGACATTGAATGGTGCACTATTTTCTAATCGAACATTGACCGGTCGTCAAGTTGATGTTTCTCCTTTCTCAGCGACCAGCCCGGTGTTGTCCACGCACTACATGATCATGAGTGGTTTCAGTTTCAGTCTTTTCGAATCGAGTAGTAAATTTACACACGATTAAGATGATGATGGTTCATCTACCTTGTACGATTCGGTCTGTGGTTTTGTGTAAGCGACTGAGAACTTAATAGAGTGGCTAGTGGATTCGTTAAATAGTCTAAATTACTTCTTCGTTGATTGGCGCTACTGTCCTGGTTGTACCTGGGCATCATCCAACACGCTTCTCCAGCTGGCACGATCTTTCGCCAGGTCCCTCCAGCTGCGCATACCAAGTTTGTTGAAGTCTTTTTCCGCATGCACATTTTGTCCTTTGTTGCGTTGTCCCAATAGTTCGGTATCGAAGACTCTTCGGGCCAGAGCTATGGCGTCCATAGTTTATTTGTAGGTATTTACAAATTAATGGTGTACAATTTACAAACAAATAACTTATTAAACATATATAACAACCTCAGCGTCACTTGGGGTATTAAGATAGGACAAATTGTCTTTATAAATAGTCTTGAAAAAATTCTTTATTCGACCGTCTGGACGAAAAAATCTAGCAAACGGACATATTTCGCAGGAGCAATAGTTATTGTGAGTCGTCTTTCTATGTATTGCGTCACAACACAATCACGTAGTACCACGACAGTACAACCAACCTCTTTACAAGATCGAGTCTCAAAGTGAGTGCTCTCTAAATTCACAATAAATTAAATGTCCAATTTCACAGTGCACGTTTAAACTTCATTTTTTGTGTACACTTCAGTCCAGCTATTTATTCGTCTTAACAGTTTCGTTTAGGCCTTGAACTGAGTTAAATTTGTAGTTTAAAAGATAATCATCCCCTAGACCGCGGACATTTTTAAGCGTAAGCCGTATAAAATAAGAGTGTATTGGAAAAGCTAAGCCAAGAAGTTTCATATCTCTTTTTTCATTACTTTCTGACTCAAACTTTAGTTCTGAACCGCAGCTATCTTGTGTGGTAGCTTTTACTCTCTGATCTCATCAGTCTCACGCTGTACGGTGATGAGATCCCATCTTTGTATTGAAATCCATTTGCAGTGGATTCCGCAACTTTTCCTTTCATTGGTTGAAAGACGAGCTAAAAATATTCAAAAGCACAAAGCAGAGCATAGCGAACATTTTTAGACATACACGGCCAGAGTGCAAAGTACAGCCAGATTTTTTCGATCTTCACAGAAAGGAAGTTCAACCGAACTCAAGTTAAAATTTGCCTATGAAACTAACTGAACTTAAGTTTACATAAACCTTCACTGTGAAGCTGGGCATACGACTTAACGAACTGTTGTTCACTTGAGCTCAAAACCATGTTGGGCATACATGTTCTTTCGATGTTACCCTTTTTTCATCCAAAGCAGTTTTAGAAACCCCCTCAATGTTATCAACGGCAGTAGCTTAAACTCACAAACCTCCCAGAGTCAATTTGACTATTGCATATAGAAACCAAATCCGATTGTAAAAAGTCAATTACCAGTTAACTTCGGTACACACGAGCCAGATGGCAAACAAAAAAAAAAACGAATTTTGCAAATTAAATTACTCCGTGCACACTGCATGTCGGTCCAGTATTTGTGTTCAGAAAATAAAGTAGAATTACAAAATTTATGCAAACATCAGAACGGTCGAAGGCTAATTGGAATCGACAGTTCGCAGAGCTTACGAATATGAATGTTTGTTTTTTTGTTAAATTTGTTAAGCTGTTATTTGCTGCCAATAATGAGGATTAAAAACGATTAACGACATTGGTCTGATATGAAAATTGTGTGCACTCTAGGTAAACTATTTGGGAGACCTATGTATTTCCAATTTCGAAGTGAATTAACTGCCACTATTCGAATACGTTGAGGGGATTAAATATTAAAATAAACTTCCAATCAAAAATCGGTGCGGGGAGTGGACTCCTTATATGTAAATTTGCTTAAGCTATTTAAACGAAATTTTATTCATTATCAGTGGTTTTTAGGGAGAGTGCAATCTATGATTCTAAATTTGCATTAACAGAACACTGTTTCATAAATTTTCCATCAATATTAAAAGGATGATACATCTTGGACACTCTTTGAAAAACTCACCAAAGGACTCTGACAGGATATATTGTGCTATGATTATTCTTGTTCGAAACGTCTAGAAATTCGGCATGAGCTGTTGCAGAAGCCAACGAATAGTAATCCCATGACATTGGCCGGTTGACATCTACCGGCCGGTTATCTGTGAATCCTTCTTTGTGGCTGAAACGTCGCGATTTGGAAATGTCAGACTTTGCGAAGTTCGCAACTTGCAGCTGACAAGTCTCGGCGAACACCAGCAAGTAGCCAGCTTGTCTGGTTTGAGGCCAAAAATATTGTTTCAAATTTGCCTACAGCGGTGAGCTTACATTTCCTCATCCTTATTTTCAAAGATGTATGGACCAATGAAATCACCAGATAAATGTCTTTGCCATGCACTCGCTTTTTGTGGATGCAATGTTCTTGCGACTGTTACATGTTTTCACTTCCTCATATGCGACGAATTTGTTTATTAACGTGAATAATGAATCGCTTGCTGATGACAATGTTGTGTGATAACTTGTAAGCCGAACGCTGATGTTCAAGTGGTCTGGTCAGTTTTAAGAGCGTAGTGGGAAGCCTAAATGCCAAATGTGACATAAAGGCCTGTTAGACAAGCTAAATTATGTTATTTTAATAAAATCTGATTTTTCCACACTTCCACTAATGGCTGTTATAGTTTTTGTAAAGGAGACAACATAGCCAGTCTCTTAGAATCAGTTCAGTTTGATACGTTTAGTTATAGTTCAGAATAACGTCAATTGTAGTCTGTTAGTAATACCCGAAATATACCTACCACGAAATCACTATTTTCAATGCAAATTTTCACAATTTTGGCACGATCTATTGCTAAACAGTCCCAACCTCAAAATAAACCCAGTCTTCGATGTTAAATCAGAATGGCGAATGCGATTACACTACATATTGTATTCCGACTGCAAGGCATCTCGAAGTCGACGTCAAATTGTAGGTTTCCACTCTAGAAGACAGTTGCCCTCACAATGCGAGTGGAAGCTGCATTGGTCTGTAACAAATTAACATGGAACTGCAGTGCCACTCATGTTATAACAAGAGCCGTAAGAGCTACACATCAGATCATGTCGAATCCAACTGTAAGTGAGCAAACTGTCTTTGGCACGAAGGAGTTGTGTGTAATCAACTTAAGCATTATGCCCCTTCGCCTGTTAACTGGATTTAGCAAAATCGATTACAGACGACGTGTTTTGAATATGTATTCATCTGCATTTGAATATGTATTCATTTCTCACATGTTCCCCTCTTACTCATTATTATTTAAGGACTAAACACTCACTTTAATAAATGCACAAATTGTTAACAACCATATTTGTGAATGTTCTTGTTTGTAATTTATTCTTAAGTCACATTTCAGTCGATTAAAGTTTTGTAAAATTTTTAAACAAATTGTGTGCATAACCATTTCAATGTCAAAATGGTGGATAAGGGTTTTCACAGAGTTTTTTCATAAAAAAACATTTTACAAAGATAAATTATTAAAGTATTCGCAGATGCGAAGTGGACGAGGAAGATCCAATCGTGCAGTTTTGGCAGACGAGTTTTAATTTTGGTAACAGGTAAATTCATTTTTATGTTTTCAAAATTTCAAATCAAACAAAGCTAATAATAATTTGTAATTAAATTGCACTGAAATGGGAGGAAATGAACCGGAATGATTACGTAACTCATCATGTGTTATTATTATTATGTTTATTTCATAAAAGTCAACATCGAAGTATAAATGTAAGTCTCACATATATCGTACTTAATCCTCTTAAAGGTCTCTCTTAAATTAATTGTAAGCAGTGGTATTAAGGTTGACTAACTTGTAATCACTTTCGCAGTGACTTATGGGGAAAACAATTAAGACTATAAAAACGATTTAAGATCGACATACTCCAATGTTGTATAACTACTGTGGATTATTACACACGGAGTGATTGAGTTAGTTCTGTTCAAAGCGGCCATTTTGTTGCAGGTGCACCGGCCAAAACGGCTTTAATTTATTGAGTCTGTTTTGCCAAATCACCGCGGACGGACATAGCGCTCAATAATACATGCATATGATTACCTTGATTTAATGAAAACACGCGTTTTGTTCAGTCAAAGTATGCGGGCTTACCAATTTTACGGTCGCCATTAAACCAATCCTATTTCTAGTTGAATGGGTACGTCCACAAGCAAAATGGTGCAAGTTGGGACGATACCATCCACATGAGTTCCAAAGGCATCCAATGCATCCCGAAAAAGTCACTGATTTGTGTGGATCTTAGGTGCGGCGTCATCGGTCTAATTTCTTTGAGAGTGAAGCTGATCAGGCCAACGACAAGCACTGTAAGTCGATGATTAAAAACTTCTTTTGGCCTGAATTGCATGACACGGACAACAACGTCGAACACAGGTCACATCAGATTAGATATTAAACACGATCGATACGATATCATGGCCATCTCACGAGGAGTTTATATTAACTCTCTACCGAGATCATGCGAATTGGTCCAGTTAGACTTTTTCTGGTGTGAATTTCTGAAGTCACAGGTCATGCGAATAGGCCACAAACAAACTGTGACTTTCAAAACCAGCACAACCCATGGCATCCATCAAATTCCTGTTTTATGAGTCTTGGGAATTAGGACAGAACGTCCATTTGGAGGATTTTTTATTCAATTTTATATGATGGCATCGATAGACCTGTCAAACGAGTTAAACATGTTGACAATATCTGACACACTTAAATTAAGAGATAAGAAGTGCTTAATGAAGGAACAGTTTTTTCCTTACGACTATTTTGTCATGATTATCGCGCTGGTAGACACGGTGTCGATATTAAAATACAAATTCGCACAAATTTCTGCCATCCTCTTTCCTGTCATATGAAAGTCAATCAATTCTGACACAACTTTTAACAATGACATCCACGTGTGACCGGAAGTGTAGTTTGTTTGCTTGGTCCGATCGCCTGTTCTTTGCCTTCAAGGCAAATATCTCCTTCCCTTCCAAGATTATACTGTATAATCTTGTCATTATATTTACATCCAATTATATATCCAACAAGTTTCCATTTCGTGTTCGGATTCAAATCTCTTCCTATTTATATCCTTGCATGAAATAAGATTTTGAATGTAACAGATTTTATTTTTTTTTTCAAATTTGATGTTCTTTTGGGATGTCTCCAAGCAAGTCAAATCGATCCGCTTCTGCTTATACTCTTTATAGACGGTATATTTGTTTGAAGTGGGAATGTGCGTCGACCCCAACGCACTTGAACCTCGACGTCGTAGGTTCGATCCCTACTCTGTGGTCCCCTTCCCCTTAAATATTCTTAAGTTCGCTGACCTCCGCAAATAGTAAATTTGTGGACCAATCCTAAAGCCGCGTTAAAAAATTATAATTCGTCTTAGTCTAACGGTATACAGACCTATTTGATTCGAGTGGTGCCCACCGTATAGTGTCAATGGATTTTTCTATGGATTCAGGCATTCTAGGTACCTAGTGGTATAAGCACTGTTCTTTTTGTATTCCCAAGTCTTCTGCTGCCTTTCGTTAAGGAGTTTTATTACATTACATGCTTATCCATTTCTGCCTCTGATTTTCTGTTTTCTAACACATGATGTTTGATGACTCGAGATTGGCGTGAAATCTCATTGGTCTGGTTCGTTATATAAGTATAGATTAAGAAGCCAATCGTCGACTTAGTCTTCGCTACTCTATTGTCAAAGTCCGTTTCAGTTCGGTCACTCCACGGCTGATGATTTTTGTTTTTTGCCGTTTATGTGCAACGATGTGTGCTTCTGACCTTACCTTCTTTCTCCCTTTCGGAGAGCAGCATTTTGCAAAGGTAGGCCTACACCATTTGCGTATATTTGGGTCTAACTGCTTTACCCGAATCGTCATCTCATTTCTCTCGTTTCCTGTAAACACGGCTGCATGAATCACATCACATATCACAAAAAGAATCGAAATTAGTGATGGGATACAGCTTTGCTTTACTCCTCCTTGGCTCTGGAATGCCTTTGAACACCTACATACCTCTCTGCAGCACGTGACATTTGGATCAGTCGGTCGGTCAGCATCATACCTTTATAATAGCTTATTACGAATTCACTCACTACATTCACACAATTATCACGCTGTTCCTTTGTGCAGGAAAATTCACTATGGAAACCTGCTTTCGCACCTGCTGCTGCGGACGTATACTTTTTCACTCCTTTGACGCCCGTGATGTAATGTCTGATATCAATTGGCAGCAGACGTGTTTCCTTTCAAGCGTACCCCCGACTAAATGTACTCATTCACAGGACGTGTTGAGGAGCATGCTTATGTCAAACGAAACACGTGCGCTACCTTCCGCCATGTGCCCTTCCTGAAATCAAATCCACGCTTCATGAAACTGTCATCGACTCGCTGTCAAAATCAATATTCCACATCAAATTTTTAAGATTTCTCACAAAGTGAACGAACAAAATGACGCTAATCCGACAAATTGGAGATACATAAATTTATTTCCAATTAACTTCACCAAAAAAGAAGAACAAAAAGAAAATCATTCCTAACAAACTCCCTGTCTGACGTTGAAAATTTCCAATTAAGCCATCGACTACGTCCGCCAGGAGGTGTGGACTGTGGACCACCTATACTCGTCACTCGTCAGGCACAGGAAATTCCGTGGACGCGTGTTTCGCCCTCAAAGAAACACCATTCTCTCAGAGCAATTACACGCTCGTGGTTTTGATCTACGATTTAATTAAGAAATCAATCTTCGGCTGCGATGTAATCTTGCGAAATACCAGGCACCGGGCCGCCCAAGAACCGGCCAATTACCCACCCGATTCGAAGACAAACAAAATGATATTTCCAATTGGATTGCCTAAACCTGAGATTGTCTCTCTATTGCTGCGCCGCGCCGGGCCAGCCTTTGCTCATCCGCTCCGAAACCACTTTATTTCCTCATCAGAAATCGTTTAACCATGATAATGGCAGAGAGCGGCGGAAATAGTGACGAAAACTCAAGATTGAGTTGTCCACACCACCCTCTCCGGAGGATGGCCGCAGGCTGGCGGAGGGAGGAGGCGTCTGGGCCCATTCAATTCCGCACTTACTATGGAAATGAAATTAGACACGACGTGGAGGTAGAACAGAGCGAAGGTGATTGATATCAAGTGAGTTGATAAGGGCGAAAAGTTGAAGGGCATTAGCCAAGCCAATTGGAATATTTGTGACTTCCCCCACACCCTCCGTTGCCACAAGGCTGCTTAATTACAGTGTCGTGACACAAACACAAACTGAATGCTTCCCGACCTTCACAACCAACGAGTCTACTTGCTCTGTCTTGGACGGGACACCGGGGAAGTGCGTGACCACTTGTTTGCACCACGAACTCACCCGCAGGGGTTGAGTAAATAAAATTCTGCAGAATTGCTAACCCTTAGTTGTGGATTGACGTGCGGTCTATTCGAGTGGGAATACCGAGCAGAGTACTGTCCTTGACAGTGACACGGAATGAATGTGTTCAGTCGCGGATGACGGAGTAACCCACTGAAAGTCATTACGCCACTAAGGCGGAAAAGCAACCGTTTGACCTAAAACCTGGTAGAAGCAGAAGCTTAACCAAAAACAACTTCCGTTCGCTCTTCGGTTGCCTTGAGAAGGTAAACAAACAATACGGAAATGGAAGATAGTCAGATAGCAGGAAGTCGTTATTTTATTTACACAAACTTCTTTAAGGACAGCAGCAGACAAAGTGCAAACAACCATTGCGTTCGGGCACTTTTAATCATTTGCTGGGATGTTGTTGTCGTGTTAGTTGTCGTTTTTCAATGTCCATGGATATTGTTCGTTCCTGTGACTTGAAAGGAGGGGAGGTTATGTATTTTGGATAACTATGGTTGACGAGGAGGTTAATGTTTGAAAGTTTATTATATTGCCCTGGGTGGTCCTACAATATTAGTCAAGGGTGTCCCGAAATTTGGATTGAATAGAACAACACAGTTTTCAGCCCTTGTTTTTTATTGAATCATGAAGCACATAGGGGAGCGTTATTTATGGCATTACACTTCGTACAAATGGCCTTGCGGCTTGGAACGAACATACGTACTCTGGTGTCGAATTTTTGCGTGACCATTCCACATGAATGTGAGTGAATTTCGTTGGAGCGGCATTATTTTCTTCCTGGAGAGCACGGTTGCTTGCGTAATTGTTGACAGAGACCGTTGACTTCAAATAACCGCATATAAAAAATAAATATTGTTAAATCACACGACTTAAAGAGATTATTCCGTCCACCGAAACGAGGGAGTCTATGACCTATTGCAATTGTTTAGAAATGTAAACACCATATGGTATTATGTAACACTGTATTTGAAGCATCATCTGTCATATTTTTACTGCACAAACGGCGTTCAATTCAAAACTTCCCAAAACCGCTTTTGTGGATCAACTCATACCCTGACGGTTTTTATTCGATTTCATACACAACAAACTTACGGCTAGTTACTAACTAAGTTGAGAAAACAAAACATCACCAACAACGTCGGTGTTCGACTTAATAAAACAATGCACAACACGCGCGGTTATTTGTTTTCCAGGCGGTAAACCTGGCCAGAAATCAACACATGGTATCTAAGTTCAAGTCCTAACTCCGACTTCTTTCATAATTCATGGTTGACTGCACAAACATTCCTAATATTCCTAAGCGAACAATGTTGATGTGGTTATCGAGCATCAAAGATGAATCTGTACCCGTCTTAAGGTGGGGTCCAAGCAGCTATAGTTCCCGCAGTCAAATCATGCTCTTTTGTGTAATGCATTTCCTCAGAGCATATCGCTCAGACAAGCTGATGGATGTATGCAGGCAGACCTCCCCACCTGCAGCTTTGTTAGAATTCAGTCTTTATATTCCTATGTTGATCTCACCTAGATCGGGTGGACGGAATACACTTCGACAGAGTGGTTGCTCCAGAGTGGTCCAGATTAAATGGACCACTCTGCTGCAAAAGTAAGATTTATACAAATGCTCAGTATGGACTGCGACTCTTCTTCAGTTTTTCGAACAGGCTGGATATTTGTTTCACCTCTCAGAAAAACATTCGAACATCTTTACACATCTATTGTTTGCGCATTTCTCATACCCTTCTTTTTTTGTCTATGAGAAGCCGAGGGTGTTCTGCTTTACCAATGGTTTTTCTTGGCTAAGTCGTAAAGTCGTAAAATGCAGTGCATTACTTCAAGATTTCTTCATATCGTCTCCAACCTTGTTCACTTATTTATCAGCACGTGTCGAACTGGGAAACAACAAGGGAATCGTTGCATGCATTAGCTCTTCTCACAACGGATGTTGCAAGAGTTATCCAGGGAGCGCCGCAAGGAGGATGCATGTGAACTGCATCTATGCATCGACAAGAATCGTTGCTGGCGCCAAGTTGAGAGCGATCAGTAACTATGTCCTGGGTGCACAGCCATTGCCCTCCGATCAATCTGGTTGACCATTGAGACCTGCTCGGTAGAGATGACATGTGGTAGTTATTGAAGAGGTCAGACACATTTTATTATAGCGTTTCAAATGTTTGTCTCGAATTCGTCAAAAATGATTGCCTTGACGTAGAGCCAGAGACAATAATTGGGTGGATACAAGATAGCGGCGTCACTTTGAATAAGGCTCGTTGTGAGAAGACCCAGTTCACACAAAATGTCTTCTTAGCAAAGCGTTGCGTAACTTCACTTGTGTTACACGTGCTGGAGTGTTATTAGAACCACATATTTTAGTATATCTTGCTAAGTTCTGGCCACAAAGAATGGCTCTATACATGATACCATTGGTGGTACTTTTTTTCTCATTTCGAACAAAATATATGGTCTTAGGATGCCGTCATGCCACGAACCACACCAAACAGTCAGTCTTTGTAGACGCATTGATGCTTGGTCTCACATTTGTGGATTCCATCAAATTCCTTTATTCCATTGTATTCCATCAAATAAAAGCAATGCCTCTTGCAACCAAGACGATTTCCGGTGACCATTTCAGCCCCAATTAGCGAACTTGCGGCGCTTATGGTGGTCGGCCATTAGTTCTTGGTGCAGGGGAATCGTATACGGAGGAATTAAGCCGGGTTGAGACAATCGATGACTCTATGTAATCTTGTATACCGGCTGCCTTTATTTCTTTATTTGGCATTAATCTCTGTCTGGTTACTGGCTTTAGATCTTAAAGAGTCTGTTTAAAGCTTTTCTTCACTGAAACGAGGTCCCTGCAAATTAAGCTTTGATGACAACCGACCTCATGACAAAATTCACGCTGCGTATTCACAAATGTCGAGAATAGTTTTTAACAATGTGTGCACATTTAGCAAATGTCAAACGACGCACGGTGAAATGGCAAATCTTATTTAATATTAACTTAATGCTCAAGAACTTGTGCTCTTGTTAGCCTTTACAATGAAAAGGTTCAGTTTTGATGATTAATCTGTAATTACAATTCCCTCATTCAGAGTAAAGGAAACATTTGTTCCACAAAAAACCCAAATTTTAATTTGATGTCTCAATAAGTAAATTTAATTGAAAGGAATTATATAAGACACTGCCAACCATATCCCTGCTACTAGACCATTCATATGCTATGTATATCAACGTCCACACATCTGAAGCTCCCGCCTACCCAAAAAGGGATTCAATCTCTCTCAAGTCCGATGAAGACGCATTAACTTACCAAGCATCCTCGATTCTGCTGACAGAGTAGCTTTGAATACATTATCTTCTCATCAAGTATTGAGAATAATGTTTGAAAATTACAGACCAGACATAAGGGTCATCAATAAGTCCTTATTTGAAGCATACTTTCCTTCTCGGAGATAAAACGCTTCTCATTAATTTGCGTACAAAATAAAGGGAACTTTCCCATACAAAAGCCTTAATCCTATTACCTGCTCACACACGCACATCCCCTGTGTGGGCATAAGAACAGCCTGATCCCTTCTTCACTTCGACAAAAACTGACCAGGCTTCCCCGTTCAGTCTGGTCTGGTGTCCTGTTGTTGAAGGATAACGATTTATTGTCATTTAGTTCATCGTCCCTCGCACGGACGGACAATCTCTGCGATGTTCTACGAGTGAGAAGATAATACATTTTACGTGCGCCTGCCATTGATGGACAGTATGCTCGCTTTGATGTGACATCAGCCAGGAGATTTTCTTCGACTTACAACATGTAGCCTTTCTCCAATTTTTTTATCCGTCTGACAGAAGCTACTGTTTCGCGCTGGGAGAAGGTATCTTGCATCTTTGAGTAATGAAATTGGTTTTGATTGAAATTTATCTTCGCTGGGGAGCGGGAGTGATTCTCTTGTTGTTTGGGGGTGTTTTAATCATTTTTTATCACAGATTGAGTAGCATCGTAAAAGTCTAGCGGAGTCTCAACTAGAATGGTTTCATTAATATTTCACTTGAAGTCGGATGAAAGAATCACGTTGGCCGAAGTTCTTAGCAGTGTGATGGAATTTGACGGACTTTTGTCTGCTGTCTGCTGGCGCATTGCTTCTTCTTTTAGCCGATGGCTGAATATGGAAACCCCATGCTCTGATGTGGTTAAGCACAACGGAATTGGCTTCCAAATTGGGACCAGGAACGAGTGTCAGGTCTCACTTGCACATCTGGCACAATGTTTGCCACAAAACATGCCGGAATTTTCAATTTAAGTTAGTCGAAAACTTCACCACCGATGGCTCTCTCGGCAAATCTATCTAATCTATCCAAAGTTTACCACGAACATGATAAACTCTCAGGTCACCAAAAGATAATTGATTGCCACGAGTTGTGCCAGAAGCGAAATCACGCGAATGCCTCTCGTCACTTGTCGATTCCGAAAATGACAATTTCAATTTAAAATGTTGATAAGATTTTCGGAAGCAGCACTGTAGCCGTTTCATTAACATTTCTTACTTATTTTTTTTTTCTTGTGTGTTTTGTTTGTTTTCTTTTTTCCATAATCAATCAACTTTACGCTGCGATGGGCTCTAAACAAATTATCAATCACAAAGTTCCGAAATTATTAGCCAAGGAACTGTGACTGGCTCCACTGTCGGAAAAGGTGCGGTGTGTAGCAGTTGATAATCGCGTTCGGTTTTAGTGCGCATTCAATACAGGCAGACATCGGGTCTGAGACTGTAAATAATGTTCGATTGTGATCTTTAGTGCAAAATATAAGTGTTTTGCTGTAACGCGTGAAACGTTATGGAAAAGTCCGCAGAGTAAGACATCACTTGAGCGAAAGTCAATTTGATTGTAATTTTATCATGTTCTTCCATGTTTTTCGCCGCTCTTTCGTGACTAAAGTGCTGTAAAGGATAACAAATGTGAAGAGTGAGTTGATTTAGTGAGACTTCAACTTAATTTATGTTTCTCATTTTGGAATCGCCGACAGGCGCGTGAGGTTGCAAGTTTAAATGTAAACTCGAAGACCAATGCAGAGGGGCACATTTTATCATTGTTTATTTTTACGCTCCAAATACCGACAGGATCTGAGTTGAAAGACCTCGTTAACTTCGTTTTATTACCTGACTTATCTTTTGGCAACAAAAAAAACTTGGCGGAATATATTCCCTGTTTTGAATCGTAAAAAGGGTGCTTATTTGCAATCGCCTAAAGGCTTTAAAGTCGATATGTGTGAAGGCATATACATAACTACGCACGAGGAGTCTGAGCACACACATGTGTCTCTGTATGTGATTGGAGTGTTTTTATATTTTAAAGCAACATGAAACCTTAAAAATGCGTACAAAGTTTTTAAGGACTTTGGGAGTTTCATGAATATAGCAAAGAAGCTACTTTAATCCCTATTTAATTTTCCTAAAAGATTCGGTGAGGACATTTCGCTGTGTTGTAAAGGGTTTTCCAATAAAGACTTGTCAACTTTTTTATTAAACGAACGTGGTGGGTCGTGGCGTTGTATGTATGTGTACGTCGACTTCAAACTTGACATCTTAGGTTCGATACCTGGTCTGAGCGACACAAAATTAATTTTCACATCCCCACCTCTTTCGAGTCACTGACAAAGATCTCAGAGTATTTCCTGTCTAAAGAAAAGCTTCTCAAACTTGGCCGTTCGGACTCCGCATGAATCTGAAAATCCCTTCGTGAGAGAACAATAGCACGCATAACACGAATGGTTGCTGAGAAGCTAGGCTCTGGCCCTCTACGGGCGTAGCGCCACCCACATTATATTATAATACTTCACTCCAAATCCATGGGTCTAATTCTTGAGTCAACTTGATCTTGTATCGGTTTAAACCAAGATCCTTACGCAAAATACGCCATAATGTAGTCCGAGCGATGCCCAATTCTTGAGAACGCCGAGAAATTGACTGATTTGGATCGTTTGCTACGGACGCCAACCAACCCGTCTCACTGATAGCCAACATCCCACATCGACTCAAATTCGTGCACTACACTTGTTATTACCTTTATACTAGGATACAGGATGTACGAGAATTATCACCTAAAATTGGAGTTAACGCTCTTAAAGTTGAGTTCACGAATTTCGGTAGAAAATTTGCAGACGTAGCTCGTTCGTGTCATCACAATGAAAATGTTGAATTAATTGACAGTGACAGTTTGATGATTAGTGCAAAAATTAAATTCAAAGTTGTCAAGTCCCTATTCGAAAAAAAATATATTTTCTTTTTCATTATTGCAAAATGTGTTTTCCGCCATGTCGTAGTGGGTGACGGCGTCTACAACTTTGTATGGACCTGATAAGTGTTTCACTTCTACTCATCAAGCTCAAGATGATTGTATATGCGCCAGTTCAGAAATACATAATTCAAGATCGCCATGAAATTACAGTTATAGGCAGTTGAGATTAAACCATATATCTGGTTTGCAAAATCGCATACAACTTTGTTTTAAGGCCTCATTGTCTCTTTTTTAATATGTTTTTTGGCATACTTTTTGCCAACAAAACACAATTTGCGTCTATTTTGGCTTCAATTTGAGGAAAAGTATAGCCACCGAATGTTGCAAATTTACGAGAAACGTGTTTCATAGATTTCCACATGTGAATTCAGGTCAAAACTCTTATACACAAGTAGTGATTTTAATAACGATGACAAAGAGCGCGAAGAACGGCCAGAAAAGTGCGTAGTTGCCGAGTTGGAAGCATTTTTAAACGAAGACTCACGTCAAACGCTGAGCAGGAAAACCCAGAAACATTGGACGTGACACAAAAGCCATATTCGTTGGCTTGAAAGAAATCTGAATGATACCTAAGATAGGACTTTAGGTGCCGTATGTTAATACATACGAGAAATATTTAACGCCATTTTTTCTCCTATGAACAACTGCTCCAAGGGCACATAAGAAAGGGTTTCCTGCATCGTATTGTGACGGTTGATAAAAAATGAATCCATTACTATAGCCCCAAGCTAACAAATATCAAAATATACATGTGACATAAAAACTTACCACAAGGTATGTTAACGGTGGCAGGCTCAAATGTTTGGCGGGATCAATTGCGCGTGGTACACCATGAGCTGTACAAATCTACTAACCTCAATTTATGCGTTCTAGCCGAACACTGTGGGGAAAAATACCGACACACCAAAGTGATTTTTCCACTTGACAACGCTTAGAGATATCAACCGATCAAAACATATATTGCAAAGTCGCATCTTCCGACTACTATTTGTTTCCATCTTAGAAAATCAGTACATTAATTATTTTGAAAAATTTTAAAAATAGATGGATTTGCTGATTGCAATAAAGGACTCGGAGTCGGTGACCGCAACTTTAAGAACGTTAACTCAAATTATTCGTACGTAATTCTCACTAGGACGGGACAGGCAATAACAAGTTAAGTGCAAACATTTGAGTCTACATATTCGTTGTGTGATGTTGCCGTGTCAGTGAGACAACGGGTTGATCGAAGTGTCGCTGTCGTTGAAGCGTCCGTAACAAACGATCCACATCAGTAAATTCGACGGCGTTCTCAAGGATTGGGCGTCGCTGAGACCACATTATGGAGTGTTTTACGCAAGGATCTTGGTTTAAACTTACAAGATCAAGATGACTCAAGAATTGATGCCGATGGAACACTTGAAGTGACGTATGTTTATTTAAAAAAAAGTCCTTGTTGGAAAATCTTTTATAAATACACAAACGTAGACAAATTCTCAAACAAGTCCAACAAAGGAGACTAAGTTGGTGGTAAAAGCAACAGTCATTCATCGATGTACACCATATGTGGCTCGAAGTGCAGAAAAAAATGCACAGAACGCTGGCTTTTACAATGTAGCTGAATACTTTGGAGTCATTATTTATGTGTACGTCATTTCGGGTTGATATGTACAACAACTCCGAACAAAAATACGTTTTTACACAAAAAAAAAAACAACTTACAAACAACAAATGAATCACTCTTTACGTCTCACATCGGCAGATCGTAGTGTCCGCACTTATTCTGTCATTCAGCGAAGATATTTTCTTCAATGTCCAAAATACCTTGCAGATAGAGAAGGCAGCCTTGTTATTAGCTCTTGCATTAGTTGTATGGAAGCACGAAAGTGGTATCTGCTCAACTCCATATCGACGCATCTCTCCGTCGGATATTCGCCAAGTTTTCATTACCGATGTACATGTATTCGTCTTGAAGCAAATGATATTTTTTCAGTTCATAAATTTAAATAAGAACAAAGCATGTATTAGATGTCATAGAAATATTATCCGGCGTGAATTCTCTGACTCTGGGTGGACCGCATCAGAAATACCCATATCATGCAATTCAGGCTAAACGACTGAGTATGAGTAATCATTGAACTACCATTTTGCGCTCCACGTTGTCGTTGATGGCTTGGTGAATGTCGTTCTCAAAGAAATATTGATGATGGGCGATGACGCCGCCAGCCCAACAAGTACATCAAACAGTGACATTTTTGGGATGCTTTGGGCGCCTGTGGATCTTATGTGAATTCGTATCATCCCAACATCGACTAGTTTGTCCGACCATGTGAACAGAACACACATTTTGATGAAGAAATTTTATCATTTGCAAGTTTTGTTGAACATAGTGTCCCCCATTGGGATTCGGCAAAGCAAACTGCAAATTTGACAGACATAAGCATAAACAATAGGACACAGTTCCCACCGCATTCATTCATCCTCCAAGTTGAATGTTAAATATGCTGGGACGGCTGTTCACGATTGTTCACCGACCTCTTAATACCCTCCATGACTCCGTATAGTTGAAGTAACTTAAGACAAACAAGCTCACTTACAGTACAGGAATTCCATTCAATAGGTTAGTCGAATAAATGTAAAACCAACTTGAACCACAGAACGACACTGAACCTCCAACGTGATGTATGTGTCTGAGTGTCCCCAGAATGTTCCATTAACTCCCATGGCAAGTGCAAAATATTTGCAATTCAACTCCAACGTTGCATAGCATTCATTTCGAATTCATGATCCCAGAGCAAGCTAATTTATCACGAGAAAACATGGCTCCTCGAAAGCGCTTTATTTCAATACGCCTCGGCTAACCTCGCATCTCATGCAATTCGTAACTAAATTGCTTTGCCCCAACTTCAATTCATGTTCTACTATTTGAGTTTCGACTTTGTCTGTGCCCTCTCGCACGCAAATACTAAAATTTACGGTGAAACTTATCTGCCTTATCTGCGGCCGGAGCTGGAGGTGATGGAGGCGAGCTCAGCCTATCCCATTTCCGCTCCTTCCGGTGGAGCTCGCTGCAGCCCATTTGGTACTGAACAAGCCCTTAAGGGCTCAAATGAACCGCATAGTTTCTGGTCTCTTACCTTAAGCACATCACACTTAATAAGTTTCCGACCGGGACGGCTGTAGGCCGGAGGGTATTAATGGGCTCAATGTTCGAAGTATCGTGAGACCTCTTTCCTTTTTATATAAATTGGTTTCATTACATTTTGTCGGCGTGTACAGTCGCCGCTACGGAACAAGGGGGAGTCGGTGCGCTAGTGGCCGCAGTCAGATGGAGGCGAGAATAATTGTGCGATAATTTGGGGTTAATGTTGTGAAAGAAACCGTTACCGTGCGAATAACCTGCGTTCGATTGGAGACTTAGCGCTGTTCGATTGGAATAAAATAGTGGGTCTGTTAATTTCATCTACAACTTCATTGCTCTTTGGGTGTGAGTTTGATTATTTCGAACACGAAATGTAGGTTCGTCGGGAGATGGGAGTTGATGTGAATTGATGTTATTTGTTATTTGGCAAGGATGTACGAATGCCGTTGTTTGGTGTTAACAGGGAATTGGTTTTGTCTATAGGAGACGGCAATAAAGTCCTATTCATTTCATGGAATACGCGGCAGAGGAGCATTTGGAGAACAAGTTTAATATTTAAGAGACGCTTTGCGTACTTGTTATGGAATTGTACGACGCTTACATAACCAACACGCATTAAGCTACAAGTTCCTAGCCTCAATGTTCAAATTGTCTTATATTTCTTTTGCGCGACTAAAAGCAAATTGAATTTGACGACGATTTGCATAAAATAAATATTTCACTCCTCAATAACAAGACTTTTTTCATATTCAGGGTTACCACTTTTCCAGGTTTTGACAAAATGACAGTCGATTGTGTCAACGACATACATATGAATAATTTTGAAAACTTTCTATTTTTAATCAAACCGTAGGTATTGCGTAAACGCCTTGAGAAATCTTAAACGTTATCTGACGAACAAATACATCGTAAAGTAGGAACCCCACTATGTTCGTGATCAAATAATTTTGAGAGTAATTTAGCCAGCCGATCAGAATTGGGCACTGATTCATTCGAACTCACGTCTCAGGATTGAGCAGAAGCTGCAAAAGCTACAGAGGCAAAGCGGATGATGATTCTATTTATCACCTTGTATTTACAGCACGCTCTCTCCCGACGGAAAAAAATGACCACTACTCCCACGATGGTGTCGAAGACTTCGTCATTTTTTATGGTTTGAGTGACATTAGTTAGATTCACACCCTCTGTGGGTTGTAGCGGCAACTCAGTAGTGAATCCTTGCTCTTGCTAACTATTATTATCATTCCTACTGCATACTGAAAGAAGCTACAAAACTAACAAAATTATGTAGATTAATGTTTGTTACATCCTTTGTCCATGCTCGGCGATTGCGTGGATAATGCTCCTCTCTTCCAATGATGTGAGCTTCTCTGTAGATCCTGTCATGGTCTGTTGGCGGGGTATTCCATAAGACAGTTTTCAGTAATAAGTTCTGTTCCATCCATTATAGAATAGCTTAGTCAATGTGGCCGGATGTATTCCGAGATGTAATATTGTTCATCTATTGTTGGCTAATTCCATTTACAAGTTCAGCATTCATTTAGAAAAGTTGTGCTAAGTCAGCAATGCATGCACGTCTTTGGGCTGTGCACTTATTATAGTCGTACGACACCGATGAAGAGCTAATGAGAACACGTTAAAACCCAGAAATCAAAGATCTTCTTTAGAAAACTAAAGTCCGTCCACTCTATAGTACTTGATTTCTGATTCGAATGTGTCGCTTTTCATACGTCTACTTTATATTGAAATCTGATTAACCATAAGACCCGCTCGTTTCGCCTGTTCTTCAAACGACATGAAGGCTTCAAGTACGGCGAATTCCAACAGCGAACTTCGATGCATCGCGTATGGATACATTCGTCCATCGAGATGGTGAGCATCGGTTTGAATTGTGTGGTGTAAAATGGAACATTCACACGGTACTCTGGATATGATTTGAGCAGGAATATAAATTAAAGTCAATCACTTTTTTATTTTAATTAATTTATTTCAAATCAAATATTGGCGTGATCGACGCTCTAACTTACTTTTACTTATTCTGATTGCTCGATGTCGATGAACAATGGCCTTCACACGATCCCATCTCACAGTGAATAATCGGCGACGCTCACACGGTGATGTCGGTTTGCTGGGCCGAAACGCTCACCTAGCGTCAGGCAGTTTGCACATCTGGCGTTTGGCTGCTCATGCATGCGATCGTGTTAACTTATAACTCTGTTGCTTTTGCGAGAAGGTACCTTTCGTACAATGGCCTATAATGCCTTATAATGACGTGCGTACATCATTGCTTGAAAATTAAATGAATGTTTATCTCTTTTTGCTCAGCATCGGCCATAGAGCCCTTGTTGTGGTTCCAGTGTTCATGCCAAGCCAGCGACTACTGACTCTGTGCAAGTATTCGTCTTAAAACTTGTTCTTTATGGAGCTGAGGCTTGACAGGCATTTCCCCAGCTCCAAGCCCTTCTACGTGAGACTATCTGCCTTCCACATTGGATACCAGTGTCTCCCGGTCCCAGCAGAGGATCACCGAATTAATTAAAGGCTAATTCATTGTTGGTCTGCCTGCGTAGCCCAACCAACGTCTGTGTCAGAGTGTCTTATGGTAATCGATAAGCTGATAACATTTATATCACTCAGTGCGAATGGCGCTTCATGAATATCAGCCACTTCGGCTTAAAAGACGTCCTCGATCCGTCAGTGATGGGCTGATCTCCACTTCTGCTATTGCCACAGGCTCTTTTCAATGGCAAAAATTGGTGGAAGGTAGCCGGCTTGATCTACGTCCTGCCCAACTTTTTAGTATATATGGCATCTCATGGTGTTTCTAAAATCTCGACACAAAATCACGTTGATTCAGTTAACGTCCTTGTGCCGAACTCATACATTTCATGAATTTTCACACTGAATCTCGATTAAGTTTACCTTGGAACTTACTTCAATCAATCCTCTTACGAAATCGCAGTGGAACGTTTAGAATGAATACCTTTTCCAATTTCTTTCACAAATGCTTCTCGCTTCTTCGCAGACTTTTAAGGAGTCACCCTTTGTGCACTGTGAGTGTATTTCGTGTGTATTATCTGTTGCACGCTAGCAAAATGAAGGGAGAAATTCCTTGAAGGGATTAAATGAATAGATGTCCTCATGTACATCGTGAGCCAAATTTACAAATAATAATCGATCGACAGACATCAGTTGTCACGAAATCGTATCCATTACCCTAGTCAAGGCCTCGAAGGCGGCATTGACGTCTGCTCGAAGAATAGAGTGTGGATGGATGTCGCTCGCATGCAGACACTCCAGTGAGACGACCATGAGTCATGTCATTGTAGCGCTTTCAGGACGTCTTCAACTAAACCCTGCTCCCGGCTGTGTTCACTTATGAGTCCACTACAGATGTCAACGTTGTTTTGACAACTCTGCCCACAGGATGACAGTTGTTTACTCAATTACGTGCTCTAACACCACAGCCCCGCCACAAACAATCTTCCGGTTTTTGGGAGTTGTTTTCTTTGCCCCTTCACCCGACAACACCTGACTTTCCCCCATTAGAGGAGCAGGGAACTTTATTAAATGGAAATATTGCTAGTTATGTGATGGGTACACGGGATTTTCTACTCGGTTTCGTGTTTGCTGGCATTCGTGCGCCATCGAACCCTTCTCAGCCAATTCGTGCGGCTCTCTCTCTCTGTATGTGTGTAAGAGTGTAGTGCGGCGTTTGTGCAATTTCCTTGCCATTTCGTGGCTTTAATCACCATTTTGTTGTTGTTAATTCCTTATACGTCAGCGCTCCTTCAGCCAAGGAGTCAAATAAAAATAAAAGTTAACCCAAGAAGCATAATATCACTCCTCTACGTTCGTTTCGTGTCTCTTATTCTTAGTTTAAACCAAACGTGCGAAGGACTAACGTCTAAAAATACCTTTCGGAAAGTTTCGTTTCGTTTCGCAAAGCAAGACAGCACACTCCACTGGAAGAATAAACTCTTTGCATTTGCGAGTTGCGTTTCGCTGTTGTAATCCTCTGGCTTGTATTCGCCACACGAATTACACCCGTGTAGTGACAATATTAACCAGTGTTTTCGGACTCGTTTACCTACACCCCGGAGGCAGGCATGAGCCGCCCAAGACGAATGAGTCGACAACAGAGTGTAATCACTGTTGAGCTGATACAGTTCATAATTCAATTCCGTGCCAAGGAGCAGCAGCAGAAGAAGAAAAGGTGCGCGTTTTGGGGGAAAGGGTTTAAAAAAAATAAAAGTAAAATTAATTAAATGCTTGACCGAAGGAAAGTGTAAAAAGTGAACATATATCTCAAACCGCCTGAGCACTGCAAAATAGTTAGCTCGCTTAAAGCACCCCTCTACACTAGCCACACACCACTGCGCGTGCATTCCACCAACTCCGCATCACCGCCTTTTCGGAATGAAAGTAAGTTCGTTCGTGTACCTAGGAAAAATGTGCCAACTTTATCCGGGAGCGAGTGCTGTCAGGATGTGCTGAAAAGTTTCCCATCGAACTGCAACACGATGGGCAAAGTTTTAATGCGCTAGTGTGGCACAGCGCCCTCGTGGACGGTTACAGCGCTCCACTGGCGATGGGGGCAAGTGATGAACAAACGAAACAGATCCAATTTTCGATTGCTTCTGATTGCCTCCCATCAAGTGGTTGTGCCGTCCGGAATTCCGATGCTGATGTGTAAACTGTTTGCAAGATTGTTCTCAATTAGAGAAAGTTTTCCTGAAATTCTGCGCACTTCTGCATCGACGATGCAGGCAGACTGCCCTGCTAATCCAATGGAGGAAGTTCAAGTGCAAATTGACCATTGACTGGAAGTAAGTGCTGGCAAACTTGTGCAATTAGCCTCCAAGGGAGGCAGTTCGATCTCTCTCCGTGCCGTGCGTATGCCAACCCACTGTGAAGATAGATAAAACTTGGAACTCCCGAACGAGGCTCAATGAAAGTGAAGTGGAATTTAATTATTCCCCAATTATGTGTCGGGCGCATTCCGCGTATCGTATCGCTTGCTCTTTATCGGAAATATTTGATAAATTTCATCGGCGTTTCCATAATCCGATTAATTCGTAATTAGCAATTAGCACAAATGCCTCACAGGCGCCGTGGCTTTCGTTTGAGTGTGTGCCCATTTGTCGGAAAACCTTTGTTAATGAATGCGGATCAGAGCACACCGACCCACGTTTGTTTAAAATATGATTCGATAAGACCAAAGTTTAATTCTTTCGGCTTAGGAAAGGGCAAAGAGAAGTGACGTGAAGTCTGTCTGTTGCGGACTGATTTAATCGGTTTTATCGAATTTGCATTTTCGATAGGCCGCTTGGGTTGAAATTGATTAAAATGTAATTTTGTACAGTGAAAATCGTAGCCGCATACTGGCGCTTCACTTCAGAAGTCTTAACTAATTGAGTGTACAAATTTGCGGTCAGTATCGATATCGTCCTGTACAACCCATGAAGTAAAGACACAGTCCATCCTTTGACACACACATCGACCTGATTCGATCTATTGTATCGGATCTTCTTTTTCTTTGGCTGGTGCTCTAGTCCTGCATGAGCCTGGGTCTCAGTTAACTTGCCTCTCTAAATAATACGATCATAGGCTAGCCGTCTACAGTTTCGTACACCCGGCTAAGGTTCCTTTTCAGCCGGGCATGTCATCTAAATTGAGGTCCATCCACCATCTTGTCCTTCGGAGTTGTGCTTCGAATACTTTTCGATCCGGAGCGTTGCTGTCCGTTCTCTGTACATAACCAAGCCATCAAAACAAACGTATTCGATTGACTAGGCCATTACCGTTGTACACCTCGTGGAGTTCCTACTTAAAACTTCTCCTCCAAGCTCCTTTTACACAAACGGAACCGAATATAAATCGAAGAATTTTTTTCCCTCTGCGCAATTACGCAAGATTAGGACTATTAATCTCTTATATAAAAATAGTTTGGTTCTTCGATACAGGGCCCAAAGACATAGTGTTTGGCCAGAGTTATCTTTCATTTTATCTCCGACTTGATGTCATATTGCGAGATTATATAGATAGAAAAGATCTTACATGCTATATTCAGGCAACTTATACGTCTGTATATTAGACATCCATCCATCAGGCATATATTCATCCCAGCAGATTTTGGACATGAGTTGGCGTATGCACCTTTCCAAATTACATTCACATAATATGTGCTCGGACGTGTTTTCCTCTTCCGACATTTCATCTCCATTTTGTTAAGATGGAACTTCGGGCCACAGTGGCCTGTAAGAAAGCTAGTTAGCATCCTCACACCTTACTTATTACGGGTGTGTTCTTGCTTCTGCAGAACATATACTAAAATTGGAACGATACAGAGAAGATTAGCATGGCCCCTGCGCTTATTAAGGGTGTGTATTTCCAAGTATGAATAAGGCCGGATTAATCAATTCGATTGCCTCAGACTGTCCCCGGTGGTCCAATGGACTAGGCGAAGCTCCGTCCAATTGTTCGTCCGGACGATGATAGCTGATTCCGAGCCAGCTTCAAAGATCTCATCTGCATATACGTTACCTGCAATCCTCCTGTGTCCAGTTACCCAGCCAAGCTTCACTTAGTTGTGTTTGGCAAGGGACTGTAACGCGCTCGAAGCTACTAGTTTGGATGTGCCCTAGCGCCCTTAATACCCTTAGGACGGTTGAGCTTAGCGCAGATCCCGATTAAGTGGATTACGGCTTGAAAGACAAGATATTGGACCTTGCTATAATAGACAGGTACGGTGATGGTCATTATTATCGGTTCAAGGTTGACTCGTGTCCTCCTTGAGAAGGGCACTAGATCGGTTTTGCTTGATAATCCTTGTGTATTACACCATTCTATAACTTGCAGCAGAGCACTATTTATTACACTATCTTTTCTTAACTGATGTATGTTTGAACTCAAAATATCTCTGTACCACGTCTGCTGTTTAAGTGCAAATAAGTACTTATTTTTATTTAAACATTGCAGTTGCTTAATGCTAGTCATCAAATACATGTGTCGGCCATCTAGTGGTAATATTTTTAATTACGTTTCTCCGCTCCGCAAAGTTCGAAAGACACGGACAACACCGTCAGAGTGCGGTTCGCACATATGGGAACGTGACTGTTGTTGACCATTCCTCATCGCAAATGAGGCTGGGAACAATATTTCGGTCAACACTCAACGTGGACGGCCTTTGGTTCACGTGTAATGGCACACAGTCAAGACGCAGCAAATTCCCAAACTGTGTTATCACCCACTTTGGCGATATCAACTGGCCGCCTCAGAGCTGCGATTTGACCGCTTTAGACGATTCATGCACTAAAGGCCAATAGTATACAAGCAATCCGTGAGCTACAGCCCGAAATAATTGACAATGTCTTGCAAAATTTGAAGTATAAGAAGTATTTTGTATTTAATGGGAATATTTGTTCTTACCATAATAATAATTCGTTCATTCCATTGCATTTTTTAATGGAAACTTGCATCTGGCCCGCCCTGTATACAAACAAAAAGTTGCGTTATTTTTATAACGAATCGTTTGTTGAAAAACTGTTTTTTTGTTCAATTTATTGTATTTTTAGAAAGAAAATTGTATTTGGCCCACCCTGTGCAAATATTGTACATATGGTTTCATTCTTCTTCCCATCGAGTCATTGGTCGAAACAAGCACAAAAAAGCCAAACAAATGTAGAATGTAGAAATTTCACGGGAAGACAATCGCAACTCCAATGTGAAGGTGAACGAGGTCCCAGTTAATTAAAATTTCAAAATTTTAAAAAAAATGTGCCACGTAATATAGCTCAGACAGGAATTGTTTAGAACCGAAAAATAACTTTTAAAATAGTCTCCCACTGTCATCCCCACCCGACGGCATTTGTGCACCTCATGCAAAAATTAAAACACCGCTCCTTAAGTACCACCCGCCCATTTCGCCGCAACATCTTCAGGCAGCCGCGCCGGCAACTTTCCATAAGTCAACAAAATTAAATTCACGTTATAAAGTTATAATCAAAAAAATAAATATGTGTTCTTGCGCATACCGCCAACTAACAAGCGCCCTGGGGGCAACCACAATTCACAGGAATGTCGTCGCGTCCTTGTTCCTCGGGTGAATTAAAAAATTCTCCCCGCAAAAACAATGCAAGATTGAATTCCCCCGTCCGCCCTGCTTCCACTTCGAAGAATATCCTGTCACCATTGCCGGGTATCATTGGGTACCCAGACTTTCATCAGCATAAAAAAAAAGAGA
This sequence comes from Eristalis arbustorum, assembly GCA_916610145.1. Lineage (NCBI taxonomy): Eukaryota > Metazoa > Arthropoda > Insecta > Diptera > Syrphidae > Eristalis > Eristalis arbustorum. The sequence goes on from OU744317.1 coordinate 6,654,052, forward strand.
CTAACCTTTAAACAACCTCTGAATGTCTGTATCAATCCGGCGAAGAGGACGAAAAAGTTGTTTGTTCCCAAAAAGATGGGAAAAAAAATGAAACTTTTGTTCAGTTTGATTCCTTTCTTCCTCATCTGCATTATGTATGTCACCCGCAGTTAGCGACAATGAGGCAGAAGAAGTGCTCGTATTCCCTTTGCGGCGGGGGCCTTACTTTCGGGCATATCTGACGGAGATTACCCCTTGACTGCGCGTGACCCCTTTTAAATATACACATTTTACATGGAATTTCATGGGAAATTAACTCGAAAAAGGTTCCTGCCTTAATTACAATGACAATCGATTTTTTTCTCGATATCCTTCTAAGCACCACTAATTCAGTTCACCTATTCGGCACAACTGCTGTCCGCACAAGCAGCCTCCTTATCGAATTATCTCTCATTGACGTTTTATACATTTTTAACAGCACAGAGATGTAGCGCACAAAGACGAGGAAATAAAATGTTCAACTTATCGTAAAAACAGCACAGCCCAGAGTCCTTTCAGTCGCACTCTCAAAAAGAGGACATTTTACCGCCGCAGAAAAACTGAAACCGATAGTGGCGGTTATAAAATTGCCCATTTTGCCGAATATCAAAATTCATTCATTCCGTCGTAACAAAAAGAGAAATATCAAACACAAACCATTCACTCCGGTGATGGCTCGTAAAGCCAATTGATCCTGCAGGGATAACATCAGCAGTTATTGCGAACATGATGGCGCGGTTACTTTTTGTGGTTACTGCTGCCGGATGTCATTGTTCCAAGTGTGCAGATTTATCTGAATTGATTTTAGTTACAGTTACAGTTACAAAAGTGTGCACTGGAATTTATCGAAATTGAACAATTGCAAGTGAAGGGTGGACGGATTGTTTTTTATGCTGAAGGCTTGAAACGAAATTTTCAATTTCAACGAATGGTTAACATACCCTGGAAATTAATGGAGAAAGCGTAATTCGATGCGAAAATGTTTGCGGCACATTTTTACCAACATTTTAAATAGAAACACTGTCCGCATGGGCTTTAAAATATTTGTATGGTCGCTTTAAGCGCGGTGACCGATAACAGTGTCTCGAATATTGGCCTCCATTCGTCCTGTGGATGGCTTCTTAACGTGAGCTATGGACTAAACGTAGCTCTAAGGAAAATAATACAGTCACATGATGACCACGGCCAATTGATAAACGTTTGCCGTGACATTCAGTCGCTGTTGCATCGCTGCATACCTTGTAGCAGCATCTGTTTGACACCACAGCTCGATGTTGTCATGGTCAACACAATCCAATATCCAACTTTCTTAATGTTGGGAGTGGTCACGGTCAAAACAATCCAATATCCAACTTTTTTAATGTTGGGAGTACATATCTTTTTTGCTTTTATTCATTCTTCGGATAAAGCTATGGATTTATAGAAATATGGATTCTTAGAAATTGAATCTTTATTGAAAAATGTCTGTTGGTCACTCTGTCCATCTTGCCCCATGGCATTATGATTAGAAGCAGCGATTCCAAGGAAAGGTTCATCTTCACCTTGCTCGTATTACAATGCAATAACAATTTTCAGAAAGGAAAATGGAAGCAAACAAACTCCTTCGGAAAAAGCAATCAGACGAAAAATTCACTCCACTAAAGAGAGAAGAATAACGTTTAAGTGCGTTAAATAATACATACATTTAAAGATGTCGGTAAAATTGTTGACCATAAGTTGGACTTTTTATTACATTATGATTAGACTTTTGCGAATGCCAAGTCTAACTCTGTTAAATACTGAAATTTTGCAAATAAGAAAAATGATCGCCGAAAGGATTGAAATAAAATAACTATTTAAACGTTAGTCCAAACAGAAGTGCAATAAGGCTGCTGGTGCCGATGGACTGCCTGCCGAGTTCTTCAAAGCAGCTGGTGATGATTTGATAAGGTGCACACACCAACTCATCTGTACAATCTGATCGGAAGAAAGAATGCCCGATGGATGAAATCTCTGCATCGCTTGCCCGATCCTAAAGAAAGGATACCCTCTAAACTGTGCCAATTATAGAGGGATAAGTCTAATAAATATATCCTATAAGATCTTTCCTGCCGTTCTGTGTAAACGCCTGAAACCTGACAATCACAGCCTGATTGATCAATATCAGTGCGGGTTCAGGCCAGCGAAATACATTATTGACCAAATATTCACATTACGGCAGATCTTGGAAAAGACCCAGGAGTTTGAAGTTGATACCCACCATCTATTCATCGACTTCCGGACAACTCCGAGTGTGAATAAAGTGACAAATAGTGAGCATTTTCGGAATATTACTTGGAATATTCATCCATTATTTGGGACTCTCCATTTGACACAAAACTCGAGAAATTTAAAAAAATCAAGAAATTAATGTATGGAAGGTTTTATTTTTCTGAAGAGCTCCTTAGCTCCTCCTTCCACTATCACGAATTAAAATAATATAAATACTTGGCCTGCAAACCTTCTGTCTCAGGCGTAAGGCAACGTCAGTCATGATTATTCGCGACATTATATTTATGATATAAATACACCAGAACTACTTTTTCTCATAAGCATATGTGCTCTCCAAAGATTTCTACTGTAACCAACTCTACAGAACCGTCTATGGTTGGAATGAACCCAGCACTAGATGATTCATTTGTTTAATTAAGATTGTTATTTTGATGTAATCTGTAAGATGAATAGTCGATAGATGATCCTTTGTCGCGCAGTAAACATCTGCTGAGTAGATCGATACTACTGATAGTTTACATTTAGAGTACGTAGTATTCTGTCTGCTTTGTGATGAAAAAACGTGGCCGATGTGGACGCTAGAAGGGGTTCACACCACGTCACTATAAGGTACTAAAAGAATAAGAATTTCTGAACCATTTCATTTTATAGGCGTGTTTTTTTTTTTGACTAATCAGTACCCAGCTCAGTAATGTTTCTCAATAAAACGCTCTTTTACTGAGTTAAATTTGTCTTCCGAAAGTGTAAGTGTGCTTACGTTTATTTCATTAGATGTCAAAAATAAGTGAAATTTAATTCTCAAAAGCAAAGAAAACAGGCAAATAATGGATATCCAAATAAGTAATATAAATGATTTGATATTTTATAAATTTGCACAAGTAAACACTTACAAGTGTCAAATAATCGAGTGATATTAACATTAAATAAATTAATATTTTCCTCTGGCGTCATCTACGGATAAGATTGTTCAACGCGTCCTAGTCAGTGATCTGCCATCACTGAAATTTTACTAAGTAGTTTAAACTCAGTAAGTTGTTTTGTTTTTGCTTTCCGTGTAAAATCGTACTAAGCTGTGTACGGACCAGTGGAAAAAAATGCGTCTTATGTCGAAATATGAATTTAAAAATTATTACTGCGCTATCCTCCAGATTGAGTTAAGCGTGCTTAAGAAATAATAATTATTCAATATTCTGCGATGCAACCTATAAATCTAAGATTCTTTAAAGCATCCCCTGGAAAATTAAACTCAACTACTCTCACTTATAACAAAATCCGTGTCTGTTTTTGTTTATTAAATAAGAAATGCATGAAATGGGCGCTTTCAAGAATTGAAACATCTCCGCTGCAGCGTCAATATGCAATGCAAATAGTCGACGTCTGCAACCAATTTGAAGTGGTCTGTACCTAAATATTGTATTTTAGCACACGGTAGCGCTAAACATTGAACAGCATTAGAAATTGAAATTGAACAACAAAAGGCAGTGAATAGGCCTCAGTCTAAATATGGTATTTTAATTTAGTACGTCCCGTGGCAGCTGTCTTCAGATCTCAGTAATTGAACAGTCATCTGGGCAAAGAATGTAGGTTCCGCGTAGATAACTGAATTCTTGACAACATCAATTATTTTAGCCCATTGTTCGATCGACAATTGGGTTTTTATTCGGAGTACTTTGAGAGCGTTGAAAAATGTTAGATTAGCATAAAACGAGTGGAAATTAACGAATTAATATTTTATCGCATTGCGCATAGCAAGTTCACACTAACTACTTAGTAAGCGCAGAGGCCAGCATTAGATCTTATTGTAATAATTCATTTTTTAACAACAGACAATGCGAATCACTAGCGAGTAGCTCTTGGAAGCTGCATACCATGTATATTTCTGTATAAATTAACTGCTTAAACGCTAATATCAAACGCTTTCTGCATTATTTTAAGACGACACCTTCATGTAGACACCACTAACACACACCTTCATCAGTTAACAAAGAAACAACCAACTCATGCCAACATTTACTCCAAAAACCACAAAACACTCTCCATCATCCCATGTATAATTAAGTTTCATTTGTCTCATGCTTGTGTTTCTGGGAACATAATGACTTCTGTTGAATGTGTGTGCGTGTGTTACTGTCTTTCTGTATTTTCTTGAATGTTATATTTGCAATGCCAATAGATGACTGCTGCACAAACGCATGCGAACTATTTGACCTATCTTGACATCTTTCACACCACTTGCTGCACAATACACCATTCTCTAACAACACTCTTGTGTAAAATTTTTTTCATTCAATTTTTGCGTTTCACTTTACAACGAAAGCCAACAAAACTTACCTTGTAAATGTTCTAACTCAGCATGAATAATATTTATTTCTTTTTTGTATAAAGACACACGTTACTAAAACATTTATATTTTACTAAAAAGAAAATGAAACATATATTTTTATGAATTATTTTTTTCTTTTGTACATTTTTCTTTCGAGTCGCTTGAGTTTTTGTCTTAAGTTTGATATTCTTTTGTTTATTTTTCTTAATTCTTTAAAAATATATTCTGAAGATCGTGTACTAATCGTAATTTTGTATTTTCTCACCCCCCATCCTTGTCCTGAAATTTTGAAACAATGCTTCAAAATTGTGCCCAAATCCGAAATCCAAAACAAACACACAACAAACCACTCAACAAACAGGAGGCTCGCTGACGAGGATGATGAACTGTCCGAGGTGCAACCGGATGCTGTACCGCCAGAGGTCCGTGAGTGGCTGGCTTCCACTTTCACACGGCAATTGGCTACAACCAGGAAGAGGAACGATGAGAAGCCGAAGTTCAGATCGGTGGCACATGCCATACGTGCTGGTATATTTGTGGATCGAATATACAGGCGGGTTTCCAGCTCGGCCCTGATGCAGTTTCCTCCTGATGTTGTTAAAGTTTTAAAGGTGAGTACATTTTTGTGTGTTTGAAGCAAATATATTTTTTTTGAATTGAATACACACACATAGTTTAATCGTATCGACCGCAAAAATTAACTAGACTTCACTGTCGTGAGGAATATCCCACTGACATTTAGCAGCTGAAACTAGTGCCAGTTAAAATGAGTGGCATTGGAGTTTCATTGACAGGTCACAATTAACTGCCACAATTATGTTGACAATTAACAGTTACCTCTGTTGAATTTATTAGCACATGGCGATTTCAGTAGCAGTGCCAGTTGACAGTTGTGACAGCTAGTGGCAGTTGACAGTTGCGGCCGTCAGCATTGGCGGTGTTAGACAGCTGCGGCAGTTGGGATGAGTCGTAGTTGAAGGCTGCACCAGTGGAAGCTGTGGATTGACAGACGTGAAAGTTGACAACGGCAGTAGAGAGTTATGGCAGTAGACTATTGTGGCCATAGACAGTTTTGATAGTAGACAGCTGTAACACGACAGATTAGTGGCAATTGCGCCATTCTACAATAGTCGCTGTAGACGCTAGAAGCAGTTGTCGGCTACAGCAGTTGTATGTGTTGTATTGACAGTCATGACAGTTGACAACTGCACCAGACTGAAGCAGTAGTCGAAGTAGTGGATAGCTGTGGAGATTGACAGTAGCAGCAGTTGTGGGTAGGAGTAATATACATTTCCTGTAGTAGACAGCTGTGACTTAAGGAAATGTGGCAGTAGATAGGTTTTGCATTTTAAATTGGGGACGTTTGACGTTTGTAACAATTGTGGAAGATGACAGAAGCGAGCGTTGACACGTTTCACAGTCGGCAGTTAACAGATGAGGTAGTTGACAGTACTGGCAGGTGACAGTCGATAATCGTGACATATGAAAAATAAATCGCCACATGGAAGAATGCAAGAGAAACACCTTCGGTGAGTTTGTTGAAAAAATACAGGTTTGGTAGTTGAGCCAAGTGGCTGTAGATTGCTGCAACAGTTATGGCAAAAAACTGCTGTATTGTCTCAGTTGAGGCAGTAGACAGTTGTCACAGTGAGATTAGTCGCAGATATGTTAGTCTACAGTAATCGCAGTTGGGAGTAAAAGCAGGCGGCAGCTGTAGTAGTTGTGTCAGTTGACGGACGTGACAGTTGACATTTTTAGCCTGTTGTAGCAGCAGACATTTGTCTCAGTTAAATTTAGTAGCAGTGGACGGTTGCAGTCTACAGTAGTCGCAGTTGAGAGTTAGAGCAGTGGGCGGCTGTAGTAGATGTGACAGTTTACAGACGTGACAGTTGACACCTGTAGCAGTAAATTATGGTGGCAGGAATTATGATGACAATAGTGACCGTTGATAGAAATGTAGGAACATTTGATAGATGACAGTTGATTATTGTGTATCACATCCAAAATTGCTTGTACTAAGGTGTATACTTAACATTTTCTTCTTTATTTCTGAAACGACTGACCCACACCAAATTTTCATTTTCAGACTCTCGACGACTGGTCATTCGATGTGTTCGCTCTAGCGGAAGCGGCCAATGGTCAACCAGTCAAATATCTGGGTTATGATTTGCTCAATCGCTACGGGATCATACACAAGTTCAAAATAGCGCCCGCAACGCTGGAAACGTTCCTGAATCGCATCGAGGAGGGATATTGCCGCTTCCGTAATCCATATCACAACAACTTGCATGCGGCTGATGTCACTCAAACGATTCACTTCATGCTCTGTCAGACGGGCCTAATGAACTGGATGACCGATCTGGAGATCTTCGCCACTCTCTTGGCTGCCTTAATACATGACTTCGAACACACGGGTACCACCAACAATTTCCATGTGATGTCCGGCTCCGAGACCGCTCTGGTTTACAACGACCGTGCCGTGCTCGAGAATCATCACATAAGCGCCGCGTTCCGTGTACTCAAAGAGGACGATTGTAACATTCTGTCGAACCTGTCGCGCGAGGAGTTCCGCGAGCTGAGGACTCTGATCATTGACATGGTCCTGTCCACGGACATGTCGTTCCATTTCCAACAGCTGAAAAACATGAAAAACCTACTCACGTTGGCCGAGCCAACGGTGGACAAGTCAAAAGCGCTGGCGCTAGTATTGCACTGTTGTGATATATCGCATCCTGCCAAGAGGTGGTCCCTGCATCATCGCTGGACGATGTTGCTGCTGGAGGAGTTCTTCAGGCAAGGCGATCTTGAGCGAGAGTTGGGATTGCCATTCAGCCCGCTGTGTGATAGGAACAACACACTGGTGGCCGAGTCACAAATCGGTTTTATCGATTTCATCGTGGATCCCAGTATGTCTGTGTGTGCCGATATGTTGGAGTACGTCCTGGCACCGATTGCGCCCATGTGCAAAAATGCCAATGCCAACATTGAAGACGGTAGCGGTGGCGGCTCGTCGGTGGGAAAGCCGGCTTGCGAGGCTATCAGCGAAGGCGTGGAGGTATCAAAGAACGGCGCCGAGGAAGTGGCATCGAATGTACCCAGTGGTGGAAAGCAAAAGTTTCGTGTTCGAAAACCCTGGGTAACATGCCTCACCGAGAACAAGAAGATCTGGAAGGAGCAAGCTGTCAAAGGTAAATATAAACGAGGTGACTGGGGGAAGAGTGGGTGAATTATGCGAACATTGCCGTAGCATGATATCCTAATTAGCTGGCGCGTGGAATCACGTGCCTTTGATGTTCGGAAATCTAAGCTATGTTGCGCCGCTTTGGAATTTACATGAAATATCAAATTAGTGCTGATGGTGTCGATTTAGACTGCCTGACATCTGAGGAATGACATTTTCCAATTATTTTTTGAAGGCGATGAAGGCTTTTACTGAAATCCACTGATTTTCAAGAATTTCCTTTTGAACTATGACTCTGGAGTGAATACGGAAATAGACACATTTGTTGGCATCCAAAAGCTATGACGAACATTTATCTAATTAATTGAAAATGAAAATACCGCGCAGGAAGCAGGCTATGATTTACTTTGTAGCAATTAAAAGAATTTCTATCCACATTCTTCATTGGGAGCGGTGGGCTAGTGGGAGGCATCTGTCCATAGAAACTATTTGCGGCGATCGTTGCCTGCCGATTCAATAAACATGTTGTTTTGTTATTCTCAAGGGGGTGATCTGTGAATACGTAGCCAACGCATTACGTTATCATGTAACAGTTAAATTCACAGCGAAAGTGCCTATTTTTGAAAGGGTTTTAACAGTTAATAAAATTAAATACAACCAAGCACTTCAATGAAAATATCTCTCAAAACAGTACGATATATACACGATATAGGCGGCCTGGTCCCGAATGTGAAATAAAATGTTCACCGAACTCGCCTCTCAATAAGTCCATTGTTGCACGTGCTTTGTGGCATGCTAAGATGCACATTTTAGTACAATTTTTAACAAGAATTATTTTACATCTTTTTTACGCTAGTCTATAAAAAGCCATCCTAAAGGCCGCAACCTACAAATTCACGGGTAAAAAAATCGCGAATTTTGCCCATTCCTATGGGCTTCTGCTGTGCACAAGAAAAATTTCATGTGAATGAAAATGCCAGGGATTGCGAAGTTCGCACGTCGAAGACGCAGTCCACTGGCGTAGCACTTTCAGTTCCACAGATTCCAATTGTGGAATGCATTTCCTATCCCTCTGCTGTAAAAAAAACCTTTAGTTATAACTTAGAAACTAACTACACATTTTTTCTTATCATTTTCGCATGCTCAAGAGGTTTTTAACACCTTTAATTGTCCAGAATCAAGACACAGCACAGGCCGAATGTATAGAGGGAGAGATACCTCTGCACATGTGTCTTAAATATTGGATTGTAGTCTATGGCTGAAAACGAGCCTCTAAATTTCACTGTGCGTCCGAAAGCATACTTAAGGGAGCTGATTCACATTCCTGGCGAGACCTGTAGATGAATTCAAAGAGAGGAGGAATGCTCACTGGAGCATCGTTTATTAAAATAGCCATAAAACACGGACAATACATACAACAACATACACGCTGCGTCGCTGTTCGAGCGATAATGTTGTCTCCTATAAGTTTTATCGCTCGCTTTTGGAATCTAGTAGGTGCAGGGTGGTCATGGGGGCTCCATACCCGATATGAACGTTGGGCTAATATGCGCTTTATAGATTAAAGCCAAATCGGAGAGGGTGAAATATTTCTTGCATTGGTTCAGGAAAACTAAACATTTCGCAGCATTTTTGGCAATCTCGAATATGTGATCGTTCCGTATTGATGTACATACCAAGGATGCAAAGTTTTCCGGTTTCGTCGATACAAGCGCCGTTCATGTATAATGACGTTCATTTATTTTGTCATTTAAAATATCTTCGACCAGCAGTCAGTCCATTACCACTTGGTCCCGGTGAAACGGACTTTCTTCTGTGTCTTCTTCAGAGTCACGCTGTACGCGGCCTGGGAATCATCAGATACACTCTCCGGAGAATATGAAAACTAAAAACTCTGATTATCAGAGGTTCACTTTAGAGACAGCAAACAGCATTGAGTTTTGAAAGCATTGAATTCCACTCTGTTGTTCTTACCCCAGTTAATTGTGCTGTCAAGATCAGAATGTAATTTGCTTGGCATACACTGCCGTTCCAATACTACATCCGAAGGACAGGGACAGGAGTTTTGGAACTGATATGAAAAGCTAAGGGTGCTGTCGCCGGCGAAGGAGTGGATTGGATTAGAAGTAGACAGGAGATCATTTAAAAAATTAGAAAGAGTGTCGGAGACAGAACAGAGCCTTGTGGGACACCCCAAGTTTTCTATGGCACCCCAAGTAGGGTGCACAAACAAGCGAAAACAAAGTAAAATGTGATGTATATCCATACATCCGGCAGTAAACCATTGCAACACTTCTTCAATTTCCACCTCGACCCAAGATATGTAAAAAATACACATTTTGGTTTAGAATTATTTTGGGTGGTGATGATCATTATTCCACCAAGTGGCTGCCGCCTCTGATGAAAGACATTTGTGCCCGTTTTATCGTTTTTTCCTGACTTTCCCTTCACATTCCCGTCAAATATTCTCCTTGAGAACTGTGATTGTCTGGGTCTTGATGGCCCCACTCATTCAATTCCGGCCTTTGAAATTCATTGGCTCTATAAAGTGTCAGTATTAATGATCGTATTGTATTCAGTGTTCTCAAAAAATACGGACAATCACTCCTCCCGCTGCACCACACAGTGGCTTTGAGTGGATATAATTGCTCGGACTTTCTAGTCGAGTAGCTGGAGCAACACGATTAGAAAACTTACGTCGAATTTTATGCTCACCAAGGACTGATTATTATCACATCGACACGCTCTTGCAGAGTACAGCGCTCCATTGCTTGTCTGTATGTATACTTCAGTTCACAAATGTCAAATAAGATTGACGTACGATGCCATTTGCAAGACTTATAACAACTTACGTCAGGTTGGTTAATTTTGCGTCACCTTGTGCGTATATTGATAGAAAACATTTGTGAATAATAGCTGACAATACCAATAAAACTTATGAATACAGTTTTTCACAGCAAACGCCTTACATTTTTTCCAACACCACAATGTGGCATAAACATAAACTGCTTCGTGACAAAGTTCCATAATAATAGATCGTATCGCATTGACAACACGCATCAATTCATCGAATTCATATATACTTTGTCACAATCAATGGCGCTAAGAAATATTGGCACAAATTCATGGCCATTTGAAGTCGATTTTAAGAGAATTTATTGATCTACTTAACTTAAGGTTTACTTTTTGTTATTCATAGTAGGCTGTAAACTTAAAGTCGACTTCATTTCTAAAATGTTATTTTAAAAATGTAAGGCTGGCTTTAAAGCGATTGTCGGAAACTTTTGAGAGATAAGTTCTGCATTTCTCTATGCGACCTTAGAAAGACTCGCTCATGCCCCAGGTGTTTAGAGACTCAACGCTTAAGGTGGCAAGCGCCTTGTAGAGCACAGACACAGACAATACTGATGAAGATGATAAAACCGATGACGCACAGAAGTGGAAAAGTGTGCAGCCAGCTTCGGGATGTCGAAATGGTATATCGGTATTTGTTCTGAGAGTCTTGCCACAATTAAATCTGTGAATGGTGGCATTTGTTCAATTAGAGATTCTAACTTGAGGCTTCTCACTTGATGAGATGTGCCATCATTGTAATATAACCTTTAGGACGACACCGAAACATCGTGCTGATTAATATGGATGGCTTCCAAGAGATGACCTACCATTGAATGTTTTTGCAGTTCTAAGTCTTCACATATGGTGGCCCGTGGCGTTGTGGGTATGTGCCTCGACGTCGTAGGTTCGATTCCAGCTCTGAGCGACAAAAATAATTTTCACGAAACCACCTCTTGCGAGTCACCGACAATGCTCAAAGAGTATTTCCTGTCTAGAAAAAGCTTCTCAAACTTAACCGTTCGGAGTCGGCATAAAACTGTAGGTCCCTTCCACACGTGTGAGAACAATAGCACGCACAACACGAGTGGTTGCTGAGAAGCTAGGCCCTGGCCCTCTATGGGCTGTAGCGCCACCCATATTATTATTATAAGTCTTCACATAGCCTAATCAGGCTGACCAGGCCAGCACTCGGGAAATAATAACTAGAGATAAACCTATTTCACACACACCTTAGGCTGAGTCTGCTCTTACCAGAATCCTAACGCATATTCTTTGATTATGCAGCTTCTTTTCTATCAAAGAAAATTGGAGCATACATCTTCGCTAACTTATGCGAGCTCAGTAACGCAAGCTTAGCACAAAGAGTATGGTCTCAAATGTGTCTGCTACAAGTAGGCAAGCACTATTTCTTCTTTTTTGTGTGGCGCTACAGTCCAGGGTGGACCTGGGCCTTAACCAACATGCCTCTCCAACTAGCGCGATCTCTGGCTAGCTGTCTCCAGTTTCGCACACCAAGTTGGTTGAGATCCTTCTCCACTTGGGTGCGTCACTTTAAACGCGGGCGTCCTCTGTTGCGTTGCCCGACAGGTTCGGATTCGAAGATTCTTCGGGCCGGAGGCAAGCACTATTACCTTACCCAATAAGATTTTCCTGAGCACATTACACCCAACGCTAATATATTTTTTATATTTTCTCTTAAAAGATGCCGAAGCTCGTGCTGCTGCCACCGCCATTGAGAGCGCCCCAGACGAATCAGACAAAACAACCGATGACAGTGGAAATCCCACAAAAACAAATGAATGAAGATTAGTGCTTTCGAATTAGCTTGTATTATGTATAAATCAATATATATACTAGTGTTATACTTTGCATTAAAAAATTAAAAAAAACAACAATTTACACCTAAAAGAAAAAAAAACAAAAATTATATACATACATATAAATATATTCATTACTGTACTGTGTAACATTATGATTTCATTATAATGTTTGAAATTCATAAGAAGCAAAAGCTTACTCTAAAAACCTAAGAATATAAATTAAAGCAACCATTCTTGAAATCTCTCTTAACTCTGTTGAATTAAGTAAAGCAACAAGAAGAAGAAAAACTAAGTGAAAACACCATAATTGTAATTTTAATTAACACACAAATGTTTTTTGTATATAAAATCAAAATGTTTAAATAAAAAAAAAACAAATATAATAATTAAATATTGGCAATAATAATCTTAGTTTGATTGTTGTAAAAGAAAATTTAATGGCATGTAATTGTATCTTTTTTTATTTGTTTTAAAGAAATGCAAAACAAAGAACCTTGTACTAAATATTAATTAATTATCGTTTTTTTTACACAATTTTTTTTCTATTTCTCTCTTACATTTTCATTACTAAATGTATTTGTTTTGTTTTATTTGAAAAATAAAAGGGAATCAAACAAATATTTTAATTTTGTTTTTATTTACTTTTGTATATTTTTTTCGCGAGAAATAGTTTTGTTTTTTTTATTACGATGTATCACTGCCGATATTGTTTTGAATACATTTGGAATCATTTGCAAAAGAAGACCTTGTGTTTCATATCAGTTATGTGCCTTTCAAGCAAACATGTTATAGCATTTTATTTGTTTTACAACATATATATACATTATGTGCATTGATCGAAAATTGTCAAGCTTACTATCGTATGATATTCAAGGCATATTTAAGCCTGAGTAATTCTTAAATATTGGTTCATTTTTGATATGACATATGTAAGAATATAATTTAATCAACACTGGCAAGGTTGAAGGATAAGCACATTTAATGTATCTCAAAAGGATTTAAAGTTAGACAAAGAGCTCGAATTTAAGTCTATTTCAATGCAATTTTTCAAATACGACAAGTTTGGCAAGAGTATTGCTCTTCAATTTGCATCGAAAGCGGTGAATTTTTAAGCATTATTCAACTGCTTTCTTGTAAGCGATTCTATTTCCACTTCAGGTCGATAGTTCAAATTCTTGATGATGATCATATACAGAAAATGGGTCTCTCTTCATTGAACTTGTTTCGCAAAGTCGCCCACGTTCTTTAAGTCAGTTTATGATTTTCTCCATTACATCAGACAAACTTAAACTTGTGCACAAAAACAACGTTTCATACAGAAAATCGTCTCAAATATTATACAACTTCAAATAACATTTATACAAGCTAATTTGACTTAAATTAAATAACAAAACAGTCAATTTTTGTATTCAAGTAATAACACCATGATGCACCAGTGATGTGCATAATCGAATGAATTAAAGAATCGAGATACAGTAATGTCACCATAATACGAATCACTTTTATTCCGAATATCGCGCTTACGCGCACGTCAATTTTTTGTTCCATTATTTACTCTACAATCCGAGCTTTATCTGAATTTAGCCTTAAAGAAAATGCCTTGATTGCAATGCACGGACAAAAGAACAAACAAATGTTTATTAATGATTTTGCCTTCCAACCTGTGAGCTGTGTAAACACAATCGAATAAGTACATGGATTTAAACATATTACAGAGTTTTAATTTTTTTATTTAGTTCAGTTGGTTTATTTTGTAGTTTCTATGGTTTCAATAGAATATTTCTTGTTAAATATTATCTTTTTTATCTTGTCTTGAACTCGTCAGTCCGAACAACTCGATAAAGCGACTACATATTACATTAATTGATTCAGATTAGCGAGACATTACTGTATTTCAATAATCGAACGATCATTCGAAATCAGCAGTAAACGTGTAAAGAGATGTTCATCTGCTGCCATTTTTTCCCCTATTTCATGGAGACATTTTTGAAGCGTAGGCCGTAAAAAATAAGAGTGTTGTGGAAATTCTCTCGCATTTCACTCATCATTTTTAGACTTTTCCGATATTCGCTGACATGGCATAATAATGCTCTCAGATGAAATCAAGGGCCGAGAGGGACAAGTTGCATATCTCTTTACGCATTTATTTCTGCTCGAGATCTAACTACGAAAAGGTAGGGTTCACAAAATCATTCAAATGACTCCCAAACTCAAGTGACGCATTTGTCGAGTTCTCTTGTATTTGTAGGAAGATCATTCGAATGATTTTGATGAGTTCTCTTATGCTAGTAGTCATCTGAATGATTTTGAGAATCGAGATATTCTCGAAATGTGTATACATAAATCGATTATATCAATCGAATGATCATTCGAATACACCCATCACTATCCTTCTCTTCATATTACCACCAAGCAAACGAAATTACTCAAAATCTCTTTTCTTCCATAAAATCTATTAAATTATTAAACTATTTATTTACCACCAAAAACAACCCGATTTTTCTTTGTTTACATTTTTTTCTGCAACAACAAAAAAGTTCAAAGCCGAAATACAAAATACACATATAAATAGCAAATTTATGCATCCAGATATAAAACAAACATATATATACATGTATAAAAAAGAGAAAAACTAAATATAAAATATATACAACTATATCGATGTCTCCTAATTTTCCAAGAAAACTTATTTTTATATATTGTAAACTTACATTTTGTTTCGATGAAAAATTTTTCAAAATGTCTGATTAAGGGACCAGTCTTTTAAGATTTTACCATTGCTCTTTGATCTCTACACATTTACAAATGTACTTTATTTTGTTTTCAATCATAGTTTTTTATTTTCTCTTACATTTTGATCATACACTTGTTTTGTTTTAGGTTTTTTAAGACACATTCTAAATTGAACGAAATTATTGAATTGTAGTAGACTCAATTTTAAATGGTAATTTATTTCATCTTCTCTTAAGTCCACTTGCTATTGTTGACTAATTATTCAGATCCACTAAGATTTAGTAAAATTGTATGCAAAGACCATGGACAATTCATGTTTGTCATTAAAGGTCTTCGTTTTGTTAATGTCAATAAATTGGTTATATGGGTCTCGGTCGATCAGAAGCAGTTAGTGTTAGGTTTTTCGACTTCCAAACTGAGGTTTCTAGATTAAATCATCGAATCGCAGACAATGACATAAGTGGAACATTGTGAAAGCCTCAGACAGTCGGTGTCACATCATTTATATTACAATCAAATTTTACAAGCTGTGGTAACCTTTGTTAGAACTTGCTGGAACTGATCTTTAAGACCTCAACCTTAGGGGCGACTATGTACTTGTCTGTTAATCATTTCTAATGACAGGGGAGACTTCTTCGAATGTAAAGTTCTCATTTGGGTATCAAAGCTAAGATTAAGTTTTTTATAACTTTTTTACCACCTTCATTGCGGTCCCCTCACGATACAAGGGACGTCTACCCATGAGTAGAACAATTTAACTTCTTTGCTCACTAAGATCGGACCTTTTAAGAGATGTTATATTCAATTTTTGTAGATCACAAGGCACGTACGTAATCTTCGATAAATTTCAGCGGTAGCTTCGAAATTTCGAGAATCCAAGAACCTGCATATTTTAGGTCAGAAATTGCATCCCATTCACAGTAGTTTTACAAGTTCTGAGCATAGATCAAGGATAATCCGAATGTACACTCTTTTGTCACACAAAAATTCAAATTTTGTAAATCATTCATAAATGTGTACGTTTGCTTTGTGTACGGCAGAGAGTACATCATTATGAAATAATTGGAGATATATTTCCAATGATGAGTATGCAACAGCAGCTAATGACTTGGTTGCATTTTCAGAGCTCTTCCAGGGCACTGCGTGACACAAGACTGGTCTTCCATTTCATCAGAAGCTGTAAGCGTGTCCACATTCTCTGTAATTCTGTGTCTCAAAAGTCGAAATAAAAGTTAGCTAGGGGGCTTTCATCGCATTTCAAAACCAGTTACTGGTTTAGATCAACTGGACCCGCTTGATCGATGAGTGCTATGAACTAACCTAACCTGCTTTTGACACTGCCTAAGTACCCAAAAACGATACTTTTTCTGCAATTTACGTTAGACATAAGAAAGGGCTTAATCGAAAGAATAGTGCGGTGAGAACATAATTTTTGATAATTGATCACCTGCTCGACGTTCAGATAGTATCCAATACAAATTTCCACAATTCTATTAGTTCAATTAACTCTTTGCCTAACTAACCTTAGAAAATACTGAGACCTAATGAGGTATGCGACCGTGGCTGTTCGTCGACCTCTACCCTTGAACCGGTGCCCAAGTTAGATTCCCGGGGAACGACATCTGACTAACACTGCTCACAGAGCCGTTTGGAATCGCCATAAAACTGTACGTTCTTTCCACTCGTGCAATAGCACGGAATAGCACTCAATAGTACTGGTGTTGCTAAGAAGGTAGACCTCTACGGGCTGCAGCGCTCTGTAAAAGTGTGTGAAAACATCTTCTCTAAATATGATCAATGATGTATGATATAAGAGTATATGATCAAATATTAAAGTCAAAACCACTGTATACCAGTATTAAGACACACAAAATAAATTTGTCCCCACGAATGTATTTTTAACAATTTTTTTTTTTTAAATTAAATTATGTAGCCAAGAAAAGAAAGTTTGCTTGTTACCATCTAATTCAGTACAGATTCTTTCCATATCTTTGTTCAGTATATAGCAATCGATTTTTGTACAGAAACAGACATTTTAACCCATTATGTACAAAAAAATATAAACAGTCTATAAATTCTTATTGTATGTTATCTAGTTCAGAAGGCAAACACATTGATCAGATCTCATAATGTATAATGCCAACACAACATCCAAAACACCCAAACTACTACACAAAAC
This sequence comes from Eristalis arbustorum, assembly GCA_916610145.1. Taxonomy (NCBI): domain Eukaryota; kingdom Metazoa; phylum Arthropoda; class Insecta; order Diptera; family Syrphidae; genus Eristalis; species Eristalis arbustorum. The sequence goes on from OU744317.1 coordinate 6,671,391, forward strand.
ATCCGTGGTTTCTCGATCATTGTATTTACAACACATAACATTAATAGAAGAAAATTCACAAATCACTTTGAATAATAGTCAAAACTAACCGATCATCCCAATAAACGCTACAAGAGAAGAGCAATGGTAAATTCACTTAGCAGTAAGGTACCATTATATCAGCTGAAATTGGGATCATAGCTTTATTAAGGTAGATTATAATGCAAATCGTACATATTAAACATAATAATGAAAAACAAAAAAACCTACTAAAACTATATATAAATAAAAAGTATATGTATGTATACTCTAACATGTAAGAGATTATTACAGAATGAACGCACCGCTTTTATACAGCATCAATAGCAAAAACGTCAGCATGTAAAAATAAAAATAGTCTTAATTTTCTTTTCCTCATTTGGCAATATACAAGGATGTCTTTTTGTAAGGGAAATGAAAACAGATAAATAAATATAAATAATCCATCTCTAAATCTCTCTCTCTGTCAATCCTCCTCTAAGTGTATCTAATGTTTAAAACCTACCTATCTACTTCCACCAGTTCTCTTCTCTATTTGCATTTTCCTCTCCTTTTTACAATCTTCAAAGTACAAAAAATACAATTTATCTATCTACCATTCAAAATACACAAAACTAACACGATTTGTGTTGCTGAAACTATTTTTGGAGTTGCCACGCCCCCTTTTAAAAAGTATTAACTATAAATTAAATCTAAAACAAAGCAATGTATAACAAAAGTGAACGTTTAAACAAAAGAAAACAAAAAACCATATCCCCTTAAGAATGTAGTGTTAAACATGTTATTGATTATTTCGAAGTTTAGGATATATGTACTACCGAAGAAGAGAGTAACAAAAGTTATAAATATAATTATGATTAACTTACGACAAAAATAAAGAAGCAATCATTTAAAACTAGTTTATTAAACGGAAAGAGGAAGAACGAACATGTTAAAAAAAATACATGGAATCTATGAAAAGATGTTAAAGTAAGTGCGATACTACAAGGCCTAAGTGCGTGCGAGAGATTGAAAATAGTAAATTTGACAAGGAATAATATTAGTAGATAATTAGAATGAAAGAAAACTCATAAAAATATAAATAATAGTCTAGAAATGTTATTATCTAGCCAATGTTCAAGAGTAAATTTATTACATTCTGTTGCAATCATAACACAACTTTAAATGAATTCTTCAATGTTATAATTTCATCTGTAAATACTTGTCTAAAACAAAATGAAAAAAAAAAAAACAAATGAAACAGCAAGAGAAATAATATAAATATTTTATTATGTCTTGTTAGAGTATTTATATAACTGTATCAACAAGAACTTAACTTAAATACTGAGCAAAAAGGAAAAAACTAAATGAAATCATATTCGACTAATCTTAAGAAGGTCATAAACTCTTATTCATTTCACATTCAGTACTCGTACTAGCAGAATAAACAAATCACTCACACAAAACAAAAATAAACAGAAATGGGAATATGATGTAGGAGTTTATGTAAGAATTAATAAAATAAAACACAAAAAGAATCGACTTTGTTTTGTTTCGGATTCCCTTAGCAATCTTGGCGTATAATTGATGATGTAGTGGGTATTTCAACCTAGCTTAACGTGAAAAAAAAAACAAAGACAAAACATTGACGCCGTCATCGTTCATCAATAACAGAGCTCTACAATATACAAAAATAGAAGTTAATGTCGTTTTCTTGTTCTATTTTCTATTAATCGACTAAAATGCAGCACAGAAATACAGGGTATAAGACCTAGTTTGTGTACCGATATCAGCGATCAATTATGTTGCTTTGTCGCCTAACACCCTGTCACATAAAGACAGTGTAGTACGGTGCCGTGTGAAAAGTCGACTAACGTCATTAAACGATAACAGTACGTTCTATCATAAAGAAAGTAATTGTTGTTTAACTCTTGTGGCGCGTCATAAAACGACAAGGCCGTACAAATGAGCTGCGTCTTGCTAACTGCGATGTACACAATTGAATTGGATTGAAGGTATCGAAGTGTGGTACAATGGCACTAGTACTCCGACCATATTCACTGCATCCCCTTCTTTGGATCTAGGAGTTGAGTGCTGAGCTCGAGAACTGTACAACTGTATTTATTGTTTTGAAACTTTCTCTGGTAAGGCTTAGGTAGCCGGTCAGTATATGGCCTATAAATTCCAAACGCAGGCCACAGTACCTACAGATTTGGCGATGCCTATTTTCTGGAGGAGGTAATTGCATGCTGGGTACAAGTGTCAGTCATCTGCTTGCTGCACCTGGGACATAAAGGCATTTTAGAAAATTTCGGCCACAGCTATTCTCTTTTTCTGTTTTTCTGTTTCGACCACAGAGAGAGTAGTGGAATTCCTTTGTACCCAGCACAAGCTTTTAATAAACCTATGAATCCACCTTGGAGGGGGATTTAATGTGATATCAGTTCGGTTTCAGTGTCCAAAAACCCCTTTCGGTCTCGGTTTCCAGAAACTATTTTCGGTTTTAATGTTCAGAAACTCTTTCGTTTTACATGCGAATACAAGCTGTCGAGATGAGATTTCTTCGTGCTGTTGTGCTAGTCACTCGCCGGGATATGATGAGAAATACGGTAGTAAACGGCGAACTCAATGTCGAGCAGCTACGTCTTCGAAACTCACTTGGTTGCGCCTGGGCATTAATTCTGAGAAGTTAGAGTCGATGGCAGAGGATCGAGTGGCCTGGAGATTTCTAGTGCATGCTTTACCCTCGCAAGCCCTTTAGAGGATCACGCGAGTCAAATGATAATGATATAAAAGGTTTTCCACTTGACTTCACAATTTTGAATTTAATTTGTGAACTTCACATTTTCGTCATGGTAAGGTTCACGAACGAGCAACGTCTGCAAATTATAAAATTGTTCTACCGAAATTCGGAGTCGGTATCGGCAACTTTAACTGCGTTCACTCCAATTTCCGGTTTACTCATTTTGGGCTCAATTGGTTCGTCGATAAACAAAACATGCGTTATTGGTCGGGTAAAAATCCACTTGTGATTCATGGATCACCGCTTCATCCACAAAATATAACCGTTTGGTGCGGTATGCATGCCGAGGCAATATTGTTGTTGACGACGATAACAATAGTCACTTTGCTGTAAATAGTCAGCGTTATCGCGCCATGCTTACCGATTATTTTTGGCCCGAATCGCAAGATAAGGACTTTAACGACATGTGGTTTTCACAGGATGTTGCCACTAGGCACACAGCACACGTTACAATCGATTTATTGAAGAGTAAGTATGGTGGGCGTGTTATTTCAGGAAAGAGGCCGGTCGATTGGCTGCCTCGTTCGTGCGAATAAACATCGCTTGACTATTTTCTGTGGCGCTACGATAAGTCATTTCTGCCAACAAGCCGACGACGTTGGAAGAGCTCAGAGCCAACATTGAACGCAAAATAGCGGACGTTTCGGCCGAAATGTATGGCTGAGTCGTTGAAAATTAGGTCCTACGAATCGAACGCTACAAACGTGCTCGCTGTGACCATACTAACGAGAGTGAGATCCATTCACATATGTTTTAATTCTACTTCAAGCCGACAATAAAGTTTTGGAAATATCTCAAATGGTTTGCGTTTTATTAACAAAAAGAGTTGTCAAGTTCTTATAGACCAAAAGGCACCCAGAATATTTTTCGTAGTCATGTCGTAACCAAAAGAGAGTGGTATGAATGTTAAGTGTTGCACGCCGTGATTCTAGAACGGCCAGTCTTGTAGAACTTTGTGTCGCTAAAGTACAGATATAGCAACCTAAAATCGTGCATTTTTCTGAGAAGTGGGTAATGGATGTAACGACTTGAATCCACTTTTATATGATAGAATTTGTCAGTGCGATTTCAAAAATGTGTTTCTAAGACGTAAAACACGTGTCGCATTCAACATGCCAGACGTGCAAATTGTTTGCAATAACCTTGACACCGCATCCTTAAAGACACACCGGGAATTATTAGCTTATATTTACAGCTCTATTGCCTGCTACTGCATACGTGCATCTCATCACTTAAGATCAAATCAAAACTCAAGCAAAACTATAATAATGCTTCCGGTCTGCAAAGAAGTAGTTTCAAAGGAACGTTTTATTATCCTTGTTAGGTCTGGGCATTCGCAAATCAGATGCTGCACAGATTTTTCTTCCTTACCTCTGTAGCTAATGCTGAAGTCAATCGGAACTTCGGAGCTTCGGAGCGAAATTTTACAAAAGAACAAGTTGCATTCTCGTGTTAATCAGTAAAACAATATACGATTTCAAAAGCAAACATTTATTGAAGTGACAACTGAGTCAAATAAGAGTACGAATGATTTCACATATTTCCTGGATTTATTATTGCATAGTACGAAAAGTACAACTTTTATCAGTTTCTCCTGAAACAGAAAAAAAATATATAATTTAATATTCAGCAGAAATAGTGTTAGTTGTTTAACGATGTTATGTATGCAATAACACGATGCAATATTTGAATCTCAGAAGTATGTATTACACATTTTACACGTTCACATTATACTAGTATAGATACTAGTATAGAGTGTATAGAGCAATTTGTACTAAGTCGTACAAATGTGAACGCACCTTACGACAGTCCAATAGAAGATCAACATTTTAAATTGTATCCCTCTGTCGTACAGCAATATGTACAATATGAACACAAGTGCTAGTTTAACAGGATTGAAGTACATGTAGTACAATGGGAATACAGCTTCTCTGACTCACAGCTACAAGTTGTTCAACGAGTGAACATCGCCGATTAATGCAAATGAGATGATTTCTCGATAGAGTTTAGGGTCGTGTGTTTATTTACGACATCATCATTACTGAAAGAAGAACATGCGCTCCGAAGTCATCTTCACGAAATTGCCCTTATGAATGAGGTCCATTAACCGCGTAGTGCAATGTGAACGCAAAGTTTTTTTTTGTCGTGCGGACAGGTCCAACGACCTGCAGTACAATGTGCATGCTGCTAGTCTGCCAACAGGTTTTATTTTTCTACAAACCCGCAATAACAGTGAATGCATTTGCAACATTACTACCAACTAAATGATCTGAAGTGAATGATAGGTAAGACCACAAGATGACGTAGTATGCCATCAGAAAATACCCAACTGATATGATTTCATTCCGATACCAAGAAATAATCGATGAATATATAGGACCTAGCAGGAAGGGGACTGTTTGTAGTCGCCCGAAAACAAGATGACAGACCACATAATATTCGTGAATTATCGATCTGGAGGAAAGCAACAGCAGCAATCGACTAACAATCCCTCATGCAGTAGCGAATTTTCAAATCTGAGGATGTTATTGTAAATCTGGCGCAAGATCTGTGCGAATGGAAAAAATGCCCAGATGGTTGGAATCCCAGCTTCGTTTGTCGATCCTAACCAAGGAAGGTCACAACTGCAGAGTAATAAGTCTGCTAAACATTATCTGCAGAATCTTCTCAGTTTCCGTGCAAGGCCTCCAACTCATTGTCAATACTTTGATTGATCAATATCAATGTATTTCAAGCCAGCACTATTGACCAGATATTCACATTCACAGAAAATATTAAGTCCGTATGTGACTTATAGAAACGGCATTTCATACAAAACTCGTCCGTCGTTGCAGAATTAACGGTAGAGTAAAACGAATTAGTGACTTTGAGGTAGTCAAGGACTTCGTCTACCTAGGCTCCGGAGTAAATAGGGACAACAACACCTGTACCGAGATCAAGCGCAGGAATTACTATTGCCAATCGCTGTTTCTTTGGGCTCAAGAGGCAATTGAGTAACAGAGCCATCTCTCGAAACACCAAATTGACCTTGTATAAAACCTTGATCATCCCAGTCCTGCTCTATGGTGCAGAGACATGGACGCTTTTGAAAGCGGATGAAGAAGCTCTTGGTTGTTTTGAGAGAAAAGTTCTGCGTACGATCTTTGGTCCTGTTTGCGTTGATGGCGTTTGGAGGAGAAGGTTCAACCACGAACTATACGGGCTGTACAGCGGCATGCACCTAGTTAAGCGTCTTCGGATCCAACGCTTAAGATGGCTAGGTCATGTAGAGCGGATGGACACCACAGCTCCGGCCCGAAGAGTCTTCGACACCGAGCCATTTGGACAGCGCAACAGAGGACGTCCTCGCACTATATGGCGCACACAAGTGGAAAAGGACCTCAACCAACTTGGAGTGCGAAATTGGAGGCAGCTGGCGAAAGATCGTGCTGGCTGGAGAGGCATGTTGGTTGAGGCCCAGGTCCACCCCGGACAGTAGCGCCAATCAAAGAAGAAAACGAAGTACGCGCTGTCAGAAGTCAATGCTACTACCCGATACACAAAGCCGTAAAGGACTGCGTCCACATCGATGTGTGTGCACTTTCAACTTGAAAGGAACCTTTGCTGAATTTCAACAATAAGACCGTGAGTTGAAGACGTATGCTGACCGAGGCTCAGACCTCGGACGCCGGACTATATCGTCAGCCAAAGAAGAAATCGAAGAAAAATGTGCTCATACCTTCTTCCAAAACCAGTGTGTCGTCAGTATGGATAAACTCGTCGTTTGGAGATCGTGACAACCATTTAAATATTCTAATACAAGCCAACAAATTTACCTTTCCCTTGCGCCTCCTTCACTTTGTTCATCCACTTCCCTCTGTTCTCACGCAAACAGTTAATCCACGGCTTTTCAATCGAAATCAAGTGGCCGACAGCCGATGAGCCATCGCTTAGAATTCGCTCTATTAGGCTCGCACATGTCGTTATCGTCGGCTCCACTACGAAGTCCATCCAATGGATCTGTGCGTCTGGCACCAACGTGGTCTCCTTGTCGCACATTGGACTCACCGGCAGACCAAGTTCTTTCTCCAGATCACCCTGCTTGAAGAACTCTGCAAACAGCCGTTCCACCCACTGGACGTGCAAGCTCCACTCTTGGCAACAAGACGCTATGTCACATGTGTGCAAGACAAACGACATAATCTTATTTTTCTCCGTCATGGGCGACTGGCCGTTTACTCGAGCTTGCATGTCCCTCATCATCTGCGAGTGACACACCATGTCCGTTCCGAGGACCATGTCTATGACCATGGTTCGAAAATGACGGTACTCTTCGGGTGACAGGCTCTCCAGCATGTTGCACCCGGGTTCCTTGAGAAGGAAGAACGACGCGCTGAGATGGTGGTTTTCCTGAACCGACCGATCGTTGTACAGCAGCGCGCTGTGCGCTCCGGTCGTCACCAGAAACTTGTTCGTCTTGCCGTTGTGATCGTAATCGTGTATTATGGCGGCGAACAGGGCGGCAAAGATCTCCAAATCGGTCAGGTAGCTCTTAAGGCCCGATGTGCTGAGAAAGTAGTGCATAGTTTGAGTGACGCCAGCTGCGTGAGTAGAGTTGTGATAGGCATTGTTGCCGTAGCCGTCTTGCAGTCGATTCAGGAAGGTCTTCACCCTCAAGAGTGGAATACGGAATGTCTCTATAAGACCGTACCGACTGAAAAGTGTTTGACCAAGCACTGGAAGTGGCCTATGATCAGTCACATTTGCCAGCAGGAACGCATCAAATGACCAGCTATCGATTTCCTGAGAAGAGAAGGCGGTGTGTAGTTAATGAAGGCTCTATCAAAATGGCTACTCCATACGTCTAGGAGTTTTTTGAGTGATTCTTCAGGACTTGTTTTAAAAAAACAGCGTGATTTGCTCTCGGGCAGTGCGGTCGATGCGGATGGCATTGCTGTGTCAAAATACAGGAGATCGTCGTCACTACTGTCTTCTTCAGAATTTTGAAGCTGAAGGTTGGCCTTAGACATCTTTCTACAGATATTTACTTTTATTTTGTACTCTTCTCGAGTGGGTTTCACTAATTTTTATGACGTTTTGCCAATGCCTGCTAGGAAACTTGTGCGTATTAAGGTGGTCAGGTTCCCAAAAGTTATATTTGTAGGTTTTGGGTGTTTTGTGAACTCGGAGGCTCTCATAATAACAACGGTCTTCATCACCATTGGCATCGCAATGGGTCCATTAGGACCTCTAAGTGAGACGCCTCCTCACCGCATCTACCTACAGACCTAACCTAACCTAAGGTGGCCCGGTAAGTGAGAAAGTACATGCGACTGGGTTGAGTACAAAGTGCTACATTGATTTAGATATTGTACTAATGGGCTCGTAGAGTATGCACTTTTATGCCTGTGTATACTGCATCAGAGAGGTATTGAAGCTGCATCCCTTTTGCAACACCGAGGCTTTCAACCCGGCCATAAAAGTGCAACCGGTAGAGCAGTAACTACAGCAAATGACATATGCAGCTTCGAAAACGTCAAGTTAAGTCCCACAATAGCACTCGCCAAAGCCTATCACTTTCGAAATATACATGGCCGTCTCTAATACGGACCACGGCACACCTTCAGAAGTATTTTCCACACCTCCACGGATCTAACAGATGTGTGCAGAGTTTCCCAAACTGTAAGAGGTATTCAAACGGTCTATGAATCCGATACACGGAAAGTGTGCACAGAAGTACTCCGAAGAACGAAAGCGCAGGTATATCCAGGTATATCCATCCCAATATCGAGGACGTCATCAGATGAAATATGGGATATTGAGGACACCAGTGGGAACACCTACAGTTCCAGAGTGTCAATGAAAGAGGCAGATGAAGAGAAGAAAAACGGTATCGGTGAGAACGGTGATTGCATCGCTGGACGTGCTTATCCTTCTTCTTCTTCTTTGATTAACGCTACAGCCCGGGGTGGACCTGGGCCTCAACCAAAATGCCTCTCCGGTCAGCACGATCCTTAGCCAGCTGCCTCTAATTTCGCACGCCAAACTGGTTGAGGTCCTTCTCCACTTGAGTGCGCCATCGGCTTCGTGGTCGTCCTCTATTGCGTTGTCTCACTGGTTCAGAGACGAAGACTCTTCGAGCTGGAGCAGTGGTGTCCATCTGCTCTACATGATCTAGCCATCTTAAACGTCGGATCTAAAGACGCTTAACTGATTGAATCTTCTCCTCCAGACGCCATCAACGCAAACAGGACCAAAGACCATATGCAGAACTTTCCTCTTAAAACGACCATCTTCATGGGCTTGCAACAGCTTCCATGTCTCTGCGCCATAGAGCCGGAGGGGGATGATCAGAATGTGATGATATCTCGCAGATTCAATCTAGCTTTGCAAGAACTGGATGTTTACGGTGGTAATGAAAGGCTGAGACACTAGCCTACCAATATCTTGAAGTAGCTTTTCGAATGGATAACTGGAAGGATTGGTGAGCACAATAGGCACCAATAGAGCAATATGGCTACAAAAGTAGGCTGTGTTAAACTGATAGAGGCACTCGCTATGACATAAAATAGACCAATACAAGCCTAGTATGCTACCGTACGGATAGAAATACTACAACGAGCACTCTTGAAAGAATTTGGTGCGTGCTAGGAAACAATAACTTCAATTAATGAAGAAGTAGACTTATAAGTGAATGATGCTGCGTGTGTCATGGGGACTGGATGACCAGAGTCGGTGGTGTACTTTCCTCCCATCTACAGAATTCCTTGTATGTGCTTATGGCGACGACGGGTGTCCTGAGTTTGAGGTAGAATGTTGGCCACGACTATATTGTAATGAGACACTTACTAGAAGGCCAGCATGTGTCTCATTACGGTAGTCGTGACCAACATTCTACCTTAAACTCAGGACACCCTATACAGGTATGCAGGTATACAGATGGTGGGCTTGCTCTGAATAAGAAAGAAGAAGCCGTATCAAGCTTAAAGAGTTCAAGAACTTCCCTATTACCCGGTATGTCACAAGCTCCACATGAGGTGAATTTTAAAATGTTCAGCCTTCTCACCTACAAACAGCTGAGGGGAACAAAAAGTTGCATCCTGCTAGTAAGTAGCTGGTGAACAAAAGCAAGAAGATTCTTCGTTGCCGAGATTATAGAACGCAAACGTGTCTGTCTTAAGTTCAATGTTATTGATGCTTATGTGATTGCTTGGATTGCAAAGCATTTCTCAGAACTAAAGAACTGTAGGACTAAAACCATTTCATATAACCTGAGGGCACTTCCTCATTTTGATAGCAACAGTTTCATCCCAGAGATGGATACGTGGCATACATACGAGATTACTACCTTAAACAATGGACCACATTGGTGTAAGTGGAGCTTGCTTAGACGAACTAAACGAGGAGTCTCCCTACCTACCTACCTACCTACGAAAATACGAGGCAAGACACAATTAGGTCATCTCTCTCTTTAGAGTTCTGAAGGCTTTCAATCTGATACCAAACATGATAACCGTAGAGCCCGTAGAGGACCATGGCCTCACTTCTATAGAAACCATCATCACAGCCGCCACGTGATATGTATAACACTGATAGAACTACAAGCGGCTTGAGTGGCTATTATTACAGCGTTACTGACTCGGAAGTGAGAAGAAGGTTTAGGATCAATATGCTTTCTGCAAGAATGCTTCTGATAGGATATATGTACATATTTCCCTTAGTATGGAGAGCCGTTTATATTTTTCTGAATTTTTACTAGTTTAGATTTTTTGAAGTGCAACTCCCATGGTTATGACAGTCATGCCACAGGTATGGGTGTCTGTAAGCTCGTGCTCTTAATTCTTAAAATGATGACACCTAGCCAACTTGAAATAGTACTGCTACCGAACTTTGTTTTATTTTTGTAAGTAATCAGAAAAAATCTCCTCCATTCGTGACAATTTCTAAGAACTAGTATTGTCTAAAGACTAATCATTGCGAAAGTTCAATTATTTAAACAAGCTGACTGAGTGATGCTCTTAGTAGTCCATTTTTTGTGTTTTCAAAATCACAAATTCTTTTTTTTTTTTAACACCCTGTATTCAGCTAAGGATTTGATAATATGTTTTATTTCTGCTATGAGAGTTCATTTATGGTAAAACTCAAAGAGCCTCATATTGTAATTTCTAAATTAACTACCAACACAGTTTAGAGTAAAACATCTTCCTTGCATTCATCATTCAATAACTGCGATATAATTACCACAGTTCCCCGTGCACGAACCATCTAACCATTCCTGCCTACAGTACGAACAAAAGCTTGATTAAAATGGCTGTCATCTGCTTTGTTGTGCATGCAGCTTCGGTGTAAATTTTTCGCAAAAGTTTTTCAACTTTTCACATGAATTTTCACAGATTCATTTCGATAAATAAACAATCGCAGATAGTTATCGTTATCGCGAATTCGTTTTAGCATACAAAAATCCCTTCAATTCGGGTCGAGATCAATAAATTCCATTTGAAATTTCCACACGAAAGAAAATACAAGAAAAGAAACGAAACAAATGGGTTCCCGATCCTTCAAAAGAAATCATTAACATGAATCAGTTGTCGTCGGTGAGTGAGTGAAGTAAAAAATATTTTTCTTTTCTGTTCTTATTTTGTGCAGACATTTTGCAAAGAGGAACACAGAAATTCCAATCAATTAACAACCGGCTCGGTTGCACGATGTTCCCTTAGACTTTGTTCCTGTGTACGGAAAGATTATTAATTCGATGCTGAGTGTGTGATAATTTATTATGTATTTTTTTTTTTCGTACTCGGTGTTGTGTGGTGTAAGTTCCGATAAGAGGATGCTCGATTCTGCATTTCAATTGTGGATGATGGGATGGGTGTTGTGTCAATGAACTGCTCCCGCAACTCTGCTGTCCAACATACACCACCCAAATCTTGCGCTGCATCTAAATTAAGATATATCATGCGATTGGTGTGTGCCACGGGCAATGGGCAGGACCGCCCTCCCTGGATTGCGAACTCTGCTCTGCAACGATTTCAACTTCGATTTAATTATTCATGCAACAGAATACATTTCAGTGTGCCTTTGTCGACAAGCAAGGGAAAAGATAACACACTGCATTGCAGAATGATGTACTCATAGACGACGTACTTTGGCTCTGCAGGGTGCCGAGATGCGATGATATCGATAGCAGCCTTGCTCCATTGAGAGCTTACAACACCTAGGTCGCGGTCGGCATTCGTTTTCTGGCGTTGTGCGGTATTAATTATCATCTTCGGGCCGCCCGTTTTGTTGATTTTCATTATCTAACCCCAAGTAGAACAATTATTTGCTCCACATTCGACAAATCTACTTTTATTTGTGCTGTGAATTGTTACACTTTCGACCCGCATTTGTCGCCTGTGTTCGGGCGCTGTTTTAGAGTTTTTCCACGACCGAGATGCCTGCAATGTGCTGCTTCCGTTCCGGTTTGTGTCTGATCAATAAAGTGCTTTTATTCTTTACCGATTGCGATGTGCATGTTAATTAAATCCGACTTGTAATTCAAAGCAAACAGACCAATTAATCATTCGTGACGCGTTCACTAGCGAAATTTTGGCTGTGCGGTGTCTTGTTGAAGTTGAACAAAAAAAAAGCCTTAAAGGTGTTTTCAGATTGATGGCTTGTGGTGTTAGAAGGAAAGAGTGTGCCCCTCCAAGTTGATTGGAAAGAGATTAGATTTCAGGCGTCTATCAACGACTGGTGACATCAATTTACGTAGGGATTGTGCTCCGCGGGTCTGCCACTTCTTGGGCTTCATTTCGTTACATTAATGCAATAAAAGTATGTACGTATCAAGACATTTTTTGGAATATCTATCAAGGTTTTTCTGCTGTGAATCCACTTCTATTGCATCGGCCGATTCCCAACTCGTGTAAAGTGCTCACCTAAAATGTGTCTGTGAAATTGAAATCGATTGCTCTTCAGTTACGACTCTGATGTTTCTCGAGGCACTTCGCTCGTGATGTTCTTAATTGAAAACTGTCTTGTGTGTATTTGTGTAGTAAAATCGAGAGAACTTGGGTTTTTTTCTTCTCGAGAATGCGAACTTTTCACATGATTGCTTTTGTAAATACAATCATCTTCAAAGCGATGTTTTATAGATGACACCAAACATAAATTCCCACAATTTACGCGCTCCGTTGATGTTGTTAGAACGTCTGCCATCTGTGCGTCGAAATGGTGTGCGTGCTTGGGCGTATGCATGTTTTCGAGGATTAACTTGCTAGGCAATTAGGATAATAAACGTCGCATTGTTATGGCCCTAGTCGTAATATTTGGGCTCTCAAGTCGTGTCATTTTCTTGGCCTGTTTGGAAATGAGTTTGTAGAGTGATTTTAGAGACATTTGGAAATGTCTGGCTTATCATTTTTATTGACCGTTCAACTCTCGAAATGGAAAGCGGAAAACTTTTTTATGGACCAAGTTGCTGTCTGTACCCCGCCCCAGCCGAAAACTTCAATTGGTTTGCAAACGATTGTATGAACAGGCTACTGTTGATACAATTCTCAAGTTATCACAGCACCTACATTTTTTTATGGTTTTTTATTGATTTTTTTTCAAGATACAGGGAGTCTGTGTTACTGCCATGAACGCTTCACAGGATTTTATTCACCTTTTTTCTCCCGCCTACGTTCTAATCCACACCTTTATACTCTCTACTCCTCCCTATACGGAACTACGCAGAACTGCACATAATCCTATTCTTTGAAGCCTTAGCTTGATTTGCACTAATTATAAGGGAGCTGATCTGAAGCCGTTTGTCTGCTTACTCTGTCATATGCATGGCTAGGCGCTTTAGAGTTTGTAGACATGTTCTTGATAGCGCAAAGCATCTGCAAAGAAAAATTGCTGTCTTTTCGGACACACAGAACGGTGAGTTATCTTGGTAAAATGTGTGGAAGTTTGTGGATGTCCAGTCTTCCTCTGCTGGTATCAGGTGTTGGGTCCATTGCCTTTGGTTGTGGTGTCCCATAGTGCCAGAGATGTTGCCCTTTCTTCTGTCTTCATCCATCTTGTGCTAGTCTCAGAACGTTTCGTCGTTCGCCATCTTAGACCCCTCGCGTTTTGTTGGTGAGAATGTCGATGGGGATCATACCCCAATGACGCAGGCTGCTTCCTCGAAGATTTTTTACTTTATCAGAATGAAGGCGCTTCTTTGTTCTCTCTTTACTAAACATACCACCTTGGAAAACAAGATCATTCTCGCATAACCTGTTCCTCCGATGGTACAGCATCTAAACTATCTCATCAGATTTGGGAGAAAAATCATAGAAATCATTTGTGAAAATAAAGCAGGTTAGGTTCGAGAGTAAACGTGTCGAAGCCCATCCCACTTCGTAGACATATTGTGGTGTCCAGGAGCTAATCCCCTTCTCGTACCCATTATGATACCTCCTGCCGTGACTACTCAACGTTCAACAATCGTAATGTCCTGATAAACCCGAAAATAGATTCTAATGGCACATTGTTTCTTCTTTTTTGATTGGCGCTGTAGTCCGGGGTGGAACTGGTAATAACCAACAGTCCTCTCTAACTAATCAAAGTGAATTAATAAAGCCAGTTAAATTGGTAGAGATCTCTCTCCAATGGATTGGGCGACCTTAGACACGGGCGTACTCCGCTGTGTTTTCTCAGATATTCGGAATAGAAGACTTCAGGCGGAGGCTGAACTGCCCATATGCTCTACATGGCCCAGCCCTTAGGTGCTGGATCCGCAGACGCCTGCCTAGCCTGATTTCATCGTACAGTTCGTGTTTGAATCAACGCAATACTGGGCCAATTATACCAAGGGCCATGCCTCCTCGCCATAGAGTAGGACAGGGACGATCAAGGACTTGTATAATGTTAGCTAAGTCCTTCGAGAAAGGACTCTACTATTCAATTGCCCCTACGCCTCAAGGAAACAGCGATGTGAGTTATTCTGCGTTTGATCTCGGTATCGATGTTATTCGTACCATTTTTAATTTGCAGACCAAGTAGATGATCTCCTTAACCACCTCGAAGTTTTAGTTGCCTATGATGATGTTCCTACCGAGTCGTCGTTGTGCATACTTTTCGATGACATAATATACTTTGTTTTGCCTATATTTCATATTCGGCCTTGAAATCGACCTGAATGATATGGTCTGGTTGTTAGAAAAAATGTCTTACTCTCAACGGCATGATTTACTAAAGATGGGTGAAGCAATCGCTAGAGATCTTTAGGCCATTCGATCAAACGACATTGATTCCAACTTATGAGGATTTATGCCCAGGTACAACCAAGCGAGTTTCTCTAATTGGTCTAATTGGTCCACCTTTTCTTGAGTTTCGAGGGGTTTGAGGGTCGCCTACCTGATGATGATACCCCATTTAAGGTACGCTTCGGAAGACGTGATGATGAAGACATTCCATGGTGATGGAACATTGAGTTATTCGCGTACTACATAGCTTCCCATCCTATTCCGGCTACCCCAAATTTCTTGACCATATGTGACTAATTGTAACTAATTGTAACTAATACTGAGTTCAAAGCCGCTAACTTGGCTTTGGCATCATGCTCAGACTTTCTGATTACAGATCTTAAAAGCTGTTTAAATACTGACTCAACCAGTCCAATCATGTAAGAAAGCTCAGCATTACTGTGAAAAAAGGTCCCGAGATACTTCTTCACCTGCTTCAATGGTAGAGTGCAGAGTGCATTGAACAGGCGTTCTGGAAATTATCATAACCTCCGATTTACCCAAGTTAACCTTCATCCAAGGATCTGCACATACAGTTATAAGATCCGCCTTAGAGGATGTGAAGATAAAAAATTTAGTTAACATTCTTATTACCGTCATGTGACATGTTCCTCTACGACGGGTCGGCAGGTATTTCGTTCGCCTTCGCCTGCACTAGAGTTTCTACTAAATTCGATGCAGGAATGACCATTTTCTATGACTTCCTGATACATATCGGTTAATAACGCTTTTTGGTTATGTGCGTCAACTGTTACTAACTTGAACCTACAGTAGCTACATTTTATGTGTGGTATGACAAAAATCACCCCCTCTTTCTTGTCATTAACGATGTTTCAATAGTATAATTGTATTGGAAAAACTTTATAAACTTGGTCGTTTGAAGTCGGCATAAAATTGTAGGCCCGTCCACATGTGTGAAAACAATAGCACGCACAACACAAATGGCTGTTGTAGAATCTAAGCCCTGGCACCCTATGGGTTGGAGCCTCACCTCTAACCATCAGTCTGGGGTGAGCAAGTTGTGTCCCTTTTATATCGCCCTACAAAAAAATGAATGACCCATTCATATGAGGTCGCCACGAACTGCGAACTTCGCAAACTCTGACAACTCATTCATATGGAGTTTTTTCATTCGCGGAGAACTACGGGTTGAAACTGACACTTCACTGCGAATTTTTTGGTCGTGGATGTGGATTGCGTTTGCGCGTATGTGTATCCCGAATTCAGTTTGACAGTTCGCGGAGAGAATGATTGATTCGCAGAGAAAAACTTTTAAATCATTAATTAGGATACTTAAATTTTTATTGGGATTTTTGTCTATAAAAAACTCGAGAATTCAGTTACAATCTTTTTGCATACCAAGAAGATTAATTTTTTGTTTATATTTGCTGGAAAAGGGTTGTTTCTGAAAGTTCGCGTTCGCAGTTCGCCGTTCATATAATGCGCATTTAGTGGTCACATCACATCTCCTAACTGCCTTACAATCGAGTAAACTTTTCTTACAGTAACACTAAAGCCATGTCTTCAAAAGCAAACAAATTTCGTTGATACAATTTTATTGACAATTGTCGGGAAAGGTGATTTATTCCTTATTTTCGAAGAAGAGAAGAAAATTTTGTGGATGCTAAGGAACAGATAGATTCTCACTTCCCCACATGTGAGTTTGCTAACAGCAGCATTTACAATGAGATCTATCGCTGATGAAATTGTAGAGCGCCGATGTTCAAGCAGCCAAATGCGAATGCTCCATACACGGCATGCTCAGTTGGCTTCAGTTCTTGACTCTTGAGTGAGCAACAAGGGGTACATACAAACTCAAATTCAAAATGCATTTTAACGCGGCCTCGATTGCTGTGTTGTCCCAAGAATCTTCAGATCAGTGTCTCCATCGTCTCTTTCGCTCCCTGCAACCTTGTTTTGTTAGTCATTTCTGTCAGGAATAGGTCTTAAGACGTCGGTAGCATGGTTTCTTCTTGTAAACTTCTTTTCAGTGCATAACACATCAAACTCAACAGAATAATAAAAAAGTCATAATTTTCTCTATTTCAGATATAGACTTCAGCCACGGACAAGCATCTACTTATCTCTCGAAAG
Source organism: Eristalis arbustorum (assembly GCA_916610145.1). Taxonomy (NCBI): domain Eukaryota; kingdom Metazoa; phylum Arthropoda; class Insecta; order Diptera; family Syrphidae; genus Eristalis; species Eristalis arbustorum. Next base: position 6,688,521 of record OU744317.1, read on the forward strand.
CAACAGCTAAACCGATCCAGATGTGAGCAGCCACAAGATGATGAATTGAAAAAGAGAAATCAGTGATCCAAAAATCTAACTCTCAGAACGGCCATGTCGAAGAAGTGCCAAATAAGACAACAAATCATACGAGATCTTCTAATTACAAACACTATAGATAAGCAATCTATTTTTTATTATTTACGCAAATGATCACCGCCGAACTTCAATTCCTTACTCTAAAGACAACACACAAGTCATTTACAGATACGAAGACAGATGCAATTTGGGAACTTACACCCGCACACTCCTAATAACTAATTACATACGTATATTTTTTCTACCAATCATTTACTAGTCAGTCGCAAGAATTGAATCTAAAGACACATACACACATTTCCTTTTATCTCTGTTCACGGATCCTCACAAACGAAGAGAAAAGACACAAAACGAGACTGAGATACGTAACACATAGTAAATTGTACACACCAAACAGACAAGCAGACAAAATGGGAAACAAAAACTCTTGCTGCGCGTATTCGAGTCCCCAGCCCGAACGTAAAATCAAAGAAGTTCCGCCGGTTTACGAGGAGCGTCAGCCCGAGGGCGAGCAGTACACAAACAACCTGCAGCATATATCGGAGCGGGAAGCTCTCGAGGGAGATCTGGACCCGTCAGTCGATCCGATGGCTGCTACGATGTTCTTGGAGCGATCGAAAGTCGAGAACGGTGGGATAACGCGAAAACGCTCCCAGCATCAGATCGCACAGCAGCAGGGCAGCATTGGTGGCGGACTCAAGAAGAGTTCATCGTGCTCGACAATATATCTGGATGACAGCACAGTGTCGCAACCAAATCTGAAGAACACAGTCAAGTGTGTATCGCTAGCCATATACTATCACATAAAGAACCGAGGGTCGGACCGAAGGTTGGACATTTTCGACGAGAAGCTCCATCCACTCACCCATGATACAGTGCCAGAGGACTATGACAGCCACAATCCCGAACACAGGCAAATATACAAGTTCGTGCGAACGCTTTTCAATGCGGCCCAACTGACGGCTGAGTGCGCTATAATCACCCTAGTCTACCTGGAGAGATTGCTCACGTACGCTGAGTTGGACGTGGGTCCGTGCAATTGGAAGCGCATGGTTCTGGGAGCGATTCTTCTTGCCAGCAAAGTGTGGGACGATCAAGCTGTATGGAACGTTGACTACTGCCAAATTTTAAAAGATATCACTGTCGAGGACATGAACGAGCTGGAGCGACAGTTTCTCGAACTGCTGCAGTTCAACATAAACGTACCGTCATCCGTTTACGCCAAGTACTATTTCGACTTGCGAACCCTGGCGGAGGCCAACGACTTGTCGTTCCCCACAGAGCCATTGTCCAAAGAGCGCGCACAAAAGCTTGAGGCTATGTCGCGAGTAATGCAAGACAAAGTAACCGCAGAAGCGCTCAAAAACGGCATCAAAAAATGGTCCTCGATGGACAACATCAGCCAAGGTGGTCCGCGACGAAGTGTTGCCATTCTCTCGTGATTTTCCATCATTTATTAAAATAGTTGTGAAGATAGGAAGACGAGGAGGAGAGAGTTAAGCTTTCTAGGTCAAACGAACATTTTCTTATTTTCTGATTTTTTTTCTTCATGATTTTTGCTTTGTTTTCTTGTTTTCAATGGACAACCGAAAGGTTCAGGTTCCCCTCAGCACTTAGAGTAGGTGATACAATTTTAACAAGCAAGCAAACACACAACAACTAACGGTTGTCGAATTTATAGAGATTATCCTAGTAGGCTGTAGGCATTCAATGTAGACGTTCGAACACTCTAAACTAAACAAGCAAAAAGATGGCGCGGAAAAATCGGCGAAAACGAATTTAATTTGCATTTTTAATTACTCCTATTTTATTTATTTAACTATTCTTTGTACATACACACACCCTAATGAGAGACACCACACAGGATCGATCGTCCGTCGATCGCAAGAGAGGAGAGAGACATTTCTATTTTGCCTAACCCCACTTTCGATAAACATAAGTCTAAGTCCAAAGCTTCGATTATATATAAATATGTATATGATTTTGTTTAATTTTTGTTTGTATAATACATACTTTAGGATGAAAGAGAAAACAAAACAAAACACACACACACACCACTTAACCAATTGCAATTAACAACAAAGAATAATAATATTTTTATATAAGAAAACAAAAAACTGAAAACAAAACGAAATAAAAGAAACAAGCAATTGTTTGTTTCCGTTGCGAGAGTTTTACTATAATTTTCACTTGTGATTCATGTATGTCTTGTTTAGCATTAAACAGAGAAATTATTTTATTTACAATAAATTGCTTCCTGAAAGAGAGAATGTTCACATTTTCACAAAGACCCCGGCGGAGGGTATCAGCCACGCGCTCCTCCGAGGGTGCACAGCATTTGAAAATGTGTAACTCATTCCATGTAAAGCTTTTAAAATTGTTTACAATTTCTTTTCTTTTTTTTTTTGATAACTTTTTTACACGAACCGATTGAGCAATTTATGGAAAAACAAAACCAGAATAAAGTGAAATTACGAGAAGAATCAAATTAACCAAAATTTAGAAAGAAAAAAATCATAGTAAAGTAACGTGAAAAGTTTACTTAAACTTAAGAGTAAACGAAATATTTTAAACATTTTTTGTACTTTAAACAAAATGAAAGAAGAGAAAACTTAACCAAAAATTGGGATTTACATAAATAACAAGAAATTATTCGATTGACTAAAACGAAATTCAACTATTGAAAGTAACATTGATTAAAATTATTGTAGGCACGAGTGCGATTAGATAAAATGGAGAAGAAAGGAAATAACAAAAAAAAAACGAGATCTTATTTGTAATTTACAAAGAACAAAATAAACAAAAAATATTATTTTAAAAATGATAAAATTGTCTTTTTATGTGACGGTGGCTACCATTATTAACGGTGATTATTAACAGTGAGGTGAACCAATGCATGCAGCGTTTCCCCAGCGGTTGTGCGGAGGGCTAACAACCCATCCACGAAAAAAAAATAGCTGTTACGGAAGAGCAAGCAGCCTCGGAAGAACGGACGGAACCCCAACGACGACACGGCGCGAAAAAGGACTACGATTCGCGAGTGTGCTCCTGGAATGTAAGAACACTTTACACTCCGGGGGCCGCACAAAAACTAGAAAATATCCTCACGCAGTATAAAGCAGATATTACTGCGCTCCAGGAAATACGCTGGATAGGACACGGGATTATGAAAAAGAAAGAGTGCGACATATATTACAGCTGTCGCAAAAGGTTGCACATATTTGGATGCGGATTCGTCGTGGGAAAACGGCTAAGGTCGAAGGTCTTCGACTTCAAACCGATAAGCGATCGCCTGGCTGTGATCCGCATGCAATGCAGATGCAATGCATCCTCATATGTGCACACGCCCCTACCGACGAAGCTGAAGATTCTGGCAAAGAGGATTTTACGACCTCTTCTACGGAGCCTGTCCGGAGTACGATGTCAAAATCGTACTCAGAGACTTCAATGCTAAAATCGGAAAGGAAAACATCCTTGGCGAAGTGATCGGAACGCACAGCCTCCACGACACGACAACAGATAACGGCTTCCGACTCACAGACTTTGCTACAGCACGTAATATGGTCATAAGTAGCATAAGGTTCCCTCGCAAAAAAATCCACACAGCAACCTGGCGATCCCCGGATGGTCGAACCGCCAACCAAATCGACCATGTGCTTATTGACGGAAGACACGCGTCAAACATCCTAGATGTGCGAACATTCAGGGGGGCAAACGTCGACTCTGACCACTTTCTTGTTGCAGCAAGATTCAGAGCTCGACTGTCCAATGTCAGAAAGCTGCACCAGCCGACAAAGAAAACTTTTGACATTGGACGCCTAAGCACACCGGAGATTGCCAGAGCCTACGAAGAGCAATTAAGTGAGAGACTCTCCGGTATGCCTACGTCAAGTGCCAACGAGATGTGGTTGCATTGCGGCTCGGCCATCAAATAGGTAGCGGAAACTACATTAGGCTACCTACCACCCCCGACAAAAAACCCGTGGTATGATGGCGAGTGTGAGCAGAAAAAACGTGCAACCGACGAGGTATACCAAAAAGCGCTGCAACGGAAAACAAGAGCAGCGCAAGAGGAGTACCGGGCTAGAAGACGGGTGGAGAAAAAGCTTCTACGCCTGAAGAAAAGGTCTCTCGCAACCTCCCAGCTCAAGGATATCGAAGAGTCTAGGGACAAGCAAAAAATACGGGCCTTTTACAAAAAAGCCAAAAGCGTGACCACAGGCTTTAGGAAAGACACCCAGGCTCTTCGAAATTGCGAGCGTAACCTAGTTACGGACCCACAGGGAATAGTGGATGTGTTTAAGCAGCACTTCCAACAACTGCTTAGCGGGCCTGACCAGGAGAGAGTGATAGGGAACCAGGAAATCCCAACTCCAGTCGACGAAGAAGTCCTCCCACCTAACTTTGAAGAAGTCGGTACAGCCATTAAAAGGCTGAAGAACAACAAAGCCGCAGGCTCATATGGCTTACCATCGGAGCTTTTCAAAGCTGGGGGCAATGTAATGGTAGGGAGCATGCACCAAATCATTTGCCGAATTTGGGAAGATGAAAGCATGCCCGACGACTGGAATATCAGCTCCATATGCCCCATCCACAAAAAAGGCGATCCTACCTCCTGCAAGAACTACAGAGGTATATCCCAGCTCAATGTCGCCTACAAGATCCTATCCAGCGTACTGTGTGAACGTTTAAAGCCGTTTTGCACCGCACTAATCGGCACGTACCAGTGCGGCTTCCGGGTCGGCAAATCGACTACATACCAAATCTTCACACTAAGGCAGATCCTGGAGAAGACCAGCGAGTTTCAAATCGATACTCACCATCTGTTCATCGATTTTAAAGCCGCATACGACAGCATTCATCGCAAGGAGCTATTCGAAGCGATGGCCGAATTCGAGATCCCGGGAAAACTGATCCGGTTGTGTCGCACCACGCTAACACATACGCGATGCACCGTGCTGTTCGGTTCGAAACCTGCACCGGATTCCGGCAAGGAGATGCGCTGTCGTGTGATTTCTTCAATCTGGTACTGGAGAAGATAGTGCGGCGGGCAAAAGTCAACACGGAAGGCACTATCTTCTACAAGTCAGTCCAGCTGTTGGGATACGCGGATGACATCGACATTGTCGCGCGGTCCCAACGTGCCATCGTGGAAGCTTTCACGGCAATTGAGGAACAGGCGAAACGAGCTGGTCTTAAGGTCAACGAGGACAAAACAAAATATATGCTGTCGAGCAAACGAACGATCCGCCGCACACCACCTAGGCCAAAACGTCACAATCGACAGCTACAATTTCGAGGTAGTGAAGGAGTTTGTCTACCTCGGGGCGAATGTTAACTCCACGAATGACATCGTACAATCGATGCTACTTCGGTCTGTCAAAACAACTGGGCTCGAAACTCCTGACTCGAAGGACCAAAGTCATGCTCTACAAAACCCTTATCCTGCCAGTCCTACTTTATGGAGCCGAAAGCTGGACATTAAGTAAGGCTGCAGAGCTGATTCTTGGTGCCTTCGAAAGAAAAATTCTACGTCGTCTGCGAGGAAGGCGAATGGAGGAGAAGACACAACCGCGAACTCTACGAGCTGTACAAGGATGTGGATGTAGTCCGGAAGGCAAAAATCCGTCGACTACATTGGCTCGGCCACATCGAGCGAATGCACAACAACGCTCCAGCAATGAGGCTCTTTGAATCCAAACCTCCTGGTTCGAGAAGGAGAGGAAGACCGAACCTCCGGTACAAAGACCAAGTCATCGCGGATGCAAGACAGCTTGGCCTTGATGACTGGAAGCAGCGTGCCCAGGACCGTCACCGATGGAAGGCAGCAATTGCTCAGGCTCAGACCCTTCATGGTTCGTCTGCCTGATAAGTAAGTAAGTATTAACAGTGAGAGTAGAAGTTCATTTACGGTAATGTGGAGAGTAGGCTTACCACGAGCTTACGGAGGATCGTAAATGGTTGGCCTGTGAGTCTTATACGATCTTTAAGACCCATTTTGAGAGTTCCTTATCGGACTTGATGGACAAGCGATTCGCACAACTCATCGAATTTGGCGTAAATGTAAAATCGTAAGCATCCTTTCGATTGCATAGGTGGTGAGTGGCAATGTGCACTTCTTCGAACATTTCCAGGACCTGCCGCAGTGTAAGTCACATTGAAAACAATATTACAGATTATTGATAGTAGTAATCAGGGCCGTGGTGGCTCGTGGTGTTGTGAGTATGTGCGTCGATCCCAACCTCGACGTCGTAGGTTCGATTCCAGCTCTGAGCGACAAAAATGATTTTTAAGACCCCACCTCTTTCGAGTCACTGCCAATGCTCAAAGAGTATTTCCTGTCTAGAAAAAGCTTCTCAAACTTGGCCGTTCGGAATCGGCATAAAACTGTAGGTCCCTTTCACTCGTGTGAGAATAATAGCACGCAGAATACGAGTGGTTGCTGAGAAGCTTGGCCCTGGGCCTTTATGGGCTGCAGCGCCACCATTATTAATCAGGGACGGACGGCAGAGAAAGAGACCTAGGTCCTCCTCGGTAGTTGATGCAAACTAATGATTTCTTGTGAGTGAGACAAATGATACTCAGAATCCATTTACGGAGCATACTCTTCTCCGACCAAAGCTTATTTGTAAGTCGAATCACCTCCTTTAGACCTTGCAGCGCAGTAATCGCAACAGCCACACACTTAACTCCAACCTAAATGCGAGCAATCATCAGCCGAGATTCACAAAGAAAAGTCAGAGTTTATTGTTTACTACTTAGCCCCGTTTGCAAGCTAGTTATATGGTATTTATTTTGAAAAACTATATCTGAACAAGAAAACAAGAAATATTTAGTATGCGTCCGTGTGACTTAACTTAAGACCTGTAACTCATGAAGGAGGACCTGAAAGGAAATCTCATTAGAGTAAACTAAACCAAAGAGTTTGAGAAAATAACTTACCCGCCGAAAGCCGGTTTCTGTTGATTGGCGTTGGTGTTCTGGGCTAAGTTTCCAAACGACAGCCCAGTGTCGGAGGATCCCAGTGCCTCGAACAGATTGTTCTTCTGCGTTGGCGAGGTGAAGGCGCCACCGGTAGCATTGGGTGCAGCAAATGATCCAAACGCCTTTGGACCTCCAAAAGTAGCTGCAGCGCCAAAGCTTGGCGGTGAACCGAACGTTGGTGCACCGCCGAATGAGGGTGCCGCTCCGAAGACTGGCTTCGTGAAGGCCGTTGCACCAGTCGGAGATCCAAATCCAGTTTGCGCTATCGAAGAGCCCCCTTGTGCAAAGGAGCCACCGCCAGCATTGGCAGCCGCTTGAGTTGGCGATCCAAATGCCGGGGTTTGTGAGAACATGCCAAATCCACTGGAATTTGCGGAACCAAAGGCTGACGGAGCTGGCGTACCGAAACTGGACGGTTTCGGGGATGTTGCAGATCCGCCGAAAATGGAACCGCCAGAAGCAGCAGCACCGCCGAACGCACTGCCTTGTGTTCCGAATCCTGTCGCAGCTCCGCCGAAAAGAGAGCCTCCCGACTGACCCGAAGCAGCGGATTGATCGAACATGGATCCTCCAGAGACTGCCGTTGGTTGTGCAGCAGCGGCAAACACATTCGGGGCGGAATTGGCGTTGGGACTCGCGAAAATACTCGTACCAGTGCTGGATCCAAACGCATTAGCGGCCGATGCAGCGCCGCCAAATATCGACCCACCAGCGTTGGCGCTTGGTTGAGCGCCAAAGGCGGAGGTTTGGCCGCCGAAAACATTTCCGCCAGCGCCAAAGACGTTGCCTTCAGCCTGGTTGAAAACCGATGGATCCGGCTTGGGTATGCCGCCAAAGATGCTGCTCGCAGCTGTCGATACAGCGGGAGCCGTTGTCGCCGCTACTGATGAGAATATTGAGCCAGCAGATGTGGCTGCTGGGCCGCCAAAGGGTGTTGCAACTGGCGCAGCCGCGGTGTTGGCGTTGGGGTATTGCGGAGCCGACGGTGACACCGCCGAAGAGGCTGTTGTGGAAACCGCAGATGCTGCTGCTCCGAAAATCGATGACGTTGGCTGAGTGGTTGGTGTTCCAAATGTGAGACCACTGAAAACAGGTGCTCCGGTTGCGGCAGACGTTGTCACTGCGGTGGAGGCAGTGGGTGGTGTTCCGAAGCTCGAAGTTGCCGACAGAGCGGAGAACATTGGTGAAGCTGTTCCGGTTTGGGCTGCCTGCCCTGTGGCTATTGAACCTGTGATAGTGGTGGACGCCGGAAGGGCAAAACTAAACGACTGCGTTGCTTTGGGTGCGAAAATGGATGTCGCCGATGTTGTAGCTGCAGCAGCAGTTGCTGTGGGCGTTGCTGCGGCGACGGAAGTTGCATCAGTAACAGGCTTGCTGGTGTCGGTGGCTGTGCCGAAGCCTGTGAATGCTGCTGGTTCCTTGGGTGTAGCTGCGGCTCCAAATATAGACTTTGTGTCAGCAGGCGTGTCGGTTGAGGCAAATGAAGTGGACCCAAAGATGTTTCCTCCTCCAAATGTAGACTTGAAGGCACCTAGTGTGTTCGGAGAAGTGAATACAACGCTTGGTGGTGCGTAGGAGGCAGAGATAGTTACCATTTTCGGAGCCCATGGGCTTGCAAATGTTAAGCCCTCCAAACAGCGAATCAGTCGGGTCGGCAGATGTTGTTTTGACGGGTGCCACCGACATTGTGTTGCTTGGCTGCACAGCAGACGCGGATGGCGTTGGTGAGAGATTTGGGGTGGCTGGCAGTCCTAAGGTGCCAAGATTCAAGGAGCTGAAAGTAAATCGTTGCGTAAAACTAACCGAAACGCAACAGCTTCTCGTGGAGGACTCACCCGTCACTGCTGTTCTCGGTTGACTCCAGCTTGGCTGTTGACTGCGCTGCCGCCACGTCTGAGGGAGCTTCAGACTTAGGGACAGCTGGTGCTGCGGCGGTCGCCGGCTTTGACAGACTGCCGAAGAGAGGTTTTGGAGCTGTGGTCGATGTGTCTGTGCCACCGTTCAACGCAGAGCTGAATGAGAAGGTGAATGGTCCCGATGGAGATGCTGTCGTTGGCTTGGCCAAATTTGCAGCATTCCCAGTTCCAAATGAGAATCCGGATGGTTGTCCCTGGCTTAGGATGCTTGCTGAACCGAAGCTTAGAGTTGGGGCAGCGCTGGAAACAGGTGCCACTTCGGATTTTGTTGCCACAGGCATGAACGACTGCGAGTCCGGTGTCTTGTTCTCCTTATCACCAACGTCAGCAGCGGCTGGCTTGGATGGCGCTACAGCAGTGAATGGAGACGAGAAGCTCGACATGGCGAAGGGCTTAGCCTCTGATGCCATGGGCTTTGGGGCGAATCCGATTGGCGGTGTTTGCTCCTTCAAAGTGTTTTCGTTGCTGGGCACTTCCTTTGCGGGTACATTGGGAATCAGAGGCTTCGGAGCTCCGAACGTGAGTGGTTTGTTCGTCCCGAAGCCCGAGAACGCTGGCATCGGAGTTGGTGTTATGGTCAATCCTTGGAATCCTGCACCGGCAGTGCTGGATGGAGTGCCGAAACCACCAAAAGCTGGAGTCGCGGTGGTTGATGGCGTGGACTTGAGGAACATTGGGGCCGCTGTGGATGCGACTGGTTTGACTATGACTGGCTGCTGCTCCTTCTTAAACTCATCCGGCTTTCCAGAGGCTGGCTTCACAAACGGACTTGTGCCTCCAAAGCCAAACGTTGCCGGGGCGTTGGGCTGCGATATGGACGCCATACTCGGCTGAGAAATCGTTGGCATGCTAGAGGCCACTGCCTTTGTTGCCGTCGGCTTTGTGAGCACCCTCTGCTGCTCGGTTTTTATGCGCTCCTGTTCCATTTTGTCCATGTTGGTGGCCGCACCGTCACGTATCTTGCGGTCGCTCTTGAGCTTCGTCTCCAGAATGACCTCGGAGTTGAGTCCCACCCGGTCGGGACGTTGCGGCTTGATTATTGTGATTTTCCGGTTTTCAAGTCTCTCTCGAATTGCGTCCAGCTTTTCCTTGGTCAGTTTGGAACGGCTTTCCTCAACTGCTGGCCCAAGGCTCATCGACAAAATTGTGTCCGTGAGGGATTCCATGGTTCTAGAATGGAGATGGGAGAGGATGGCATTAGAAGAAGAGGAGGACGGAGCGTTGAACTTACACTTCTGGTTTTGTGGTGTTCCTCAGTTGATTGTTCAGCAGTCCTTTCTCCTTCAACTTGGATTTGATGAAATTGAGCTTGGTGCGCTCGCGAGCAATCATGTCCTTCAGCTTCGTCATGCGCTGATAGATCCCCTCCAAGAATGGCGTGTGCATTTGCGTCTTCGAATTCCTCCTGACGACATCCTGAAAGTTCGACCACTGCGCGTCGATTTGGTTGTTTATGATCTGCAGCTGTGCCTGATTGTTGGCCAGGTAACTCTGGAGCTTGGCCAGCTGACGGCGATTGATGGGATTGCAGCCTGTTGTGGTCTTTAGCTTCGCTATGCTGTAAGTTGGACATTAGAAGGAATTCGATGTTTCGCAGGAAACCACACTCACTCTGGATTGTTGTACATGTTCAGTTTGCTGCGGCATTCGGCGACCATGGTGTAGGTTTCATTCAACAAGTTTCGAAGACCTTGCAAGTCGGACTCAAACTCCTTGTCGTCCGCCTGATCAACGATTTCCTGTAGATCGTTCAACCTCTTCGTGTACGTCTTCATCTCATCGGGGCTTCCAATCTGAAAGCAGAGTTTAACTGTAGTCCAATTCGATTGAGTGCAAGCGGGTGACCGTACGTTGTTCAGCAGGCCCTTCGACTGGCTGGCTAGCTTCTTCAGTTCCATATCGAATGAGTTTATTTGCAAGACGATCATTTCGTTCACAATGTCATCGATTTCATTGGAATTCATCTGGGGAAGGTTCATTTGTTGACTTTGGCTTGTAGGTGCGTGCACCACTGTTGCTGGAGGAGTGAAGGTTGGTTGCACTGTATACAGCGGCTTGGGCTTCTCCTGATTGATGTTGGCGGCTGCTACTACTGGTTGTTGCTCTGGCGGCTTCTTAACATCAACTAGAGAGGCAGACTTAAAGGAATACAATCAATACCTGATTTCTGGAACTTACCAATAGATGGCTGCGATGTCTGCTGAGGAACAGGGTTTCTGAAGAAAGACGGTGCGCTTGTTGCGATAGGTGCAGACGGCTGTTGACTGAAACCGAAACCCGTAATTGGACCGCCAAACATACTTGACCCCGTCGTCGGTGTACCAAACATGACTTTAGGCTTCTCCTAAAAAAACGCGAGTACATAAGCAATCAAAGGAGGAATCAATTGAAGAGCATTCTTACCAATGCAGGGGTCGACGTCACGCCAAGCGACGGGAAAGGTGATTCGGATGGAGCCGCCTGGTTGGCTGCAGGGAGTGTCATACTCACCGCCGGTATTGTTATCTCGGACTTCCTCTGCGTGAGCATGTCACTGACTGGTCTGAACTGCGACATGCCCGATGTGTCAGCCGGCGGCGGAGGTGGCGAACATATGTCGGGAGTGTTTGGTTGTAAATTCAAGAAATTGAAGGTAACCAGTTGACCGTGGGTGGACAACACATGAACCATCGGCATAACGGGCATGTTCTTCTCTGCAATTGTCAAGGAATGAGTCGAAGACGTGTCCAGAGCAAATCCAATTGGATACGTCTCATCCTTGTCCTCGGTGAGAGGCATTTCAATGCGAGCCTCGTCCAGTAAAGTGTACTGAATCCAGGTTGGAGAGTCCGTTGTTTCCTTTGTTCCTAAGATCCCGATCTCAACTCCATTTGCCGACGTCACGAGGAGCAGATTCCATTGCGGAATATGCGTTAGATTTACCTGCTGCAATCTGGGCCCTGTGCCACTGTAGCAAATATCGTAATAATTGGTATATGTCGGGGTTCCAACCTTTGGCGCGTGCACTATGTACAGCGACGGCGTTGATTCATCGCCCTTTTGAAGGAAAACCACGGCAAACTGAAATGTCGACAACCACTGAATGGATATCGTGTCAAATGGCCCGGGATGAATGTTCGGTGGACAGACGATGGTCCGTGCGAGTTTCAAATCTGGTTTGTACTGGGCAAGCTTGCCATTGGGAAAGCCCAAGACAATTTGCTTCCCTTTTGGACTCCACGAGCCACAATTTATCTGCTCCTTGCTGTCCAATGTGTGGAATTCATACGAGTTGTTCTTGAAGTCATACATGCCCAGTGCCCCGTTGCTCATCACTACGGCAAGACTTCCGGAAATCACTGGATTCCAAAGCAATTGCAAGGCGGATATATTCTCATCTCCCGGCAATCGGATGTTGTGAAGGTGTTTGATGTTCTGCAGAAACAAATCGATTTATCTTTGTAAAGTTCAAAGGTGTGTGGTTTACTTACCGCAGTTGTGAAGCTTGGCACACTGTATATAATAACAAATCCGCATCCATTTTGGGTGTAATTGATAGCCAGCATTGATCCATCACTGCTCACCGCAATGCAATTGGGAAGATTTGGTAGCTGAACCCGCCTCGCATGGAGTCCTTTACCACTATTTTTGCTCTCCACCAAATCCTTGATGAAGATAACTAAAAAAAAATCCCACATTCAAGAGAGTCGTCTCAGGGCACACGAGGTTATGGACTCACCCTTTAGTTCAGCTTCATTCGGATTGCCGACAAACATAAGTCCATAATTGCTGGCCACTGCTAAGAGATTAACCGAACTCCTTAACTTATCGGCAACATTAAATACGGCGAATCTGTCGTGTACTTTAAATTGAATGTCCTGGAAAAATAATATAAATAAGCAAATTCATGCCGGTATCGTGAGTGGGTTGTGAGAAACAAAGAAATAAAGCTATTTACTGTAACATCCACAGAGGGGGGAGGGTTTTGAGCCATCTTGGCTGTTTACAAAATTTTGATTTATGACGAATATAATATTTAAACGACACTAATTATTTTTATATTTCAACAGTATTACTACAAAAGCGAAATTGTGCAGAAAGCAAACTACGCGCCAGTTAGCTAAGCTACAGATGGCATATGTCAAAGTGTGCTAACCGTTGACAGATGAAATGCAATGAAGTTTGAAAGATCGATTGGGTACAGGGTGTGCTGAAAGTGAAAGAGAAAAAAAATTATTTATTTTCAATGAGTTCAATGACTGCGATTATAAAAAAGTCCTTTACTGCTGCATTTAATAATAATATGGGGCCCATAGAGGGCCAGGGCCTCGCTTCTCAGCAACCGCTGCATTTACACACGTTTTTTTTTATCAGAGATTCTATAATCTTCTAGGTAGAGCATAGTTGCAGACAGAGTTGCGTGTGCCGGAGGATTGTAGAGATTATTCGTATTCCATTCTATCTCTTTTGGTTTTTTTCTTGAATTGCTTCATCTTGTCTTGTCAGTGTTGGGTACGAGAAGAATGCCAAAGAATTTAATTTGTAGAGCCAAAGGATTTAATATGTAGAGCCTGTTGATCCAATTGTAGCTGAATAGCGGGGTTTGTACTGCGCTCTTACCAATTTTGTTCATATTTTACTACCTGTGGTACGATCGGGAGAAAATGTTGAACTTCCATATGATCGCCAAAACGGCCGTTCGACATGTCCCTATTCGTCTATGAGACCCGGTCAAACTGCGTTGCAGAACAATGTGGCCACACCAAATGTTTTGTTTAGCGTACTATACAAGTCTGACGATTTGCTATACATCAAGCCCGGTTGCCAAGCAAATCGTATAGCCAAATTGTTCAGTGTGAACGCTGCTATTTCATCACCGCTGTTTTCATGAAATAATTCGAAGTCGAAATCGATTTTTGAAATAAAAAATCCTTTCGTTACAGTTTTAGAAGCACCTCCCCGTCATTCCTTAGTACAAGTGCTTGCCCATAGATGTCATACAAGCAAATTATAAAAAGTTTATTTTTAATTTCTAATAACTATCATTATACAACCCCTTCATCCAAACAAAACAATTGAATCTTCCAACAACTTAAACAATACACGTCATTTGATTAACACTATGGAAATTTCTAATCTCTCCCATCTCGCTCTATCCAATCACGCTCACATCCCATCGACCAATGGGAATCGTACAAATCCAAAATATTGCTGTCAAAACAACGACCCCTCGCTCCGTTAGATCGTCTGTGTTCTACATTGACACCACTCATCTACAACACAGATGTCACTTGCAAATAAAGAAAAATATTAGTAAAAAAAAAAATATTCTTTCCTACGACGAAATTGAAGAACTTATCGAGATAAAATTTTGAAAAAATAGAACAAAGTTGTGTGACTTCTTATCACACTGTTTCTGCAACAAAACGCTGTTCGAATGGCGAGTTGAGTGTTCAAGTTCCCAGTCAATAACGAAAATAGAAAGCTTCATAAATTGTCAAAGTGAAAATATTGCCCGTGACCACAACCGAGTATTGCGATTTGCATGTAAATTTTCAAATAGTTTTGTGAAGGAATTGAAAAAGGAGCAGTGCACCAGAAATCAGCAATCATTGGTGGGAGAAATTCAATACGTGCAATGGAGGAGGACGCAACTTCGACTTCATCGTCACTACCACTGACCGATGTTCGTCTGATTGTGAAGTCAGCGAATCAACAGTTCGAGGATCAAATCATTCAGAGTGTTCCCACCTGGACGATACGCCAGCTGAAGGCCCACTTGACAAAAGTGTACCCCTCTAACCCGGTAGGTGATCTGCCACATTGCATCATTCAAGTGCAAAGCAATTAACAAAACATCGCAACAAATATACATACTTTCTAATTAAAAATAGAAAAATATCTTAGCGGCATATCTTATCGGCCGCAGTCTAGATTCCGGGATTTTTTCTGGCATTCGGTCGCTGGAAATCTTCGACCATCGTGGTGTGAGCTGGGCTCATTGATTTTTTTTTCTCCTACCTCCAATTTGAGACTGTCATGTGGTGAAGAGAAGAGATACGATTATTGAAGTATCTGATGCAACAAGAGAGTGTCAATTTTTCTTCCAGTGTTGTTCGATAGACAGTCGTTATGGTTTCTGGTTATCACCTGTGTACATACATAAAGTTCCATTCTAGCTGATGTGTTTCGTAAACTGTAGAAACTACGTGTGTTCTTGTTGACATTACAAAAAGCTTCGTGATCGTATATTTTAGGAGTCTTTCGACAAGCTTTAGCAATGACAAAACGCTTATTGTCACAAATACAATGTACTCACTGTTCACCTATATTTATAAGTATGTGTAATAATTTATAAATATCAGCAAAAAAAATTTTAATTAAGACCCTGGCAGCTTTTCCTCTGATAGTTTCTTTTGATTACGAAGCAATGTTCTAAAAACAATCTCTTATCACAAGCGACTAGATGAGAGGAACAATTTTTCGCTAATGGGTTTGCTTTGCTTCGAATATTTAAAATGTTCAGTCTTTTGCTTCGTCTGGTCCTAAGTAAAGAAGTTTAATTTTATTTACACAACAAATAGGCAAAAGTGAAGGTCCATACTATCTATTGTATGTGTTTGTACAAGTGAATACGATTTGCTATGCTTTTATAAAGCCAGTGAAGTTTGATTTGTACGATTTGTTGTCCTGTACTTCATAAACATTCATAATAGAAAATTATACGTGTCAGATCAGTTGCTCAGTTAAAGACAGACAAACGTTGCAATCTTGCGTTTTATGCAGAAGAAACGATTTGTCATTTTTGTATCCTTGATACTTCCAAGATGGACGAGGTGACGGCCTGCGGTGTTTTGTTGTGGATTCGTTAAAAGATAAAATTGGGCAACCAGGCTGCCATCGAGACTCAGAACAAAAAGTCTTTATAATCCCTAAGGTGTCGCTCATCTCTAGACAAGATCAGCCGTTCAGTACGAAATACGACTTTATTCGGTACAAGGACTGTAGTAAATTGTGGCAGGCGGCAATCTAACCAGACGTGACAGAAGTCTGCCCTTTCTCTCACTACATATAAACTGCAGACGATAGCAACATGAGTGACCAACATGTGATTGGATTGCGTTGGATCGTGGCTGGAAGCGCAGAAGCACGTCTCACTTAGGTCCGCCTGGGCCCATTGTGATGTCCAGAGGAGGGCTGTAGTTTCTTTGTTGTACTCAGCTAGACCGTTGGCGACGTCCTTTCTTCGTCGAGACTGGTCGAAATCCCTATGATCCTGAAAAGGCCAGATATTATAAAGTTCTTGTAGGAGAAGAATTCTCATTCAGAGCCTGGGACGGTGGCAATTCTCCCTTCATCCCTAGAGCAGTATTCTCACTTTCTTCTACGCCAATGCAGGCTCTGCATATGATACCTTGGGATAGACCCATTTCATAATACTTTGGACGGTACCTGTCTGACTTACTGAAGAAGTTAGTCGAAATTAGCTCTCTTAGCGCTAGTTCATGTATTTTGTCGTCCACATCTTTTTGACTTCTGTCAATGTTAGATGAATCCATTCGATTGTCTGGGTTCGGTCAATTCGGTTCGGTTCCTTGCTTGGCAAGATATGGGAGATTGTAGTCGGTTTCAATTTTCATTTCGTAGTCTGTTCAGTATATTAGCATCCCACGTAGGACTTGGCATCACTAAGATTGAATACTTCTGGTGGCACACCTTGCAGCAGTTGTTTACCAGCATCTCTAGGTCTGCAGTCGGTATGATGGTAATTGCCCCCGTAACGGCTAGACATGCTAGTCTCTGTATTGTAGATAGCAGCTAGAGATAAGTCGTTATTTACTGAGATCTACCACCATAGCACACTGCCATATGTCAAGATCAGCTTTACAATCGCTGTGTACATCCACAGAATTGTTTTGAAGGTTGCGTCCCCCTTTAACTTGTTGCTCAGGTTAGAGCTCAAGCTGCCTTCTTAATTTTTTCGAATACGTTGCATTTCTAAATTAAATTACTGTTTAGCATAACTGTTTGTTTATTTGATGGTAATACCTTTAACTGTTGGCAGATCAAATCGCGGAATGACCACTTTGTTGATGAAGTGGTCGAACTCAGATTTTTGCGAGTTAATACCGAGACCACATGATGTCGCCCATTTAAGGAGCGCTTCCATCGCATTTTCAACCAGTTCACCGAGAGTATGGAGGACTTCGCGTCGAGCAATAAATACCTTGTCGTCGAAATATTCTATGACTTTCCGAAAGCGTGAGCATAGAACCATAAGAGAAGATATGACCCCATCCTGGTGGGTGCTTCCTTCGGGTACCATTTTCTCTTTCTAAGTTAGTGATCCTCCTCTGTACTGATCCTGACTGTAGTGTATCACTTTTTTGTTTCATGACACATCAGATGGTTATATCACGTTTGAGCTTAGCCTCTCATCATCTCATCTCATTAGCTTTCTGTCACATTGAAGGAGCTTCTCGGATTTAGGTTTAGGCCATGTCATTAGGCCACATCATCGGAGTTATTCTGATTTACCTTCTTTATTGTAACAGGACACCAAATGCATTATGATTAACAAACGCTTTCTGGCCCTAGCTTGAGAAGCCTGTTGATTGAAGTCCAGCTCCTCCTTGGATTGTAACAACAAGCAAGAAACATGTGTCTGGAATAAAATAAGGCTGAACGTAATTCCAAATTTGGTTTGACTATTACACAATTGCACAGAGAAAAAGTGCGAAATAATGGAAGTAATACCAACAACCATGTACATAAGCACTTACCTGGCAAGTGTTGAGATGTGCAGCGATGCGTAGAGTACGCGCTTGAAGTGCCAATTGTGTAGTGCCACCAAGCATCGCTGAATTTATTACGACAACCACTAGCGACACTTATCCTTGACATTGAGACTTGCATGTTATTATGATTCACCGATGTGGAGTTGCACTTCAAACGGGTGAAGTGAGTCACAGAATAATGACCAGCATTTGCCGTCAATAACTGAATTTTCCCTTATTTCGGTTTTAAAATAAAAAATACACGCTTTTTAGAAATCTGCCTATTAAGGAGGGCTTCCATCGCTACCTTCGATCAACGTGATTTACACAATAACAAACTAAGTTTCTGTTGAAAACTTTGTTCGATTATAGCGACGATCGACACTCGCAATATAGGGCTTTTATTTCAAGTCAACTGTTGGTGGTCCTTAGTACTCATTCCAAATATAATTACTTACTTAATTGCATACTTACTTACACAGGTTGAATGCTCTTGTGTGTAGGGAACCCAGGTTTAAATCCCAGTGAAAGCAAGAGTTAATATGCCTTTATCTGGTTTTCAAATCTGGTTCTGTCACCACTTGTCGTTGAGATCGAATTAACGGCGCTGGGTGTCACAATGAACCAACAATGTGCGACCAATTTCGCTCACAGACCAATAACCTAACCAAATACTCAATTACCCCTGAAGCCCATATAAACAAATGGGACGCAAACACTTCATGACATTCCTTGTCAATTTAAAATCTTAATTATCCCCGTTTAAGCTCAGTGCTAGGTTTATTCCAGAACATATATTGGAGGTTATGTCATCGTCCTTCAGATCCCGTCAGTTCCCTGATTTGATTTCCTGCATTATTTTTGAAATAGGAGATTTGCGATACCAAGTAGTTCATTTGCAAAGTTGCTAATATTTCTTGCATTTTTTCCTCTTTCTCCCAAACAGACTGTGTCGGAGCAAAAACTCATCTACTCGGGGCGATTGCTCAGCGACGAGCTGGTCCTCAAAGACATTCTTCGAAGCTACAAAGATGTTGAAACCGAAAATCATATATTCCACTTAGTATACACACCAAAGATTAGCGCTTTAAAACCCGCACCACCGCAAGAGAAGCCATTGCAAAAACTGAATCAAGAAAAAGCGATGTCCTCACCCATAGCATCGACATCGGCCGATGGTCTGCGCCATCGGAATGCCTCATCGTCAGCAGCAGCACCAGTAGCGTCAACATCAAAGGCTGCCCTCGCAAATGAACTCCGATATCGAAATGCCGCTGCTCCAGTGGCATCAACTTCAAAAGCAGCACTGGCAGCAGCAGCAGCAAAGACATCGTCGTCATCGACCCCGCAGCAAACACCAAATATGGCTAATCCGTTTATCATTCCACAAGCAGCCGGTGCCGCACCATTTGGGTATCCCAGCATAAACTTCGGCTATCCCAACATGATGCCATATGGTTTTCCTATTCCGATAAATAATTCCATGCCTCCAGAACATCAAGCGGCTGTGTACAATTGGGTACAGCAGGTTTACGCCAACTACATGGAACAGTGTCTTAAGATGTAAGTTCTTCGTCACCTTAAAGTGATTTGAGTGTAACACACGCTTCTCTTTCAGGGCTGATGCAACAATAAATGGAACTCCAATGCAGTTGTTCCCGGCAAATATACCTCTGTTGCCCCCTCCACCGCAGTTACCACAGTTTACCACAGCTCCAGCCCCACAAGCTGCCACGGCCAGTAGTGCAACAGCACCGAGGAGTATACCGACAGTAGATTTAGATGGTCCTAGTACTAGCCGTGCTGCAGCGGCCGCTTTTGCTCCTAGGATTATACCTGTGATACCGAAACCGGCTCAGCCACAACCGGCTGCTACAGCTGCCGCTGCTGCGACGGCGGCGGCACCAACACCAGTTCCACCACCACCGGCTCCAGCGCAACCAGAAAACGCGGAGCAAGCACAACCTCGCTTCCCGAACATTGTACAAGAGGAACAAGAAAACCGCGATTGGCTGGACAGCTTCTACTCCATCACGCGACTACTTGCCTTGCTGACACTGGTCTACTTCTACTCGTCTCCGCTCAGGTGCCTCGTGGTGGCCGTAATTGCCGTGGGCATCTATTTGTAAGTTCAACACAACTTGAAAGCCACTTGAAATCGGAATGCATTGATGTTGTCTCTTTGTCTAGATATCACACTGGCTTCTTCCAAACACGAAGGTCGAGAAATAATAACAATAACCAAAATGTAAACGCTAACAATGCTCCAGCGGAGCCACAGGAACGTGATCCGCTCAATCCTAACCCGCCGGCTGATCCTGCTGCTGGTGCTGGTGATGCCGGACAGAATGCCGCTGCAGCTCCCGCCGCTGGTACTGGTCCGGCTGCTGGTGCTGGCGCTGGCGCCGGTGCCGGAGCAAGTTCTCGCGCAGATATCACATCAAGTTCAGTCACCCCACCTGGTGCTGAGCAAACGTCAACATCACTAATAGCATTCGTTCGAACATTTGTGGTGTCGTTCTTCGCATCCCTTCTGCCCGAAACGCCAGCACTATAATCGCTGTTGTATCACCTTTTCGATCTATTTGTTATTGTTAATATATTTCTTGAATTGGTATTACACTATTAACCAAATAATGCGCGTGTGTATGTACATACCGAATGCAAAATTTATTCGCAAATCCAATCATTATCGTTATTACTTTCATTTAGAGAAAGATAAATGGAACTTCACCCATACGAACACACTTATCATTCTTCATTGTAATCAAATGAATATGAATGTATGGTATTAAACATATGAATATATTTAATTATTTTAGATGTAGATTTATTTAAATTCACAGTGTCGAAAGTAAATGCGACCGTAAACCCACCCGCCGTTGGGTAAGGAGACCGTAAAGGCCCGGGCGGTCAGAGAGAACGTGAACATGTGTCACATTTTGTAATCGTTGTCATTTTTTTTATTACATAAATATACCTAAACACAGTTTTGTTTTTATTTTCACTATGTTCTCAAATTATCCATTCAAAATATAGTTTTTATTTATAGAAGAAATAAACAAACATGGCAATGCTTTCAATTCTAAACAAAAAAGACAAGTGAGACTTATTTTAATTGAGGGGCTGCGATTGTTCAGAAAACATTGTGAAATAATGATCATGATCGTTCATCGATGGAAGGCAGCAACTGCTCAGGCTTGGATCCTTCATGGGTCGCCGGCCTGACAAGTAAGTTTAGTAAGAAGATCATGATCGTTTAAAATGTAGTAATAACTGGAAGACATTTAATAAAATAACCAGCAAATGTACATAGTTACATTTGTACGTCGATTCAGCTGCTGCCATTTCAGATCTAGTGGTAGACCCAAAAATTAACTCATAGAGTTGACGTTGTCAACATCTCCATCTCTTGGCCCTCTTTTGACAGCCTGTGCTGTCAGTGCTTAGAACAACTGAAAATCTCCCCCTCCGAAACAATAAGGTGACCTAGGGCATTTATTTTGAAAGTGGATTTCCGGATTTAATCTGATCCTTGTCCATGGGTAGTTATTTTCTTTTTCTTTAACACTCTTGCGAGCATAGAGGTTCCACTTGGCACCTCCATCTCACTAGTTTGGTTGCAGCTATGTGTACACTATTCCAAGTGAGGTTGCATTCTTCGTAGTACCAGACGATCCGTACGTCTGCAGGTGTTCGGGCTCTTTAACCTTGAGCGTTCCATAACACCGTTTTCTGATAGTACATACGTCCGACTATTGTTGGCGGGGAAGTTATGAGATATGTGTATTTTCCATTTACATGATAATAATTGTGTATCATGTAAATCTCCACAAATTTGACATAAATTTGATTCATGATTAAGACCAGCTTTTCGTGTAATGGACGCAGATGGTAGACCTAATCGAGGCAGAATCCTTAGGCAGTGCAGATCCAAACACCTAGGTGCATCTTTTCTGTCGAACATTTTTAAGACTGTACTGTTCAGCGCCCCGACCCAAAAAGTGGTCCTGGTACTAACAGACACTTACATACGTTTACTGAAGCCTCATGGTCATCAGCAGGCAGTTCTGTGATAACAAGACTAGATCCTCAGCACCAAATATCTGCTATCTGATCCAAGCAACGGCGAGACAGCGGCAGAGGAAGTGCTTGCAGTGTCTTTATCGTCTCCACAGGAGTCGTAGATGGTTTCAAGCACAGTTAGGGGTTTGGTAAGTCGTCTGCAAGCTTCTCTGTCCGCGGATTTTTTACAAACATAAAAGAACATGAGCTTGTTTTTGTCTGCTCCTGGAAAGTCATGCCACCTTCGGTTGTGCTTTTGCGAAGCCCAATCATCGACCATTTGTGGTGTCATCTGCCCCTCTGCTCCTTATCTGACAAGATCATTGGTGATCTCATTTCCCAATCAATTCGGGTGAAACTTACAATAAAGCTGATATTGTATAGATTGCACGGAACCAGTTAATATCTCTGACCACGCCTGATACATTAGGCGGTGCATTCCATGCCGAGTAAGTGCTGAGCATTAAATAAAAAACTAAACTGAAATTCAAAGGAGGCAGTTTTCAAAACCCAACGACAAAATCAACCATGTTTCACAAAAACAAATGTTCTGCCATCTGTGTTGCTCATCATCCGCAATGTTTCCCAACATACATTCTGGAAAGTGGTTGTTGTCAGTGTTGCCACTTTACCACAATTGTAATAGATCTACTACAATTCAGTGATATTTTCAAATTTACCACATCTACTACCCAGAGCGTAGAGACTACCACGTATTTGAACGAATGGAAACAGAATACGTGCGATATTAAGTGAACAGAAATTATGAGTATATTTAAAATGAACGATGGTGACAGGATTTCTAGTTTAGAACATATTCATGACAAGTTGACACACAAGGTGGCGCAAAAGGTCCAATCCGAAGATGTTATAATTCCTACAAATAGTGCTGTACCATATTCAACGTTTCTGAACTAGGCAGCTGGAGTTTTCAAGTATATATATACCACCAATGGAGCGCAATACTTTGCAAGAGCGTGGAATAGTATTCTCGATTTTTTTAGGTATATAATCGGTAAGTGTGGTAGCGCAGCATGAACTTCGAAGGCGTTTTCTCAATAGTGTCACGCTTACATCAATAAGCAATATCATCGTTTCCGGGGTACTGAAAAACCGTGGTTGATATAAGAAGCCACTGGGAGTCACTATGTGGTGTGATGTTCACACGGGCGGAGTTATTGGGCATACTTTTTTGAAAACGCAATATTCGGCACTACGGTCACTGTTATTGGAGAAAACTACAAGGCCACAGAACATGTGATTTCAATAAGATGATGAAACTGAGCCACAATGGATATTGTAAAGAAAGCATTTCTTGGTCGCCTAACCTCTCGTTTTGGTGATTTGGCATGACCGGCAAGATTGCCCACTTAACTAACCCAGATTTCTTTCTTTGGGACTACTTGAAGTCGCGGGTTTATGGCAACTAGCCTCAGGCAATCGTAGCCTATAAGAAGAATATTCGACAGAAATGCGAACAGTTATCACGGGGCGACAAGGACCATCTGAAACACCCCAAGCTTTATAACGAAGCACTCATCATCCCTTTGCAGCAGTAGAGGTTGACACAGTTCAGAAAATAGATTCTAGACATCAGCAAAAGCGTAATTCTAGTTTTCTAGTAAAAAGCCGTCTTGTAGACAGGTTTTACTCAGTAGATAAGTATTTGTTTTTTTTTATTGAATCACCAGCTGGATGTACCCTCTTTGCTGAGTCTTTAAGAGAACCCCTTCCGAGCATTCCCATATTTTAAAGATTTTCAATCTGATGGTAAATGAACATAAATTATTTTTTAGGCTTGTCACTTTGCATACATTTATTTGAAGACTTAACAAAGAAGAACAAACTTTTACATACTTTTTTGGCATTCTTTTCGGCGGCGCACGTGATTTCCGCTCACTGGAACATCTGAAACCAACAATTTCAACGGGATTAATTTCGCACAAGAATTAACAAAATGGCGGCCACAAATCAAATGGAAAAGAAGATCAAAAAGTAAAGAAGATCTGCGCCGATTTGATGTATCCGATTAAATGCACTAGTCGTAAAAACACTGTTTCGAGGAAATCGCGTTTAAGGTTTTGAGAAGCAAATTCTTGGGAAAGCTAATGAACGCAACGTTCTACCACAAATCGCCTATATCTTTAGAGTTCTTGAAATTTTCACTGGACATTTTAAAGGAACATTCTTAGATAGTTATAGGTTCGAAAATAAATAAAAAATCGAAATCATAAAGCATATATATACATAGATATATTATTTTCTGTAGATAGAAAATTGAAAAAAAATGCTCAAGTGCTCAAATGCTCAAATGCAAACTGAAGCTCCCTATGTCGACCTGGATCTAACTCGAACTAATTTTGATACCTTGCCCACTGTAAATTTATTTTCTTCATGTTTTTTACAGTTATTATATAACTGGAATAACTGGAACAAACTTAAAGGAAATTCATGTTGCTCTGTGGTATGATTTTGTTTGTGCTTCAATATGTTTACTGAGTGGTTTTAGTGGTCTTCACTGTTTAAACAAAGGCGATTCGAATATGTAAACATTGCACATCGGCCAAATGGTCTCCACTATTAGTTGACACCTTTTTTATGCCCATTCTTCATAAGTATGACTGAATTGCGTGGATTTAGAGTTTAATTACCATCAGATGATCCATAAGACAGCCATTCCATGTATTCTCTGTGCTGTACCAAATACTGCTTCAGTTGTTGTTTCAATTAAAATTACTAAGCATGGAGGCAGAGATCTTTTTGTGAGTATACTTTTTAGAGACCCTCTAGACTTTGTCTACGATTGTCTTCGAATTGAAGTTAAGATAATAGAAATTAACTCTTATTTGGTATCACTTGTATCTGGCTAGAAAACCTCAAACTTTTCATAACTTGATTCGCTTCTACTTTCACTTCTTTCGCGAGACCTTGATTAAAGTTATATCTTGCTTAGCCCGGCAAGAGTATTGTTCTTCTGTCTTAAATCTATACCATCCTATCGGGTAAATTAATTTAAACAGCCGTGTGTTCATAGTGATTGTGCTGATTTAATAAAAAAATATCCACAAATTGGAAAGATGCAGGAAATTAATGAAAGTGTTGCAATTGACAAGCTGATAGGCAGTGAGAATTACCATTCCTGGCAGTTGGCCATCAGAAATGTTCTTGAATATTCTCACTTGGACGGTTGCATACTGGAACCGGTTAAAGAAGAGGATGCTCAGAAACTAAAACTCGCGAAAGCAAAAATCATTCTGTCAATAGATGAGTCGCTCTATGTTCTTATCAAAAATGCCGATACCGCGTCACAGATTTGGAAAATATTAAAAGCAATGTTCGACGATGGAGGCCTCACTTGTGAATGCAGTTTACTGAGAAAAATGCTAACAGTTCGCAGATGCGAGTGCTCATCTATGACGGATTACATTAATCAGATCACCGGCACTGCGAATAAGCTTTGTGCAATGGGTTTTCCTGTCAGTGATCAGTGGATAGGTGCTATATTGCTAGCTGGCCTCGGGGAGGCGTATAAGGCATTAATAGTGGGAATCGAAGGCAGTGGCATAGGCGGTGATGCGATAGGAACGAAACTAATTGACATGGATAACGGAATTCACAACGGGAGTGCTTTTCTAGGTGTCACTAGAAGAGATGGACAATACAGCCAAAAAAGAGGCCATAAAATCTTTAGGTACAGATCGCATTACAAGAGGGAAAGCGAAATGCCAGCATACCCTGCGAAGGGCATAGAAAATGCGTTTATTGCAGTGCCTAATGAAATTTGCAGGGGACCATACACTTGTGACATGAAGCCCAGCAAAAGCAGTTTATGGGTGAGTGAGTGACTGAATGAAGAAATGTTGACAGCGAACGACAAAATATCAGAAGAAAAGTAATATATAGAACCAGTCGACTTTTAACTCTGTTGCGCATTTTTAGTTTTCTCAAGCCCAACGGGCGAATCAGAGAATGCCACTTGCATTATTTTGTGAATAACCGTTAAGAACTCTTTCAAATTCATCGATGGATAAGCGGTCAACCGGTTGTGGAGTAGCCTGCCTCTATAGTATTTCATTGCGTTCATTAGCTTTATTACTTTCCTCTCATTTATTGCTTTTTTCAGACACATCCACGACGCTTGAGTAAGCTTGGGAGCACTCCATCTACGCTTCATGTACATCCCTTCATTCATGTTTATTATTAAGAAATGAATTAAAGAATATATCATAATAGGAAGCTCTAAAAACTTGGTTCCATGTTACGTATTTTGATTGAATGTCTAAAGATCTTTTTGAACATGGGTTGTCCATATAAAAAATACTGAAAATACATAAAAAATAAAATATCTAAAAATGTTTCTCTCTCAATAAAACTGTATTAATTTTTTATACAACATTTTCTTGACGGTCGTTATAACCGGGTTTGACTGTATTTGCTTTTATTTTCAAAGGGTGAACAAAAAATGTACTTTTTACTTAATATTGCATTTAAGGTATAATAAAAGAATAATCATCTACATACAGACAGGGTGGGCCAAATACAAAAAAGGTATGCTGTGTTGACCGAAACGTTCTGCCCGGCCTCATTTCCGTGCAAAATGGTTCAATGATTCCAGCACTCCACAATCTGAACCATCTTATCTGTACGATAACGGTGACTATTAGTTTTAACAACTAGCCGATAAAGTCACGAATTTTGTGCACGAAATTGCGTAGTTATCGTGCTGGTGGTTTTAAAAATTACAATATGTACATCTTTTGCTCTAGTTACCTAGGCTTTTTGAGAATACTGGTGTTGTACTTGTAACTACTGCTGAAATACTCATTTAGGTTTTAGGTATTTGAAGGTACTGCTCAAGTATTGAAATAATAATACTGATAAAGTCAAGACATGTCTTTATTTTGCTACTTAGTTTCCAACCAAAAAGTATACCCACTTTCTCTTCAATCGTGAAGATTTCTCGTTTTTGACTCTGAATGGGGCTTACAATTTTATGTGATCATAAACAAAATTTCTACGACTACTTGAGGCACAAAAAATACACCCTTTTTTGAACAAATTGAAAACGAATTATATTTCAAACAAAAAGAACAGTATATCAACGAGAAGTATGCTGTAAAATATCCGAAATCCTATCGCTGTATGTCCTTATACGCGATATGCTCTTCAATGGAATTATAAAGGATCTCAGCCGGGATCTAAGAATCTGGTCGTTATAACCGATAAGTTCGCTTAACCGATGTCGTTGTAAGCGATTTTTGACTGTACTAGGAGAAAAAAGTATCAGTACCAAAATACTGAAGTCCAACTGGTACTTGTCAGTAATACTGATAATGTACCAAAGTCCGGAAGCACTGAAATAGTTTACAGCCTTGCCTTCTGTAAAGATTTCGAGCGGGAGACAGCTGTCAGTGTCAAAATAATATATGATCTTATTAATTTTGTTCCAATTTGTTCCATTCTTCTGGATGCTTGTAAAGATTTTATAGAATACTTCATCATAAATTCTAAATACTCTTTAGTGGTAAGAAGCTGCTTTATTACTTAGATAGCTTTAACAGCTTCAGTTCTTGCTATTTTATCCTCATCAAGTACATGCATTTCATTTGTAAAACAATCCTTTTCTGGCAAATCAGTATAAAGAAGGTCTTCAAATTCATTCTCCTTATTGACATTTTTTGATTCTAAATGGACATATTTTTTCTACAACTGACGTCAAAGCAAAACATCAGCAGCAAAACTTAGTAATTCAAACGAAATGTGCTGCTGGATCTTTTGCATTCACCAAAGTAGATTTCACAGTCCGTTCGTTGCCCTCATTTTAATTAATGTGATCGTCAAACGAAAGACAGCCCATATATGCGGAGGTTGAAGACCTTTTAAGTGGTTTAAGGATGTTCAATTGGCAGCAAAGGATCCGTGCTTTTAACGTAGGGCGGATTATTTGAAACTAGAAGGATACCGTAAAAACTATTCAGCGGATGTTGTTTGGAACTTCGACTATCGAACAGTGGTAGAGTAGTAGACCTCCGTGTATTACCGGGTTTACCAGAGTAAAGCAGCATAAAAATATGTTGTCTCCCTTAGGCCTAAGATGTACATTTCTTATCGTAATGTGTTGTCATGCCCTTCTTGGAGTGAGTCTAGGAGGGCTGTATGTTCCAGAGTTCGATCGCTGTCCGTGTCCGGTACCGAAAATTGCCGTCAATTTATTAATTATCAAAAATTAATTATATGCATATCCGAGGGGTAAGTTTTCATATCGGTGCCGTTTTCTTTTACGGTTTCGATTGGCTGCGTGTTATATGGCACAGGAGGCTCGCCATTCGTCCTCCCCGGTTCAAATTTTCTTAGAGGTTCCCAATCGGCAGCGCGAGAAGGTAGGAGTAACGCTTACTAACAAAGCTGCTAAGTTTTCAGGGACAGTGACATTTCGTCGTTATTTAAAGGACCGACTTCTATCCGGAGATGATTAGATACCCAATTAGAAGAATTATATGTTCAGTCGACAAACAAAAAGAAAATATCAAAAAAACGAAATTAACTTTAGATTATTTTAACTATGGTACATATGGCAATACCCATAATATTTTCCAGCATTCACTGCAGCCACTCACGCCCTCTTCTGCAGCAGATATCATTTAGCACAGGCGTGAACAAGTCCCTTTGTGCAGTTTGTGGAGATTGTATGTACATGCACTTCTCTGTGCATATTTAAAACTTTAAAGTAAATAAGAAATAGGACCAACATTCCACCGAAAAATTCTACTTGAAACAAAAAATAAAAATAATAATAAATTTGCTTAGTGCTCATAATGGAAACCCCAGTCCTAGAAAGTGATATTATTTGCAATGTAAGTCGATAAGAGTAATTACCATTTTGTCCTGTTGTACACAAGCAAGTTCACTTCTGCGATACCCACTGCCAGCCAAGCTCTCATGTTGAACCAGTTCCATCTCAACGAATATTTCAAAAATCTGCTTTATCATGACCTTAATGGTCACGTTTTGCGCGTAAGTTATATTTATTCTGTTTTTGTTTTCGTCGTTTTCAAAGATTCGTTCGTTATTGCGTTCGCGTTGGAGAGATAACGCGGCCCCCAGCCAACAACATGGCTGCGTCAAGTGTCAAGCCATAAATAAATCCCGCCACGGGCACCCAAACGCACCTCCTCCTTCCGTCAGGGAGAGGGGTTTTTTTTCCGACTGCTCAGCGCCTCCTTATCGATGCTAACAGATCTTCGATGAAAACAACTTCAAAATGCGAAAAAAATACACATACACATAATTAATCAATGAAATGCCACACTGTTCAGCGTTGATAAGCCGCAGAAGTGTTCCAGTCGCTCGGTATCAGTCACAATCTTCTCTCTGGTCCCCAGTAGCAACATCAACTGATTGCCTCCGACTGGCTTATCTGACATCCGATGAAGGCACTATCAGTGAAATCCTTTACACTGCTCGCTGCGAACCCCCATGGGATGTGTTTGAATACAGTTTAGTTCAGTTCGTAGTCTTTGCCGAGTGAAAGATAATCTTATCGCGTCCGAAAAAAAAGAGGAATATCAACGCGATCCCCCGATCGCTGCTTCATGGTAGATTCGGTCCCGCATTTTATCTCGGAACGCTGACAGAGTAAAGACGTAGTGCTTTTTATTTTTTTGAGTTTAACAAGTGCGGAGTTAATTTATTTTTCTTTTGTGTTCAAAAACGGGGAACAAAATGATGCGCATTTTGCAAAAGGGGAACGTGGCGAAGGTCACTTCCGCCAAGGATTTGGTGCGAATCTCGTTCAATCGATGGCGACATGTAAATTGTTTTCTTTCTAATTCAAAGTCTTGTGAAAAATTCCTTATTCTGTTTGTTGATCAATATTTTATTTTTCCGAAATCATTAGCAGGGGAAAGTGATCGCGATTCGACGGGAGGATCAGTCAGTATGGGAGCGCCGGGCGCCGTTCGGGCCTTCACATGTACAGAAGCTGGTGAAGCAGGGCGTGAAAGTGATCGTTCAGCCATCAAATCGAAGAGCTTATCCAATGCAGGTGAGTGCTTTCATAAATAAACTATTGTGTTCTACGGTCTGTCTTTTCCAACCTGGTTGGCGATGGATTTTCCGCTGACAAGAGCAAGGGTAGTGTACGATAAAGCAGTAAAAGTGCGTCTATTGCACCTCCGTGTATTCGACAAATACGCAAATCTGCGTTTGTTTTTGATGAGATTTCTTTTATTATTATTTTTGATAAATAAACCGCCCTTATCTGGTGAGGGTATGTATTCGTACATGTGGCGTATTCAAATGTTACTTTGAGTGATAAAATTCCCCCGTTCATTGCACCCAGCGTTTATCCGAACAGTGAATTCGTGTATACTTTAACAAGGCCACGGCCAACTTTTGTTTAATGTTTGGTTATGGTGTGTTAGCCGATTAATTGCTGTTTTATGAGTATTATAAAGCATCCCTTGGTGACAATGAACTGATATTAAAATTAATCAAATAAGATATATAAAATACATGTTAGAGTTCCACAGACAAACACTGGCGTTTGATATCAAAATAAGATAGTGCCTACTGGTATTTCAAACAGCTGGATTCATTCAATTTACGGCTCAAAATAACAGAAACTTGAATAAGAAAGAAGAAAACGGCCGAAATACAAATAAACAAGACCTTGATTCAAATTTGTTGTTTCCTATTTTTCTTGCATTTATAAAATGTTGTGATATCTGCTTGGAAAGTTTCTTCCGTTTATCATTGTCCCATTATCTAATGGTTTAAGCTTGGAAGACAACCGCTCTTGTGAAGGTTTTCATTTCGAAGAAGTGCGTGGCAGTTGTTATTCTCGCTCAAAGTGATAACTTTGATAATTAAACAATGATGGCACAAGTGAAACATTCACGAAACCCGCTTAAACATTTGAAAACATATTAGACTAGGTACCCATTCTTCGTTAATTTAACCAGGCCGGCGTTTCAAACTCAAAAAATGTTTAGATTTTTGCTAGACCACTGTCATAGCTTGATCCAACGACAGGAAAGCATCTCTGGCAAAAATAAGAACATGCAAACAACGATGTTTGCAATATACTAAATCGATACGTTCTATCTTTTAAGCTATTCTGTTTCTTACCACAGTAGTACAGTCGAGCCCGCTTAAATGAAATGACAAGAAACCGGAATGTTTATTTCAATTAACCGGTCTTTGCAATAAAGCGGACCTCAGAAAATTGAAAAAATATTTCATTTAAACAAATAATTTAGTGGATCTAAACGATTTTCCAGCGTTTTCCGTACAGCAATATTGCGAATGAAATCTTTTTGTATACATATTCTTGCTTGCGTTGGTGCACGCAATTAAAATGCGCTGAAATGGTCTTCCACGTCTAACTTTCATCAAGCTGTGTTCAAATTGTACGTTTGGTTTTGTTAGACTTTGACTTGTGTGTTTCTTAGAATCGTAGCCGTTGTAATTTATATGTTATTTTATTTTGTATTTAATTCACTTTATAAACATTACTATATATATCTTTGGCGCCGCAATTTTGAACTAAGTAAGATATCAGCAGAAAAATCGCTTAAAAATCAAAACAATGAGGAAGCTCGCTGCCAGAATTTATATTTGTCACTTTGAGCGGTGAACTGCAGAAAAAATTAAAACTTCAATAAATGCATGTATGCAATAAAGCCAATTCTTCCGTTTAAAAAAAAAAAATATTTTTATCTAAGCGGTGTCCTTTCTAGAAAAGTAATACATTTTTCAGATTTTCTTTTTCAAATATCTCAGATTTTTACTTAAGCGGGTTTTAATAAAGCGGACTTATGAAATTTGTGAAAATGTTCACGAGGACATATTAAATATTTCATATAAGCGAGTTTTTGAATTAAATGTTTTAATTTAATAGCGGGTTCAACTGTATATCCTTTAGCGAAAACTCGCAGCAAGTAATAAAAAATATAGAAAAATATCTGGGCCAGTATTAAGAAAGTGCTTTCAACTAGTGATGGGCGCATTCGAATGATATCTCGAGTGATAATCGATTATTAGTTAGTTGACTACTAACCACTCGCATGGCTTCTAACTACTATCACAAGAAAACTCGATTAATATATCAACAGCGCGAGAACGAGTAACAAAAAATTCTTGTTGAGAGCTGATGATCAGGAACATGAGGAGAATGAAAGTGATTTGCGACAAGTTGGTTTTAAACCATTCGGTGAGATGGAAACAAATAAAACAGATTCGAAAGCAACACTTATGGACCCACTGTTATTGTTGATGTTTTGATTAATGCACCGAGTAGTGGGGTAATACTTGAGTTCTTTTCCCTTGCGCTTTTCTTTCATTCTGATGTTTATTCTACGTTCCTGATGAGTATTTATCGACGAGAACAATGTGTTACTTGTTCTTGCGCTGAAGTAAGACAATTATCGAGTTATCTTGTGTTAGTAGTTTGTAATTAGTTAGTAGTCACTCGAATGATTAGTAGTCATTCGAATGGTTAGTAGCCTCTCGAGTGGTTAATAGTCATTCGAGTGATCATTCGAGTATTAAAATATCTCAATTACTAGAGCCCCGATCATTAGAATCATTCGATTATGCCCATCACTACCTACAACTCCTCATTTTCTCACTACACTCGGAAATTGCACTACCTAAGTGTCGATCAGATGCTAAACTCAGAATCAATAGAAATTTTGTTTTCGCAGTGTAACTTGAGTGATTCCACATAAATAGCAGTTTAACTTAAGCAGCCATTGGCCACGGCTTAAGTGTAAATCCTGATAGTACATAACTGCCATTAGTAAATTCAAATTATTAAATTCAAATTATTTAAACCATACTACATGAAGAAAACTCACACATAAAACTAATTATTTAGTCTGACTGTGCTTCTGAAGAGCAGTGAGCACGTACATTTATAAGTCACACATGTTTCAACAATATCCTCACATGCATGAACATTCGCTTGTTGTGTTACTGTGTTCTCAATTTTTCTTGGCATTTGAGTGATGTTTATTTTTAATCACAATCCCTGTCTTGTTCATGTTTCTCTTGGTTGGTATATTCAATAGTTCACAATGACACTTAATCCTTGACTTCCTTAAACCACCCAATATTGACTGTGGAAATGAAATCTTTTTGAGTGAAGTTTAAGTTTCGAGCTAAACCAGCAGATAAGGTTGTATTGGGCATTAGTGTTTAATCGTAAGCTTCATTTGGTTTACTGCCAGTGGATAGTGAATTACTGCCATACAGGTTCTAAGCAATCGATGAAATTGATCACAAACAAACTATCTTTAAGTATATGGTACATACACGATACACTTCTGTGTGTGGCAATAAAGTTCCGACGAATCAGAGTCTCAACCACAACTCTGCAGTCAGTGCGAACTCTGTCTATCTACTTCTAATTTCGCACGCCAGGTTGGTTTATGTTCTGAAACCATCTAAGACCACGTATTTCTAAGCTGCAGATTGGAATGATCAAATCGATTCTCCGCCATCGAATCTAACTCATAAGGAGTTAAGCCCAAGCGGAACCAGTGGAGTTTTTAGACATAGTCCAAACACGTCGTGGGTCTGTCGAGCCCGCCTCTTAAGTCTTAATGAAAGGGACATTCGTGCCACGTTACCAAGCCGTCGAAGTATATCCACTTTTTATTACTCTTGTACCCACGCGACATTGCGACCTGATGAGATATTTTGAGTCGAAAGGAAAAGTTAGTTCAAAAGACCTACTACTACCCTTATGAAAAGCTGTATCCTTTGTAGTATCGACCTATGGAAGAGGAAGAAAGTATCCTTAACCAGATTAGTGCTGGATATTCGCTCAGAACATTCTCTGATGTCTCACCCTCTTCCGGACAAAGTCGACAAGCTTTGTTTGGACACAAGTTTAATTTGTTCAGATGGGAATTCAAGCCCCACTGGACAGTAAGAAGGGTTAGCAATTTGATGCTATTATTTATGTCGAGTGTCATTAAACGTTTCGATTGCCGGAGACCTTCAGAGTTGGTCCCTTGGTCTAGGCGATGTTGTGTGGACGCAGATTCTGAGCCAGTCCTTCCGAGCTCTTCAGTGGATTTCTTTGGCCATGGATCCAGCCAAGTTGCTTTCTGTTGTGTCTTGCCAGGTATTGTAGAGACTCGAAGCAGCATTTAACCGAATTCGTTTCAAATACGTTGGGCCATAGGGCTTTGAGTTCTGCCTGACCTTTAAGCTCAGCTTAGCTAGATGAAATGGGCATTGGTGATCTATTTGAAGGCCGTAGCTATTTACCTATATTTTAAAGGGTCTGGAGATTTTGTCAAAACCAATTGCTACTTGTTGAGTAAGTTAGAGGTTGGCCATTAGCGTGGATGGTTCTGAAAAAATTGTCGGTTTGGGACGTCCTTCAAATCAGTTGAAATGTTTTTTTTTTTTCGATCGAGAAGTACAGTAACAGGCGAACTAAGGTCTCCATTAGCTGAGTCGTATGTATATGTTCGTCTCGGTCAAAGGAAAACAAAAATGTATAAACTAAAGAAAAAGCTAGAATACTGAGAGTGTTCGAATTTAGGCCTACCCTGCGTAAAGCTACGAACAAGTGTCTTAACTGAGCGATCAGTAATAAAAAGTGAAGAGCTGTTTCTTTTTTTTTGAATGTAAAGTCTTTTTCAATGTATTTTAAACCAACACTCCATTTATTCTGGATCATTCATGTGTTAAGTTCCCAAGATACGGATGGTGTTTGGAGGAGGAGACTTAACCACGAGCTGTACGGGCTGTACAGCGACATCGCCCTGGTGTTTGACCAGAGTTCGAATCTCTCGTCTCAGATGGCTATGTCACGTCTAGCGAAGGGACACCAATGCTCCGCCCGGAGCCCCGAGGGGCAACGCGGTAAAAAAAGACCACGTCTACTGTAGCGCGCGCAGCTAGAAGGGGACCTGCATAAATTGAACGTGCATGGCTGGAAGCCACTAGCACAAGACCGAGCTAGATGGAGAGGCATGTTGGCTGAGGCGCAAGTCCACCCCGGACTGTAGCGCGAGTCAAGGAAGAAGAAAAAAGTTCCCAATGCTGCTCTCTATACAGAGCACCAATAACTTCAACCCATTTCTACGCCTTTTCCAAGCCGTCGACAAAATAGCTCCCAACCCATTGTCATCCTTCTAAAGATATTGAATATACCATCCTGAATGAATACTCATCTTTTAGCCATCATAACAATTTACTCTAACTTGTTGTCTCTGCTGTTCTGGAATCCATGGAAATCTGAAATGCTTTGAGATTCCAATTAATCCTCCTGTGTCCAATCTTTAAAAGTCAACTAAACACATCGAGGTACGTGTTGCTTATCTACCAAACAAGTGACTCCCTAGAATTGTTACTTTTTGTTACTGAACACCCGAAACGTAGAACATGTCAATTGTGTAAACGTCATCACAAGGCAACATGTGATGCTTTGTATTTGATTCGGTCTGCAATGGGGTCCAATTCCAAGAAATGGTCCCCTTAATTGTTTCCCTTTTACATTTGCTTCACCACGTGACACGTGTCAGTGTAAACAGCACTCCCACTCAACCGTTGCCCTGGCATTTTGAAACTCATTGTGCCACTGATTAGAGGTCCGGTCCAAAAATAGCAAACACTGTGACTGAACCGCACGCATCAGGTTATCGAATCGTTGCTGGAAATAATGAAAAACAACGCTGGTGGCGCTATTTCATGTGGTTAATCGGCACTAGACATCTATGTTGAACCAAGCTAAGGCCGTGTATTTTAGCCCATAAAGTGAGCAGAGTGTGTGTTGACAGATTCGTGACGCGTGTGCAGTCATTGGTGTTCATGCAAGTTGGTGAACACATTCCAAGAAGCAAGTGCATGTGAGGAATTCACTAGAATTTCAGGGGGAACTAATGGGTACGGTGAGCACCAACAGAAAGTGAACACTTAAACATGTGACAGCATATTCAATGACTCATGAAATCGGTTCTAGAAATACGGTCTTGCAAATGTTTGGGCATTCACAGTATGTCCTTTTTCCTTGTTCAAACTCAATTGGTCCCACATCCAGTTTTCCTGTTCGTTCTTGGAATTCGCAAATTGTGTTTGTCTGCGGTACTGGGGGCTTTCTATTCTTAGAATTCTGAGCTTTCATCGACACACAATGACATTCAATAAATTTCCACAGAAACCATATTCGTTACCCGTGTACAGTAATTAAGAGGTAAAATTATTAACAACCACGTGCTCAACCATCTGGCAGGCTTGTCGCCGCATAATCCCAAATAATAGGTGGTTTGTTTGCTCTAACAATGATTTTAAATAAACACCACTGAACGTAGGTTTCGTGGCAATCGATGAGTGAGATTGAGAGCGGTTACAAATACTAGCGTGATTGTTATAACTTGGCGTACCACGCTTCGAAAATTGTCAGGATATGCAGAACACGAACGTCAGCGATATATTTTGTATACGTACATAGTGAGCCCGTGCTGGTGCTACTGGGACGTACTGGTTTCTAAGTAAATCAAGGATTAGATGGTCTTGCCAAAAAGGACGCTGGAACAAATTGTTTGCCACTATTAAGCTCTGTGATAAATAAACTACTTATGTCTAGACATCGTATTAACGGCGAAGTAACTGTGTCACCTCAGTAGAAGCAACTAATAGAAATTTTGACAGTTGCCTTTATTGAGTATGTTGCAATAATTGAGTTGCCAGAAATGAGACAAATACACTTTAGAACACAAGTCAGCAAGTCAGAAATGAAATGTTAGATTAGGTTAGGTTGTAGTGGCTGACTGTTAAGGGCGTCACACTTAGGCCAGAGTGATACCACTGGGAGATTTTGTATCATCTGGTGAAGAGTACGATATCAGTTTTTTGAGGGTTAACGCCGAGTCCTCATGTTTGTGTGCATGTCTCTTAGAGTAGAGACGAACTTGCCAGATGCCCCTATGGCAATATCGTCCGCATAGGCAACAAATTTGTATCCTACCTCTTCCAGTATTGAAGTCTGACTCATTGAAGTAGCGTTTTTTTAGTCTATTGAAGGCAAATGTTTAGTGCTTAAATTGCAGAACACGCTTTAATTTTCAGCAGCGGTAATTCTTCAACTGCATTTTCGTCATCACTTTCGATTTCTTATACTCCCGGATTGTGACATGTCGGTTCCAGATCGGTCTCATTTTCGGCGAACCAATCACTTATGTACTGAAAACAATCAATAGGGGATAGCTCTTGAAATAATTCATTAATCGATGATATTAGGTCTGTTCCCGTAGCCAAAATAATCAATACAGAATAGTACAAAACAACACAAATCTACTACAAATATGGCTTTTATGTCAAATGTGCGATTTTAGCCCTAGAAATTTCTGTGAGAAGTTTAAGGTATTTTTTTGGTTTTCTGTCAAATCAATTGATGTGTAAAAACTCGAATACAGTTTCGGCGATTATTCAAAAGTTTTGAAATAGTTTTTTTGGTATTTTATGAATTATTAATTCGTAAGAATAAACGCCAAATGAAAGTCCAATAAAATCCTGTTTTTATAATTTACATCTTTTGCTGTAACTGTTGACATATAAGATCTCCGACGTCATAAAGAACGCAACAAGCTCAGTTCTGTATTACAGTAGACTGCAATTTGTCCCATGCATTAGCCAAGAGATATACGGCTTGCCTCAAATTAATTGCTTTTAATGTAGATGCCGCGTCAATAGACCTTTTTTATTTGCCCAGATATAGAAAAAGAGAAAGGGAGAATGAAAACTGCATGAGCTCATAAAAAAATAGTTGCTTTTATCGAGTCACTCTTTTTCACCCAAGGAAGTTATTGAGAATTTGCACGTAATGGGGGTTGCTTTGATTGATATCGCACTGTATAGCTAGTGCTGAGCAAGAAAAGACGACATCCTTGGTTAGTTTTATTCGCAAATTGGCACTATGACATGAACTAAACGAACTGAACTGAACGGCATGACGCCCATTTATTTCGCTTTGTCGTCATAGTAACCTTTGTTGCAGAGACGATATATTTAAGATAATTTCTGCGACATTGGCAAAGTCTGAGTCCTCGAAAGGAAGAGGATGTAATTTCTGGGAAAACACTTCGTTCGAGATTTGAAGGTTCAATTGAATTGAGAAACCTCGTCAGATTCGTAGCCTAGTATCAAGTGTACAATGATAAATAGGCCCAGCTCATTGGGCTAAGGGAATGGAGACCGTAGGTCTTATCCGCAAATGCCACGCTGGCCAATCGCTGTATTTTTGGGCTTGGAAGGTCACTGAGGGACCTGAGGACATTGAATGGACACCAATGGTCCGGCCCGGAAAGTCTTCGACTCTAACCCGCGGTAAAGGAAGACCACGCGTCCGGTGGCAGAGACATCTAGATGGGGACCTGAATAAGTTGAACGTGCGCGGCAACCAGCGCAGGATCGGGCTAGATTGAGAGGCATGTTGGCTGAGACTCAAGTCCACCGCAGACGTGAAAAATATACTTGCAAAAAGCATAGAAATGTCCACTTCATTCGAATTCAGTGATAGCAGTCTTCACCAAACTTGTAGCAGATTGTTCATTATGACTCTACTACAAATAAAATCTATGATAGATTTTTCGGAATTCGTAGCCCATTTTCGATTACGAATTCGCAATAGGGGTGAATAATTTTTTTAAACGTTGATCGCGCGTAAACTTTGAAATTTAAATCCAATATGTATTCTTAGGATGCAAATGTTGATAATAACAATGTCGAGAACAATAAAGAACTGAAATGTCAAGGACAATCAAGTTCATCTCCATAACGTAAAAACACTTGTCTGGGAAAATATTATAAAAAAAGCTGTCAAATGAAATCAAAAGGGATTTCATTAGTAAAAGGACGTCTTCATTTCTGCGTAGGTGCGTATTTAACATTGATACGCCCATCACGAATCACGCGTGAGCTGTCAAAAATATAATACACAGTAAATCTCCATTTAAATATTTCTTCAATTGTGCAATTGCGTTTCTGAAAAATGCTTTTCATTTAGAATCGTTTAGCATACTCAGACAGTGTTAAAATGTGATGAAGGTACTGTCTCAGTGCTCGTATTTAAGCGTTTCCATTGCATTGTACTTGATTCCATACAAATGAATGGCACGTGGTGAAAAGTAAACACCTTGGAATGATATTGAATATTAAACCGAAAACAATTGTAGCGGATTCTATTTGTAATCGCCTGAGAGCATAAAGGGCGTTCCTCAATTTTCGCATGTAAGCCATGTATGGTTTTTGTATTCCTTTGTAATTTCCATTCCCATACACATGGTTCCTTGAAATGGAATAAAGGAGTTAATTTCTGTTAGGTGGTTGGTAAAATTTAAGAGGGTTATTGTATGCATTTTGTCCCCTATAATGACGACGGAGTATCTAGGAATGATGTTATTGTTTTCAAAATATCCTCCATAAAACATTTCGATCCAATTTTGGATGTTCATAAACTGATTTTAGGTTAAATGCTTGTAACTCCACGTTACAAGGGACACTCTCGTGGCACCGTCAATATTTTTTGCCTTTCCTATTCATCCAGAAATAGCCCTCATCTTGTAGGCACCTTAAAATGGGCAAAACGCCTTACAACTTGTGAACGAAAAGTAACTGTGTCCTCCATCGACACCAGCTTAAGGTTCGAATTCGGCTTGTTAGAAATTGCAAGCCTTTTTAACTGAACGCTTTTTGATCCAAAAATTGTAGAATAATTTGTATGCCGCTGTACTTGCATTCGTCGAGGAAATACAATTTCATCTTAGCAACAAACATCTGTTGATTCTCTTCCAGACACAGTTTCACTTAAGTAATAATTCTCAGATAAGCGCCAATCTGTCAGAATTCCAAACAAGATTGAGCAAAGATATATTGCCCCATATTCCAGGTGGAGACAGAAATACAGAAAGACGCTTTTATTTACGGTTCATATGCATGTCATTTACAATGACGACAGAAGATGGCTCTGCTCGACTGTTTGCTTGGAGTGACGTAGATTTTGTAAGGAAATGTAATTTATTCTTGCAAGCCATTAAAAAAAACGTTTGTTTGTGTTTAATGACAATTATTAAGTCCGTTGCGCTATAGTCTGAGATGGAATTGGGCATAGCTTCTACTGCAACATCTCGTGCTGTGTATTGAATTCTTCCACTTGCCTAAATAGCAATTATATTTGTAATTAGGCTAAGCTTTATCCTTTCATTCTTCAATCAAGTTGCCTGCTGTACACCAAATGCTTTACATCTTAACTCTACCACAAGCTAACCAATGTTAGTTTCCTTTCGTGATCCAAGAATGATTGCTTATGGCATGTCCTCTCTGATTGAACCGATCGTTGGATACTCTTCTTTTTACTGAAGACGGTGGCTCATATTGATCAGATATAATGGAGTAAGGAGATTGTTAATTCAAACCATTGCATATCTCTGAATTTGTTTAAAAGGCATACACAACATTGCATTTCCACCCACACTTCATTTAGAGCAACATCATGTGAGATGAAATCAAAGGGCGATAGAGGAAGAAGGTTACTATCTCTGTCCTTGATTTCTGATGTTGATATTTGAGTCGATTGCATAATAGGTTATATTTGATGATTCCTCGCGCAATATCTTCAACAGTAATATTAATACACCTTTCGAAGGTAACTCTAAGTCGATGATGACATCAACATCGTTACGATGATGACATCAACATCGGCGCCACTTGCCTGCATGTCGTTGTGAATTCCACCAGTTGTGAAAGAACCAATAATAGCATATAGGCTTCACTTTGTAAGCTCGGCGCCGTGACCGTCCTCATGAAGAGTTCATTCGGGAGAGACCTCAAACACCAATCCACCATACCGCCGGGCTACCCTTGAATCCTTTATTTACGCAGCAGAGACGATTTTCTCTCTCTTCTCACTATCAATCCTCTGATCGTAGATAAGAACAACGGAAGAGAAGAGTGAATGCAAATAATATCCATGATCCTTTTTAAGTAGAAACTCCGTTTAACAGTGCAGATTCGACGTAGAATTGCCATTGGTACTGTGCTTACTTCGATATGTCGAAGCAGTAGTATTCAATGAGGACCAACGTTTGTCTTCACAAAACTCTTATTTTGTGCACTTATATTGAGGCGGAAGCTGTACTGAACAAAGCAAGACAGCAGAGCTAGTTCCTGGTGACTTTAAAAGAGAAATTCCGCATGTGAAAGGGGGCCTGGTCCGAAAGGATTTGTATGAAGAGGAAGAAGTAACTACGAGCTCTACGAAGTGGTTGTTCGGAAACCAAAAACATCCACTGGCCCGTTTACATAGATCGGATGGACAATACTTCTCCAGTTAAGACCAGAACCGCCTCCAGTTCTTCGATTCCGATCCTCTTGG
This sequence comes from Eristalis arbustorum, assembly GCA_916610145.1. Taxonomy (NCBI): domain Eukaryota; kingdom Metazoa; phylum Arthropoda; class Insecta; order Diptera; family Syrphidae; genus Eristalis; species Eristalis arbustorum. The sequence goes on from OU744317.1 coordinate 6,729,710, forward strand.
TTTCGGTATAAAAACCAAGTCATAGCAATCGCAACACAGCATGACTTTGATGACTGAAAGCAGCTTGCTTAGCATTTTCAACGATGGAGGATAATTATTGCTGCCGCAAAGCCACAAGCATTTTAAGTGAGTTAATCAGTTCATCTATACCAAACTTGCATTAGATCCTCCACGTGTCATTTAAGTATCAATGCCAGAACGCTCCTGTAGAGATAGCAATGCAACCCATTTTAGCACGATGTACAAGTGTTCAATAAATTCAAACTTGAATCGCCTGTTTTCACTAAATATCAGTATTGGCAGTCACTTTAATCGTGCTTGAGATCATTGCCGTAGCTGAGATTCTGGCTTGATACTTACTGATTAATGGAATGTGGTACCTTCCGGTTTAATTTAGCAACTTTTATCCACCCAAAACCATTTTCTTAATAGAAACTTTTTAGCATCTCAACGCTAAATTTTGGTATAGTTTTCATAAAATGCTTGCCAAGACAGATCTCTTTTCCTTATCACCATACGAGACGTTTTAGACGTCATATAAGATTACGTTGTTTCGATTAACCTAGAATTTTATTATGCTGCCTATTTGCTGATGCGTCTATAATTAGACAAGGTTACCTGGAGGTCTTCCTGCCGAGATGAGTTTTAGCCAAGAGTGCAATGAAGTTCACCATTCAAGCTTGAGCATGACTGCTCTAGATTCCAGTCGTTGTCCGTGGAAACAGCGAATTTGTTGATAGTAACTTTTCGAAATGATAAGGCACATATTTTTCTAATTATTTATGGTAAGTTAATTGAAAAAAATCATGTTCAGCATTTTTCATCGAGTTGTCTGGGCTCGGAAATTCCGAGAAATGTGACTAATCAACGATTGATTTGTGGGCATGTGGTGATTGTATATTGATTTGAAATGTGTAACGAATTCGACAGAAATAAGATTACTTAGTAATTGATTCAGATTCTAATTGTGCAAGATTTTGGTTTGATTGTGAGTGACATGCTTGAAAACTTCTAAAGGGATCAGATTTATGTAATTTTTCAGTCTGAAAAAACAGTTCTGAACTAGAGTGATTTGGCGAAACAGATTGGATAAATTAATAGGTAATGTTATTCTTCTTCATAAAGCAACTTAGGGTTCAGCAAACATTCTTTAGCGGTGAGCCTCGATTCTGGACGAATGAGTATGCATCGGTTAAGTTTTGGAGTGACGACTATCATCATCACTGCACTGCACTTTCTGCCTTTAAGGCTTTTATGCTTATTTCTCGAGGTCCATTCATCCAAGCACCTAAGAAGCCCTAAACCTTTAGCTCAAGCTCTAATTGAGTTCACAGTTACGAACAACTTCTAGTCTTTTGTCGATGTCGTCAATTGCAAGCCAATTTGAATCATGCTTCCATTCATGTCACTGAGTCTCAAATGTGAAGATATACTGTCCATTTCTGGCTGCGGTTTGAAGATTAAAACTGCAGTCACCACGACGCTCCCTAACTGCTCTGGTCACGCTGAAACTGCACAGAGTTTCAAGGGCTCCTGTTCACTGATGGTTTCTCAACCGAGTGGTCACTATCAGTTAAATGGCATAACAACCAGGACTGGGGGTTTTTTTAATGTTTTCGCTTAGTAATTCTTCTTCCTCGTTGTATGGCGCTGCATTCCGGGGTGAACCTGTGCCTCAACCAACAAGCTTCTGCAAATGGCCAAGTTGTTTGAGGTCTTTCTCCACTTGCGCCATCTTAAACGGGGGCGTCTTCTGTTGCGTTGTCGCACAGGTTCTGATTAGAAGATTCTTCGGACCTGAGCTGCGTTGTTCAAACGCTCTACATGCTCCGGCCACCATAGGCGGCGAATCTTTAGACGACTGGCTAGGTTCATGTCGCTATACAGCCCGTGGTTGAATTTTCTCCTTCAGTACCCGTCAACACAAACTGGAAAAAGATCGAACGCAGAACTTTTCACTCGAAGGTGTTCACCAACTGAGACCCAAACAAGTTTGTGTTTTTGATGCAGCGAAGAAGATTACCGACTTTTATGTTGCCTAGATCGTCCAGGTTATTAAAGTAATAGACTTCTAGAAGTTTCTCTACGGGATGAGAGAGTACTGCAATTGCATAACAAGTGTAAAGTGGTTTCTTTTTTTGGTTCCTGGAGTCCTATTTTAGAGGCGTGAGTACCATTGGAAAATGCTTCGCTTTTAAAGCCAATGACTATTCAAAGGTTATCCCTGCTCATAGTGATCAGGTTAAGTAATCGTTTAGGGTATAGCATAGGCCAGACTTATTTGATATGAGGCATCCTGTACCAGTTGTCCATTCTCGATGGAAGACCGTCGTTGGTAATTTTACTATCCGATCAAAACCACCAACAGCAACCAAATAATTCTTAGTGACCTTATGCCGAAGGTCGGTAATGTAGCATCATAGTTATCCTTTTTTTATACTTTATATTATTTGATTGTTGCTCACAGTGGACAATTGAAAAGGTAACGTAACTCATAAACGCTGCCTGTCTGTAATGTCATGTGTTTTTTTTGCGCTCATTGCAGTACCAAAGGTTTTCCAGATACACACTTATATGTTTTACAACTGCCTTCTTACTGAAGTGACACCGGATGGACGAAACAGAGCTGTGCATAAATCATCATTGTCGAAGCACACACTTTATGTACTCAGTTCAAGACCAGCAGTCTCGAGCAGGTGCGTGCATTTTTGAACACGCCCTCAACGTGGATGTCAACGTTGACAGTCTGCTGAAAATAAGTGGTGTCGTAACTGTCCCCTTCGGTGACATTAAGCACTCTTCACTTCGCGTGCTGGCTTTTCATTCTTATAGCCCTTTCGTCCTTCGATGCAAAAAATCAGCATAATTCAATTATTCATGAACATCAAGAAGTGCCTACGTCGGTCGCTCTGAATGAATGCACGGTAATCCTGAAATTCCCAAAAATACATGTTGCCTTATAAAGACCCATCACTTCGCACTGTCGAAAAATGAGGTCAATGATAAACGCATCAGCATATCTGATCCTGATTAATCCCCATTTAATGAATTCAATTCAATTCCCTTTGGAGATCGAAACAGGGACTCCGACTCGGCTCTCGTTGCACCGTCATCCGTTGCCGGCTCTGAAGACTGACTGCCTTCTGCCTCTTTTAATCAGATCATTGCGAACATAAATATAATCACTCTTAAGCGCAATTAAAAAATCCACTTACTACCGACACTGGCAAATCCACTGTCAGATGCCGTTTGTCTTTGAACGCATCAATCAGACGACTTACTCCCTCTTTTTCGATTGTCAGGAATATTAATTAATGTAGATGCCGATGCCGGAGCGCCTGAGCGTCTGAGCGACATCTGAATTTTTATAATACCCGTACGACCGACGGCACGTCGTAAAGAGCGCAATTAAAAGCTTAATCCATAAAGAATTGGGATTTATCAATCTACTGCAATGCCGCAGGGACAACCAAAAAAAACGCGCGTAATACAGTACATGTGTGCTCAATGCACATGTTTGCACTGGCAGGGGATATACATTAAAAAACGTTTTAAAATTCGCTTGCGTACGCTACCACTTGCAGGCGTTATCCCCGTAAGCCGTGGATAGAGTTTCACTGTGTACCGTAGCCATTCCCTCGTCGTGGATCCCATTTAATTTTCTCCCCCTATCTCTTCCGAATCAGGCGTACTTAAGCTCCGGCGCTGTCATCCAGGAGGACATTAGTGAAGCGTCCGTGATTTTCGGCGTTAAGCAGGTCCCTATCGAGGCATTAATCCCGGGTAAAACCTACTGTTTCTTCTCGCACACAATCAAGGCGCAGGAGTCGAACATGCCCCTGCTGGATGCAGTCCTGGAGAAGGTGAGTTGTGATGGATCCCATGGCAGCGTCCCGTTTTAATTGAATGTGTTTGTAGAAAATCAGGCTTATCGACTACGAGCGGATTGTGGATGAGAGGGGATCCCGTCAGGTGGCGTTTGGCAAGTACGCCGGCATCGCTGGCATGGTGAACATACTGCACGGCATCGGATTAAGACTGCTGGCACTGGGTCATCATACACCGTTTATGCACATTGGACCGGCACACAATTACAGGAATTCGTCGATGGCACGGCAGGCGATTCGTGACTGCGGCTACGAGATTGCCCTGGGCATGATGCCGCGGTCCATTGGACCGTTGACCTTTGTCTTCACTGGATCTGGCAATGTGTCACAGGGAGCCCAGGAGGTATTCCAAGAACTGCCGATTGAATACGTGCCGCCAGAGACGCTGCGGAAGGTTGCCGAGCATGGAAGTAAGTTGAAATTGAAATTGTTGTTCTCCGCTTTGAAATGAAGGTGTAATCACTTAAGGGTTTCGCTTATGAATACTTATTGTCTTTGGAATTAACGGTATAATCTTGAATTGGTCGTTGCAAGATGTATCAACTGATGCTTTTAGCTGTCAGTTTGGTCTTTGAATTTATTTTAACAGTAGGAGCTCCTGACGGCGTGCTGACTACAGGTTTTATTCAATTTGTGGCGACTGAAGATATTAGTGAGAATAGTCTTAGGCATCAGGATTTAGTAAATTAGTATTCGAGGTATTGAGAAGTATGCAGTCTTTGGTTCAATAAACAAGACACTGACTGAACTATATATAGAACTATATAAGAAGTCAACGACGCTTAGCGACCCTTATGGCCGAAAGTTTACTTACTTACTTATCAGGCAGACGAACCATGAAGGGTCTGAGCCTGAGCAATTGCTACCTTCCATCGGTGACGGTCCTGGGCACACTGCTTCCAGTCATCAAGGCCAAGCTGTCTTACATCCGGTCTTTGTACCGGAGGTTCGGTCTTCCTCTCCTTTTCGAACCAGGGGCTCGGATTTTAAGACCCTCTTTGCTGAAGCGTTGTTGTCCATTCGCTCGATGTGGCCGAGCCAGTGTAGTCGACAGATTTTTGCCTTCCGGACTACATCAACGTCCTTGTACAGCTCGTAGAGTTCGCGGTTGTGTCTTCTCCTCCATTCGCCTTCCTCGCAGACGGGACCATGAATTTTTCTTTCGAAGGCGGCAACCATTAGCTCTGCAGTTTTTCTTAGTGTTCAGCTTTTGGCTCCATAAAGTAGGACTGGCAGAATAAGAGTTTTGTAGAGCATGCATTTGGTCCTTCGAGTCAGGAGCTTCCAGTCCAGTTGTTGTGACAAATCGAAGTAGCATCGGTTGCCAAGGGCGATTCTACGTCGGATCTCCACTACGATGTCATTCGTGGAGTTTACGTTTGCCCCGAGGTAGACAAACTCTTGTGACCGAAAGCTTTTGCATTTGCATTTGATCCGCAAATTTTATTTCTTATTGTTACATAGTTTTTCTGTTCGTCTTTTTGATTTCTTAGCTCTGGAGCTGGAGGAGTGTCTGGCGTCGATCGCAATGTGATCAATCTGGTTGAAGGTTGATTGATCAGGGGACCGCCAGATCCCTTTGTGAATGGTGAGGTGAAGGAACCGCGTGCTGGCTACAGAAAGGTTTCACGAAGTCCAACAGCCTGAGTCCATTGTCGGACGTATTGCCATGTAGACTGTGTTTTCCGACGATTCTAGCAAAGACGTCGTCCTTGCTCTTTGCATTAAAATATCCTAGAACGAGCTTGGTGTCGTAGCCGAAGCATTGATCGGATGGTCTTTGGAGAAGATCATAGAACTCGTTCTTGCTATCGTCATCCTTCCTTCGTTGAGGGCGCAGAATAGGCCGATGTTGCCGAATGTTGCCTTAATGCGGATTGTTGTGAGGCGCTCGCTTATGTATCTAAAGCTTAAGACTTCTTGCCTAAGTCTGCCTCGAACAACAAAACCACATCCACACAAGCCCTGCCTTCGCTCTTTGTAGCAGTTGCCATAGTATATATTGTAGTCTTTCTTCCTCTTTTTGCCCGGCCCATCCTATCGCATGTCCTGGATGGCGGTGATGTCAGCCGTATAGGCTTCTAGGGTCTCTGCTAACTTCATTGGCTGCACGTGGTCTATTAAGGGACCTCACATTCCACGTTTAGGGACCTCACAGTCCACGTGCAAACCGAAAATCGTTGACAAGGTGCCGCTGCATACATTTTTTTACTTCTAAGCAGTTGTAGTAGAGGCTATTCAGCCGCGATGAGGCTGTACATCAATTTGACTTGTGCATTCACAGAGATCGTTGCTGGCATCTCGCCAATGTGCTGATAGCTCTACTTTTTGAAATATGCAGTTGTATTATATCTAAATGCGAGTACAGAAAGTGGATTCTTATGCTGATGTTGCACCCGAGCTCGTGAAAGTTCGATAGCATGTACTCTACAAGCTCGACATGGGAGTCAGATTTATTTTTGCCTAAGAAATTTATCATCACCAAAGCATTTGAATTCCAAGCTTTGGATTCGTCTTCAGTCATTGATTTGACAAAATTAAGGATCCTTCACGAGAAGCCAAATCTGTGGCAAATTAAAAATACCAGGTTTCAATTGCTGTACTTAAAATTAGAAGCTTATGTATATTTGGGCGGTGCTACTGCCCGTAGAGGGCCAGGGCCTAGCTTCTCAGCAACCACTCGTGTTGTGCTTGCCATTGCTCTCTCACAAGTGGAAGGGACCTACATTTTTATTCCGACTCCGAACTGCCAAATTTGAGAAGCTTTTTTTAGACAGGAAATACTCTTTGAATCGAAATTACGACATCGAGGTTGGGATCGACGCACGTTACCACAACGCCACGGGACATCACACAATCCTTTAAACTTGCTCAAAAGGAAAAAAAGAAACGTTCGCCACATTTGTCAAGCGCCTTCACAAACTGCTTCATTATGCCGAGTTTTATATGAAGTGGTGAAAGTACGATGGACAAAGACAGAACAGTCTTACAGTAAAATGTTGAAAGAAGAAAGAAAAAACGAAATAGGTCATGTATAAATACTTATTCAATAAGAATAGTGTAATGAAATGTCTCGGTGACACTGACAATGACTAGTTAGCTATAACACAAAAACGAGAGCTGTTGGAGAAAAAATGTTCCCAAATTTTAAAAATACGCTTGAATTTGAGATAGAAGCAAAGGAAAACAGCAAACAACTTTTTTTTGCTGTTGAAATTGTTGTGACAATTTTTTGATTATTTTTATAGACAGACATACTAGTAGGAGCAGGTTGCACTTAGTTTTGTAAAACAAAACATTTCATTATATTTCTCCCACAAAAAAAATCTTGTGCTGGAACTAGAAAAGGAAATTTGTACATAAGTTCGCATACAAAAACAGCAACAATTTGGACTCATAGAGACATTTTTGGAAGCGTTTTTGGTTTGGTTGGTTTGATTGGTTTTACTAGGCACGACCAGAAACAAATAGGCACTTTACAAATATAGAAGAGTAAAATATCACGCGGCACCATTCTTGTACATCACACTGTAGAGCTGATTCACTTGCAGTACAGTCCGTTAGTCATTGTTATGTTTTAGAATGAGCCAACCATCTGATCAGGTGAATGACCCGAAGTCTCCACATAACAAAGCATAAATACACTAGTCGTGGAAGTGAGTGTACTCAGATACGGAATGTAAATAAACGAAATTGTTGTTTACCTACAGTTGTCTTTTATTTGCCGATATTTTCCTCTTACACAAACAAGCTCTTACCATTTGCTAGGCCATTTAAGTTCCATTTAACAAGTTAACCTACCGGTTTGCACGATTTCGAAAATAGACCTCAAGGTCGGCTAACTATAACTTAAACTAACCCAAAGAAATAGTGGATCGTAAGATAGTGGTCATAAGACTAAGTAGTCACCATTTCCATCCTCCTGTCAATGCTTGAGGTAGCTGCGTATGTTCGCATATTTGTTCTTCGTCGCAGGACGCAAGTTCTAGGGATTCACGGGAAGAAACGCACACGCTCCATCCTATTTTGTGGTTTTCTTGGAAATCAAACATAATTGGATGCGACCGAATTAAGAAATTCATTTTACAATATGCGAAACTACAAGTTGCAAGCTTGCGCGTGATATTCGATATATCAAAATATAGTGTTCCAAGTTTGTAACAAGTCAGGAACAGTGTAGCTCATAATTCCATGAATTGAAACACAATTAATGGATTCAACAAGTTATCTCCTTTAGGAACTAAAGATGGAAAACATATAGGAGGAAGGCAGACTTGCGAATAGTTAGCATGAGAGCGTAAGTTTGTAGGTAAGATGCGAAAATATGAGCTGCTTGTTGCATTACGCCTCTGTTTTTAGAAAATTGCCTGTTCATCCTGAAGAAACTCCGTATTCTAGGAACTGCAAACTAAATATGTGGATCATCGAATATTTGCTTCTCGGAAAATCCTGATATCTCTTCACTATGTTTCTTGTTGAAGCCGTAAATTTGGTGTGCGTTAATTAAAGTATCACTTACTATTCGACGATACCTTTGGTAACTGTTATTTTTGCATTTCTTGCGTTTACCTCGTTTTTAAACATATGCCTAAGAGAATAGGGCCTAGTGCGCAACCATGCGGTACCCAAGTAGTACTCCTGACTTGATACACTTTTACTTCTCAAGTTTTATCGGTCGGTGCATAACGAAGGTTTCAAGAATATTTGACGGATCAATTAGACCAAGGAACGATTGTACTCAAACAACTGAAGTTCCGAAAATAGCTTGCCATACTTTCCAATAGTCCATTTATTTTCCAATGACAGTTCGCTTCTATTGCCGAAACCATCAGTCTGCTCTGTGTGAGTATCTTCTCCAGAAATCATCAAAGGACATCACTCTTAGTAGCAATTCATACTTCCCTTTCAATCAGCTCTCAATCTATCTTCATCAACAAATCAGACGACCTCTAACAACTCTCTCACATTTCCAGGTCAAAATAAACTATACGGCTGCGAAGTGAGCCGATCCGACCATCTGGAACGCCGCGAGGGAGGTGGCTTCCATCAGCAAGAGTACGACCAGTATCCCGAGCGGTACATCTCGACGTTCAACAAAAAAGTCGCCCCCTACGCATCGGTTATTATAAACGGAATCTATTGGGCTGTGGGCAGCCCGAAACTCATATCCATTCCTGACGCGAAAAGCCTCCTGCGGCCGGCTAACACACCATGGCTGCCAACTAGCAAGGGTTCACCCTCGCTGCCCCATCGAATGCTCGCCATCTGTGATATATCTGCTGACCCAGGTGGTTCCATTGAGTTCATGAACGAGTGCACCACAATAGACACTCCATTTTGCTTGTATGACGCGGACCGAAACAAGGATACGAAAAGTTTCAAAGGGCCCGGCGTGCTCGTGTGCTCCATAGACAATATGCCGACGCAGATACCCAGGGAGTCCACGGATCTCTTTGGCGAACTGCTGCAGCCATACGTGAACGACATCATCCGCAGCGACGCTGCCAAGCCGCTCGAGGACGAGAAGTTTCCCTATCCCATCCACTCGGCCATAATTGCCAGTAATGGCAAGTTAACAGAGAACTACGAGTACATCCAGGAACTGAGGGAGAATAACTCGTGAGTAATTGCATTTACTTGCTCGCAAAAGAAGAACTCATCCCCCAGCGACGTTTCTGTTTTTCAGATTTAGGTCCCACCACAGCACGGAGGGGAGCGGCGAGAACAACAAGCGAGTCCTTGTCCTGGGCGCTGGCATGGTCTCTGCACCCCTGGTCGAGTGGCTGCACCGAGAGAAGGGGGTCTCCATTACGGTGGCGTCACAAGTGAAAGAAGAATCCGACAGATTGGCCAACTTCTATCCGGGAGTTGAGAGTTTGTACATCAACGTCACCGAGAGCACGGCTCACTTACAAGAGCTCTGCGGACGTGCCGACGTTGTTATATCACTCCTGCCGTACAGTCTGCACGAGATTGTCGCACGGTTCTGCGTTGATGAGAAAACTCACATGGTCACGGCGAGTTACCTCAACGACCAGATACGGGACCTCCACGAGGAGGCCAAAAAGAACGGCGTGACGATTATGAACGAGGTGGGCCTGGACCCCGGTATTGATCACCTCCTCGCCCTGGAGTGCATTCACGACATCCAGGAGCACGGCGGCGTGGTGGAGTCCTTCATCAGTTACTGCGGTGGCCTCCCGGCGCCCGAGCACTCCAACAACGCCCTGCGCTACAAGTTCTCGTGGTCCCCGAGGGGAGCTCTTATTAACACCCTCTCGGCGGCCAAATACTTGAACAAGGGTCAGATTGTCGAGATCTCTGGTGGCGGGGATCTGATGTCGGCGGCGAAAACTTTGGATTTCCTCCCGGGCTTCGCGCTGGAAGGATTCCCCAACAGGGACTCCACCCAGTATGCCGAACTGTACGGCCTGGGCCGGGACATTCACACCCTGGTGCGGGGCACCATTCGCTACAAGGGCTTCGCGGAGTGCATTCAACCAATGCAGCTGCTGGGGCTCATCGACCCGGAGCCGCATCCAATGCTGCACCCCAACGGGCCGGATGTCACCTGGCGGCAGCTAGTCATAAACCTCCTGGGAATGGCCGACTCGAGCATCTTCTACGAGAACCTGAAGCAGAAACTCATGGACCGCGTGGGCAACATCGAGGGCATCGAGAGCTTGGGATTGTTAGACGACACACCTGTTGTGCGACTGAATACCCCGCTGGACACTTTAAGCCATTACCTGTCAAAGCGACTGGCGTTCGGTAAGTGTTTGTGTGGCCGCCAATGCGGGAAATGGTCTCAACGACGGTTTGGTTACAGAGAAAAGCGAACGTGACTTGGTGGTGCTGCGGCACGAAGTCGTTATCCGCTGGAATGACGGCCGTCGCGAGGAGCGTGGCATTAACTTCGTTGTCTACGGCCAGCCAAATGGCCATTCAGCCATGGCAGTTACCGTCGGAACACCTGCGGCGATTGCGGCGAAGATGATTTTGGATGGTAAGTCCAAGGCTTTGGTCCCCCTTTTGGCTGTGGTTCAAATGAAAATGTATGTGGTCTTGTATTCCAGGTGAGATTCAGGAACGGGGTGTCATACTGCCATTCAGTTCGGACATTTATCGGCCGATGCTGTCGCGCCTGAGGCGAGCGGGCCTCACATCGTCGGAAACATCGAGGTGGCTGAACTAGGACGGACGTTGAGAGGGTTACTCTTAAGCATAAATCATATATTCACTTTAGATGTGTATTTATTTGTTTAATTACTGAGCTGTGTGTATGTGCGATGAGACTTAAGTTACGATTAAAGAAAGAAATACTGTGAAAGCGGTTGTTTTGGCTGAATGAGTGACTTCTCTCTGAATCCAGGGTGCATCCCCGCAATTAATGCAATAAATAATAACAGAAGAAACCGTTTGATTTTACAGAGGCGTCAATCAGGGTCATCTACTTGAGTGCCCATAAAAAAGTGGAATTCATGCTTCAAAAGACGCACAACCTTAACCTTAAGCCCACTCGCATCTCTATGCGTGGAAGGAGTCGAATAGCGTCGGTTCTACTGTTCTGCAAGTTGAGTGCCTTACCTTCGAGTAATTACCTGTCAACATTGAGAATGTGCTTTGTCTGTGCTTTGGACAACCCACTACTCTAAAAATATTACGTTGAATGCAGAAGTTAAAGGCATTCAGAAGGCTGTTCGCTTATTGCCCATGAATTCAATTGGCGGGTCATCTATCGATATATTTCATTCAACACACCATCGCTTAATTCGAGGACGATAAATCCTTGCTGTCTAACTCTGAGAGAGATGCATGGGATTGTTCACCATCGTCAAACCACAAACCAACTGAACACGTTTTTGTTTTATTGTTTGAGCACATAAAAAATGATATTTGTATCGCTTATTTTTTGACGCTAGCAATGGAGGTGTCAAAAATTAAGTCTCCTTTACAGCAGCCAATTATTCACAATTATCAAACATTTTATCAACTGAGTTACACATTTCGCCAAACGACCTCGATAGCGCCGTCTGGTGACATTTTTTATTAGCTACGTTCTTAGGGAAAATTCTGATATTTCATACGCGGGAACAAACTTGTATTGGAATCTTAAATTTGGTGACAAATTCAATTCGTGAAATTATATAGGAAATTATTAACTCTGTGTATAATTGTTGGAGGAATACCGGGAAAAAATATGCAAGTTTTGGTATAAATGCTTGTCAAGTTCTCAAAAGTGATATTTTATATGGAATCGCTTAGTGAAAAATGTGTTTGTGTTCTGCTAAATTGGTAGAATATGCGCACACATCTGTACGGATGTGTAAATTTGCCAGTGCATTTCCCTTTGCTGATCTAGTTTTAATCAATTTGCTTAAAAACTCGACATAATATTTCTTACCATTTATTTCATATTTTTGTTGAACAACAACAATTGCGTATAAGATGGTGATTTATTTACATTTTTTAAAGTAGAGTCCTGCATAAACTGTCACAATTAAGCTCTTGACAAGGGCTTTGTACAAGCACACTTGGGCACATATACTCGACATTTAAACATTATTTTGATTGAAAAGTGTTAATATATATATATATTGATTTCACTACCTTAAATTACCACCGTATTTCCAGATTTCAATGTAAAATCCCATCCCTCAACGATCTGTCAGAATCTTGCCTAAGAAAGTTAGTACCAAAATATTCCGACAGAGTCACATGTCGATTGGCCACTCGCAATAACGGTGAAAACCCATACGTCGTTGTAAACTGCTTAGACTGTATGTATGCCACTATAAGCTCGTATTTTAGAGAGAGCTTGTTCGCACTAGCATATCATAATTGAGTGTCTCCTCCCTCTTAGGTACTTCGCTATTACGGATGTCTCGTGTACAGCCTCGATAAGGAACGAAGTCGCCTTGGGAAGATGTAGAGCGAGAATTGTCAGCGCTACATCTGGGCACAGTGACATTGCAGTGGTCTCATTGCGTGACTTTTCAGACGATCATCGTACAAACGACTGTATTTAATCTTGGCGTTATCACAAGGTTGCTTCATGTGACACTATCGCATCATCCCCTTGTAGTTTGAGAACTACTGAATATCTTAAATATGATAGGAAATAACATATGCTGAAGCTGTTCAAACATGTAGGTATTAAATAACTCTTGGTCAACTTTATTTTAACACACTAGGCCTCGAGAACTATCTAGGGTAATGTGGCCAACAGAAATTCCAATATCGTTACCAGCAAACCATTGGTAGCCAGCAACAGATAGGACCTTCAAGGTAGCAGCTAGTTCTAAACTCTGCATACAACTGCAATCTCAGTCTCGTATTATTCTTCAGTCACTACTTACACAATGTAAGCAGTGCACTGCGAAAAATACCTTCAATTGAGCCACCTTGAATGTGGTTATCCTGTTCCCCGTTGACGCGGGGGTCATTTTTACACACCAGGCACATTACACAGACATAATAAAATTGGCGCGGATTTGATCTTAATAAATTTATATTGATTTAAAAAATTTGTTTTCGAAAGTCCGGGTTGGGTCTGGGCATCAAGCGCGATACTTAGCCAATTAGATAAAATAATTTGGCTGAGGGAGCTAGTGAGAAGTTTTCACCGTAATTGAGAAACAAGCGAAACGAGCTGGTCTAAAGGTCAACGAGGACAAGACAAAATATATGCTGTCGAGCAAAAAACGATCCGCCGCACACCACCTAGGCCAAAACGTTACAATCGACAGCTACAATTTGGAGGTAGTAAAGCAGTTTGTCTACCTCGGGGCAAACGTAAACTCCACGAATGACATCGTAGTGGAGTTCCGACCTAGAATCGCCCTTGGCAACCGATGCTACTTCGGTTTGTCAAAACAACCAAGGACCAAGGGCATGCTCTACAAAACTCTTATTCTGCCAGTACTGCTTTATGAAACTGTAGAGTTGATTCTTGGTGCCATCAAAAGAAAATGTCTACGTTGGATATTTGGTCCCGTCTGCGGAGAAGGTAAATTAAGGAGAAGACACCTCCGCGAAGTCTACGAGCTGTACAAGGATGTGGATGAAGTCCGGAAGGCAAGAATCCGTCGACTACATTGGGTAGGCCATATCGAGACACCAATGCCCCAGCGAAGAGGGTCTTAAAATACGAGCCTTCTGGTTCGAGTAGGAGAGGGAGACCGAACCTCCGGTAAAGATACCAATCCATCGCGGATGTAAGACAGCTTGGCCTTGATAACTGGAAGCAGCGCGCCCAGGACCGTCACCGATGACAGGCAGCAATTCTTCAGGCTCGGACTCTTCAAGGGTCGTCGGCCTGATAAATAAGTAAGTAAGTAACTTCATAAGGGTCCTGCCACACACGGGTTATGTCGGCGTCGAAGTAAGAGAGAAGCTGAGTGGGCTGCCGAAAATCTGTTAAACGTTTTTTTCGAAACGAGTTATCGGGTAAAAAAAGCCAATGCCTTAACGTGCCTTAATGTGAGTACACAGGTCTTAAACCTTAGTGGGTGTTGAAGTTGGTTGTGATCTTTTGATCTGAGGGTCAATGTACATCCAATCCTTTAAGTTGAATTTCCGAAAAATCAATCAAAATATTCTCAACATTATCCTCTAAATACACCAATTCAAGAGAAATCACTACGTGATTCTGTCTATAACATTTGTGAGTAGATTTACCACAAGCAAATGCTCCGATTCCAATAACTGATGCAGCTCCACGAACGCAAAATTTCACTGAATTCCCTAATTCTCCGATGAAATATCAATTAAATACGCACTCCAATGATACGCGACTAACTAGTGGGAATACGATTGCATTGAGTGTCAACTTGAAAAACTGTGTGCACGTACCGGCGACCAATGCCGGCAATAACGAACGACTATGCCAATTTCAAATTATTCACGCGACACCTCTTTTGTACTTGAACCCATTCATTATCGGTTTTTTGTTGCCTGATCAAATAGAAGCAGAGCATTGATAGCAATCGCCATTAAATGAATTGCATGCGTGTTGAACGTACTGTAAGGTGTCAATTAAACTGACTGCCCATCGATTTTCCTGACCACTTGTTGTTATTTATCGTGTGGGTGTCATTAGGGGGGCTGTAGTCGAGCGTTTGCTAAATGAGCAGAGATAAATTGTGGAACTGGATAGAGCCGCAAATGTATGGAGATAAGATAAAAGCAAGAGTGTTACATTTTGAGAACCTATTAATTTATTGACACCACGAAATTTATCAAGGGTTATTAAATAATACGAGAACACTCACAATTAAATTCATAATAGAGTAATGATGCACTTCGGTAGGAACACAGTTTATAAAGTGATTTAAATTAATTGCCGAGTGTGTTGTTCAAATTGATTGATTACAGATCGTTGACGTTTGATAGCCTTTTTTGTTGTCAAATTATCGTGACATTAATCATTTTTCATGGTAGTCACAGTGGACTTGATTTATCATTTCAAATGTTTTTATTCCTACAAGGCGTGTGTTAACAGAAATGGATCCGTAAATCTAAAGTATGTACACGATAATCCACAAGATAATGTCAATTATACAAAACAAATGAAAAGCAATCTTAAACACTGTTTCTTTCTTCAGATCGAAGAGAGGGAAGTTCACAGTTTGACGAGCAATGTTTAAGGTTTTGGGGTATGTGGTAGGGATAAGTAGTATTTTTGAACAGAGAAACTGTGGAGACTGTCGTCACTTGATAACCAATCTGTTATAGATTATGTTGTATGAGATATTTTTCATTAAAAATAGTTTTTCTATCTTGTTGTTTGTTTACTATCAATATATACAGTGGCTAGAAAAAAGGGATTGCATAGTTGTATTTCTTGGAATAAAATATTGGTTCGATTTTCGTGTATTGAATGCTTTTACTTTTTGTATAGGTTTTAAAACTATGATGTACAAAGTCATACAAATAAAAGAAATTACAACATAACTGTCATTCATACAGTTGTATACCTTTAAAATCTTAATACAATATAATTTTGCTTAAAAGTTGGGAATTTAAACAAACTCTGTCAATTTTTAAGCTGAATCATCTCCATGCTTGGTGCTTGGAAATTGAAAATGCCCTACATTTTTTTTATAAAATATCTGGACTATGGTCCTGTATGTTTTTCAATGCTGCATATTATTTTCGGTCTACTTTACCAGGCTCTGATAAACGGATGGCGCAGTTGGATGAGTGACTGCCATTGGTTATAGGGGTCGCAGGTTCGAATCCTATTCAAAGCAAAATTTAATAAGATTTTATCTGGTTTTGAAATCTGGTCCAGCCACCCTTTGGCGTTGGGATTCAATTAACCACACTGGGTATCACAATTTATCCGGGCCAGTGCCCCACAGAGCGTCTAAGGTCTGTCTTGATTCTGCCGCTATTAATTGATATAGCTATGGGTTTATATTCCTGGTTATACTTGATTTCTTGTTGGTGGTGGTAGGCAGCCTAAAGTCCACTACAGCTTTCGAATGGCAAGAAAGAGCGGTGTTCACATTGTATTGCATGTAATTTAATTGAGTGGAACGACCAAAAAATGATTTCCGTCACATTGTATTGCTCGGTTGACAGATTCTTCTTATGAAGGCAGTTTCGTAGCATCAACATCAAAGCGCAATATACACAGATTTGAACAGCCCGGTGTAAACACTACACATTGCAGGATACTCAAAATAAAACTTCATTGATATTATAGATCCAAATGCTAAATTATTGGCCCGTGGCGTTGTGGGTATGTGCGCCTAACCCAACCTCGACGTCGTAGGTTCTATCCCTGCTCTGTACGACAAAAATAGTGTAGACGGCCTCATCTCTTTCGAGTCTCTGACAATGCTCAGAGAGTATTTCTGTCTAGAAAAAGCTTGTCAAACTTGGCCGTTCGGAGTCGCCATAAAACCATAAGTCCTTTCGTGAGAGGACAATAGCACGCACAGCACGAGTGGTTGCTAGAAGAAGCTAGGCCGTGGTGCCCCAATATTATTATTATTATTAAATGCAAAATTAAATAAATCAGTTGGGCGCGTATAAGCCCTAATCTTTAGTTTTAAGCCTATTTGAGATAAGAATTGAGAGATAGGAATTGTAAGATAACATCGAAGCACAGGTTATTCTTTTTTGAGAAAATAAAGGACTGGTTGGAGTCTGCCTGTTTGGAACTAGTTGCGTACAAGACTGAGGCTGTCTTAATAACCAACTGCAAGAAGGTGGAGCACGCAAACCTTCGGATAGAAAATCAGACAATTAGATCAAAGGAATCACTGAAGTATCTAGCTGTGATGATCGACAATAGACTTCGCTTTAAACCCCACATTGAGTACGCAAGCAATTAGTCATCGGCGATGCAAGCCGCACTCTTCCGAATGCTCCCGAATATCCGCGTTCCTGGATAAGCTCGGAGGATCCTTTTGTCCAGAGTTGTCAGTTTATTCCAGCTGTACGCCGCCCGATATGGTCTGATGCACTGGCAATTACTGAGTGCAGGAAGAAGTTTTCGACGCAGACTCTGCGCAATCAGAGCCATCAGCGGCTTCCGAACCATCTCTGACAATGTAGTACGTGTTCTAGCCGGAATGATCCCATTGACATGCTCGCAAACGAGAACCAGATTTTCGGCGGCCACTGAGTTATCAAAAGGCAAGAAGAGTAAAGACGGAGGATAAAGCAGCATCGATGACGCTCTGGCAAACCAGTTGGGATGGCTCCCCAAAGGACAGGTGGACCGATAGGCTCATGCCCACCATTGAATCATTAACGCAAAGGAAAAAAGGGAACTGTAATTTTCGTCATACATAGTTCCTGTCTGGACATGGTGGCTATCGGAAATACCTCCACAAGTTTGAATACAATACCTCATTTGTGTGCCCCTAATGTCCAGACATGAATTAAGACGCGGAGCATGCAGTGTTCTACTGCATACGCTTCGCCGAAGACAGAGCGAACTTGCCAACCCCGGAGGAACTCGCACGCTACATGACGAAATCTGAGAGCGACTGGACAGAGATCTGCTCTTTCATGTCTAACGTGCAGATGAAGAAGAGCTGAAGCTGAACAACCCAAGTGGCGGCCTTACAGAATAGAGCATAATTGCTAACCAGCCCCGCGAAGTAATACCTAACGGCAGTTCTGCGGGGAGAGTGGTTAAAGTGTGCAGGTGCAGGTGTGGTTTAGGACGTTGGCTCGAGGACAAAGGATAATATCTTGCTGGATTGCCTGGAATGATTGTCCAAAACTGACAACAAATTCTGTAAAAGTCTGCGCGCATCCTAATCGAAAGGCTCCATCGAAGACGAGAGAGAATAATACAAAAGCATTTTGCACAAAGAGGGCACAGAGCAATCTTAACGTCACTCGAAGAGGTATTCCTCCCGCTTAGCATTCAACAAGTCGGCACAGACGTCTGAAATGCTGGATATAGGACGACGTCTGAATTATCAGCTCCAACTATGCCCCAACTATAAAACACGGAAAGCATACATACATGCTTCATTGACGTGCCGCCTATGCAAGGTTACAGAATCAGGTCACGCGCATAAATCTAGCGATTAGCTTGATCAGAAACACATCACATAATCACGCAAGAATCCAGAACCCAATCAAATTCAACCGATTCATGCGCTCATGCCAGCGCTGTAGATTGCGAAATAACTTCAAAGTTCCTTGGAAACTGATAACACAATTACAAAACGAACAACTCTGAGCTTGTAATCTGTCCCATGCTGTTATCTGCAAGCTATTAGCATTAAAGCGCCGAGGTGACAATTCTGTTGACTTCCAGTGATGTGTTTACGCCAAGATTCATCAAAACAAAAGCAAAATCAAGGGGATGCATCCCTGCGCCCGACTGCCACTCGCCGTTGATTAGCGCGAACGGCGTTTATTCATTAATGAATTCAGTTCCCTCCAAAAGTAGTTGCCACACTAACTAATCGCGACTGCGGAGAGGGAGCCACGTTCACGCCACGATGCTTTGGATTCGTTGACCCGGAACTCAATCGATGAAATCGCCTTAGCGTATCACATTATGTACCCGAGTACATGAAGTCTTTTGACGCAAAGGCCTAAACTTGTCAGCATTGGATTTCGATTAGATTCTCATTTTCTTGATCAGCATCTCAATGGGGAGCCTGATTGAGTGGAAATAATCTCCGACAGGATCTGAGGGAACTTAATCATTCCTCCTTTCGGATTCGTCGTCGATTTCAATTTCATTTTAATTGAACCCAAATTAGTGACCTCATTCCCGGGCCATCGCTCACCAGCACGGCCGGGCTCCAGTTTCAAATGTCGATTCCTCACCATCCCCGGTGGCCACAGAGGAGATTCATCAGAACATTATTCTCTCGTTCATTCTTCTTCGTCTCGTCCATTCATCAGCGGTGGGAATCCTTAACAAAAAGCAGAAAGACTCACCACCACCGCCGGGGCGCCGCCGGTGACAGCAGCCATCCCCCTGAGTCGCGCCGCTATGCAGACCCGTGGAACGTGGGACTAACGAGATTTATGATGTGAAACAGCATTTGCTACTAAAGTGCGGAACCAGAAGGACCGACCATTTATAGTGCGCTCTGCGCTGCACTTTCTTACCAATTCATCCGCCGCATGAACTTAACAAAGTCTTCGTGTCTCGGTGGGATTCCGCGGGCTCTCGTGTGTCCAGCGAGAGGGGCGACGAGGTGCGGAAGTGGATACAAGGAGCAAAAAAAAAAACCAAAAAACACCGGAAACCAACCTGCCTCGCAGAATTATACGATGATGGTGCTTGAGTGGAGAGCTGCGGCGACGGCGACCGGGCAATATATGGAACTACTATATTTCAAGGATCTAATTTACCATGCGACTGTGTGGATGGCGAGCGCGCAAACCGGAGACGGACCTGGACTAGTGCGAATTTAAGAGATTTTCAAACAAAAAGAGGAAAAACTCGCTTCTTCCTTTCGCGTGGCGGGGCCGCACTAAGCACTCGGCATATGGTAACGTGTTCAGCGCGAGGCAGGGACATATTTTCCATTTATTCGAATAAATCTGTTAAACAGGCTTGCAGTGAGCTGTTCAAGGCGGCCGCGTGGTTGGCGGACTGGTTTTAATTGGCGGATTAGGGGTCTTAATCGCCGGATTGCCACGGTCAGGCTTCTGTGGCTGGACGATTATTCGACTACGGTGGTGTGTGCTCATGTGGACGATGGCTCCCGAGACCAGACCGAGGACCGTGTCTCTGTGACTGGCTAGAAGGTAGCCAGTTTTGTGTGAACATTGAATTTTAATTAACACTGTCAGGAAGGGAGTATCGGTGGATCTCTGTGGAATCACGGAAAAACCGACATTTTAAGTCACGGAAAAAGGCATTTCGCATTTGATTCGGTGCGGTATGAATAAATGATTGTGTTTGTAGTTCTTTTTTATTATTCGAAGTCACTAGACGAGACTGGTGTGCATGATGCACCAAAGGGTATCGAGGGTTCATTACTCGAGAAAATAAATAAAAGGTATCCTTCCATCACAAATTAGATAGTTTGGATGTGTCTGGAGCCTTATCTTATAATCAGCTCCAAGATAAAATTCTAATATGTAATTTGAATTAGGAGACAAACTTACGTTGCAGGTACAGCAAAAAATCGTTGACACCTCACTATTCACGTAACTTTGTGTGGGTAGCGAAAGGTCATTGCGAATGCATGCGAAGTTATCATATTGCCTCTTTTGACGCACGATTGTTGTGTTAAGTAGATCTGCTTGTATTAATGCACGTTCTACCTTTCAGTCATCTAATCTTGCCTGGGCGTGAGAGAGCAGACATTTATGAACCATCAGTTTACATGGACGAGTGGAAATTTTTATTACAGTCGTGCTTGTGAACCCATTTGATTGAAATCTCATGTGAACAGGTTAGTCTTCATAAAGGCAAAATGTCCCTGCTCTGTGCGACAAAATTAATTTTCACGGCCAAACCTCTTTCGAGGTTTTGTTTAGAAAAAGCTTCTCAAACTTGTCCGTTCGGAATCGGTTTATCTATTTACATTTCCAAAATTAGGTGATTCTTCCAATGTTGCAACTGTTAGTTCATGTATGTAATGACAAGGAGAGGTGACAACACGCATCCCTTGTGAAGTCCACGGAGAAATGTATCAATTTAGCGTTAAGCCGAGCACACCTTCTTATGTTTTGTAGATGGTGTAAAAACTAAACAGATCTCAACATAAGACTGCAGGGTATAACTCAAGGAATGTCTGCTCCAAATATAAAAAACCGGCATATACTACGTTTATCATATACTCGAGCCTTCCTTAGAGTACTGGCATGTTGGGTCGTATCTCAACCGAGACGAAAGCTGCACTGTCTTTCATCACATCCTGTACTCTACCCTTCAACCAAAGAACGCACTGAAAATGCCATAAGCGTAGACTTTCCTGGAGAGACTTTAAAGAGATATGGTCCTGTAGCGGGAACCACCACCTTTTGCAATAGAAGGACAGACACCCCAGCTTGCAATATGGCGGGTCTCGCACAGCTATAAAACTCCCTCATTACACATTGCAGTAAGAATTTTTGGTCATATTTCAACCACATCAGCTCGTAGACTTTTAGTTATTCTCTAGCTAAATTGTCTTCCTCGCCCGATTGACTATTCTCCACTCCTCTCAAGACTACATGTCAGTCACGAACATTATCGTAATATATGAGCTTTGCTGAACACAGAAAGGCAGGCTACACCTCCACTTAGCTTCAACATATTCCAAAATATTGGTAGATATTCCTCAAAAATTTTCAAATCAGCGCTATAGCCTGTAAAGGGCCAGGGCGTAGTTTCTCGGTAGCCACTTTTGTTGTGCGTGCTATTGTTCTCTCACGAGTAACCTACAATTTTCTGCCGACTCTGAACGGCCAAATTTGAGAAGCTTTTTATAGACAGGAAAAACTCTTCGACCATTGTTAGTGACTCGAAAGAGCCGTGAACATTATTTTTTTTGGTCGTCAGACCAGAGATCGAATGGGGTCGACGCACATACCCACAACGCCGTGGGCCACCACAGCGCTCCTCAACAATGATTCCCGTATTTCTGCATGGATCCGGCATGTAGATGGGCCTATCTGCTTGTTGAGGAGACTCAATACAACGGATCTTCCGTGTGACCCGTATACGCATCAGTTGTACCTCTACTAAGGGACACACTAACAAAAACGAAAATGGACGAGACTCGCATAAGATTACCCAGACTTTTATAGAAATGAACGCCTTCTGTTTATACAAACGTTTTGTATTTCTGCATAACGTATACCAAGACTCTTAAAAACAGTTAATGTAAATAATTAAAGTTTCAATCATTTAAGTTTTTAATTGGGAGTGTGCTATTTAGTTAGGAAAAAGGAGGAGAGGACAATTTTAAAAGAAATCCTTGACATTTCTTTGTGTAAGTAAATAATAAGTGTTGGATAGTTCTACTGAGGCTCTGCGTGTCGTTGTACAGCCCGTACTATTACTCAATTGCCTCTTAAAGTCTTCATCTCGGTACTGATGTTATTTATACAATTTACTTCTATGCCGAGGTATGTGAAGTTCTTGATAACATCGATGTTATGGCCAAAACGTCGATGTTGTATGTCCTTTCTTAAAGACAGCACATACTTCGTTTTCCTCATTCACCGCGGCTACCATATCACTGTAAGCAAACGCTTCATTGACGGCTCCCACCAATCACGTCAAAGGCGTATGCTAACAACTGTATTGAATATATACGATGTTGAAGAAATCACATAACAGCGCATCGCCCTGTCCAAAATCTTTTTTTACATCAAATGTTTCGGTGATTCTCTATGATTGCTGTCATATGCAGCCTTGAAATCGACGAACAGATGGTGGATCTTGGATCTTCTTGGATCTTTTTCAGGCTCTGCCGTAGTGTGACGGTCTAGTCTATTGTTGACTTTCCTTCCCTGAAACCATATCAGACTGTCAATGAACGGCTTGAGGCGGGTACTCATAAAAGCAAACAAAATCTTTTTTGCGATCTTTAGGAGACTGATCTCTCGATAGTTGGCGTAGTCAAAGGGGTCACATTTCGTGTGAAACGGGCAAACGATATCGAGTGGATAAGATTCCAGTCGACGGGCATGCTCTCCTCCGACCAGTTCTCCTACCAGCTCACCTCAGCTGCCTTAAAAATTTCAACTGACAGATCGTCCGCTCCAACAGTTTTCCTCGTCTAAGTGTGGGGGACGGAGTTCTAGCCTGTAATCGCCCAGATTTAGTGGAACACTCTGACTGACAGCGGTATTTTGGTCCTCATTGCCATTTAGCCGTCTACAGAAGTTTTTTAATATCGATTGCGACTCTACTACTAGTTGTCCATGTCTATCCCAAGAGACTGTTCGAATTTCATAGCCATTTGACAATCGGACAACATTCCTGCCATAGGTTCAGGCCTCAGATGACGGTTTTGACAAGCTGTTTCCATTTGTCAAGACGTATTATATAATAGGTCTGTTCCATTTGCTGTGAAATTCACCGAAAATCACAGGAAAAATGTCCAAAGCCGTTCCATTTGCTGATTTTTTCGTAGTTTTTGACAGAAGAGCGTGCTCACGAGAGAGTAAACAATTTCGCCACCCTGAATTTCAAATGTCATCCGTATTCATTTCAAAATCATATTGCTCCAATGAGCTTCGTTTGAATTGTAGAGTCATAGTGATTATATCCATCGAATGCTAGCGAGGAAGTTGCAATGTTTGAAGATAACTATTTAAGCAAAGTAAAGCACTCGTCTGTACACAAATCCTGACACCTGGCCAAATTTACACGTGAACAAAAGCAAAGGTTTCATACATTGCCCTATTGTTCTACTTGACCTACTTAAAAGAAATATAATTGCTATCGCCTTTGAATAATGAAGTAGTTTAAAATTTCATGGATACCACCTTGCCCTCAAAAATGTCCGACGTCAAGTTAAAAAGTTTACCCCTTCCAAGGACCAGGATGGTCAGTCTCCGTCAGGCAATTAACTTTCCTTGGACGTAATTGAATTTATTAATAATTCCTTAGTTAAGCCATTACACAGTCGACTTGGCTGAACCTAAAGAGCAACTTTTCGTTTTCGCTTTTTCTCTACCCGCTGCCGAAGTTTCCACCTAAATCGATCGATTACGGACTCGATGTTGACATGCAGGGCACTCGTATATGCCTGGATAGACATTCTCCAACTATGGATGAACTGATTGAACTTTCGCTTGCTACGGGAAATCGTTGCATCGAAAAATTTCGAACTAAAAGTTTGCTCTTCCCCTACTGTGTGATGTACGTGCTAGATCTGTCACACAAATCTTTCGTGTTTGTTCAAATCTTTGACTTAAAGTTTTGACTGCGGGTCGTGCTCAAATGGGGGCCAATTTGAAGGGCATTTTGTGGCAATAATGACAAGGCACAAGGGAGGGAATTAAAAGCAGTAGGCAGTGTGCTTTTTTACTTAGTTAACCATAGAGCATGTTTTGAGCACTTGGCAGAACATGTTCCATTCTATTGGAAGAGACGTTTAATAACTACTGTCCTCAAGCGTGTGATACATGGAAGTTGCAACGTATTAGCTACCACGTATACCAGGAACATACAGACGTCTTACTGCTCTCTACATTTGCACCGAAGTAGTTCGATTCCACTCCAAATATTTTATGTGTTTTTTTGCAAACATTTACTTACCAGTTTACCTTTTAAGCATCTGCTGCAAAAATTATGAACACTAGTACCGAACTTCTAGACTAAAGTATATTCAAACATTCCAACCTTATCCAACGGCTTAGTGTCAGTTAGGATCAGAAGAGAATCGTCTGAACTTGTTGTGGATTGTTAACAGAAAATGCGGTTTATTGTGCAGGAGTTCCAGAGTTCTGCAAGAGAATGGCTTTCCCTTGAACCCACTCAACTGATTGACTTCATTGGAAGCGTAAAAGTATTACAATGGCAAATGCTCTCTATCCACTAAAAAGAAATGAAATCAATGATTTGGGAGTTGTGAGTGAAAGAGTGCATGTAAAGAGGAAGCATTAAGTCGTTGCGCTTCAAGAATGGCGGAGAGATTAGAGCAGAGGAACGTGCCAAAAAAAGTTTTTTCATATAAATCAAGAATTTCATTTGAATACATTGTCTACATATAACTAGTGTAATTAGTTGCACCACCGTCACCGGATATCAATCGAGTGGTGGAAAGGTTTAAGCTGCGTATGTACGTTGCTATAGGGAGTTATGGACGGCTTAAGAATTCACGTGTGACACAGTTCCTGTTACCTGGGGTTTCACTTCCTTAATGATTATGACATCGTTTTAACCGTCGCTAACCCGTTTTTAATAGTAGCAAGGACTGTTTAAAAGTCTGTGCTGAAATTTCATGAATAATGTATTTATACCATTAATGTATATTATAGTACCATAAAACATCTTTTTTTTTTCACTCTTCGATCAACTCTGCATTGCCTTGGTTGATGTCAAAACGCCGTGGCATTGACACATTTGGATCGTTTGCAACGGCACCGTTATTTTAGACACGTCTCACTGGGCAACATCACACAACGAAAATATAGACTCCAAAATTTCCAATAAACTTTTTATTACCTGTCTACTAGGGCGAGAATCGCAACCGAAAATTGGAGTTAACGCACTTAAAGTTGCGGTCACAAGTTGCGCTTGTGCGTGTACTTTACCATACCAGTGTGATGATTACTCAAAGAGTGCGTTGACAAAGTCAAGTTCAAGTCCCTTTTTGAAAACCCCATAATTCTCCCCAATGACTATGGTGGTATAAGCGATATCTACATATGTAGACGAAAATGAAATTGGTGATGAAGTTATTGAATTACCAGTTAATGTGGATGGAACTCTATGGCTAAATTCCACTCAAAAAAAAATTGAATGTAGGATACGAAATCCAAAATTATTACCAGTTGTCGATATTAGCGAAGAATGTAGAAGTAAAGAACAATTCTTCATTGGCAGATGCTATCTGGACAGATTAAACAGCAGGATAGAGACAAATTAATTTGCCATACAAATTTTGAAGAATTAGGATATTGATACCAGAAACAGATTCATGTACGGTGCTCGTCAAATATCTCTTTTTATTCGTTTTTCCAAATGATGTGCCTCCTGGCTTGGTGTATGTTCATCTAAATCCACGTTTCCTGATACGACAAAAATAATTTGCACGGCCCCTTCGACTCACTGACAATGCTCAAAGGATAACAGTCTAAAATAAGTTTCTCAAATTTGACCGTTTTGGTGTCGGCCTCAAACTGTAAGAGTTCTTGTAAGAGAACAATAGCACGCACAATACGAGTAGTTGCTAGAGCATAACCCTCTACGGCTTCCAGGCAATATTTTTACCAAAAGTATTGTTATTGTTATTATTTTAATGTTGTCCTCATTAAATTTAATACTAGCTTTTGCATATCAGACGATCTGTCCACGTAACCAGTAAGTCTTGCGGAAACCACATGCCAATCAGCTTCAGCTAGTGCACTTACGACTTTTTCCCCTAAGTTCGAAATCAATGCACATCTTTAAAATGTATGAGCCAGTGAATTTTGTGATTAAAAATTGTGCTCAGCATTTTGGAGGGAATGGTTCAGTTTAACTAAAATCCTCCTATCACATACTTTGACAATAGATTTGTGCCTAATTTTGATGTGAATAAAGATGGAATGTATTGAGAGCGCACTAGAAACACTTATCGGAGATGACATCAAGAGGTAAAAATGTTAATAAAAAAAATATAATAGTTGATGAAGACGATTTCATAGAATTTTAGCCGTCCAAGAAAAAATTAAAATCCATGTTTTAAGACTGTTTGAAATTGAATGTTGACAACTAAAATCAATACCCCCAATCTGGCTTTCAAATTTCAACTTGACGGGAAAGAACCTAGTCCGAATTCTATAATTTTTGTTTTTAATTATATGACGCGTTGGTGTATTTTGAATTGTTCGATGTTACGCATCGAACCAAGTACCACATTCAATTTTCTACACAACTAAAAATTATCACAGTTTGCAGCAGTCACGAGACACAAGAAATTTCCTAAAGCTTTAAATATCAATTTAACTACAATTAACGTGAGTAAACATATGTATGTGAGATCAGAACATAAATTAGCTGGAGGCATCGTTTTCAAAATGCTCATAGGAGTTCCCGGTTCGACTCCCAGTGAAAGTAAAAGTTGATATGATTTGATCTGGTTTTCACATCTGGTCCAGTCTGTTGGGATCAAATTAGCGTCACTGTGTATCACAATTAACTTACAAATGGGTTAAGTGTGGGAGGAATTTAGCTGACGTACCAATAAGTTGACCTTACCTAAAGACCTAATGTGCATTGGGGAGAGTGGTCTAACCGCGAACCATCATCAACCACTAAGCATTGCATTCAAGCCTAGGTACACATCATTTATGTACATGATCACGCTCCCAATAAAGTAATGACAATTCAACGAAACTTAACGAAACTATGCGAAATGAGCCTATTTCACCCAAATTTCATACATACATGACTTACGCGCATTATGGTGGTGCCTTTATTATAACATAGAGTTTAGCTTCACCAATGTTGATTGAAAATTAGAGCTGCAACCAGTTTCATTTCCACTAATAGGGCTTGCGTAACTAGGTCCCGGCTTAGTCATTTAGGCATGACCTGCCTTCAGAGCACGTTTTCAAAAATATGTAGACATTAACTTACTCTCTTTGGCTATTTAAAAATTGATAATTGTGAAAAAAACCCAGCTGAGAGATATAGTAGCTCGCCTTTATTTATAAATCCAGTCAAGTCAATCAGTGATTCTCGCCTCTCCCGAGCGAAGTCCACCACTGTCGCAACCGGGCGAAAGACACCCGATCAAGGCATCATTCTTCTCCCACCCTCGGCTCAAGTGATTATTCTTAATAACGCGCATCACTATCAGCAGCGGAGCCAAACTTTGAATCAACTCGAGTAATCTCCTGCTCCGAGAACAGAACACAGAGCGCGTAATCGGCACCGAGTACCGACACTAATTAAATTTAACGTAAAGCAGAATAATCAAAACAGCAACAACACAAAAGAACAACTAGAACGCCATTCGATTTCGATACTCTGTTGTCGCTCAATGCTAGGGCTGAGCACCGAGCAGCAGCAGTGTGTCAGTCAGTCGAACATCCGAAGGCATTTCACTTGCGTGCCGACCGACAGCCGCCCCAGTCGCGTTTCACCTTCCCTTCAGGCCGCGTGCTTTCTTCACTCTCCGTCGGCGTCTAAATCTACCGGGAAACCGATAGAAAACATCGAGTCCCGTACGGAATTCACTCGCTCCAGCTGGACTTTCCGTTGCCGTGGACTGGCACAATCTTATCGCAAGGCATCGGGCTACGTTCGGCTAAAAATAACACGTGTCAAAATCGGGACTCGCTATCCGCCAGATAAAAGCAAATCGTACGATTGTGGTCTTATTCGAATTTTATCAATCATTCAGTGCGCGGCTGGAAATAGTCGAGACGTGCAGTGAATTGTGCGAGGTCGGCTGAGCTGGTGCTGATATCCGCCATACAGCAGTGTGACGTCGGGATAGTTCAGGCGGTCTTTCAAGTGCAAGTGCAAGTGCATGTGCTCATCTTCCCACAGCTCTCGAAAATAGGTCAGCGCGCCGCGTCCGCAAAATGCTGGGAGTCAAATATCTGACCGAAGCCCATTTGAAGGGCTTCGAGCGATACAAGGTGAGTGCGACGAGTCTTAAGTCCCTGCCATCCGCTTGTAATTTAATTATTGATGACAACTTGTGTGTGTGTGCCGGGGAGTGTCAAGTGGCTGCGTGTACAATTCCGTGCGCGATTGCATGTTATGAGATGATTATACGTTCCGCGGGGGGCATGTTGAATATTTCACTGATAGACGGGAAGTGTTTTGCCGCAGCAGCTGATAGTATTTGTCGCTGGGAATCACTTTTGACGTTTGAACGACATACAGTCAAATGTGATGGAGAGGCATTGTGCGAAGGTGTCTCCTGAAGGGGGTTAGATTCCGTGATTGGAGTTCTCGTGGCACTGACTTCCACTGAGGCCCACTTGAGCAGGGGCTAAATGACGTACTCAGTACTGTGTCAGATTTATTGGAGTTTATCTGATTGTTTATCAGGCACGATAAGGGTCTGAACTTCTGTGTCTGAATGTATGCCCGGTTGTGCAATGCGACGTGTGCACTTGTAATCAATCTTCGGTATCAGCTGATAAATAAGGCCTATAAATAACCGATAACGCTGGTTCGCATTACTCCCCGACGTCGATACAAATCTTTTGCCAAAGCGTGTTCGTGATTGAAGAGACTGTTAAGATTGGGCTTTTTGCTCTAGACTTTGTTGGAAATCTACCCAGTTCGTACACTTGTCAGTGGTGCCTTCAAAATGTAAATGTGTCATTCTATGTCTGTCAATGCATGCCAATGAACAGACTGTGCTCACAAGTTATGGTTCAGGAAAACGATTCTCCTTTACTTGGAAGTACATAGCGATTTCATCAAAAAGTGCATCGTCGGGGGCGGAATGTTTCTCGGAACGAAACTGGAAATTAACTTTAATTGAAAGTACGTTCCTGAGCGTGTCACATGAATACACTGAGAAACAAGAAAATGTTATATATTTGTCGAGAGTGTCGTATAACACTGACGACAGTGAGCACTATTCTATCTTGTGCTCAGTAATTTCTCGCGAATCATCAACAATTCTCGGGGAGGTTGACATTTCTGAAACGAGCGCTCAATAATTTGGCGTTTTTAAACACTACGACACACATTATTTCTCAGGAACCTATGTTCGCCTTTAATTGCCAGTTTTAAGTGCATTATGTTTACTATATGAATTCTTAGCAATTAATGAATTTTTACAACTTGCCCATCGTTCATTAAGTTTAACTCTACTCTAGACTATTTTGATAACATTGAATTTTTATTTATAGACAACGCAACCTTGAATTGAGTGATAACTCGTAATCTTGTCGGTTCGACGAGCTCGTCTCCCATATCCCAGCAACAAACCCCAAAAAATCCAAATTGGAGGCTTTTTTTGTAGTAAAGAATTGCCTGATAAGCTTTTATGCCTATGAGTTGTCTGATTCTCGGAGTCGAAGGTTACGACATCTCTTGTCTATAGCACGTGCTGATTTCGGCACTAATCGAATACATTACGTAGTCTTGTAGCTCTTCTAAGACTGACAGCAGAGACGCTAACAAGGACTCTCATAGAATATTTTTTTTATTTTCATTGTTGAGGGTATATTGCACCGCACCCTTAACTCATCTGTCAATAAGTAGGATTCGCCACACATATTCAATTGACTCAAGAGGTTGTTGCAGAAAAACTTTTTTTTCTGATCCGCTCAGATTCTTCAATTAACTGTCTACGCTAAGGCCATACAAATTTAACACTGACAAGATCAGAAAATTTGGATGTAAGTTTCCAAAATGGAAAAAAGGTCTCTTCTTGCTCATTTGGGTACATGCCTCAGACCTCTTCCGGTGTGACCCAAGAGTTTTTTCGGCTGCTTCATTCCATGAGTGTTGTTCCAGGACTCTGTCCGGCTCCTTCTTTCTGGATCTCTGTACTCTTCCCTGATGACATGATCTCGTACAACTCAGAAGGGTTCGGGGCCTATATGAGCTTCCGATGCTCCGTTCGTATCGAGGCATTAGCCCATTTCAATGCCTTCTATCCCTGGTTGGCCACTTATCGAGTAGATTTTTGCCCAGTTACTTCTTAAGCATTTGTAGGCAGCTTTGATTTAATGATGTAGGAGACAAGTGCCAGGATAACTGCACAATTGTCCGACATTATTGCTATGTCGCAGTAGGTATTACTTCCCGTCAACGTTTACTTGAGCATCTAAAGCAAAGACTTCTGCTGAAAGATAGTGGCGTTTGCCCATGGGTTCTCAGTACTTAGGTTAGATTAGACTGTTTGACTGCCAGCGAAGTTGACGACAGATTTTGACCATTTGTTGGTTCATTTGATACCCTGTTTAATTAATTTGATCCGGACGGCAAATGGCGTCCGGACCAGGTTTGAAAACCAGGTAAAAGCATATTAATTTTTTCTTTCACTGGGACTCGAACCTGGAACCTCTATAACCAAGGGCAGGCACTCAACTAACTGCGCCATCTAGCCGTTGTTCGTAGTACTTAGTCCGGGGTTCAAATACTTCCGCTCTTGTTTCTTCCTCAGTTCCTGACCCATTTAAAGTATTGCTGCTCTGTGTCTGTGGACTATAGATTCGTTGCACCAATATTTTTTGCTGGTGAACATAATGGTGAACTCCTTTTGGAAATTTAATTGCCTAATAGTGTAGCCTTTCGGAATGGACAGGAGTATTAGCTTTTTGACTAGACTCGATGAAATACACTTGTCCCTTCTTTTGTTATTGGCATGATAGTAGTCGGCAGTCGGGCAAGTTCTCATCCCCCCTGTAAAACAGAGGCATGTCAAGCTTTGAATGAAATATGGAGTGCTTCTCTTGCACTGAATGTAATTGTTGGTCTAACTAAACTTATACAGGATTGGCCCGCTAGGTTTCTACATATTATTAAAGCACGAGTCTCCTTCCTGGTATTATTTTGCACGTTATGTCCTTCTTATCGAAATAGCCTACTGGATGTGACAAAACCTTCCATTTTCTTGGCATATTCGACAAGGCAAGAGTTAATTGATTGATATTTATTACTCAATACAATAATCGATGACATTTTATCGATCTGATATTCTAGTCTGGTTGCGATAATGCATGGCTTCGCATAAGACTCACGTCGAATTAGATAAATGTAACTCAAACACGCGTCGTAGTCGATTATTGCACATGTGCTTATGATGCAATATACAGCATATACGACACACGACAGAGTTGCCGGTGCACGGCGGTATGTTTTTTTTTTCAACTGACAATGTAACTATTTCCTTTGTAACCGAACAGTGATTTAGTCAACACTAGAGAAATTGCAAAAGTGTGATTGAACAATTTTGTTGTGAACTGTTTGAGGTTACAACTAGGCTAAGTTGGCACAAATAGGAATAAAACTGATGTATGGTTCGTGATTTTTGTTTTGTCTCCTTGATTTCCAATGCTGCAAATTCTGCTTCTATCTACAGCCAATCTGCTCAACCCTTTGGCCACTTTCACAATAGTTTAGCAATGCACCTCGGAATTTCATCTTTTTTTTTGGCTGGCGTTGAAGTCCGGTAACACTGTGTAACTCTGTCTTGTGTTATAATTTCTAACTATACACGTTCAGCTGATTGAGGTCCCTTTCCTGCTGCTACTCCACCGGAGTCGTGATCTTTCTTTACTTCGTTGTCTTTCGAAGGCGGCGCATTTGTGTCTATTATTCACTTTTCTATAGCTTTCCAAGCCTAACGACACAGCGATTGGAGACGTTGATTCTAAGTTATATCTCCGCACTGGTTTGGTAAACAAAGTCTTTCACTTTTGAAAAGCTATAACTGTCTATAATGACAATTTGTCCAAGACGTCGGTGTTGGATGACCTTTTTAAACAGCATATACAGAATCATTCGAGAACCTCTCTGGAGGACAACCGAAAGTGACATGACCCTCCAGGATACCACAGACCATGCGCTTGTTCACTAATGACTGTAAGAAAACCGCGGCATTCTTCTTATCTCTGGACAGAAAAGACTGCAGATATCTTGCCGGTGTACTAATGACCCACTGTAATGCAGGTGTTGCAGTGATATAGGTGTTACATTCATTTCTATTTTCCGAAACCGTCCGAGGTGGACTTAGACATCAAAAACAAACACTACTAGCTAACGCAATATTAACCCAGCTTTTTAATTACGTTCAACATAAAGTAAATTAAACTTTTTTTCCACCAATTAATCTAAATCGGGATCAGATTCGATTATTACTTGGAAAGGGCTGAGTTGTGCTCGCAGGAACAAAGTGACCTAATCGCCTTAAACGTTGAATGCATAAGAGCGGGCTTTGGTTCACGTCTGTGTTCACAGCAGTTGACTTAGTCTATAGTACTGATGTTACAGGTTCCGTCAAGGCTTGGTATTTAGGTCTAGGTTTTATAAGAAACCGGCGCCGAAACATACTGACTAAATTTCAGGAATAGAAATAAGACACTCACCGAAGGAGCTGATACAAGTTGGTTATTGTAACTCTCCGTCCGTTTTGAAAGTCTGTTCCTACAGCTGACCATGATTAGGGCAGATTTCATTAGCTGTCTACTCAAGTCGCTCTAATTTGCGGCTTTCCTTGTGGCACAGAGCTTCAGGATGATTGTTTCGTGCATCGAATTCTGTAGCATTGGCAAAGGCGAAATGGTTACTTCTATCACGTCCACTCCAATCGGACAATCAGTCACGCAGTAGCTTGCTTTAGCTACATTTAAAGTGATCTAAACAGTAATAGTCAGTCTTCTTTAACGCTTTACAGCAGGAATTGGTTTTCGAAGTGAGATTCATTCGATTCGCATGGTAACAGTGTGACTGTTCTTTACAGTCAACCGCTTTCCACAAATCTCTAGACCGCAGAAAAGTCACCAAAAACCAATTCATGCATACGTTGCACGTGGACTTCCGCTGCCACAGGCATTACTTTCACGAAAGTGCCAGCAAAGTCATTGGCGGGGCACACTGCCCTATAAAAAAGTTCTTCATAGCGGGCCATTAAAAGAGGAGCAAATCAATAAAAGTTCTCAACAAGTGGGCGATTCGCGTCGACCCCTCCAAACGGCTGATGAGTTTTTACGGTTTTTATCGTCGCACTGGTGGAGCAGTGTGCAATCAGCACGAACTGGTGACACACCAGCGGCCGGGCCACAATCAAGTTCCCCGAAATTTGCCGCGCTTTCCTTCATTATCTCGATTTGTTGTCCAGTGCGTTTGGTCAATGACTCTACAATCGTCTAGCCTTATCTCATGAGCGCACAACCGAGCCACGGCCAGTGAGAAGAGCCCTCACCCCGTCCGCGTATCACACCCTCCACGACGGCTGCGTGTGTTTGTGATTTGATGTCGCAATGCAGGCGGGCCCGACGGCGTGGTGGCGTGATTATTTACCCCGTATGCGCGCTTACATGTGCGGAGTGTTCACTGGAAAGCGTGTCGACTAATTGAATCTGTGTTTGTGGATCGCTTGCTTGACACATATGCGAAATACGAGGTGGCAGTGTGCGTACACGCAAGGAACGACTGGAGGAACAGTTCGCAAGGGAACACCGGGGGAGCGTGAAGATTATGCTTGTTTGGGGGTTATTGAGTGGCTTACGTTGAAGTGGGCCTGCTGGAGGGTGTTGAGTGGCAGTTGAGCTGCTTGACGGGTGGGAAGTGGAGGCGTTGGCAATGATAGGGCGTCTGCCACGAGGGAAACCTTGTAAAGTGGGTCGAAATATGTAAGTGACGCCATGTAAGATGCTTAAGCGCTGCTGTACCTTGATGAGATTAGCAAATAATTGATTATATGTTAGACTTACGCAAATCGTTGCTAGAGGGGTTTGGCGTCGTATTTGAAAACAGGCTTGCAGTTTGGGGAAGTCTAGTAATCAGTTTGTTGATCAAAGTTTTGCTTCTAGAATGTTGTGCTTAGAAAACTTCTTCTTGGGAAGCGATGCAATCTGGAGTGAACCGAGACAACATAATCTCCCAACGATTGCACTGGCTTGATGCCTCTTTCGTGTTGTAAATAATTTTCGGGGTACCTTGCAAATCGAGATCCACAAATTGGTTCACATGTTGAATGTCAGAGTTCGGAAGGAAAAACAGACCAACAAAAATTCAGAGAAGAACAAATAGGCCACGTTCTGGGAGTGTATACATTTGGAATTGGAGACTACACAAATACGAGCATCAGAACCTACGTTAGAATACCGAAAACTGTAAGCAACTCACTGAAGCCGGCATCCAGTTCTCAGATTTTGCAAAGTCTGACCATCCAAATTCATTGAATATGTGGGAGACTAGAGTTCGACCGAAGACCAGTTTTTCGGCCGAAGACGAATGTGATGGTATTACGAAATACTAAGAATC
Organism: Eristalis arbustorum; assembly: GCA_916610145.1. Classification (NCBI taxonomy): domain Eukaryota; kingdom Metazoa; phylum Arthropoda; class Insecta; order Diptera; family Syrphidae; genus Eristalis; species Eristalis arbustorum. Next base: position 6,764,654 of record OU744317.1, read on the forward strand.
TGAAAGCACACTCTGCGAAATTAACATAACAGAAACGAATGTTCGCTCGGACTTTAACCGTCACTGGCCCTGGAGCAAAGAAGATGTGAAAAACTGTGTAGGCCTGCTGTAAGCTTATTAAACTTTACATCAACTCTCATTAATGTGCGTGATTTCGTACCTGGTGGAGTATTCAAAACTGAACGAAACTTTGACGAAACTCAACAAAATGATTGTGACAGCAGTTTATCATGTTAAGAGTAAACTTGTTGCTAATACCCAATATGGTTTCCATCATCCGTCTATCCAAGCTCCATAGATTTAGACTTCGTTTTTTGACCGTCGAAATAAAAAAACAGTTAAGTTTGAATAAAGAAAACGTGTCAAATATGGCCTACACTATTTACGTTCTCTATTCGGGGGTCTGTAATTGGATCCTAAAGAAAGGATACCCCCTAAAGAGTGCCACTTATAGAGGGAAAAGTCTCATGTATATATTGTATAAGATCTTTTCTGTCGTTCTGTGTAACCGTCTGAAACCCTACGTCAACAGTCTGATTGGTCAATATCAGCGCGGTTTTAAGATCTATGGAAAAATTCATACTCAAAAATAGGTACTAAACAAAAGTTTTGGTGAATACTTTTTGAGTTTCAACATTTCCATGATTAAAAAAATGTTCGATAAAAAAAAAATAACAAAAGTTACAATTTGTTGGCTTATAATGATGGGAAAGCATGCAACAGTAATTTTTATTTTTTGAAGAACAATAAGCCTTTACATACAAAAATTAAATGAATTCGTTGAAAGAGGTTTGAGATATCGAATTTCTTATGCACGGACTTCAATTAAACCCATATTTGAAAAGGGTGCTTTATGGACTGTAGAAAAAACGATCAATCATGAATATGCCTCAACGGGAAACCTAGTTTATCTGGCCGCAGGAGCCTTGTAAACAATGTTGATCCAAGTTGCATACCACATATTGTGCAAGTTTCGTATTAGAGCTGTAGAGGGATTGAATTCTTGCAAAATATAAAGGAGTCAGTTTTGAAATGTTAATGACTAAAAATGGGGATGTTGTCTATCTGGTTTGTATGGTGATGTAATAAAGTACGGCGCAAAACTTACGTAAATGTTTTGAAATGCTGGAGTATTGCCAGCACTTAAATCTCAGCAAATAGAAACCGTGATATCAGAACTATTGTACATAAACGTTTTATTTCTCAATTTTCATTTCGATGGGCCTCAGTTCATGGAATCAAAAGTATTTCTGGAAATAAATACGAGAATTGGCTGTAAAGAATTTTTAAAGTAGTTTTTGCCCAACATTGGTGGCCCGTGCCGTTTTGGGTATGTGCGTCGACCCCAACCTCGATGTCGCAGGTTCGATTCCACCTCTTTCGAGTCACTGACAATGCTCAAAGAGTGTTTCCTGTCTAGAAAAAGCTTCTCAAACTTGGCCGTTCTGAGTCGGCATAAAACTGTAGGTCCCTTCCACTCGTGAAAGAACATTAGCACACACAACACGAGTGGTTGCTGAGAAGCTATTCCCTGGCCCTTTATGGGCTGTAGCGCCACCCATATTTTTATTATTATTTACCCAAAATGTACTGTCCACAACGTCAAACCACAAAAGAGTCTTGTAGAATGCTGTGACCGATCTAAAAGGTATAAGTAAAGATAAGCTATGCAGCAACATCAGAAAATGTTAAATCCAAAACCCAGTCAAACCAAACATAAACTAAAAACGTACAATAGAAATATCAATATGTGCGCCAAATTTCATTACGATCCGATTCATAGTTCAAATTTCAAAGACTTTATTCCGCTCTCCCAAATAAACCAGTCCACTGTGCGATACACTACCATGTGATTTGTTTAACATCATTCACGAGAAAATCGTGCTGACCTCAAGCCTCAATACCAGAGGCACGATATATGCCGATGACATTGACTTCATCGGAAGAACAGTGGGACGGTTGTGAGCCAAGATGAAGCTAGCTGTCATTGAGGGTAAGACTGAGTATATGCTGTCTACGAGAAAGTTCTATCAGCTCCGACGAATTGGACAGCTACAACTTCGAAATACTGAAGGACTTTGTCTACCTATGCTCCGAAGTTAACACAAGCTATTACACAACACTGCCGGGGAGATAGGACGGAGGATGGCCAATCGCTACATTTTTAGACTGTTTTTTGTCCATCACAGAGCAACACAAAACACTACGTCCTCTAAGTGTTAACTGTCAGTATCGCTGTACACAGCAGATATTTACTGCGCGACTAAGCATCATCTACCAACTAATTGTCTTACAGATTACTTCAAATAAACAATATTAATCAGCAATGTAAAAACTAAAATTTTAAACTCGATTCGTGATAAACCAATTTCATTGCAAACATAGTTAAATGTGTTTATGCACGTCGTAATGGGTCCATTGCAACCATAGTTGGCTCTACGAATTTCATCAATGAGTAAGTTTTTCACCCGAAGAGATCTTAGGGGTAGACCACTGAAGAATAAAATATAATCCTCTCTCGAAGAACCAAGATATCCCTATATACTCCCAATCGTGGTTTATGACACTAACTGAAGCGGACGATGATATTCTTGGTCGCTTCGAGCGAAACGTGATGTTTGGAGGAGGAGACTGAACGATCTGTACATCGACATCGATCTGGGCAAACAATTCGAATCTCTCGTCTCAGATGGCTAGGTTACGTAGAGCCCGGAAAGTCTTCGACTGCAACTCTGATGGACAACGCAGTAGAGGCAGAACACGCCTCCAATGATAAAAGCAGCGATATCAATGTGCGTGCCTGGAAGCAATGAGTACAAGAGCAAGCTAGTTGGAGAAACAACATATGTGTAGCGCCAGCCAAAGAAGAAGAATTTAGCTTTGATTCTCATTTTTTTATTACTTTAATCTTATTCTTCAAAGACGTAAGAGATTTTTTCCGAATTGAACATCTTCCTTAAACACCTGTATATTTCGTCAACTCAGTTCTAAGTTAACAACCTGCAATCAATAATCGCAGACCATTGAGCAGACGAAACAATGAACAACAGCATTTACGAGTACCCAACCCACAGTGCTCAAGAAAATTTTATTTCGCCTCAAGTCATCTGTCAGTTTAAGGGTGTTAATCTTTTGATGGTCGCTGTGACAGCTGCGGCATGCAACAAGCGGCCATTCCGTGGTATCTTAAGGTGTCATCAGCTGGAGGACCTCTTAAATGTGACACTCAAGACCGAAATGTGAAAATTTACTTCTGTCTTCCCTCACGCCGTAGCAATGATCACAAAATCTCTGACACTCACATCTTTACAACTCATTCAAGCTGGCGGCTAATGTAAACAAACACCGTTATTCTCCAAAGACATGAAGTCGTCTGCTCATTCCGTTTAACTTGTCATCAGGACGCAATCAAAAAGTTCTGACTCATTAACTTAATGAATCACTGACCAATTTCCGCAGAACCCAGTTGGGGTAGGTTTCGATGTTCGCTGACGAAGCGTGTTTTAACATTTCGCATAGCTGTCGGTTGACTTTGTACGCAATTGATGATGAGGAAGCAATTCCTGAAATTTGTAGCCCCTCTTCGATTTCACTTGAGGCTCAAGCGCCTCGAGCGCCCTCTCGTCGATGGGGCTCGATTGAGCAATTTGCGCGCATTTGAGCATGTAGCGATGTTGACATGAGGAAACTCAATACTTCATGCAGAATGAATGAAAATTAATAGTTATTATTTCCAGTATTTATGTAGTCCACTGCAATCGAACATATGTTGCGCATTTATTCCATGAAATGGAAACTGGGTTAAGAGTGAATTGGTTCGAGCGACGGCGAGCCGGCCGGGGGATGGCGAATGTTTTTAATTTATGAAATTACCGCGAATGGAATTATACAATCTCATTAAATTTCACTTGAACAAAGAACTCGGAGTCGGAGTGGGTGCAGCGCTGTCGCATTAAGTATGAATCGAAAATCGAATTACATCCACGTAAACGCAATTATTTGTTAAACCGATACACTTGCTGTGGGGATTTCCGCGAGCATACTTGATGGCCTGTCAATATTGGGAATACCTTAATTTATCCCTTAGCATATGAGTTGGCCTTTTGTCTGCTTTAAGCTCTTCGGAAAACAAAGCGATTCGGCGAACAAGCGATGGTGGGGATTGACATTTCTGTTTCAATTACACAACGACAGCCATTCGATATTGCTTATGTTTCGATTAAGGACTGCCTTTTATAATGCAATGTGGATCACGCCTCTGTCAATTAAATCCGCCATCGAATGACGGTCGGCAGAAAGTGTGGCTACCGTTGGTGGGTGTGTTCAAGAAGGTCAAAACTTGACGGCGAGCACAGGTTCTGGGCGTGTCCTGCGGCCACTATGGCGTAGAGCCTTTTATATTTTGTAGACTGTTTCTTAGTTTATCTTAGTCAATAACTGACATCAGCTGGTGTTAAATGCGCATAAGAAATTCTTGAACGTCAGCCTATAGTCGACCAATCTTCACCACAGCCGTTTTATATACAAAAAGCCAAAAGCCTGGCCTTAGGCCTTAAGGCACTTAAGGGTCTTTGAGATTGCTGCAACGATCTAGTTACAGACCAGCAGGGAATAGTGGATGTGTTTATGTAACACTTCAAACAGCTGCTTAGCGGGCCTGACCAGCAGAGAATGATCAGGGATCAGGAAATATCAACACCTGTCCACGAAGAAGTATGCCCACCTAGCTTTGAAAAAGTGGGCAAAGGCATTAAGAGACTGAAGCACATCAAAGCTGCAAACCCAGGTGGATTACTTTCGAAGCTTATCAAAGCTGTTGGCAATGTTCTGTTAGGGAGCATGCACCAGTTCATTTGTCGAATTCGGGAGGACGGAAACATGCCCGACGAGTGGAATATCGGCTCCACATGTCCCATCCACAAAAATGTCTATCCTGCTGCCTTCAAAAACTTTAGGGGTTTAGGTATATCACTGCTAAAGATAGTAGACACTATTCAGCGTACTGGGTAAACGTCTAAAGCCGTTTTGCACCGCAATATTCGACACGTACAGGCTTTCGGCTTGGCAATTCAACTATAGACCAAATTTTCACTCTAGGGCCAATCCTGAAGAAGACCACCGAGTTTCGACCGACCGAACGAACGGTATGGAGATCAAGTCATCGGAGATGTAAGACAGCTTGGTCTTGATGACTGGAAGCAACGTGCCAAGACTGCCAGCGATGCGAGCAGCAATTGCTCGTTTACAGTGTACCATATATCCGTCACAAAACTGCCAGAAGATGAAATCTGTTGTGACATTGGTAGCCGCTAAGCCACCTTTACGTTAGAGTTTAAACTTATTAGCAAACATACAAATCAATGCCAGATGCAATATTTATTTGTGGTTCTTATTGTTCAGAGTATATTTATCCGCCACTGCCGTTAGGTCTGCACGCGAAAAGACTGGAACACATCACCTTCTATGAAGCTGCTCCGCACTCGCGTCGATTAGCAAATCCACAATCGGTAATCTAATAAAGGCCAGTCAAAATAATACTGGAATTCAGTGACAAAACTGTCTGTCGTAGTAAACGCTCCAGCCACAACACCTGTGTTATTAACCCACGTGACAGTACAATGGGCATACTCTGGCCAACTCTGTTAACTCGATCTTACAAACCGAATTAAAGTGAGTTGACCTGTGTTAAATTTATGTCCAATCAAAATCGTCAAGAGGTATTTTCCCTTTAGAATAAGCGGTTGACCGACTTAGACGGGATAGATTGGTGCTTCGGCATGAAGGCCAACTGTTTTCTAGGTTTCGAACTGGACTCTACCAACACGAAGATAGAAGCAGTACACACTGGTGACGCCTCTCCCTTTCCAGAGCCTTCTTCAATCACGGGAAGTCTTACTTCGCAGTTTACAAAGCGATTACATCAGCGCCGGTTTCCTTTTGGAATCCCTGTCCGATAAGCGTCATAACGTGCCCCAATTGGCTGGGAATCTTCTCTGGAGACGCTCCGATAAGCCCGATAGCATCGTGGTACAAGAACGCGCCTTTTGCGCCTCTTGACAGAAGTTGCTAGCGGTTGAGAAAGCAACTACCAACTTTCGTTGATGTAGGTCTTCTGCCTACTATTTGCACGCCTTTGAGTTAAACCAATTGTTCTTGAACCTTAACTCTTTCTAATCGTTGCTGCATTAAAGATGACTATTCTTCGAAATATTATCGTCGCAGTTCTGTGCTACTATGAGGAATCTCGCCTTGAACGAGAGCCAAGTGTTCAATCAAAAGCTTGATAGGCTGTATGACGCCAATCTAGGCAGGCAAACCTAATGCGCTAGGGTAACTAAAGCTAGACACAGGATCGAAGAACTTATCGGATAATGCAACCGGCACGGCTGTATATGAAAGGTGGTTCAGTCAAGTGCAGAATAAATTTAATGAACTTGGTGTGGCCTACTGTTGACCAGACAGATACCACGCCAATTAAATAGACTTGCTGTTGATCAACATAACTTACACGTGCTAGTCATGAGTAGGGCTTCGGTAGTTAGGAAGGGGGGCGACCCTTAAGACCATGGCCTTAGCGCACTTAGTCCCACGGTGATTTCCCTCAGCAGCAGCTGGTGCAAATTGTTTTGTCACTGGAGTGACCAGGCTCTTCCGCACAATCGCGCTGAAAAGTGAAGTCACAAACAACATTCTAAGAGCACAACTGTAGGTCATCGGTATTCGCTGTCGAACTAATTCAGCATTCAATCGATTCTACCCAAAGTCGACGTTAACCGAATTTGTTCCGAGAAATCAATTTCCTATGGCGTTATTCACAATGCATGGCAGTGCAGCACATTGCTTGGCAGCACCTCCTTGCAATCAAGCACGCAAATAAATTCCGCTCACCTCTCGACAGGAATTCCAATTCGTTTGATTCAATTGAAAACTCCATGCCACCGAGGTTGCTTTTGTTTATCATTGGCCAGAACTAAACGTAAAACACTAGGACACCTGTTCTTCAAACTAAACCAAACGATGTGGCTGACACGCAACCACATAAACTCAATTAAATTCGCACATGTCACCCGAGCCATTCCATCTCAACAAAGGCAGCGACGACAACAACGAGGTTAAACTGTGCGGCGGTTTCACTATGGGCCAAGAGTGGTTCATGTCAGACCGAGTCGTTATCCGCAACCCAACCGAACGTGCACTCCATCCCGAAAGCATGAAGCGGAAAAACCGACTTTCTGCTTACGCACATTTCTACTTGGGAGTTTCCCGCAAATGTATTCACAGTGGAAATAATTAATTTGGTACAAGACTGAAAATAACTTTGGGAAACGAACGAATGTAGGTTAGTCCTTCAGGACGCGGTATTAAGTTATGTTTGCTAGGTTAAATGATATGCTAACTGCAAGTGCGCTTAGATAGCACTGTTTGGGGCATTACCTGGCCCGTCATTTCGTTGCTAGATGCCCTGAAATCTATTAGTTTACTCTTTTAAGTGAGTTGTTGCGTCTTTATGTCGCTTCGAGGTCAAGCGCAGTTTATTGTCTTCCAATGGTCTTGATTTGTAGGTGTACTCTGGAAACTTGCCATGCTTGTTAAGATAAATATCGGTGACTCCAGAGACACCCCTACGGTCAGTGTATATGTGCATAGGATTTCCAAATAGTTTCAGTAAAATAGCTTCTGTTATCGAAATACATCGCTGCAATGAGAAAATGGGACGAATTTTGAGGCCGTTGTTTGTTTCTAAATTCCAACGCCGCTATTGGATAAAGAAATGGTGGGCCATGATCATCGTGCATCGTTGCTAAACCGGCAGATAACGTGAGGAACGGACAGTGGCTTGCTGTTTGGAGAAAGTTTACAGCTGTAGGTGTATTTGTATGTATCGCGATGGCCCTCGTCTCTCAAAGCAGAAGGTAGTGAAATAATTATGAGGATGTGACGGTGGCCCGTGGCGTTGTGGGTATGTGCGTCGACCCCAACCTCGACGTCGTAGGTTCGACTCCAGATTTGAGCAACAAAAATAATTTTCACGACCCCACCTCTTCCGAGTCACTCACTGACAATGCTCAAAGAGTATTTAATGTCTAGAAAAAACTTCATAAACTTGGCCGTTCGGAGTCGGCATAAAACTGTAGGTCCCTTCCACTCGTGTGAGAATAATAGCACGGATGTGGAACATTCTGTAAATAGTCTCGAGCTGCCTATAGTCAATAGCCAATGAAAAGCAAGCCGAAAAGGCTTTGTGGACAAGTGCTGATGTTCGACTGAATCATTTTTAGAAGGGCCGGGAAATACATTGTTCGAATTAATTGTTGGTACACAAGGACATTGTCGGCATTTTTCAAGGTTTTCGAAGCCGAGCAACAGTTTCACATCATTACAATGCCTTACGTTGAATGGCTTCAATACGAATGGATTGGCTGACATAGAATGAAAGTCAACATTTTTTTACAATATTCATGGAATGTTTCGAGGAGCTTGATAATTCTTTAAGCCATAATTTAATCAACCAAATAGATGAATTGGATTATATGGTCCATGTGCTGTTAGAAACGTAGGTCTCTAACACATGTGATAGATTTAAGGAGGCATTTCAAATCAAAAATAACGGACTGACATTTTAGCTTAGATCCAGAATGTTTCGTTTTTTTATTCCAAGCGACTCGGTCGCGTGAAAGGGGTATTCGCATTATGCCTGAAACACAATAGTGCGGTGCTGCGTTCGACTTCAATGTTAAGGTGGGCACTGCGTTAATCAAATCAAAAAAATATTCTCGTCAAACTATTGTACTTTTAACTTAATTACGGAAAATGAACGCCGATAAATCTAAAACAATTAAGAAATTGCTTTTTGTTGCTAACTTGGCGTACTCATGCTACCAAGCACTTGAAATGTCTCAACAAATAATATATAAATCAGAAAGAATGTGGTTGGTTCCTGAGTTGAATTTTTGCAGAGATACAGATGGATTCTACTCTACAACTTGCGGAACCTCCTCCTTAGTCCGAATTCAAATTGATTTTGTCGTTAAAACATAGTCAGCTGTTTATCAACGCACCAATCTGTCAAGAAACTTTCAAAATGTTCGATAATGGCATGCGATGGTCTTACGTGTTACTTTCCTCTCATCGCTCTCATTTTGCACTTACGTAGGTCGCCGCAGTATTCTGTGCATGGCCATTGAACTGTGTGCGTTAAAAGTCAACGCAACGCAGCACTTTACTCGGGATACTCATTCGATGTCATAGAATATTTGTTCTTCGTCGTTAAAAGGATTCTCCCGCCGACCGGTGATTTCGTCTTGTGGATATGGTTTTGAACTGTCAAGGGCAATCGGGCGCAAAACCCGAGGTAATTTCATCAAGAGCATTTACATTTACGAGTAGGTGCGTTTTGAAGACGTACCCTCTTAAAAATGATCCTTCATTAAGCGCTTCCTATCTTTCAATTTAAATTAAAAAAAATCGTTTGAAGGGCATGTCAAGAAAGCAAAAGTCACTATGGGAAATTTGTTCATATTGATTGCAAAATCGCAATCGCAGTCTACGATCGACTGTACAACTGCGATTTTGTTGTTTCATTTTCCCAGTCACAATCGCAGTTTGAATTTAAAAATACAACTTAGTTGCTCTTCTTCACAACCCCATTCGTATATTGATTGACACAAGGTTTTTCACATCGAACGTCGTGAGGTGTGACAGATGAAAATGAAGTGGCGTGTATGCCGACTATGCTATGTGTACTCTTTTCTACACACTTATGGCAGCAAAGTCAAAGGAAACTACGGTAGCTAATAGTCGCAAAATTGTGAACTTTGGCTTGATTGAGAAAGTAAATTGTAAATCAGATCGTCGGTAGCATACGACAAAAAAGGAGTAGACGGAGTAGTGGATTATAGCTCAGAATGATTGGCTTAAAAGATCTGCATGTATTTGGCGTGCATTTTAGTTTACTTACCAAAGTGATTATACAATCGCAACTTAACCCAACTTGTCCGCCGCGGCTTCTTGGCTTACGTGCATCGGAATTGACTAATTTCTTGTTGCCTGGGGCATAAATCAGACTGAATTTGATCGATTTCACGGGTTATGCATTGAGGCATTGAGTTCTTTGTGGTTTGTGCCCTATAAGCATGGACTAACTTATTAGTTCACATCACGTCCACGTGAGATGAGTATGCCGTCGATTTGTGATGTGGCGTGAGTTGTGCAGGTCGTAGAGCCGTCCTGTTAACCACATATTGGCGTCCTTCTTCTTCTAATGGCACTAAATTCTGAGTGTGCCTGTGGCTAAGCCAATAAAACCCTCCACGCTGGGACGATCTTTAGCAAGCTGGCAATAATTTCGCACGCAAGTTGGTTCAGGTTCTTCTCTAATCGTGCACCATCGGCTTAGTGTCTGTCCCATTGGTTCGGACTCGAGGACTCTTCCCTTCAAACCAACCTTCGGTGTTGATTTCGCAGACGCCTGCATAGACCACGGCGTGAACAACCTGTTCAGTTCCTGGCTCTTTCTTCTTCTCCAGAAATCAACGCTACAGGACTAAAGATTAACGCACATGGCTTCTTTACCCGTTGCTAAGATCCAGGCTACCGTCGTTCTCCAAAAAAATATGGATCGATGTCGTGTACAGCCAAGATCCACAATCGGTATTGACCCAAACTCTACAAATGGTCCTCATGCTTGAAAATGATTTTTCGAAGCGTCCTTCCATGGTGATTTGTCGATGCACACAGATGTAGCTTCAACAATATGGCAGTTCTTAACTGATAAAAATCGGAGGTGCTTACATTGCATTCTTGTTAATACATTTTTGTTTCGAAATATTTCAAGACAAGCTTACGTATTAGACAAAAATGCTTAGAACTAGTTGGACGGACTTTTTTTTCTACATTCTAACTTACTGGCCCTCGGCGGGCACTCTAAGCTACACTTAATCTTAATCTACACTTAAAACTATAATCTATCTTAATCTATTGTCTTTCGACCTAACCTTACATTTCTTTTAATTACTCGTGTATTACGTTCGAAGATTACAGAATATACGAACAAAATAAGAGAAAATACGAGAAAATCCAACACGATTCCTGTTCCGCAACCCTCAAGTGCCTGTCTTACCTACTCATCATCTCCCAATCCTCTCTAACCATTAAAGTGTTGCATAGTTGAAGTTCCTTTTTCTACTCGGAAACCATTATGAATCGGAGTCCGACAATATAATCCGACTTTGTACCTACCTGGGTAACTACTTGTCAGTGACTGAGGTCAAGGGACTCACACTCATTTTATCATACGAGCAGCAACCAGACATGGCCATAAGTCATGGATTTGCAACAATCCTTTAAGTCTCGAAAACCCTAAATAAAAAGCCTTCGAAATACGCATAAAGGTGTACTCAATTCAATAAAATGTATTGCACTTTCACAAGCGGTTGTTGGTTCGATTCACCTTTTGATTCCGCCCAGTTACCATTCTCTCTCTAGGGCTTTACCTCCTCTCTTCCGTGCGCCACCTCTGCAACGATAAAGTGAGCTCTGATTGTAATATTTGTTCCAGCCGCTCCTCGGTACACCTTCAACACACAATCGTTACCCGCAGAGTGTGCTTTTGCTGTTTGCCTTTGCATTAAAACAAAATAAAAAATAATTCCTTTACGTTTTTTTTCTTCTTTTCAGTACAACAGCATCGATACCAGCTTCCTCAGTGTGTACATAATGCATCCCTTTTGGAATAAATGCGTCGAGGCAAGTCGCGGCGGGATGCGGCCCAACTGCGGACCGCATTAAGCCCAATAACAAAAGACAGAGAACCAGAACAAAAAAATAAACTGAAACATTAATTATTATTATTATTGCAGTACTTTCCCAAATGGCTGGCACCGAATCTCATAACATTCTCCGGCTTTCTCCTGACGGTGGTCAATTTCATTTTAATTGCATTTTACGACTGGGATTTCGCAGCGGCCAACCAGGCCGAAAACCCCGTGCCACGCTGGGTGTGGCTGGTGGCGGCTGTTAATATATTCCTGGCTTACACCCTAGGTGAGTGGCACTATGACCAATCGTAACCACGTGTTCACATTGGGATATTCATAAATAATCTGAAAAGAACAACAGAAATAATTTTATTGCCTGTGCCGGCGCGGCGCGCTGATTGCGCCGGACGATGATCCATTGGCACTAACCGTGGGCGTACTGCCTATTCTCTTCCTCAGATGGCATCGATGGGAAGCAGGCCCGTCGCACCGGGACGAGCGGACCGCTCGGGGAGCTCTTCGACCACGGCCTGGACTCGTACTCGTCGGTCCTGATACCGATCTACATGTTCTCGCTGTTCGGCACAATCGATTTGCCGCCCATACGAATGTTCTTCGTCATCTGGAATGTGTTCCTGAACTTCTACCTGACGCACGTGGAGAAGTACAACACAGGTGTGATGTTCCTGCCGTGGGGATATGATTTCACTATGTGGGTAAGTTGACTGCTGCACAGGATGACGGACAGGTTGTTGTGACAGGAAACGAGCATTAAAAGGGACGGCCGGCGATGCGTATGAACGTTTAATGCGCTCGGCTGGTCAATTCGAGGGAAACCGGGCCGAGGGAGCCGGTCCGCTTGATAGGTAATTAATTTTTGGTCCAGCGGTGGTCTCGGCCGTACGCCGTACGGCTTCTGTCGTCGACAAAATGTCAGGTCAACAGCGCGACCATGGCGCGTGCCGTAAAATTATGGATTTCCTCGTCCACTTACGTGGATTGACGTCCACAATCGCACGCGAGCGATTTAGGCCTGGGGCCCTAATTAAATTAACGACACGGTGGCGGCCGGCTGGCTGGCGAAACGGAAAATCAAAAGCAACGCCACAGCCTTGACCCGCTGCTGAATGCCAATAATTGTCTATGGAACTTACTTGCGGGGGTGCGTATGCGGGCGTATACGCAATATTTATTTTCTGCAAATGAAAAATTGAATTAATATTTAATTAAAAACCGAAGAGAGTGAGAGGGGCTTAATTAAAACTTTTAACTGAAATCCTGATTAACAGGACCGAATGTAATTATTTTAATAAAAATATAATACACCCGCACGGTGCGTGTGCTCCGCGTCGGATAGTGTCTCAAAACTAGCTGCCGCCCGGTGTCCTGCATTTCGCGGACGTGCAACAACTTTAATGCACCGCTACGTAAAATATTCAATTTGAATATATCACCCATGGAGTGCGGGATGGAATCGTCAAACTATGCTGTCCGAATTAATAGTTAAATAGTTTACGCATTTTGGGCCGGGCACTCGCGTTAATGGTTTGGCAATTAAAATGCCTGCATTTCTTTTTGTGGAATGTCATTTGATTTTATTCGGAGATAATTAACTTGCCGAGGGCTTATGAAGGACACAATTTAATTAGTGTGCACAATATTTTGTGGTAGGTTATTTTTCGGTTAGCGCGGGGAATCTGTGCTCCAATGTAATGGCAGAATTAATTCCAATTGTTGTAAAAATAATTAGATTGCATAGCAATTTGGGCGAAAACAAAATAATGTGTGTCCGGTGTGTACTCTGCAGAGTGTATATGGTGCGGTGCGGGTTGCACAACCAACTTCACGTGAAACCACGGTGGTTTTATGTTTTGACCAAAACCGGGTTAATGCTGAAAATTCACTTGGAAAATAAATAAATAAAAACCAGTTGGTCTCTGTTGATGGGTCGTCCTTTCAACGTAATCTATATATGTTAGGTGAGGTTACTGACCTGTTAGTGAAATCCCAATTACACTCAGACTATTGTCACCCCATTTCAACTGATTGACAACTCCAGTGATAGCTAATTCGACACCGACGGCAAATGGAGACTGAATCTGGCTTTAAAACCGGATAGAGGTGAATTAACTATCATTGGGACTCGAGCCCAGGATCCCTCTAACCAAATGCACGCACTGAACAAACTGTTCTAACTGTTATCTTACATACGTAAGCTGGTAGTTTTTTCGTTCATCTTTTATTTGTCAAGGGTCCAGCTACGTGGACTACGGTCAGTAAGTACTTATGCAGCCACGCCTTTTTTCCAGTCAGATCTCTAAGACCTTTAAGACCCTAGATGTTTAAACAACATTTTTTCAGCAGACATAAATAGCCATTGAATGCATTGCGTCCACAATCCAAATTCCAGAAAATCGAAAAAGTTAACTTCATAGTTCAGATACGCACATAAAAAAACATAAAGTATTAACTTCTTTGCATGATTCCGAAATTACGAACATTTTTACAATAAGCTTGTGCTTTGCAAACGTTGAATGGTGGGTAGCGTATTTATTGTATCCCTCCATCTTCTCAGTACTTAAGAATGGAACCTATTGAATCCGTTGCGTTTATAACCCACACATATTGTAGTTGAGGGATTGCAAAGAGGTACTCAAAGATAATGTATAGAGCCTGAAATCCGTTCAACTCAACTACAAAGACCTCAGAATAAAATATGAAAATATTACAAGTCAACCATCTTTTTCCGTTTTGATGCATTCCATTCCTCTTATTAGAGTTTACGAGCTCTACATTTATTCACATTCCGCAACGGCATCTATCTATCCCCAAATATATTATAATATAGGTAGCACTACAGCCAGAAGAAGGGCAAGGCCTAGCTTCTACAGCTAACTTTACAGTGGAAGGGCCAGCAGTTTTATGGCGACTTCAAACGGCCAAGGCTGAGAAGCTCTTTCAAGTCAGGAAATACTCTTTGAGCACTGTTGATGACTCGAAAGATTTCAAGTGTTCCAGTTCATTGGGGTCGACGCACATACTTTCAACGGCCCCACTAAGCTGATTAACTAAGCTGTACTGTCAACTAAGCAAAACTATCAATTTTCTAATGGGGCGCATGGTGACATAACGATTAAGAAACCCAATGCGTTCAAGATTCTACAATTTGTATGTGATTTTTAAAATTTTACACAATAGAAGCCACAAGAAGTAGAACAAACATACGAACGGTGTCGTCACCTAGTATTTTGGGTCTTGTCGGTGTAAAAGTCCTCTTTGAGCATTGTCAGTGACTCGAAAGAGGTAGGGCGCGAGAAAAGGTCTTACAAACCAGGAATCGAACCTACGACGCCATTTCATGTTTAATGCCAGCTTAGGTTTAAGTGGAAAGCTGCTGATTGGCGTCACACTTAAGCCACTATAGGGCCCGGCACCATTCTTAGCCAGCTGAATTCAATTTCTTACGCCAAGTTGGCTGAGGTCCTTTTGCACTTGTTTGCTCCATCGGTTACGTGGGCGTCTTTTATTGCTTGGTCCCACTGGTTCGGACTGGAAGACTAATTTGCCTGGAGTAGTATTATCTTTGCGCTCTACATGTCCTATTTATCTTCGCCGTTGAGTCCGTTGTGGCCTGTCTACGCTCATGTCGATGTACCGCACAGTTTGTGGTTGAATCTTCTTCTCCCGAAAGCATTAACGCAAACAGCAGCGCCAGCAAACTATTTACGCCGCCTCCATTTCATTACCAGCAAATGCAGATTTCGTTCAATTCGCCAAAGCAAAAATAAAAAAACACACAGTTTGGGTTTATTATTAACAAACCAAATTTCTTTCATACATAGACTTTGCCTTGTGGATCTATAATCTATAAATATGTAGACTTTCTCATGGACTGTTGTTTTCAATTTTTCTATATTGTAATTTTATAATTGTACTAAAGCACTGAAGACTGAAGTGAGCACTCCTTCCTGTAGATAATATTCCTTAAACAGAAAAGCGCCGGACTTTTACATAATTTGTACTCGGATGTCGCATCCCATTTCAAGACATAGCAAAAATACTTTCTCCTTCACAGGTTCATTTTGTTGAGTCAAAATATTGGGCCACAGTGGCCAGTAATTAAGCTCATCAATATAATTGTTATTAAGGTTGAGTTTTTTCCTGATGGCCCGTGGCGTTGTGGGTATTTGCGTCGACCCCAACCTCGACGTCGTAGGTTCGATTCCAGCTCTGAGCGACACAAATAATTTTCACTATCCCACCTCTTTCGAGTTACTGACAATGCTCAAAGAGAATTTCCTGTCTAGAAAATGCTTCTCAAATCTGGCCGTTCGGATTCGGCATAAAACTGTAGGTCCCTTCCACGCGTGTGAGAACAATAGCACGCACAACACGAGTGATTGCTGAGAGGCTAGGCCCTGCCCCTCTATGGGCTGTAGAGCCACCCATATTATTATATATTTTCCTGAATAGGGACTGATGATGCCAATACCATCCCAATACTGTCTCCATTTGTTCATTTCTTCATGTCGTTAGAAAGCTTGTAGGTTCAGGACCAAGTTACTTAACGATTTTTTGGTCAGCCCACAAACACTTGCATTAACAACGACGTCAAAACAACATCCGACTTAACGTAACTTATCGAAACTGAAATGCATGTTATTATGGACACAGTCTATTATTTTTTTCATTTATTTTATTTTATTCGATTGTTTAAGCTGACGTATGTCATCTTAAGTTCATATAGATTTGGACTTGTGGTCACCGAACCGAACAAGTGGGCGAAAAGAAGTAAAACCAAAGACAAACAACTCTCTGCTTGTGTGTCGTTTATTAACAGAAGATGTAATGTATGTTCGCTGAGACATTAGATTGCAGTACATTTAATGTTATTAAAATCTTTGGAGACATTTCGAGTGAATCATACGATTGATAGCCAAATACAGTGTTATGCAAAAAGAGAACAAATACAGTCTCGCAACAAAGTATGCAACTAAAATAGTTAAATTAATTTTTTTCGACTACAGACATAAGCCTTGAACCTAGCATTACCATGGGCAGCTAAAACGTTGGGGTTTTGAGGGCTTTAATGGTTTTAAGGACGTCAGTACTGGTATCATATAGCACATCGACTTTAAGAACATTAGTTGTACCAGTCCTGTTATTAGGTGTAGAGACATCAACAATTTTAAACGCAGATAATATAGTCGCAAGTTTTGCATGCTACTTTTGATCTTTCTTGCGTCCATGCAATGTGGAGGAAACGTTTCGATCAACAAAACTTTATGAGCTGTACCTTGTTATGAGCTCACTCGGAAGTCGGTGACTTGCTTATGGGCCTGACAATAGACATCGCCTGTTTTACTTCGTCAGCATTGCGCGTTCCTAACAATATTCCTCATGTGGTCCAGTACCACTCAGGCTGAAATGCCACACAAAGTGGAAAACGATTCCTGGCATTTGTAGTCAAGAATACTAGAAGTCTTAATCAGGTTATTTTAAGCTTGAAAGTAACACTCAAATAAAGGTATTGAATGATTAAACTCGCCATCTTGTGAAAAACGTCTTTATGTACTTTGCAACAAAGACCAGCTCAACAGATCTCCATTTACATTTTAAACCTCACTCAGTGCAAGAAAGCAGTGGTTTTTATAGTGTTCCACCACACTTTAGACTTTAAATGGATATTTTTAGAATTACTAAGATCCACTAAAAATACACCCATTCATGAAAACTTTAAACGCTTCAACTGAATAAAAATATGCAGTTGCACACAGTCGTCTGCAGAATGCTAGTGGTTCGATTTCTGTTTCAACTTCTCATGAACCACTCTTTGACAAATAAGTTCTTGTTCCGAATTCAACTCTTTCAACTTTCAAAACTAAAGACAATTAAAAGTTTCCCCAAAAGGAAGCCATTACCCGAATTCTGAGAATTTTCCCTTGACTCATGCTCACTCACACAATCATCTGATGGAACTTTAATTAATTAATTACTTTACATCATTCTCCCGTTTAGGGTGTAACGCTGGTCCTCCTTCTAACCTCAATCGTGGGTCCAGGCATCTGGCGGGCACCGAAACTCTTTGGCCTGACAATGGCCAACGTTTTCGAAATCACCCTCATCGGTTCCGGCATGGTAACGAGTCACCCAATTATAATTAAAAACATCTATCTGTGAGTATCATTGAATGTCAACAGTGGGCGACATTCGCATAAACATCCCGTCGACATGCCATTAATACACGTCCACCGTCGCCACCTTGCAGGTCCTACAAGAACAAAACCGGAAAAATGCGACCCTTCTTCGAGGCGGCACGTCCATTATTCGCCTTCCTCTGGCTGTTCGTCATAACCATGATTTGGGCGTTTTACTCAGCAAATAGCATCATAAATTTGGAGCCGAGGATAATGTTTGTTCTCTTTGGGACGCTCTTCTCGAATATCGCAGTAAGTGGGCGGCCGAAACAGTGCGACTGACATCCGAACATTCATTCATGCTGTGCGCGTGATTTCTCTTTTGCAGTGCCGCCTGATTGTGGCCCAAATGTCCGACACCCGATGCGACGGCTTCAACATACTGATGTGGCCTCTGGTCGCCGTTGTCATGATTTCCTGCTTCCCATTCTACCAGCACTTCGGCATGGAGCTGTCAGTCGACGTGGAACGCTGGATTGTGCACGGACTGACGATATTCAGTACGATTGCCCACCTGCACTACGGCCAGGGAGTGGTGAGTTGTTAATGCCCCTTTCGCATCCATCGCCAGTGATTAATTCGCAACGTTTTTGACGCTTTCAGGTTCGAGAGATGTGCAACCACTTCCGAATCAAGTGCTTCAAAGTAAGGCCCCGCAAAGACAACCTCCTAAATAATAACAAACTGGAATGATAATTACTCAATCTGAGCAAACAAACTATACATTAACACAACCAACCATTGAACTAAACACGTGCGGGAGTAGCTGCATCCGACTGCGATTAACTAACGTTTAACTTGGGGAACCACCCTCTGTGAGCTGCATGATCCCGGATCGGTTTACTCCTTCAAATCGCATTTCCAGACTCGAGGCGGTGATAACAAAAAAAAAAGAAACTAATTTAAGACCACAGCAACCACACATTGTAATTGAACTCACCCCGAAATCAATCCATTCGATCATCATCCAGGCACCACCCACGTCGGCGGGGCTGGATTTTTTCCCCTTGTTCGGCCACCATCCACATACATTTACATCATCTCCCCGTCCCGGGCAGCCCTGTGGTGCATGTCAATTCCCCCAAATGGCGTGTAATTGATAGAATAAATATTTATTTGCCAGTCCTGCACCACCCGCACGAGGACCGGCCTCCGCAAAGCATGTCCTGTGATTCTGAATAAAATTAAACTGGGCGTAGTCTGTCCGTCAGTTTGTGTGGATGTCCATCTGTGTTCCGTGTTTTCTAGTCAATCTAATATGTATTCTCTCATTTCGAAATTAATTATTCAAATGTGGGGAGAGATGCATTTTTGCATGGTTTTGGGCGGATTAGCATGCTAATGAGGTTACATTGACAGTATTTGTGTGAATATATAGTCGACGCTTTTTTTTCCCTTCCACTTCGTTCAGGTACCAACGAGTACACGGCCAGATGTTGAGATGACTTAGGCGAGGACATCCGGCGGATGTAGTGTACATAGAGCATTCAATTAGTGATATTTTTAAGGATTTCTTTTCGGTCTTTTCCTTCTGCGAAGATAATACATTATCTAGTATTTAAGGCTATACTAAGGTTATTGACGAATAGTTTGTAGAAACATGAATTTTTATTTAGGCTAGTTGATAACACTGTGCTTGTTGGAATAAGTTATAATAAATGAAATAAATTGTATGTGTGGGATTTTGAGGTTTTCAATCGTTTCATCATGGTGGCCAGATAAGAACGAGAGGAAAAGAAATTCAAATGAAACAACAACGGTGTTCTTGCCGTGTTTTGAAATATGGATCAACACATCATTTAAGCGGTGGCCTCTGCTTCGCTGGCTGCTTGCTTGAAGTGGTCGGTGCAATTTCGATGTCTTGATACAATGAGTGCTGCGCCATTCACACGAGCTCTTTCAAAGAAGTTGGGTTGTTGGCTTAAATTAAGGACTTCGCGTGGTCACGACCGCCAATTATGAACGCCCACCCTTAGATGAGCCAGGGAGTCAAATTTTGTCTTAAAGCGTTTTCGCATTTCGCAAAAGAGGCGCTGTCTGATATATGTTGGAATGGAACGACAGACCTGATACATGGTATGATACGGATGATTCAACGCGGTACAGAAATTTGATTTGCAACAGATTTTGCTTCGTTTTTTAGCCATAACTTTAAATTTAGTTTTAGTGTTTTGTGTTGTGTTAAGATTAAGTGATTTTTTTATATTTTGCTGACAATTACCCTATTTTACTACCAATTTTGTTGTTATTATTTTTTTTTTGGTTTTTACTAAATAAAATTTGTATATTCAATCTACATTTTCGTTTCAGAATTTCAGAAATATGTTTAAATTGTCAGTGTGTGCTTAATTTTGTGAGGTACTGTACATATTCGTGATTGGTGAGATCTGCCCACAAAAAATACGTAGATCATTCCTTCTTTTTTAAATAAATTAGTTCAGCTGATGCCGCCGTGTTATAAATCTACGTCGGATACTTGTGTATTGTTCTCGGTCTAACAACGGAAGTTTTGTTTTTGGAAACTGCGCAAAAATGGCCTTTAGTTTGTCAAACATTTAACGTCGACCATGTAAAACATTCCGCGCGTTGTCTGTGGTCGTTCGGGCTCAATTCTTGCGTTAGTACAACTACTCTCAGGACAGTTATCTGAGTATCAATAGATATTGAATAATGAAACACAGACGCAACCATTGTCAAAGGAACAGCATCTAGAAGATTACGATATATATACAATCTAGAATTCCAGGAAGAAAGAAAAAAAAAGCTGGCGTCCAACACTTTCACTGTACGTATCTCTTCTTGTCAGTGTTGTTAAAAAAAAAAAAAAAACATGGTAATTTCGGACAAGACAGACAGTTTCAAAATGGAAAAGAATGGATGTGGGAATGGAGAGTGAGAACTAAATCTTACCTCGTCCAAAGGACTTTTTTAAAAAAGGCAGTGAAGCATGGATGAATGGAAAATTATCAAACCTTTGCTAATGGAAATGAAGATTTTAGAAAAAAAAAGTTAAAAACCATCTCTAAAATAAGCATTTGAACGATTGATATGCCTTCCAAAATGTACCTTCTGAAACGCATGCAAATTTGGAAGATTATTAAACATTATTAATTGTCGGGCTCCCGCCTTTGGGTCACTGACAATGCTCAAGGAGTATTTCCTGTCTAGAAAAAGCTTCTCAAACTTGGCCGTTCGGAGTCGGCATAAAACTGTAGGTCCCTTCCACGAAGGACCAAAATCATGCTCTACAAGACTCTCATTTTGCCAGTCCTGCCTTATGGAACTGAAATCTGGACAATAAGCGAAAATTGCAAAGCTGATTCTTGGTGCCTTCGAAAGACACACTGGCTCGGCCACATCGAGTGCATGGACAGCAATGCTCCAGCTAAGAGAGAACATAGAGATGAAGTCGTCGCGGATGCAAGACTTATTCTTCTTCTTTGTGTGGCGCTACAGTCCGGGGTGGACCTGGGCCTCAACCAACATGCCGCTCCAACTAGCGCGATCTATGGCTAGCTGTCTCCAGTTTACTTCCCCACTTGGGTGCGTCACCTTAAACGTGGGTGTCCTCTGTTGCGTTGCTCGACTGGTTCGGATTCGAATATTCTTCGGACCTTTTTGACATTGAAGGTCTCGGTGAGTTCGTTACCGACCTTGAGGGAGCAGCGAGAGTTCTCCATCGTCATCCTGCACGTGGCAGGGATGTCAAAACTAGACATGGCGTTGTATAGCTCGTCTCTATGCACACTGTCATATGCGGCCTTGAAATCGACGAACAGATGGTGAATGTCGATTTGCATTTCTTGGGTCTTTTCCAGGATCTGCCGTAGTGTGAAGATTTGGGCTGTTGTGGACTTACCTGGCCTGAAGCCACACTGATATGGACCTATCAGATTATTAATGAACGGCTTTAGGCGGGTACACAAAACGGCAGAGAAGATCTTATACGCGATGTTAAGAAAACTGATTCCTCGATAGTTGGCGCAGTTGAAGGGGTCTCCTTTCTTGTGGATCGGGCAAACGATACTGAGATTCCACTCGTCGGGCATGCTTTTCTCAGTCCATATCTTGCAGATGAGCTGGTGCATGCGCCCTACCAGATCATCTCCTGCTGCCTTAAATATTTCAGCGGACAATCCGTTCGCTCCAGCGGCTTTGTTAGACTTCAGTCTTGATATTGCTACCTTGACCTCGTCTAAGCCTGGGGGACGGTATTCGCGTCTATCATCGTGGAACATTCTGCCTGACAGCGGTATTTTGGTCCTCATCACCGTTTAACAGTCTGCAGAAATGATCTTTCCAGATTCTCAGTATCGACTGCGACTCTACTACCAGATGTCCATTTCCATCCCGACAGGTTTCTGTCCGAGTTTTATATCCATTGGATTATTGTTTTACCCTTTGATAAAACTTTCGGACGTCATTCCTGCCATAACACCTCTCCATCTCATCGACCGCGCGCTTCTACTGCTCTTTCTTTTTTCTTCTGAGAAGCCGGTTCCCTTCCCTTTTCTTCTGTTCGTAGAGTTCACGAACAGCCCTCGTTGGTCCATGCAGCGTTGCCTTGTAGGCCTCCTGCTTGGCTGCATGTGCCTGCCTGCACTCGTCGTCAAACCATGGGTTCCTTCTGGGTGGTGTCGTAAAACCCAGCACATCAGTGGCAGCTTCTTTGATGGCTTCTTGGCAACGACTCCATTCTTCTTCGATGGTTTGTGCAGGCGGCGTCGAACTTACAGAGAGTTTCTGGGAGACTCGGTCGGCAAAGATTCTGGCAGTCCGTTGCGATTGTAGCTTTGCGACGTCAAACCGTGGTGCTCGTTCTCGACTCCGTTGTTCTCGTGATATCCTGATTCTTACCTTGGCTACAACAAGGAAATGGTCCGAGTCAACATTGGCTCCTCGGAACGTTCGGACATCAAGAATGCTGGAGGAGTGTCTGACATCGATCGCAACGTGATCAATCTGGTTGACGGTTGATTGATCTGGGGACCGCCATGTCCCTTTATGGATGTTGAGGTGTGGGAACCGCGTGCTAGCAACAGAGAGGTTACGTCCCATGACAAAGTGGATGCAAGACTGCTTGGTCTTTATGACTGGAAGCAGCGTGCTCAGGACCGTCAGTGATGGAAGGCAGGCTGACAAGTATTTATTTTTGTTTATAATACAATGAAATCATAAAATACTGTACGTAATAGCTTAAATAAATACACTGAATGAACTTATAGAAATAACTTGAGTTATTTTTCTCATAGTTACAAGATCATAGTTTTAATGGAAAGGACATAGTCCTTTACTTCAACCCTGCTACGTATGTATATTCCGACTTTGACGGTCAGTCTGTTGGTGGATACCTACAACCTGGCCAGAATTAGAAGACGAAAAACTCACCAACTCTAGATCTAACAAAATTATTGTAAGAGTAAGAAACTAGTAATCGAGACTCAAAATATTGACACTACGTACATTCAACGTAACAATCACCCCTATCGTAGGGGGGAATTATTCGGCAACAAAAATGTTTCGGCATAGTCGAATCCGCCAGTGAACATATTTTTGTGTCGGTAAAGTGAATGAGTTCTACTGTCTCGTAGAAAACCTTCGATTCACATCCTTCCCTAAGAAAATTACGTATTTAATCCGCATCAAAATAGTTACGGATTTCAAACAGAGTGTTTTCATTTTCACCTGTTTGTGAACAAAAATGTAAGAGAAAGTGAAATAATAATCATATATTAATATAAATCAATCTATGTAATGTAATTTACAGGAAAAAAATACAGACTCCAATTTAGAGCAATGCTTCATTGCTTGATGCTATGAAGCAATAACCAGACATAACTAAAAATATGTAAAAAGTGCTCCATTCGCTGCTCCTCTGAATATCTTCTTTGTTAAAGCTGCTCATCCTTGCTCATCTTCTGCTTCTGTCTTGTGCCCATATGTGTGCTCTATTCTTTATTTGAAATACTTTCAAGAACTTTTCTTTTACCTCCTAAGAATGTTTTCATTCTTCAGATGAAACTGCTATGCCGAAATGAATGTCGATTAGGAGACTCTTGCGATGGATTCTCCGATAGCAGTAGAAAGTGAAAGTGCAATGAGAAGGTGAGACTAATTCAAATCCGACGATAGGGATCAATATGTAAGATCCTTTATTTCCTATGGCATTTTAATTAAACAAATCAAACTGAATTGACTCAATACTTAAAATATTTGTCTCGTTGAGCCCCATTTGCCACTGGGTGTTGAGATTATTCACCATCAGGCCAAGTAAATTCAACCGTTGGCAGTGTTCGCAACCAGTATGCATTGCCAATCACTTTGAATCCGCATCTCTCGAAAACCTTCTTCGATGGTTCGTTTTCATTGCCCACGCAAGCCATAATATCCTGACCATGTTCGCCGTGAATCTTGCTTATCGCCTTCAGGACAACACCACCCAGCTTCATCCCCTGGTAACACTCCTTCACTTGGAAGACCCCCAGGAAACCGCCTTGTAGCCTAGACGAAACAAGTAAACAAGAATCACACACAATCTTCCAACCGTCTCTATCGTACCGCAAACACCAGGCAATCAACTCGTCAGTGTCTTTGGAAAATAGGCCAACATTCAAATTCCATCTGATAAGACGTTTAATCAGGAACAGAGATCCCTTGTGTTGATTCGGCCAAACGTTGTCTATTTCATCGGCGTGTTGCTCACCAAGCTCCTTCAAGACCATACCATCTGGGCAGCTGAAAATGGAACTGCGTTAGGCATCACAACCGCGCACAATTGAAGTACATACATGTTCTCTATTTGCATCGCCTCATCACGCGACATGTAATAGATGTACGTGAAGCTATCGTATTCCGGTTGCAGCTGCTTCGACTGCACAACGGCCAGCACAGCGGGTCGATGTCGCTCCAGAAATGAACTCACTTTGTAACCACGTGACCAGTCCAGCAGTGATAATGCAATTATGAGTCGCTCATTGGACGATGCCAACGAGTTTATAAATAATTGGTATCTGTCCTGAAGGGGAGAGTGAGATTAAATTTGCGGATCCGTGTGCCATAGTACTTACAATGATTAGGAATGTGCCATCACTCCAATCGTCGTTCAGTGCGAGTGCAGAGAAGTCTTTGATTTGCGGGTCTCTGCCCAGCCATCCGATGAAGTTGTCAAGAGTATAGTATCCCACACAGTTGTGGGGCCAGTCTGCTAAATAAAGATCACGGAGCTTGGTAAAGTCAGTATGCGCTATCGGAGTGAGTTTGTTCGGCGACATGTTCAATGCAAGTTCACTTAAGAGAAATCCGCGATGACACCGATGCAGAAACACACTGCAACGATACGCGAAAGCAACTGAGCAAAATTGCAATTGAAATACACTCAGCTTTGCTTGTTGCCAAAACGAACGCACAAACAGCTGCTTGTTGATGGGGAGCTGGGGCAGTATGCATGGGAATGGGCTTTCACAAAGTAAAACAAGAAAAATAAGAAACAAATTAAGAGAACAACGAATTTGCAAGTAGCAGATGTTTTCTTGTGACAAATTTCAGCAGATAGATACACAAATGACTCTTGAACGAAAAAAACAATCGTATTCATTTCTCAGAAGTCATCAGATGGTTTGGGTATGGAAAGAAATTAACGAGTGCAACGCTTTTCCTCCAAGTAGCGAGTAAATACTAAAAGCTTAATTAATGTAGCTATCGGATTGTTCGGAAATGCCTATGACGCAACGGTGCATATATTGATTCAAATTAAAGGCGTTTAAGTTTTTCTTCAATTTTGTAAGTTTTTTTTGATATGGTTGTTATGTGAAACTTCTCTTTGGCGGAGTGCAGCGGGTTCATCATCATTGTCCTTTGTGTAGAGGTGTCCGCTTTAGGGAGGTAAACGTTACCTAATTATGGAAATTAATAAAAGACTTATAATTTTTGTTTAAAAGCAAGCAACTTGAAAGCTCATTTTTACAAATCTTTTTGTCTTCAACTTTATAAATACTGAACAGGGCTACATGTGTACATATTGTTATATATGCACAGGCTCCTTCCATTCGTTTTTTATGTGCGTGTCTGTTATTACAGATTGAACAGCTCAATAAGCGCTGATAATTCAAGTCCTTGTTCGTTGTGAAGTGGTGGAAATATTCAAATAGACCTATCATCATGGCGAACTGTCCGTAATGAGAAGTGTCCGTTATAGAGGGGTGTCGCCAAAGAGAAGATTTACTATAATTTCTATTAAGGTCATACATCTCTATCGTGGCATACGGCGTTTCTGAGATTCAAGTTTACTTGCCTTATGGATCGTGGAAAAACGGCGGGCAGACTACCTTACCGATGACTACTTCGACCTCGCAAAGCAGATGTGTTGTGATAAGTGACAGCAATTAATGTTAGAAAAAAAACTCAAATTTAAATTAAGCAAGCGAAATACATTAGTGAAATAAGATTGAGATAGTATAGGCTTATACTTGAATGGATTTGATAACGAGCACGAAGTAGATTCTAACAGAAAATTGAGAACTAGAAGATTTGTTGTGAAAAACTGTTTTAAAATTGTGTCCATTCTAGTAAGTGTTCTGTAATTTTTGTTAAAACCTATGGAAGCATTTTCTTGTCGAGCGAATTTCTTTAACACAAGAATTAATCCGATCACGATGCCATTTTCTCTGTCTTCTTCACAACAAACATCCAGATACGAAAAGAATTTGCTGCATTTGAGAAATGTCAAAGTTTATATCATATGCAGTGTTTTAATTCGAACGTCTTACACAATGAACTCAAAACGCATTCACCCTACCGACAAGTGAACAATTCACTACGAACGTATTCAACGATTCAAAGTTGTGAGTTTTAGTGAAAGGTAGGTACATAACGATAAAAATAGGAACTATTCAGTGAAAGGTAGATTTGATTAAAATATAAGATACAGTCAAAAATTGATAATATGAATCGTCACTTGCCACAAGAAAAAGTTAGCAAGATTTTGAGTTAGTAAGTATGTATTGAATGTATGTTCCAGTCTTGACGACAACCAGTTTTCGAATTTCGACTTATGGAAGTTTGTCTGTTTAACGGACAAGTCTTCTGGAGCAGATGCTTTTGACGAGTTGCCTTCTTTTTGAGCCACACTTGTACTTGTACAGAATTACACAATTAATTTTAGAACTAAACAAAAGCGCGTGTGAATAATATTTTACACTCATGAGTCATTTCTTAATTTATATCCACAGCCCCTTCCTACAGAATGGAAGTTTTCACAGTAAGACCCTATTTTTCAGAAGTCCATATTGTTAGAATATCCGGATGACATTAACCTGATTAGCACAACACAGCGAGTCTCGTCAGCGCTGTAGACAGAATAAGCAACATCAGCATCGAGGTCAAGTACAGAGGAACAATTGCCAAACGCTGTTTCTATCAATTCAAGAGGAAATTCAATAATAGAATCGTTTCTCAGAGGACAGGTAAGTCACTCATCATGCCAGTGCAGGTTAGGTAATTTTAAAAGTGGAAGAAGAAGTCAAAAACGTTGTGCGATGGAAATGCCTTGAGGAAGAGTTTCACCCGCTGACGGTACGGACTAGGCAGACGTCTCTGTATCCCATGCTTAAGGTGACTGAACAATGTAGAGCACGTAGTCAACTCAGCTCAAATCTAAGCCAGAGGAACTCACTCGGAGTCTACAGAATATGCCATGTATGCATAAAACGCAGCTCGTTGAAGGGAAGGCAGATCACCGCCAAGACTCGTTTCAAGACCATTTTATTTTCCGCAACTCTTTCTATAAGGCTTTCCAATAGCAACCTGACAACTTTGAATTTGTGCACGCATTCTTTCACTAATGGTCAAATTGTCAAACTGTACACATGGTAAGCGAAAAGGTAAGAGTAAGTGTTATTGGTCGGATGAAAAACCTCATGTGCTTCATGAATCACCACCACCATTAAATTTTTGGTGCGACTCGAATGCCGGGACCCAATTTTTTCGTCGAACGTTACTGTGAATGGTCCGCGTTATCGCGTGATGGTTTTCGACTATTTTTGGCCCGAAATGCACTGTGGCTTCCACAGGATTGTGCCACAAGCCACACAGTACACGTTAGAATTAAAGACTGGTATGGTGTGTGTGTTATCTCAAGATATGGATCCGTCGATTGGCCGTCTCGTTCGTGCGATTTAACGCCGCTTGACTATTTTCTGGGAGGCTACGTTAAGTTATTGGTTTATGCCAACAAGTCGACGACGTTGAATGAGCTCAGAGCCAACATTGAACGCGAAATAGCGGCCGCTTCGACCGAAATGTGAGGCCGAGTCTATGACGAACTTATCGACTGCTGCCAACGTGGCCGCGGTGACCATATGAACGAAGTCGAGCTGCATTCATAAATGTTTTGATTGTACTTCAAGCCGATAATAAAGTTTATGAAATATCTCAAGTGGTTTGCGTTTTATTTAAAAAAAATGAGAAGTCTTTATTGGAAACCTCATTATTTAAACAAAAGTTTTTACCACGAAATTATACTATTTTATTCATACAACTTGTTTCCTTTGGCGCACTTAATGTGTGGTGCAACGAATAGCTCTACTAGTATCTACGTTGCATGTGCCGAAGTACATACCGATCGAACCCCACTTGACACTATTGGTCATCTGAGGCGATGCAATAATACGTAATGGTTTTTTGTACTGTGTGTTTATTATTTGCTTTGTGGATCACAATACACTTGGTTCAGGTCCAAGCCCAGGTCCTTTTACTTCAGTGGTGGGAAGATCTTACTCTTCTTATTGCCGTGGCACACCTTGACGTAGTGGCTCCTACCGATTCGTACAACTTTCACAATTCACTGTACATAATTCAGGAAAAATGATGATGCTCAATGAATATTCCTCTTAAAAATTCGCCATCCAAAGTCGGCTTAAATCGAAGGCCCCATCTAATCGTGGTAGAACAATAGCAGAAACAAGACTAGTGGTTCACACAATCTCACTTGTTACCTGCACCAATTCACAAAAGCAACATGGCACCTCCGGGTCATGGAACTGACATGTAGTCCCATCAGAGTGCTCACAGGATGCCTCATTCAGGATTATAAAACATCATCCCTTAGCCACAGAAAAAAATATGAAGTCAAGTTGATTACAGAGCAAAAAAGCAAAGCTATCATAATATTCGAGACAAAACCTCGGGATACCTTATCTCCACGAGTGCAAAAGCCCCCCCTCCCACACACACCCGCATACAGACAATCTTGGGAATGATTTTAAACTTGAGGAATACCACCTGAGTACGAAATAACAATAACCTAAAAGTGTCTACACGTTCACATGTGCACAGCTGGAGGTTTTTTTCTTTATCAATAAGCATTAACCGCATCCTGAGGGAAATTAGGTTTCATGGCTTTTCAAATTCGTCGCTCGACATGGGATCGAGAGTTGAGACACTTCAGCATTTTTCATTTGCGGCGTCTTCCTTGACAGTGAGGCGCCGCGCTTACAAGTGATGTGATGACGAAGTAAGGGACCGATTAAAAATGACTCGTAAGTGAATAATAAGAATTGTTGGGTAATAAAACGTTGAAGGGAATGCATAATTTCCTGAGGGCATTAAGTGCGGTTCTTAGAATTAATTTTATCTGCAGCTTTACGTGACAAGCGGGACTTTGAAATCAGTCCTACACTCGACAATGAAAATTAAAACGTTTATGGTAAACAGTATTAATACTTTGTGACGTTATTAAGTCCTTTAAGCGGAGTGTTTACTAACTATATGAGAATATTTTCATTGTATGCAGGTCGATACTTAAGTGTAGACAAAGTATTGGTAAATTCGATTATCGTTTGTCCGGTCGGACATGGATGGCTATTGCGGGTGCCATTGAATTGCACTAGACGGAGTGAACACATCCCTTTTCAGATCCCGTTGAATAAGGCGTCAAAAGACGATGGAAATTATGAGAAATTTAACCAACTTGCAGTTGGCTGCAAGCTGCTGGCGGCAGCCCGTAGGAGTATTTTTTTGGAATGAAGCTTACAATTTATGAGTAAGAAATGTGCAATTGTATTGGAATTTGGTCAAGTAGCCGAGACGGTTGCACACAATGCCGTAAGATATATAAAATAACTAGCTTATTTCTAGAAAATATTTTTTTTTGTTCAATAAAAATAACTACCTACTAAAAGTATGCTTTATTTAGGTTGATAAATCAATTTATATTAAAACCAGCACATCAGAAGTCAGCACCAGAGGAACAATCTTTCAAAAGTCCGTCCAACTACTCGCATATGCCGACGATATTGACATTACGGGAATAACGCATCATTATCGGATGTCAATGTGGAATTTGTATGTATTGCAACGGAGGCCGCGAAGATAGGTTAAGCGGTAAAAGAGGGCAAGACCATGCTGTCAACGAGAAAGGACACCCAACACCGACGTCTCGGTCAGAACGTCACAGCAGACAGGTATAACTTTGAGGTAGTCAAAAACTTTGTCTACCTAGGCACCGCTATCAATTCAGACAATGACACCAGCCCTGAAATCAAACGAAGAATAACTCTTGCCAATCGGTGCTTCTTTGGGCTAAGAAAGCAATTGTTAAACAAAGGACTCTCTCGAACACCCAAGGTAATGCTTTACAAGACCTTAATCTTCCCAGTCCTGCTATATGGCCCGGAGGCATGGACTTTGTCAAAAGCGGATGAAGCTGCTCTTGGTTGCTTCGAGAGAAAACATTTTCGTGTGATTTTCGGTCCCGTCTGCAGTGGAGGAGGAGATATAATGACGAACTATACGGGCTGTTCAGCGACATCGACTTAGCCAGAAGAGTGAAGATCCAACGATTGAGATGGCTAGGTCATATAAAGCGGATGGAAACCAATGCTCCGGCCCGAAAAGTCTTCGAATCCACCCCCGAGGGACGGCACAGTAGAGGCAGACCGCGAACTGAGTGCGTTTAAATTCAATTGGCACATTTGTATGAATCATAGGGATTCGTGGCAGCAACGAATTTACGCCTTGTAGCTTGCCATTCAAAATGATGACTTTAATAACATTTTGCATTAATTTTTTAATGATTAATCGTGTGCCATTACTAGTGATGGGTACTACCGAATAAAAACTGTCTAATTATTCGATAGTTGCAAATTATTCATTTATTCGATAGTCGAAAATCGTGCATTCATCCAATCGAATGAACAAAATATTCAATTGTTTTTGCTTGTATGGCTGATTGGACTGAGTCAAATGGTTTTTGTAGCTGCTCTGAGCGAGAATTTGTATGTATTAAGCTCTGAGAAAGGATTTTGTGTATGCAAAATATTTGCATGACAGGTTGTTCACGTATTTGATTTCGTTCGAGTCGATCGTTCGACTCAGTTGGGAAATGATTTCGTATGTTTTTTTCACTGAATGAATGATTCGTTCATTTGTATGATGCAAAAATGTTTGAATGATTTTAGTTGTACGTCCTGAGAAGCCATGTAACCTCCCGAGGGCCAGATTTAAAAAAAAATACTTAAGAATTTGATGAAACACAAAACAAACAGCACAGCACTGTTAACAATATGGTATATTTAATCAAAATATACTTTTGGAACAGAGCTTTAAATATAAAGTTGTATGTATGGCAGTAGCGAACGTGTTAAGAGAAAGGCTCTTGTATAAAACAGTTTTATACAATCTCCATTTTGCCATGTAGCCGTCACCCTCTCTCTGGAGAAGATGTCTTCAGCCTTTAGCTGGTTAGTATTTGATCCACGGTCCACGATTTTCGGTTTTGCAGGTGGAATCAGACGCCCCTTAACAGAAGGAGAAGGATGGCGTAAGCAATGATGATTTCTATGATCTCCTAGAAAGAGCGATCACGTGCCTCAGCTACGACAAAGAGATCGTTAGGAGATTTCAACGTACATCTGGGAAAGGAAAAAATCTATGCTAAAGTCATCGGAAAAAGTCTCAAGCCATCCGGCTGGTTGTTTTAGCCTCGGGGCGCCTCTGTGCTGAGCACGCGTTTCCCTGTGTAGAAGGTTGTGCAAGATGACGATGGAGAACTCACCGACACTTTCAATATCAAAAAAGGTTTGACTAGCTGCAATGTGATTTTTTTCAACAGAGGCATGATCTTCCAAAAAACCAAAAAATCGCAATTGAGTAACAGAGCCATCTCTCGAAACACCAAGCTGACTTTATATAACACTCTGATCATCCCCGTCCTGCTCTATTGCGTAGAGACATGGACTCTGTTGAAAGCGAATTAAGAAGCTCTTGGTCGCTTTGAGAGAAAAGTTCAGCATGCGATCCTGTTTGTGTTGCATGCACCTAGTTAAGCGTCTTCGTCTTCGGATTCAAAGCTTAAGATGGCTAGGTCATTTAGAGCGGATGGACACCATAGCTCCGGCCGGAAGAGTTTTTGATACCGAGCCATTGGGAAAACACAAAAGAGGACGTAATCGAACGAGATGCAGCACACCAGTGGAAAATGACATCAACCAACTTGGTGTCCACGGCTTGCGAAAGATCGTGCTGGCTGGAGAGGCATGTTGGTTGAGGCCATAGTCCACCCCGGACTGTAGCGCCAATCAAAGAAGAAGACGAAGGTTTGAATGTCAGTGAAAGCACAAAATAATACGCTTTTATCTGGTTTACAAACGTGGTCCAGTCACCATTTTGTCAACAACAACCCGTTTGCTGAAGGACCTCGAATTCACGCCAAGAAAAATCTTAACGAAGCCACCTGAGAATATTGACACATTCCATTTGAATGAAATCTCAGATTATTCTCAAGACTCAGTGTAAGAGTGCTCTTGCGCCGCAGCTACCTACATACACGTACATTCCAACAGTTTTCGTTTTGATTTTTGCCCCTTGATTTATCACTGCTATCGACTGGATTATGACGTTTAAATTCTTGACTTTTGGAACCAATAACAGACGAGCAGTAAAAGATCTGATTGGATCGTGTTTGGCGATAGCAGTTGTTCGTAAACACGTTCATTCAGAGCGCTGTAATTGAACCACCTGCCCCCGCCATCGCCTTCCAAAGCACTGAACCCCTCTTATCTTTGATGGCAAGTAATTAAATTCCGCAAGTCATTGTGTACAGTAGGTGTGCTTTTCAGCGCCCATATCTCCCTTGACAAGCAATCAGTCATTCCTTTGACATTTCTTTAAATGTACATGTATTTTTTGTATTCACGTATTCAATAACAGTCTCAGTACTCACTAGGGTTAATTAAGATTAAATTTCATTCATCGGTCCATGTGAAATCGACCGTGGGATGGGTCCTCAGGAAGTACGCCCGACCGGCCAGTTGGAAGCCCAATTTCTCCAGCAGCAACCTCGATGGAAAATTGTTCTCGTACACACACGTCACAACGTCATGGCCCATTAGGGCGACCTTCTTGCACACACTCCGTGTCACCAGGCTGCCCAGACCCATTCGCAGATGCGATTCCTTGACGTGAAGCACCCCCAGAAAGCCACTTTGCATTCTAATTGAAACCAATATTCAAATTCAGATGCCAAATAGAAACATTGAATTGCACCTTAAGGACCATGCCAGCAGCTCATTAGTATCCCTGGTGAATGCTCCCATATTTGGATTCAATTTAATCAGACGTCGCATTAGGAACAATGAACCGACATGCCGGTTGGGCCAGACCCCGTCCACGATAGCCGCATGCTCCTCCTGCATTTCCCTCAGCACGATATTATCCGGGCAGCTGTCAATTGAATGCGCCGTCAATGAACTGAATGCGCTTTTGTTGTGTGAACTGTGGTACACTTACATTATTTCCATCTGAGCGGCGTAGTCTCGCGGCATGTGATAGACCAGATTGAGGCTATCGTATTCCGTTTTCAGTTGAAAGGACTGCACAATGGCGAGCACAGCGGGGCGGTGGCGCTCCAGAAAAAAACTGACTTTGAAGCCGTGCGACCAGTCCAGCAGCGAGAGTGCGGTTGTCAGCCGCTCATTGCTGCAACTGATTGAATTCACGAACAATTGGTATCTGTCCTGCAAGCGCCTTTAGAATTATTGAATTTTCCACATGAAAGAACTTACAATTATCAGGAATGTGCCGTCCGTCCAGTCGTCGTTCAGGGCGAGCATGGACAGTGACTTCATCTGGGGGTCCCGCTCCACCCATCGCTTGAAGTTGTCCAGGGTGTAGTAGCCGACGCAGTGTCGTGGCCAGTCTTCGGCGTACAGATCTTGAAGTTTCGGCAATTCGCTGTATGGAATGGGCGTGAGGCGGTCTGGGCTGGCGGCCATGGTGAAACCGCTCGCAGGCTGGTGGCGTAGGTAACTGAACGAGGGCCTCTTCGCGCCTCCGTTGAGGGTTATCCGCCACTTATCGGATAAAAATAGACTCTTTGGGTTTGTTTATGTGATAAGTGTTTATCGTTGTTCTGGTACCAACTGCGAGCCATGATAGCAAGCGGCTGTAATTGGGAGATACGGATGTAGTTAGTCTATGCCTCTAAGTCAAATCGGGTTTTATCAATGGTATTTCTGAGGTGAACGAAAACGACGTGTATTTTCTGTCGTTCGCGATAAGGACCTCCAGGTGGGAGCTACGGCAGTAGTATCAGCATTTCTTATCATGGCCACCGATACTGTGCGTTGAGGACAGCAGTACTGACTTATAGTGTTCGGCAAGAATGTTTAATGAACGCTGTCAACATCAATATCTTGCGACAGCTTGTCATAGCTCGTGTTTTGAGGCAGACAAGATAATTCTGATCTAATTTAATCGGCTGACGTACCCTTTCGGGAGGGAACGTGAAGGCGATCGACAGGTGGTTTGAAAGAAAGAGGATATGGCTGTGAATAGATGACAGCAGATAATCAAGTTTCTGACTTATACTAAATCATACTTACCTACAAAAAAGCCATGTCATAATATAATGGCAGCCCTGATAAGGGCTTTCTTTGCAGACTATTATTGGGCATGTTTATCAGTTTGATCGTTTGTTAAGCATTTGCCATAAATTTTGTCACAAATTTTAGAGAGAATGGCGCAGAGTTTCGGAGCCTATCTTCTTCATGATCGCTCGTGTTTTGCGTGCTATTGTTATATCACTAGTGGAAGACTTCTAAAATTTCATGCCGACTTCGAACGGCCCAGTTTGGAAAGCTTTTTCTAGACAAGAATTCTCTTTGAGCATGTTCAGTGACTCAAAAGAGGTGGGGCCGGTAATTTTTAAGCCATTTAGACTTTTAATAATAAGCACACATAATTTTCTTCCATTTTAGTAAACAATAACAACTTATTGACTTAGCTTGGTCAATAGCAGCTTGAACCAATGACATCATGTTCTAGTTTGATTTCTAGACTGTAGCAAGGAATTGGACGCACTGGACCTCAGCTGGCTTAGTGAACGTACATTACCTTGATGACAGGACCTTTCACGTGAAAATCGAGGATCACTATAGTAGCGAACAAATAGTGCAATTGTGGTCCCACAAGGCTCAAATCTTGGCACACTAAAATTTTTTTTCTATGTTCCAAGAAATTCTATGATACATGCAGCAATAATTGTCTGTCATCAATCTTTGTAAGCAGCATACAAAGTAATGCAAGAAGAGTTTACGAGGTCGGGCCGATGGGATCAAGACAATGGACTAGCAATTAATGAGTATTAAGAACAAATCTTATCCGCGTTCGTCGAAAATACTCGTCATCATAAATAGTTCTATGCACTGTCTCAAGAAATTGTCTTCTTCCTTGTGTGGCGCTATAGTCCGGGGTGGACTTGGGCCCCAACCAACATGCCTCTCCAGCTAGCGCGATCTCTGGCCAGCTGTCTCCAGTTTCGCACACCAAGTTGGTTGAGGTCCTTCTCCACTTGAGTTGTCCTTCTGCTTCGGAGTCGAAGACTCTTCAAGCTGGAGCAAAGTTGTCCATGCGTTGTACATGGCCTAGCCATCTTCAGCGTTGGATCCGCAGACGCCTAACTAGGCTTATGTCGCTGTACAGCCCGTAGAGTTCGTGGTTCTGAGCCCAAAGAATGTCCGTACACACCTCATATTTTTATTCAAAACAGTATAGCTCGCAAAGTACCGATTTAGGTAGGTGTGTCTTGAATGTTTCGGCTCATCAGATTTGCGAGGATATTGAGGTTGTTGATAGGTACAAATGTCTAGGCATCGACTGCTATCGATGGCATGATGAGAACCATTTCCTCTGAGATGCTCGTACAAATATACTGCTTAGTCAGCTCAGTGCGTCCTTTTTGAGATGGCCTGCATACAGTACAAGTCCGTGTCTTGTGGATAAACCAGACTTCACCACAACCTCATAGTAGCTGACGCTGTGGTACTGTGTATTAGGTTGGGATGGTGCAGCGCAAGCACCCATCGAGAAGCTTGAGAACAATCAAGATAGAGTTGTGTCAGAGAGCCAACATTCGAAATGACAGTAGCGCTGAAAACTATGGTGACCCGAAGCCTGATGACAAGTGGATGCAAATAATTAAGTTCTTCCAAACCTATGTACAACAACAATCTACTTCAACATCTACAAAACAACAGCCGGATCAACATTCGAAAAAGACTCATCTCTGAGATGTGCCACTACTATGGTCAGAGCCATTATAAAATTGAAGACGAGCAAAAAAATGAGAAAAACCCAAAGAATTGTATTTTTTGTCCAAAGAGATACCGTACATGTCGTCTTAAAAGAGGACGCCTGGTCAGCTAAGTCACAACTGCTTCACAAAAGCAAAGTGAATAACAAAATTGTCTTTTCGTATACTGACCAAAACCTTATAACTTGTGAACATCACAGCAGTTTCAAAAGACATTTAAATCTTTGCGAATACATGATTTAACAAGTGCATTAAAAAGAGTGAAAATCTTCTTCAGGTAAGTCAGGCGGATTCGCGGGCAAGTAATCATAATTTTAAGAAATTAATTGAAACATGGACAAGCGCTGTGTATGTAACTAATTTAGTACGGCAGTATGTCACATCAAAACCGAATGTGAACGAACAAGAAACAAAAAAAACAGAAAACAGTCGGGTCTGTTGGCGGAGTGGGCTGGTACGTTGCTCACACTTTTTACTTGCAAGTTATGTGTTTGAATGTGGCTTTATAATAATAATAATGTGGGTGGCGCTTTAGCCCGTAGAAGGCCAGGGCCTAGCTTCTCAGCAACCACTAGTGTTGTGGGTGCTATTGTTCTCTCACGGGAGAAGGGACCTACAGTTTTATGCCGGCTCCGAACGGCCAAGTTTGAGAAGCTTGTCAGTGACTCGAAAGCGGTGGGATCCTAAAAATGATTTTTGTCGCACAGAACCAGAAATCGAACATACGACGTCGAGGCTGGAGTTGACGGACATACCCACAACGCCACGGGCCACCACTGAATCTGGCTTTAGCTGTCCTTTTTCCTCTTATTTTACGGAATGCCTAGGCGGACTTTTCTTCTTGTATTGATACTTAACTACTACTTCAGAGAGAAAAAATTAAATAGTAGGTTAAATAAATGCTATTTGAAATATAACAGCAAATCTAAAAAAAAACACAAATATTCGTACAACAGATTGGCTTTCCCTTCTGTCAAACCTGGGGTGGCACCACTTAAGATAGGTAACATTTACCAGTTGCACCAAGAGGAATATATTCCATTTCCTTACCCCTAATAGGGCTGCTGCTGGAAAAAAAAATATCAACAGTTTCTGTACATAAATAAGAATAATCAAGCAAATAGTATTTTTTTCCAAATTATTAGCTCTGGACAAATTCGGCTTACCATAGAAACCCCTGTATCCCGGTTAAACGACAAATTTGTCGAATGGGATTACTTTTCCATATGATCACACAATGTACTAACAGGAACAAAATGCAAGCTTGCTCAGCACTTCGGTTATGTAAATTCATTCGAATAAAGTGTCATTTGTGGGAAATGGACACCAGGATAAACCATTTGCAGGAACTACAAATATACAACCATTGAATTGAAATCTGCATAGCATTGTTGAAGGCAGCGACCGAATTTCTGGTTGACATATGGTTGTTTTCGAAAAGATGTGCACTTCATTTTTACACACAAGAATAACTATGGATTATCATAATAAAGTTAGGGCAATAGTATTCGACTTGGAACCTTTTTCAGCTTGTGAAGCTTTTGCAGGGAAATCAACAGTCCGCAGTAAGTTTTGTCTAATCAGGTTACGGTTGAAAGCTCGTACGAGTTAACCAACTTCAGGAAAGCCACTAGCAAATCCAATACCACACTGGAGCATCTAGGAGAGCTATGGCAGATCCACATCATGCGGTTGACCTGACAGATAACACACACAATCGAGGACCTTGTCGCTAATGAGGGGACACTGGATGCAGTCCGGACATCATGTGAAGCGCTGTATTACTGTTCAGAGAAACGAAAATAGATTTGTGTAGTTAGATATTAAGAAATATTTGTATATTAGATTTGGTCCAGCAGCCGAGTGAGTCGTTTTTTTTTAAATCTCCGCTCACGAATGTGCCATAAAACATATACAAATCTTTAATTACTAAGCCCGTCGGCCAGTATAATCTTATATATAATAATTCACGTTCTATTGACTATTCGCATAATCCAACTAGGTTACATTGTTAGGATTAGACATATTAAGGTGGCATGATTGTTTGTTTAAGGTTTACATTTTTCTTCGAAACTCGAAATATACATGTACGAGGATTCTCAGAATTTATTCACTAAATTAAGTGGAAGGATCTATCTATGGTCGGGCACTATTCAAATCGATTAGAAACGGTTTTCCGAACGCAAGATTTGAATGTCGTTGAAATGTTTAATGCTACGTTTACTCGGAGTCCACAAAGCTCCGTAAGGTGGTAGGCTCTTCTTTAGCTGTATAAGGTGCAGTTCATTGGAAGAAAGGAAAATGAACAGTGACTGTTAATCGTACTCGCATGATACCTCAATTCTCTCTGAAATTGGATTATATTGATGTGTTCATTATGTGCTTTCAACAAAACAAGTTCCACACGTCATACATCCAATTAAACAATTCCATAACTTCGTCAGAATTGTAACCTAGATCGGAGCGAAGACTACCAAAATACCACATTAAGGCATAATAATCCATCCAATGTAGGCCGATATTCGCCACAAATGCCGTCCTGCCGAATTCAGTGAAGTTACGTCAGCAATCGCCAAACTAAAGTTCAACGAGGCTACTGGTACCTATGGCAGCTGGCTATGATTTGTTGAACAATGCCAACTCACTTGACATCGGATGAAAGTATGTCCGACGGATGGAATCTCATCATCGTTTGTCTGATCCTGAAGAAAGGACATACCAGATTTCATCGAGACCTTTGGTGTCGAAAGAGGATTTAGACAAGGCGGCGCACTGTCATGCGATCTCATCACATGTAAATCAAACGTCAGGCACGATCTTCCACAAATTTGTGCAACTGCTCGCATATGCTGATTATATTGACATAATGGGAAGGACACAACCGGTTGTCGTTTGTGAACATGGCGGCCAACGTGGACCTTGCGCTCTATGAGGGTAAATCAAATTATATGCTGCCTACGACAAAATTCTCTATAGACAGCTATTATAAGACTGTTTAACGGCGAAGAGGACACCAATACCGTTGTCAGGCAGAATGCTCCACTCCACGCAATGGTCGATGATAGAAGAGAATTCCGTCCGCCCGATCTACATGAAGTTAAGAACGCGATATCGAGACTAAAGTCGAACAAGGCTGCTCATGCAGACGGACTGTTAGCAGAACTCCTTAAGGCAGCTGGAGATGAACTGGTAAGGGGCATGCACCAACTTATCTGCATGATATGGTCGGAAGAAAGCTGGAATCTTAGAACGTTTGCCCGATCAACAAGAAAGGAGACCCGTTTGACTGCACCAACTATCAGGGGATAAGTCTTTTTAACATCGCCTACAAGATCTTCTCTGTGTGAGCGCCGTCAGCAACATGATAGGTCCCTATCTGTGCTTTAGGTCTGGTACTCCACCATCGATGAAATCTTCACATTACAGATCCTCGAAAAAACCCAAGAGATGCAAATCGACACCCACCACCTATTTGTCGATTTAAGGCCGCATATGACAGAGTGCGTAGAGACGAGCTATACACCGCCGTGTTGAGTTTTGACATTAATGCCAAACTCCTCCGGTTGTGCAGGATGACAATGGAGAACAAGAACTTCACCTACTTCGTCTCCGGCGTAAATTGTACAAATAACATCAGTACCGAGATCAAGCGTAGGATAACCCTTGGCGACGGCTCAAGAGGCAATAGAGTAATAGAGCCCTATCTCGAAGGACCAAGTTGACTCTATATAAGACACTGATCATCCCAGTCCTGCTATACGGCGCGGAAGCCTGGACTGTCTGAAGAACGGATGAATATCCACTTGGTCTCCTTGAGAGAAATGATCTGCGTTCAATCTTTCTTCCTGGAGAAGAAGATTCAACCACGACCTGTACGGGCTGTACAGCGACATGAATCTAGTCAGCCGTCTACGGATTAAAGTCCTAAGGTGGCTACGCCATGTAGAGTCCGAAGGGTCTTCTACTCCGAACCAGTGGGAGAACGCAATAGAGGACGAC
Organism: Eristalis arbustorum; assembly: GCA_916610145.1. Classification (NCBI taxonomy): domain Eukaryota; kingdom Metazoa; phylum Arthropoda; class Insecta; order Diptera; family Syrphidae; genus Eristalis; species Eristalis arbustorum. The sequence continues at coordinate 6,805,192 of OU744317.1, forward strand.
CAAGAAGCCGATGGCGCACTCAGGTGGAGAAGGACCGCAACCAACGTGCAGAGCGAAATCGAAGTCATTTGGCTCAGGATCGTGCCAGCTGGAGAGGCTTACTGGCAGAGGCCCAGGTTCACCCCGGACTGTAGCGCCATAAGTTGAAGAAGAAGACAATTATAGGTAATACACAATTTCGAAGTGAAAGACATGAAGAAACAAAGGATCACCCTCTCCCGTCGCTATGCCTTTGGGCTTGGAAGGCAATTGATGAATGCAGCCCTTCCTCGAAGACTCAAGATATCCGTATACAAGTGACCTAAAAAATCCCAATCCTGGTGTTTTTCGCAGAAGCATGGCCCCTTACCAAAATGCACGAGGAGCTATTTGATCGCTTCGAGAGGGAAGTTCTTCGGACCTCGGAGTCAGCCAAAGAAGAAGGTTGTGAAATTTTTAATGCATTTGCACGGGGTCACATTTACTGTTTATATTCTGCAGCGCATCTCAATTTACTTAATTTCTCTTTCAAGACTCTTCCCCCATACTTTGTCGATTTTCATTTCAAACTCTGTTAAGCTATGCAAACAGCGCTTTCAACAAGAAGAAACCCACCTCAGACTGCAGTGAAATCCGAAGAAGACATCAAGAAATACTCACTCAAAGGAACAGCTATGCGACTAGGAAATCATACAATCACAAGTATCGCCTTGTCATAGAATTTCTTAATCTCCAAAATTTATTGTAAACTCCAACAGATTTGAATTAAACATACCTACAGCATTCATTTGCAACGTCAGGACCCACATAAAAATAAGTCTGAATTGGATTTATCATGGAACCTGTCTGCGGCCGCCTACTAATGAAAACCAGTAACCAATTCAGACAGACGCGGAGAGGGAGGAAAAAAGGTAACGCATTCCAAATGCCACCACGCAAACATAATCAACTGCATAAAGAACCATGCCAACGGTGATGCCATTTGAAAATCACATCAACACTTCACTTGATGTAACCAGATAATTCCCTCGGATTGGATGTCCTTGTGCCTTGGCTGTGCAACGAACTGTAAGCCGGCGCCCTGTGCCGTCGCACTGCCACTTCATATTAATGGAACTCCGCGTTTAGTTCAAAGAACTCATTCCGAACCACAAAAGCTCACGTACTCGTGCTGTGAATGGCTAAAATGCCAAAGCCTTATCGTGTGCACCGTGAGAGGATGGCAAGTGCTCCCGGTCCTGTAATTATAATTTAATTACACACGTACCGTGTGCCATCATACATGCATCCTACGCGCGCGATACCGAATCGAAATTAACATTTTCCCAAGTTCGCCGGCAGCAAAAGCGACAGCAACAAGGTGCCATCGCCTCGCAACGCGGTGCAGACAATTCCATTGACGACGCACACCAGGTCCCTGAACCCCTCTTATGCGATGCGACAGTGGCAAGACTAATAAATTACCCATCACAATAATAACCGGCGAAAACAAAATTAGTTTCGTGCCCACTCGGCGCTCCTGGTTGGCAGAGCCAGCCCAGTCTGTGGCTGGCGCAGCAGAGCTTCGCCGGAAATCCTCTCGTTTGGTCGATTCCACCGGCGAAGGGCTCAAAACTGACGCCGGTCCACGTGCATTTGACACGACGGCATTATCATTTCGTGTCATTTACCTTGACGTTGTTTTGAATGTGTCGCAATGCAAACACATGGGCTTTATGCAAAACCCATCGACAGGGGGATCCCTGCCATTGGCAGTCTATGCTTCCGCTCCGGAATTGGATGTGTGGTTAAATAGCGGTCCCGGTCTGCGTTCGTATTAACGAAATTGTTAATACGATCGTGATGGGATAGGTTTGCAATTTTTTCTCCACCAATCGCTCTGTGGCCGCTCGGAAAACCGCATTTTTCAATTAAATCCATCCGAATTGGTGGCTGGAAGGAAAACAATGCCGGACGGGTACAACGACTTGTTCAGATGTTGTTTCCCTCGGGTGGTCCTTCTCGTTTCTTTTCCCAGCGCGTGCAAAGATCCGAGGCGCTGGGAAGGTGATGTTTGTATTTTCGTCGAACAATTCGCACTCACGCCCCTCGAGGGGGTTCCTTTGACGGCGCAGTGAATCCGGCACTCACGAACACACGAAAGACTGCCGAGGAGGAGAAATATTTGCGAAGGCAAAAAAGTATGGAAATGTAAACAGACATTGGCAGGCGAGAGTGTACACGTACCGTACCGGCGGATAGGTGGCTTTTTGTCGTCTGGTACTTTTTCCTCGGGGGCGCCTAGGTGCTGAAGCAACGTTTATCTTCGGAAGTGAAAATATTCAATAAGGACTCAGGTACCGTGGTCGGGGCGCTGGGAATAGAGGAAGCATCACAAAGGAAACCGCTGCCGAGGTTTATGCGAGCGAGAGGATGTTCGAAACTTGATTGATTTACGAGCAACCGGTGGTGATTCGGTGGAGCGGTCTGGGTCTGGAGTGGAGACATTTTTTTCTGTTATGATGTAATGAATTCAATTTCGAGTCGTTTAAGTTCACTTTGATTTCTTGTGAAATTTAAGAATTCGAACTATGAGCTTGTTTAGGCCTTAAGGGCGAGAAGACTAACTAGTGAGGAATCATCACAACGGGTTCATAGAAACTAAGTGACGCGTAGTCCCACTGCGTCTACCTACAAACCTAACCTAACATCAACAGTAAGGAAAAAGGACGAAAACGGCGGCAAATTGATCACCATTAGATGCCATAGATGCCGAATTTCTGATGATAGCACAGTGCTGATGCAACAACAGTACGGATGTATTCAAGTTGTCGAACTCTAACCAAACCTTATAAAATATGACGCGAAGGACGTGAACCATCGGCTTCAACCGCTCTTTTGAAGGGGCCTACAGTTTAGTGCCAACTTCGAACGAAGAAATATGTGAGTGATATGACCTCTATGACTGCTAACCATGTCGACGCACCTGCCAACTTCGTTACAGTGGGCAGTTGGAAATAAAGCAGTGAAAAATGGGCATGGTAAACAGGACAACTGGGCATAATGTAATTACTGACAAAGCTGATTTCATCGCCATCCAGGTATCGGCCTGGCAAGAAGAGGATGAATACCTGCGATATCTACAACGGTGATTTGTTGTTCGAGGCAGACTTAGGCAAGAAGTCTTAAGCTTTGTCTGTAAAAACGAACGCATCATAACAATCCGCATCAAGGCTTAATTGGAGAACATCAGCCTGATTTGCGCCCACCCCCGATAGAGGACAAAGATGACAGTAGCAAGGGTGACTTCTATGATCTCCTAGAAAGAACATACGATCAATGCCCAAGCTTCAACACCAAGATCGTTCTAGGAGATTTCAACGCTAAGCTATGGTGGCTGGGCCATGTAGAGCGTATGCACAACTCAGTTCTGGCCCGAAGACTCTTCGAATCCGAACCTGTGGGGCAGCATTGTGGCGCACCCAAGTGGAGAACTATCACCACCAACTTGAAACTGGAAACAGCTTGTTGGAGAGGCTTATTGAGGCAAGATCCACACCGGACTGTAGGGCTACACAAATAAGAAGAAACCTTGCACGATCATGTGCAACTTCTGCGGCTCTGACTATGAACATTGTACCACAGTATATGAATTCTATTTAATTCTCCACAGAGTTACCTTCTTCTTATAACTTCAATTTTCATATGCGGTTCCTGAAACTCTAGTCCTCTGTTACACGCCGCGGTGGTTGTTCTTGCTCATTGTGATAAATGTCTCAAGCCTATTTCGGTAGTTAAGAGAAAAGAGTATTTGAGAGTTTGCAGGGATGCTTCATGCCATGAGCTTTGGCCGATGTTTCGGGTCTTCGGTAGTCAGCCATTGCCCATTATTCCTGTATGATTAGAGAGAATGCCAAAATATGGCAAGCAAAAATTTGAGTTAGAGAGAAAGTTGACTTAAGGTCTGTTGAATGAATCTTTCGTCCAATGTTTACTCCGATGTATAACAACTGTCAAGTTGAAACAATTCCTTAATTTTATCGAAACCAGAAGAAGTCAATTAATCTGCTGATGTAGACCATTACCGAATCTAAAGAGCTTCACATATACTGTGTTGAGTATGTGTCACCATTTTCAATCTTTAAGAACATTTCGTTTACAAGAACTAGTGGAGACCTACGTTCAAATCGCTCGGATTGAGCTGGAGTATCACGCATCACATTTATGTACATGAACTTAAGTTAAGTCTAAGTATAAGTTGGCCACCATTGTCAACTGTCTCATAGTTTCGGTAAGCCAGCGGAGTCCGAGATCTGTTCCGATACAACCACCAGTAAAAGTGCTCTTCCTTTCCTATCTCAACCCGTTGGTATCGGAGTCGTCCCTCCACTTAACATGGTAGATAGTAGGACATCCTTCCTCATCCTTTATCAAGCCAATGGTATCGAGGTAGAAGAATTCTTCAGGAGAAATAAAGCCGTTGAGTCGCACTCTTTCATGTTACAAGCTACCGGGGTAGTAAGCCCGATAAATTAGGCTGCTGGTAGAAGTCATAGCTATTGCAGTTACTTCTGATTAGCTTGATAATAAAATGATGTATCCTGTTTAAGTTTGCCTTGTTGTACAGTACCTAGTTGGGAAAGTGCTTCATGTACTCAGATTCGAGTGAAAGACACGGACGGAGACATATCCGAAGACATTGTCTCTCAATAACTTAATCTTTTCCATCTTGGAAGGACTGACTTTGAATCAAAGTGGACAACCGTATACCATAATTGTTCGTATGAGGACCTTGTAGCAAATTACCTTCACCCTGGTATCAAGATGGCTGCTGAAAAACAACCTTCTTGCCGAAGCAAAGGCTTTTCTGGCTTTTGTCAGAGCAATATCTATATGCTTGAAAATATATAGATATTGATCCAGCCAAATGCCGAGATATCTTACTACACTTTTCACAGCTAACGATCGTCTCTGCGGGTCAACTATGTCGAGCTTGTGCCAGTTTTTGCGCATATCCCGCGTTGCCATGCATAGCGGGGTCCTGAATAGCACACTTCTGGAAATAGCTAACCAACTTCCGATCGTTGTAAAATAGCTTAACCTTATCGAAGTCACGCAGCAACAAGATATTTATTATCTCGACCTTAAGACCAGTTCTGTATACTACTAGATCGTCGGCATACGCAATTAAGTACGGCATGGAAACTAAAAGATCTACAGTGAATATGGAAAACAAGATTGGCGAACCAACCGCTTCCTGTTGCAAACCATTTTTAATGGGCAAGACCGTGTTAGAAGTTACGTCGCCGCTTTTCACTTTTTCCATGTCTGGCTTGAGAAAGAGGCCATCCAACCAAACGGTGTCCAACGCCATGTCCAAATCAATCAGGCAGGCATCAGTGCATTGATTTGTATTTTTGTTCCACAGAATATCGGAAACCGAACCATGGCAAGCATGTTGTCATGCCCGACCTGAATACGAATTGGTTGTCCGGTGTGATGTTCTTTTACTCAACCCACTGTCCTAGAACTCAAATGACTATATTTTCAAAAACCTTGCTTAGGAGAATAGTCATTTGCAAGCCTATGAACTGCTGTCTCATCCAGCATCTTACTTTGAAATGTTGCTACTTGCGACTATTTCCTGTTTTCAAGGTGAAGTTCATTGAACTGCGTTTCATAAGCCAAATAAGTCCAGATCACACGACTCGTTGCAATAAGGTCTCATTCAGCGTTTAACAAACTTCTTGTGACTCTGCCATTATTTGGTGTTGAATTCCAAGAAAAATATGATTATGGCTAGTAAACGACTGACAGCTGACAGCTGACAACATCCACACGTCAGCCAGGTTTTACGGTCGTCCGCAACCCACAACTCAAGTTCATCATATCATTGTCCATTTATTAAAACAGAAATTCCGAGAAGAAACCCACTGTACGCCCGTGTGGGATGATGTGACAAAAAGTGCTTCGCCAGCACCCAGCAGCTAACGTGAATTGTCGTTCCCTTTCATCCGGAAACATACATTGTATTTCTCACATCCGACTGTCAGCCACAAATGCACAATAGACAAAAGAAGCAATAAAGGGGAACGATTTTCCAAAACCTCAATTCCACACAAGCACAACCCTCCCGCCCGTTCGTGCTCGGAAACAAATAAATAAATAAATAAAATTTCGAATGTATAGAATCGGGGAGCGGAGTGGAACAGAGAATCATCCGAGCTGCTCGTATAGGGGATAACATACCACACAGAGCATTATGTCAATTACAGTCCCATATTGTGTGTCCTGAAAATAAACCGACATCGTTTAACATTTGACCGTCTGCTGGCCGCACAAGGATGCAGAGCTGCCGCTGAAATGGCTTACACGCGGACACATTTCGGATACGATTCAGAGGGAGCGAAAAAGACCACGACACTCGCCAGATGCCGTCTGTAATTACACCGACCGACCAGCGCGATACAATGAAACAAAAACGAACCAAATAAAATAACTGAAAGGATTCGTTTGACAGCCGCAGCACAAGAAAAACGACGCCATACAGCGGTGTCCGCCAGCAACGGGAACAGGAAATGCAGCGAAAAAAGAGAGACAGAGGGAAAAAAACGAACGTCAGAAATCAGAAAATCTGCACAACAATCGACTGTCAATTAAATGAGCGCAATTGAATTTTTTTGAATTTGCCAGCTCGCCCCGCATGCAGCCGCATTTAGTCGTTATTACCTGCAATTAACTGCGCTATTGACTAATTTCGGTTCATTTCCCGTCGAAATGAAAGGCCAGAATGCATTTGGTCGGAGCTGGAGCTGGAGCTGGGATTTTATGTGCGGGCGACTGTGCTTAATTGCTCGGACGTTAAGTTGAAAAATGTATGAAATATATTTCTGGCATTTTTCAAATGGACACGCCAGCTGTTGATTTGTTGCGAAATAGAATTGCGGACGGGGGAATTTAATTATTCCATTAGCGAGGGAATCAAATTTCATTGCATCACGTGGAGCTTGCGCTGCGGAGCGCGCTTGCGAGCTGTCAGTTCTATGAATTTGTGGCATTTCAAAATGGGGACAACATTTGACATTTTCTTTTGACAGTTGCACAATAGATGATATTTGATATGAGGTGTTGGTTATTTCTTTCATGGGAGAGCGGGGCTGAATCGAAAAGGTGCGCATTGTTTGGTCTTGCAAATTGTATTTTGGGTGCTAATCAGATGAGAGTCAGTGGAATTAGGAAGTGGCGGAGCCATTGAATATCGTGCCACCACGAATTGAAAATGTCCTCTCAGCTGACTGGAAGTGCTGTATTTGCTGCCGAGAATAGTCTTGCGGCCTTGATGATGAGAAGAATGCCACTATTTGTATAGATGCATCATAATAAATTAGTTCGTCTGTTACGCACAGAGTATAGCCAGCCCTCGTAGTAGGAGGAAAAAGCGTTAATTTCCGACTGCTTCCAACCAACGCAAGACCTTCCAGATTACTAGCGAGAGGATTATGAGTTCCTTTTGAGGCATCCACAGTTCAAAGAACATTACATGTTCATTCAAAAGCAGGAAAAGACGAATATCACATTACTTTTCATCTTCATTAACCTTTTGTGCAAACGAATTGAACAGATTGCAGTTAATCACATCACACTCCTAAGAATGAGATTATGTAAGTATGTCAAAGAAACGTCCACTGAATCGTTGCAAGAAATTTCATTCCAATTGAATAAGGGATTCCCATTGAAAGTCGAAGGCATGAGAACAGCAATGTCACCGATTCCTTGGTTTTTCTTTACGACCTCTCTTTGTAATTTCTTCCGTTTTATACATTCGCAAAGTTGAATTCGATCAATTCTACTCAGCTGCCAAAGGCGATGATGAACATGACGCTGCAACTTTCGTTGACTTTTATGACAGCAACCGTAGACGGTAGTCACTTTTAGAGTAGGGCCAAAAGAATCCGTAAACCAGTACCGATATTATTTACTTACTCTTTCATATCGTTGAAATTATATCGCCATAGTGGTCCTCCTTATTCCGCAGAAGTCGTTGTAGAGGATCCCTAGTCTGCAGTCGTATGTACTGATGGTGCATTGCCCGGTTGCTGTTCTCAGATTCGGACTGGTTATGCTTATCAGATCGTTTTCTAGCTCAAGAGTCACCCACGATGATTTTGTGATTAGGCATCCAGGTCTATGTGCTAGTAGACTATTTAACGTTTGGGGTGGATAAGCGTTTTGAGCTTTGGCAAATGGTAAACGGTCTGGAGGTCACCATCCGGCAAGAGTGTTGAGGTACCGCCCTTTTTATCGAGTGCGTCTTTTACGCGGCATGTCACTGTATCCGGTAACCCCCATGAGATAGGTCTTGAAATCGAATGTGACTTCGCTGTTGAAATATTTACTGTGAAAATCTGTAAAAAAATGTACATTCACACAGAGAGAGCGCCTGATGTTAAGTAAGTTCTGGTCGAGAAATTCGTCTCGAAGATGCGCTTAAGCATTGTGAGTTCGATGTTTCCTGTTAAGGAGAAAAAAACGACACTTCACTCTTCTGCAACCCGCAATGTATTTTAGACAAACTTAAAATACTGTGCTAAACGGGAGAATCGCACGATCAGGGCTCAGATGACATAGGTCCGAATTAATGGGGCTTATTTACTTTCTTGCGAAATGGTCTAAACATATGCACAGGGTGTGTATAAATTAAAATAATATGTACCAACATGTTTCCTGGAACATACTGCAGGTATTATTGACCATGGAGTGTTTTTAGCATCGTAGAACAGTTTGATGGAGGAGTAGCGAAGGACACCCAGAAATGAAAAATCAGCTCAATTAGGCATTGCCAGAGAATCAACTCGCGTCTGGTTAGATTTGACGCAAGACTTGAAGACCGACGACCATAGACCATTGATGAACGAATTTTGCCTATTAATCATCTCCTCGTACAAGGTCCTTTGGTGTCATTGTACCTATAAACTAGTGAAATTGTTATTGGAAAGAACGCTATCAGCAAGTGTGTGACCAACACTCAATGCATCCAATAAGGTTGACTGTTTATGCGGTTTATAAAACATTAATGAGACGACGAAGTTATTAAAGAAATTTGGCGATTTATTCATATTACCACATCAATTGGTCACCGTGATCGTCTACTGCTGCGTCGTGTGCTAAGTCTGCATTAAAAAACCAAACAATTCAGAAGATCGAACATTCGAGACGCTGTTGTCCTAACAGTAAAGTTTATTTATTTATTTCATTTCATCAATGGATACATAATCTTTTTTGACTACATTATACAACATATACAGATCATTGACGTAGTAAAGGTTTTTTTAAGTATCAAGGGAATATAGCGGTGATATGGCGAAATTAGCGGTTTTCTGTTTATCAGAGGCAGTCAATTGAAAAGGGTTTCTTCTTCTTTATGTGGCGCTACAGTCCGGGGTGGACTTGGGCTTGAACCGACAAGCCTCTCCAACTAGCGCGATCACTGGCTAGCTGTCTCCAGTTTCGCACACCAAGTTGGTTGAGGTCCTTCTCCACTCGGGTGCGCCACATTAAGCGCAGGCGGCCTCTGTTGCGTGGCCCGACAGGTTCTGATTCGAAGATTCTTCGGGCCGGAGCTGTGGTGGCCATCCGCTCTACATGACCTAGCCACCGTAGGCTTGCATCCGTAGACGCCTAATTAGGCTCATGTCGCTGTAGAGTTCGTGGTTGAATCTTCTCTTCCAGAACCCGTCAACACAAACAGGACCAAAGATAGCACGTAGAACTTTTTTTTCAAAGAGAATAAGGACTTCTTCATCCCTTTTAGAGATTGTCCATGCCTCCGCGCCGTATAGCAGGACTGGGATGAGCAGTGTATTATTTAGAGTCAACTTGGTTCTTCGAGATAGGGCTCTATTTTTCAAATGCCTCTTGAGCCCAAAGAAACAGCGGTTGGCAAGAGTTATCCAACGCTTGATCTCGGTACTGATGTACTCCGCAGCCGAGGTAAGTAAGGACTTCACTCGAGCTACCTTGAAGTTATAGCTTGCCATTGTGACGCTCCAAGACGTGGATGTTGTATGTCATTTTTTTGATTACAGCATACACTTCGTTTTGCCCTCATTCACCGCCAGACCTATTGTAGCCGCTTCCGTCTCGATGTTAGGAAATGCCTCATTGACGGCTCGCTGTGTTCGTTCAATCACGCCAATGTCATCGGCGTGGTCTATCATAAATATTTCTTTCCAAGAATGTTGTTTGAAAAAATACGAGCTACTGTACTGTCTGTTTGAAAGGCGGTACAATCTAGGAAGGGTGCGGGAATCAACTCAAAAGGGGCTAGGTTAAGGTCCCTTTCCACTTCTGTGCTGAACTTGAATCCTGTAGTAGAGGATTGATTCTGGAGATGATTGCATAATGCAGAGTTCTGAGCTGCCGTAGTAGCAGAGTTTATAAAACAAATTGGCACCAGCCTGCAGTCATCGACAGTCAAGACAATCACGATGTAGAAGATGAAAAACGAAGAGTGATAATCCCACGATTGAGTTGACTAGGTCATGTAGAGCGGATGGAAACCAATGCTCCTGCCCGAAAAGTCTTCGAATCCACCCCCGAGGGACGGGGCATTAGAGGAAGACCACGATTCAGGTGGCGCACGCAAGTGGAAAGGGACCTCAACCAACTATGCGTGTGAAACTGGAGACAGCTAGCTAAAGATCGAGCTGGCTGGAGACGCTTGTTGGTTGAGGCCCAGGTCCACCCCGGACTGTCGCGCCACCTTAAGTAAGTAAGTAAGTATGTATCTCTCCCTATTCTTGCATATCTGATGATCGTCGGACAATTCGGGAATTCGACGAATTTCCTTAGACTGTTCATTCAAATACCCGAAGGACGATCGATTGAAAGGCAGAAAACTTTAAGTTTTTGCTTGGTCTACTAAGCTTCCTCATTGATACGGAAACGCAAGTACGTACTCCGCAACGAAGTTTTTTTTCCAGTGATGTGAACCATGCATCCTTGCAGTAATAGTTAAGCTCAAATCACCTCTTATCCTTCCGTGAACAAACCCCAATGGACACCGCCTCTTTCGTATTCTTCACTTAAATGTCAGTATACGTCCAGTATGTGGTTATTCCGTTTAAATTTGCACCATTAACGCAGCCTTTTGTGCTGAGAAACTCCTCTACTGTCGGTTATCCAATAAGGGTTCGTTTTACGTTCTCTCTCCATTCTTCTAAATCCATGCGATTTTATAATCCCGACAACTTGGATACGAGGATTATTCCTGCCCTCCGGTTGGTCGGGTTTATCTCCTCCTCCAAGAGAGCTATAATTGTCCCATGCACTCCCTGCATCCGAGTGGATTAAAGAGGGACTCTGTAAACATTGACTACAGGCGAAACATTTTTCCCTTATCATACGCTTAAAAATACTTGATTTTCTTACCACCCGACCCCAACCAGTCGATGACGTCTAATAATGATTCTGATGTGAATGTGAAGAACTCAAAAGTGGTCACCGTCTGCTACAGGCAACGCATGAGTTTTAACTTAATTCAAATTTCCGCACTCTCGTCCGGAGCGACGTGCACCTCCACGCGGTGCGGATGGTAAGGAGTAGCGGCGCTTCCTTTGAACACATCAACGAAACGTATTTAACCAAAAAAAAGGAGGAGGAAAAAAATCGTTACTACTCAAGGAAGAAAATCCTATTTCCTCGAAGTCATACTCATCATAATCATCGACGTCGTCGCAGCGAGTCGCAGAAGTTGTTGCGCCAAAGCCCTCGCCACGGTTACCTGCACAGAGACATGCTTTTTCTTCCTTCGTTCGTTCCTTCGCCTTGTTGTCCTTTACGTGAAATGAGGTTTGGAAATGTACTTTCTCTCATTTTTTTCGTATTGCACTTGTGCCCCAGTGGGCGGTGCGGTGGATAGAAGGAGCATGATGAGGGATTTGAATTTTATGCCACTCAGTGGCAAATATTCACAGTAGTAATCGCAGTAATAAGAAGTTAAGAATGCATAGAAAATCGATTCTCCCGGTGGCAAGAGTTAGTTGGAAAGTCAATTTCTTATGCATAGTCACTGTCATTCGATTTTGTTGCTCAATAGAGGACCCAGTCGTCTGGGGACTGCAGAGAAGTACTTAAGGGTGGAGCAGTTTTGTAAATTGCTTTGCATTTATACTCGTAACATGGCATGATGCAGGAAGTAGATGCATTTCTGGGGTGGGTACTGTGTCCATCTAGAGAGTTATGTCGACCACCTGAACTTAGGTAAAGTCAGGCATGGTGCGTCAGTCCGCATTCAAGATGATGTATTGTGTAGCTTTTTATAGGACTTTCACTTTGGACACTTTTTGTCGAACATCCACTCAGGATACAGGGTGTTTCTTATATTAGAGATAGATATCTTGGGGCCGCCATAGAGAGACGGTGTGATATTTGTTAGTTGGCGTTTGGTAGTAGCTTCGAGTGAACAATAATGATTTGTTAATTAGTAAATAACTTAGGTTAAGTTATGTTAGCCTTAGTGCTTAAATTTATTCAACTGAACAAAAATTCAAGGACATTTTGGTGTATAGCAAGCAGGAGCGGAGCAAGTCGCTCATTCGTAACGAATCAAATTTTTTCAAATTTAAATGTTTTAGATGGCCATACCGCACACACGACAGTATGGCGGATAACACATGAACCAGAAGACCCGTAGTAGTGCTCCAGCGTCGTCATTCTTGAAAAAAGTTAGATCTATGGATTAATTGCCTATGAACATATAGGTGTACGTAGCTGCGAGGGCGTTCGGAAGGAGTTTTCTCCTCCGTGTATCTACCGAAATATTCGTTATAAAGTGTAACACTGTCCGATTGGCCCACAAAGGGTTTCTTCACCGATCCCACTTTGAGCTAGGTCTTTGTTTTGCTGTGGTCCTCCTGGACTAGTCATTAGTAGGTGAGGTATGATCTCTTTTTCCTGCGTAAGCACAAGAAGTCATTGGTCTCTTTGAGAGAAAAGTTCTACGCACGATCTTTGGTCCTGTTTGTGTTGACGGGTTCTGGAGGAGAAGATTCAATCACGAACTGTACTGTACAGCTGTAGAGCGACATGAGCCTAATTAGGCGTCTACGGATCCAACGCCTACGGTGGCTAGGTCATGTAGAGCGTATGGACACCACAGCTCCGGTCCGAAGAATCTTCGAATCCGAACCTGTCGGGAAACGCAACAGAGGACGCCTGCGTTTAAGGTGGCGCACCCAAGTGGAGAAGGACCTCAACCAACTTGGTGTGCGAAACTGGAGACAGCTAGCCAGGGATCGCGCTAGTTGGAGAGGCTTGTTGGTTGAGGCCCAGGTCCACCCCGGACTGCAGCGCCACACAAAGAAGAAGAAGAAGCACATCACTCCGGCTTCAGTTCTTAGAGTTCCAATTGGCATGGAGAGTGTTTCCGTTGCACATTTGCACGTTAGTGCAGTTTTGGCTAGCTTATATGCTTCCCAATTTTTTGAAATGCCATTATGTCGCAAAGCTTCAGATCACATCCATATGCAAAATTGAACAAATGTGTGTTGAACCGAGAGTATTCATTTCACTCTGATTCTCTGTATACAAGCAATCTTACCAAATTACCATTAATCGTCCGTCGGTTTGGAATGTGTACGAACGCACAGGTCAATGAAGCTTATGCTGATCCTGCGGTTTTTACCTACAATTGCGCTGAACTTGCAGTTTTGATCAACAATTTTCAGAACAATTTAAAGCGAGCCCACGTCTGTACAAACGTTTTGACGGTTTTGACAAATCAGTGATATTGAAATGGAAAACAAAGGCACATACAGTGGTGGAAAACTAATCGGAAATAATGAAAAGAGCTTTTTTTCTGAATAAAATGTAATATATATTAATTATAATAATAATTAAAACAATTGGCCCTACAGCCCGTAGAGGTCTAGGGCCTAGCTTCTCAGTAACCACTCGTCCTGTGCGTGCTATTGTTCTTTCAAGAGTGGAAGGGACCTACAGTTTTATGCCGATCCCGAGTGACCAAGTTTGAAAAGCTTTTCCTAGAGAGGAGTCATCTTTGAGCTTGTCAGTGACTCAAAAGAGGTCGGGCCTTGAAAGTTATTTCTGTCCCACAGGCCAGGAATCGAACCTACAACGTCGAGGTTGGGGTCGACTCACAAAATGTGCTTTTTCACAAAATTTAATTGACCCATACTTTTCTACTTATGTATTGTCCTTTCAGCACGACAAATAGTCAATTTAGATAATTGGATAAGTTTTGATCCTGATGCATGAGAATGACAGCCCACACTAGACCAGACCTTCAAAAATAATGTAAACTCTGCAAAATAAACCGGCTTTACTTCTTTGCTTCATTTCAGGAGTTTACTTTGTAGTGGTGTACCTAAAATGTATATACAATAAATGTGCACTTGAATTGCGAAATTCAAAAACTCTGTTTCGTAATCTTGATACGAATGATTTCTTGAATCACTCTTTTCGAGAGCCAGATTAATTTGCAATTGTTGCTACTATAACGAACCTTGACTACACCAGTCCATCCTCACATCTATCAGTGCCAAATCTAGATTAATTCAGGCAAAATTAAAATGATTTCTACTGCAGCCCGAGGTGGACATCCGACCACAAGCCTGAGCCAACAAGCGTCTTCAGATAGCACGGTCTTTAGCCAGGTGCCTCCAATTTTGCAAACTTGGCGAGTACGAGTAATCTTTTGTCTCACATTTGTACACAATCGCACATTTCGTGGTCGAATATTTTTCTTCAAATGTTCAATTTCAATTTATTTGCTGATTTCTGCGTCGAGTAAACCACGTAGCCTGAGACTTATTTGTATTTGGTTTGATTTTCTATCTGAAGCTGAATAACTGAAACATACCAAGTGCACTTTGAAAAAATGCTAGCGTGTCTTGTGCAAAGATATTTGATGAGAACAGGCCTGTATCATCAGCAAACAAAGTCAGGCAAATGTTACCATTAGGTATTGGTATTTCGACCATGGAAATATTAAATAAAATGGAAACCACATGTCATAGATGCAAACGCAATCGACGACAGAACTTGAAAACTTGACAAGGCCTACGGTTCCTTCATTTGCTCTTGAGTTTGGTAATGCTTTCAATCTGCAAGTTTGTCCAGGATTTCAAATAGTGTAAAACTACACCGATAAGAATCAAAATTAGGTGCGGTAAGATAGGTTTTCAGTCGTTCACGCAAACCAGCAGATAAGGCATATAAGCACGCTTTAGGAGACTAAATAATAATGTAATATAATAATATGGTGGCGGCACAGCCCGTAGAGGGCCAGGGCCTAGCTTCTCAGCAACCAATCGTCTTGTGCGTGCTATTGCTTTCTCACCAGTGGAAGGGACCTACAGTTTAATGCCGAATTCGAACGGCTTTGTTTGAGCAGCTTTTTTGTAGATAGGAAATACTCTTTGAGCATTGTCAGTGACTCGAAAGAGGTGGGGTCGTGAAAATTGTTTTCGTCGCACAGAGCAGACATCGAAACTACGACGTCAAGGTTGGAGTCGACGCACATACCCACAACGCCAAGGGCATCACCACCGTTTAGGAGATTATCCCTTTGTAAGTAGCAATTATAGGAATATCCTTTGTATGGATCGCTTCGAGATAGTTATTTCGATTTATACACCACCGTGTCCAAGTTAAACACAGCTTATTTCACTCAGTTCGGGAACGGCGTAACTAGTCATCATCGCTTACTTATGCTAAACCTGAAAAATTAAAAAAAAGCCATCAGTTTCACATTTTCTTTCAAGTCAATTAATCTTTTTTTTTTTGCTTCCAGGCAAGTTCATCCAGCCAGTTGCCACTTTTTTTGCTGTTGTCACAACCTTCATGGTATCACGTTAGTTTGTTGCTAACTACATGTGGTATTATTCGGGTACGACTCTACACTGTAACTCCAATACTACGGCTTAATTATGCATGTGTATGTGCCTCTTACTCCAACTCTGTACAGTCGTGTGTAAACCTCTTTCTATCCATAGGGACCACCCACCCACCAATTGTTGAACGTAATTTGGGTCTTGTGTGAAAATGTGTAGGAAAATGTTTCAGGAAGGGGATGGACTTTCCAACACACTCGTGCCATGTTGCAAATTTGGCGAGAAACTTTCCCCGGCCAAATAATGGTGATATCGACCCATGTCATCTAAGCTGACTTTATCTACGGGGAAATGTTGTTTATCATCAAATAACAAGAATGATGCTTCATTGACCAAAGCTCAAGATTGTTAAAATATTTCAATTTCACGTTTACTAAAGTGATATAAGAATTGTGCCGTCTGACTGACATCATACTGGGGACATCAATGTGGACGACCCAACATTGAATTGACAATAAGTAAAAATAAGAAATTTTAAAATTGTAGAAAAAAAAATAGGAACATCAACCAAGACCATTCGAAGCACCCTGCGCACGAGTCAACTTGTTTATTGTCTCGTGCCTCTTCGTGCATTCTCTTCGGATCCATCCAGATTAGTTGACGTCCCAAATTCGGCAGCACATGCATGCATCGAATATTTGTAGCATAACTGAAGGAATTTCAGACAAGACATACTTCCAAGCAGTCAAAGAGACACTGTATCCATGTGAACAAGGGCTCAGCAACAGAACGATAAATAATTCATCACAATGATGTGAACATCAAGTATGCCGGCGAGGACTGCGTTTAAAATTCAAGCTCGTTAAGGAACACTCTCCCCCGAGTGTTGTAACTTTTCCACCCATGGGCAATCCGCAATCGTCCTCCAGAAGGATTCCCGCGAAAGATTTATTTTCGCGCCAGATAGTCCCTCAATTCGCTGTCCGACGCCGCGAAGGATTAACCTTTCAAATGAAATGTTAAATTAATTCAAAGTGGACGCGACCAGCGCCGCCAGCCCCTTACAGGTGGAGCTTAAAGTCGCCGCACAGCATCTGCTTAGCAAATCCGTCCCACAAGAACTATTTATGCAAATTCAGCGCAACTTCGACTTTTTCGCCGAAACGGGAATGTGATGAACTTCTCTTGAATTGCAAATTTCAACGTACCCACCTGGGACTGGCGATGCCGGGAAAAATAGGACGCCATCGCCATCGCCATGGCACATCATCCATCCCTTCAAAGATGGCGAAATGGAAACAAAAAAAAAAGCATACACACACGTACTGGCATATGTTTGCCGTCACTAAGCTCATAAGTCAGTCATCTTGACACTCAGTAAGCATGCATAGGAATAGCGTCTGCACTCAGGTTGCATCGCCGCGCCGAGAACGGGAAAGAGCCAAGGTTACCCAGCGCCCTGCCTGCACTACACATCATGAAGACAAATTATTCTCTCTACGCCTTATGGTGCGAATTTTTCTTCGCTCTTAAGTGGACTTGCAACAACTTTTCCGAGGCAAACTCAGTCGAGCGGAAGACCAGCGAGCGCCTGCTCCCTACCACCACCACCACCGGCGCCATGGTGAACTTAATCATAATGCCCGAGTAACGTGAGGGTAATTTAAATAGTCACTTTGTGCAAGGATTTACGTTCACAAGTTGTCGCCCGGGGCTACAACTCGTGTACAAGCCATGCACTTAACGAACAGTTTGTGTACGTTAATGTCGGGTAATTTGTTTATGCGCGCCGGTCCGGGCCGGGCCGGGCGAGAGTTTATTTCCGATGACACTTAAAATGCAAAACACACTTTTGAGAGCCATAACTGTCAAAATATGGTGCTTGTGTCTTACGGGTAAATGATTAAGTCGGGTTCATAATTTTTGCCATTTAAATGCAAAGGATTAATCTAGTGATCCTGTGAAGAGAGGACAATTGCGGAGTGGACTCTTGGCTCGAGTGGTGATGCGTTCACATAGTTTACTGGGTTAAGTGAGTCGCTGTGATGTTAATTTTCTGTCAATGTGATTTGATTGACTCGCATCACACCCAAGAGGGATTGAAATTAGCTGCGTCACAAGGTCCTTGGCCACTTGTCCTTGACCAGATGTGTGCGTGTGAAGATGCATGAAAGTCGGAACAGGAATTGGGGCAATCAGAGAACTTTGAGTTGGTTAGTCAAGGGAATATTTTTTGAATCTCCCAAGGTTACGAGGCGAGTGGATGGGTGGGATGAATGGTTTACTTTGAGACATACGTTGTAATGCAAGTAACGTGATTAACATGCATTAGAAGAATGGAATTAACTTTGAAATGTTCATTAAGAGCAGTTTTGGTTTTGTTGTCATTTTTAATTTACCTCGAATATTGGTCGATTGGGTGGTTAACTCGACCTTCCGACATGGAAAGATAGTTCAACATTGTGTTTGGTCGTTACGCATTATTTATATTTAAAAGCCTTTTCTGTAACGCACGCTGAGGAAGAAGCTGCTTGCATCATCTGATATTGACTCTGCACGTGATGTTTGTGAAGCGCATCGGCTTAGGATGACGACGAGTGGTGAGGAGAAAAACTGCGTGGTTTAAAACACCCGAAGTTCAAGAAGCCATCAGACACAAAAAACGAACCTACAGAGGCTGGACTAGATTTTAGAGTTCATTCTCTACACGCAAACTTTAGCAGCAGTGTTCGGAATAAAGGTCAAAGCTAAAATGGACAGCTAAATAGTGGTGGTAGGTTCGATTCCAGCTCTGAGCGACAAGAACAATTTTCACGGCCCCACCTCTTTCGAGTCACTGACAATGCTCAAGCAGTATTTCCTGTCTAGAAAAAGCTTTCCAAACTTGGCCGTTCGGATTCGGCATTAAGCTGTAGGTCCCTTCCACTCGTGAGAGAACAATAGCACGCACAACACGAGTGGTTGCTGAGAAGCTAGGCCCTGGCCCTCTATGGGCTGTAGCGCCACCCATATTTTATTATTATTAAAGTGGACAAATAATAGGCTGTTACTTGCAGAGCGTAGCTTCAATCGCGGGTATAGTGTGAGAAGTACTGCAGTACGAAAGGAACTCAATGATGATCAGCAGCTTGTTCGAACGGGGCTATGTTTCGATGGTTTAGGCACGTCCACATCATCTTTACTTCGTGCCTTATACTAAGCCTTCTACTTGGCCCAAGTCTGAAAACTCGCCTGGTTGCACGTGGATATGAATGCAGTCAGGGTCGATAGCAGAGAATGTAGTGGTTTGGAGGTCTCTAGTGCATGCTTTACCTCCGCTACACTTATAGTGGATTATGCGGTTCAGAAAAACAAGAAGAAGCTTTGTACATGAAATTAAATGAATATCTTGTGGAGAAACATTTTTGACACATAGAGGGAGATTTTATTGAGGATGTGCTCGAACACAGGTTAAGCCTAGGCCACGTCTCACTTAGGTCATGATAGGTAAATTTCAGAGATAAGCAAGGTGTAAAGTTGAAAGGGTTGATCTCTTTACTACATTATTTCTAGTCTTGATTCCGAACGCCTAAGTTTGTGAAGTTTTCTTGAAAGTGAAGGGGCCGTACAAATTATTTTTACTTGCATACCAAGAATCGAACCTGGCCACGGTAGGTTCAAGGCCATACTCACAACGCCACGAGCCACCACTATAATTAGAGGTGTTATTCTACTTGTAGACCTACTTTTAATACTAAAACAATACGATTTTGTTGCTCAAAGCCGTGTTTCGCAACGCTATCTCCTTTTACGTTTTCTTGGACATCAGTGTGGCCTGGTCTTCAGAAGACTGTCGTCGTGTTCAACAGTAGAAGTGTTTCTTCGGCTTGTCAGTACAGTGCACACGGGAAGCAACAACAAAACAACTCACTGAGTTAAGACTCCTTAGTAAAATTTCACTGCCATCACTGACTAGAACGCGTTGAAACATCGAAATCATAGATGGCGCCAGAGGAAACTATTTGTTTATTGAAGGTGGGTATCAATCGATTTTAATGCAAGGCTGGGCAAGGAAGAAATCTTTGCTAGAGTCGTCGGAAGACACAGCCTACACGACAAATCGTCCGACAATGGACTCAGGCTGTTGGACTTCGTGACAGGGCGAAACCTCACTGTAGCCAGCACGCGATTCCTTCACCTCAACATTCACAAAGGGACCTGGCGGTCCCCTGATCAATCAACCGTCAATCAGATTGATCACATTGCGATCGATGTCAGACACTCCTCCAGTGTCCTCGATGTCCGAACGTTTCGAGGTGCTAACATCGACTCGGACCATTACATTGTTGTAGCCAAGGTCAGAACTCGGATATCGATTGTACAACGGAATAGAGCAAGACCAAAACAGTTTGACGTTGGAAAGCTACAATCGCAATCGACAGCTGGGAACTTTTCCAATCGAGTCTCCCTTAAGCTCTCAAAGACTCCAACCCTGCCAGGCGCAACAATCGACGAACAGTGGAATCGTTGTCAAAACGCCATCAGAGAAGCTGCCTCTGATGTGCTGGGTTTTAAAATGCCACCTAGAAAAAACACATGGTTTGACAACGAGTGTCGGCAGGCGCATTCAGCGAAGCTAGCAGCATATAAGGCGACGCTGGATAGAAGGACGAGAGTGGTTCGTGAGCTCTACGAACATAAAAGAAGGGAAGAGCTTCTCAACAAGAAAAAGAAGGAGCATGAGAAGCGCGCGATCGAGGAAATGGAGAGGTGGTACGGCAGAAATAATGTCCGAAAGTTTTACCAGCGGGTGAAACAACTATCCAAAGGGTACAAACATCGGACAGAAGCCTGTCGGAACGAAGAGGGACAACTCGTAGTAGAGTCGCAGTCGATGCTGAGAATCTGGAAGGATCACTTCTGCAGACTGTTTAACGGCGAAGAAGACACCAATACCGCTGTCAGGCATAATGTTCCACTCAACACAATGGACGACGATAGAAGAGAATTCCGTCTCTCCGACCTAGACGAAGTCAAGGTAGCGATATCGAGACTGAAGTCGAACAAAGCTGCTGGACATGATCTGGTTGTATCTGTAGGATATGGTCGGAGGAAAGCATGCCCGACGAGTGGAATCTTAGTATCGTTTGCCCGATCCACAAAAAAGGAAACCCCTTTGACTGCGCCAACTATCGGGGGATAAGTCTCCTGAACATCGCATACAAAATCTTCTCTGCCGTTCTGTGTGAGCGCCTGAAACCATTCGTCAACAACCTGATAGGTCCTTATCAGTGCGGTTTCAGGCCTGGGAAGTCCACTATCGATCAAATTTTCACATTACGGCAGATCCTTGAAAAAACCCAAGAGATGCAGATCGACACCCACCACCTATTTGCCGACTTTAAAGCCGCATATGACAGTGTGCATAGAGACGAGCTATACAACGCCATGTCTAGTTTTGACATTCCTGCCAAACTCGTCAGATTGTGCAGGATGACGATGGAGAAATATCGCTGCTCCATCAAGGTCGGTAACGAGCTCACCGAGACCTTCAATGTCAAAAAAAGTTTTAGACAAGGCGACGCGCTGTCATGTGATTTCTTTAACATCGTCCTGGAGAAGATCGTGCGAAACTCACACGCCAACACTAGAGGCACGATCTTCCAGAAGTCCGTGCAATTGTTAGCATACGCCGATGACATTGACGTGATTGGCAGAACTCAGCGAGCCGTCAATGAAGCGTTTGCTTGTATTGAGACGGAGGCGGCAAAAATGGGTTTAGCGGTGAATGAGGGCAAAACAAAGTATATGCTGTCATCAAGAAAGGACACACAACATCGACGACTCGGTCAGAACGTCACCATAGGCAGCTACAACTTCGAGGTATTAAAGGATTTCATCTACCTTGGCTCCCAAGCTAATAGTACGAACAACATCAGTACCGAGATTAAACGCAGAATAACTCTTGCCAACCGCTGTTTCTTTGGGCTCAAGAGGCAATTGAGTAGTAGAGCCCTCTCTCGAAAGACAAAGCTCACGTTATATAAGACCTTGATCATCCCTGTCCTGCTGTATGGCGCGGAAGCTTGGACCATCTCAAGAGCGGATGAAGACGCAGTTGGTCTCTTCGAGAGAAAAGTTCTGCGTTCGAAGATTGAACGGTCCTGTTTGCGTTGAAGGTTCTTGGAGAAGGAGATTCAACCACGAACTGTACGGGCTGTACAGCGACATGAGTCTAGTCAGGCGTCTACGGATTCAACGCCTAAGATGGCTAGGCCATGTTGAGCGCATGGACAACACTGCTCCAGCCCGAAGAGTCTTCGACTCCGAGCCAGTGGGACAACGCAATAGAGGACGACCACGAACCCGATGGCGCACTCAAGTGGAAAAAGACCTCAACCAACTTGGAGTGCGAAATTTGAGGCAGCTGGCTAAGGATCGCACCAGCTGAAGAGGAATGTTGACCGAGGCCCAGGTTCACCCCGGACTGTAGCGCCACACGAAGAGGAAGAAGATCAATCGATTATTTGACGCTCGTAAGTGTTATTTTATCTATTATAAATCATTCATATTATTTATTTTTAATATATTTTCTTTGCTTTTGAGAATCAAATGTCACTTATTTTTGACTTTTGACATCACATCTAATGCAATGGACATAAGCACATGAACCAACTTTCGGAAGTAAAATTTAATTCAGCAATAAGCCGTTTTATTGAGATTCATTACTTAGCTGAGTACTGATTAGTCAAAAACACACGCCCAGTGAATTCTCATTGGGGTCTGATTCGCTGTCCATTGAAGGGGAAACTGAAAATTTCAAGTAGACATGATACTGCGTGCCTGTATGAAGCATAAAACCCAATGTCGCTAGGTGTTTATGTCGTGTACGGGATGTGCATAGTGTATGATCCAAATCGGTGTGGAGTTGCATAACAAAACCATGTGCTGAAACCCAAAAAGCAGCAAATGTACTCCTCAAACCAAGATGGAGATACGTGTCTATAAACATTGACCCAAAGTTGGTACTTCAAGTAAGTATGCATCATACTTAAAGCTTTTCTGCAGCGCTTACCCATAGACTTAAGGATGTTATTATTATTTACGCTTACGCATTTTTGAAATTGAAATAACTTGAGTCTTTCACGATAATAGGCATCTTGATAAGCATCACCATAAATATTTTTTTCATTTTGAGAAATAAAGTAAATATACAATCTACAATAAACAGAAGTATACATACTATATACAAAAGTGTTCCTCATTAAAGCACTGCCATAAAGGGAACTGATACTAGCCATCTTATGCGAACGAAAAACCTACAAACACTTCAGAAACAACGAAAACTCCACGAAGTTCAGCGAGGAGCCAAGGTATAGCTCTGGAAAGTGTCAGCACAAAGGACCCATTCCAGAGTCTAACTGGAGCAAGGTTAAAAACCAGTACGGTCACTATTCCCTACCTACCCGTCCCCATCAAATTCATTCTTCCAACCTAGTTTCCGTAATCGCCCTCCACTTTCCTTGGTGACAGCGAAGGACAACCCCTTTCACGGCCAAGAAACTTAACAAAGGCCGCTCGGCATCTGTCGGAATTTCAGATGAATCTTAAAGCGTTTTTGTTGCCGCACTCTGCGCAAGAAACGAGCATCGGGACACAATACTCCCCCGTTGTCCTTTCAGAATTCTGTTAATTTCGTTTAATTGGCCGGTGGCGGGTCTGCGGCTTGCAATTAAGTAATGCTTTTGTTTTGATTCATTTCAGTGGAATTCGCATAAATTTAATTGGAATAGCTATCATCCTTGCTATCCTCCTGCACCTAGTTTGCCTTTGTTCCGCAGCAAGTGACGACAGACTAAAAGAGGATTCCGCAGTTTTTTGGTTGGATAGGAGCGACGGGCGGGCCGGGGTGGAAGGATTTATTTTTCACCGGAATTTGAGCTGTTCATTTGGAGGATGGAGCGCTCCTTACAAGGGATATCATTTATTCAACAGCGACTTACCTTAGGGTTGACAAGTCGTTTATGAGAGTAAACTTTAGCTTTAAGAGGTACATACTGATATGGAGTTTGGTTTTTTCAAGAGAATGTGTTTAGAGGCGAATTTCTTGAGGTGATGCTTAATCGGTTTCTGTTGGAGTTTTGGTGAAGGTGAAGTGGGAGAGTAGGTCTGTCCATTCGTTCAAATATTCATTTCACCACTTTACCAGGGCAGAATTAAGGACACAAGTTAAGTGGTTATTGAAGGATCATTTGAAGCGATTTCGACTTGACAGCGTTTTTTGCAGTGAAAGTTGATAAGTGACAGTACATTAGTTGGCTTTCGCATGATGATTGCTGAATGACCGAGTTACTTGTTCAGAGACTATTTCTTCAAAAATGGCGCCCAGGTTTTATTGTTGGAGAACCCTACACTTACACTCACGTGTCAAAAAAAAAAACGTGATTTCTGTCCATCTGCACAGCAAGACCTTAACCTTAAGCAAGAGAGTTCGTTTTTCCATTTGTATGGACCACATCGTAAACGATGGCATCTTCCATTGCCCAGACCCACTGATTCGAAGTCGATGTGTGCTCTCGATGAGTGTCCCGTCCATCTTAGGCGACAACTAGACTTCTGTCAGTGCTGTTCCTGCTCGAATCGTTTCCTCCAGATGTACTCCAATGATTGTGCTCAAAATTGTTCTCTTAAAACTACTAAGTGCTTGTTAAAGCATTTTTGAAATTTTGAATGCTTATGTGCCCTTCAGATGGACTTAAATGATCAATGTCTTTAACAAAGTTGGATTGGTTCTTATGCAGCGGATTTTAGTGATGCGTTGCCTCTTGACCCGGTAAGGAACATTGAGTGGGATCAGTTATTGTGTTT
Source organism: Eristalis arbustorum (assembly GCA_916610145.1). Lineage (NCBI taxonomy): Eukaryota > Metazoa > Arthropoda > Insecta > Diptera > Syrphidae > Eristalis > Eristalis arbustorum. Next base: position 6,829,851 of record OU744317.1, read on the forward strand.
GCGTTTGATCTTGTTACGTCGTTGATTGTACTGTGAACTGTGTTGAGTCAGGCCTAAGTCTAAGTCAAATTGCGACGCTTCTTCCAAGATATCAGTGTTGAGTGGTCTCTCTGAAGCACATTACATAATTCGTTAGAATCTCGTCGAGATATAATAATAATAATATGGGTGGCGCTACAGCTCGTAGGGGGCCAGGGCCTAGCTTCTCAGCAACCACTAGTGTTGTGCGTCCACTCTCACGAGTGGAAGGGACCTACAGTTTTATGCCGAATCCGAACGGCTTTGTTTGAGAAGCTTTTTCTAGACAGAACTACTCTTTGAGCATTGTCAGTGACTCGAAAGAGGTGGGGTCATGAAAATTGTTTTCATCGCACAGAGCCTTGAAACTGATGATTATGTTGTAACTTTGAAAGTTGAGGTCTGCAATTTGAAAATCTGGCCTAGTGTGGGCTTTCATGACATGAAGCCTCTGTGATAAGGTCGGAATGCTGACAAGCGTCTTCATGAGTTTTTTGGAGCAGTGATAAGGGGTATTATTTCCCTATAATCTTGTTTTCGGTGGAGTTTCACCCAGGGGAGAGATTGTCTCGAAATTGCTAACTTGAGCACGTTCAAGTCAGGATCGAATATTCGTTCCTCAATCGTTAGTCAGATTGAGATGAGCATTCTCATTCGTCAGTGGCATGCACCTTTTGCACCAATTATCAAAATTAAATGTGGCTCTAAGATTTTTGTTCAAATATTTGTTTTAGGCCATGGAACGTCATTCCTCTTCCTTCGATCTTGAAAGATCTTTGCTTTCAAAAGGACACCACCTAGTTTCAGATGGGCACTAATAACTGCAAGTTCGCAAAATAGGTGAAGCTAATGCAGGCATCTAGACGGTCATGCTAGTGATGAATGTTCAATTGATAACACAACTGGCGCCCTTAAAATTATGATATGGATTCAGTAGTATGCTCATCCCGTCAACGCTCGATGTCAGCACCCAGAGATGAGAAGAATCAAAGGCTTTTACTCTGAAATAGTATCGGACGCCCGCCGACCTCTTCCAAAGTGCATCGAATCGTTCGCTTTCACAATATATCCGTTTCCAATGCCAAGAAATGATAGTGGCCACCTGCATTCCGATTCAGGTTAACCTCCACCACGAAGGCGATCTTCGCAAGCCTGCTCATTCGCTTGATCAAATATAGAAAGGATCCAAGAGCCCTCAGCATAAAAATTTTAGTTGAAAGCTAAGGATACCAGCCTACAAGCTAAAGGGCGAAACAACCTGGAACTTGTATAATTGTAAGATATTCCCTTAATGCTTCCTTCCTCACCAATTACACCCACCCTGGGATAACACAGATCTGACTGGAGACGGCCAGAGCACTCTACTTGATCAAGGGCATGCTGACCTTATATTTGTTACGTGAAAGTCGCAGATGAACTTGGTGCTGATTTCTGCAGCAACCACGTGTGCGCGTTGCAATATAACTAAGCGAATGTAAGCAATGGGGAACAGTACAAACTAAAAGGACAAGTGGAGCTATTCCAAAATTCGAAGTTACCAATACAATCAGACTGTGCAATGCTTTTTTGAGCATAAAGAACCGAGAAGGATGAAGGACAGGTGTGCAAATCTACTGCCACTGATGGTTTTAAGACGGAGGAAGGCATAGGCTCAGGCCGGCTCACTTAAGTTATCAACAGCCATGAGACTTCCGAATCGCAGCAATGTTTTCCAAGCAGAGATAACAGCTATTCAACAGGCTGTCCTTTGGCAATCAATGACCCCGATAGAGGTAAAATCTATTTTTATAGCAAAGACTCTGAAAGAACCATCCAATAACTAGCTCTAAGGGAGATGCAACATTAACTTGTGCAGGGTCCCTGGGGACAAGGGTATTGCGGGCAACGCAAGAGGCGACGAACCTGCAAGAAGGAGAGCGGATCTACCACTGGCACAAATTCAGAAGGCACTTAAACCCCTAATGGAAGCTATAAAATCACTAACTAAATAAGCCTCCTACACAGTAAATCGTAGATGAGTGGAACTGAGGACCTGTAGGTCATCGAAGGCGATGCGACTTACTTTAGACCGTTCAAAGACGAAAGCTCTCCTACAACTTGACAGGAGGGACACAATGAAAGGAGTATTCAGACAGAAGAATGGAAGAGCTCTACAATGACTTCTGTAGAAGCTGCATTAATAAGGAGGAGAATGAAACAGTGGTACACTACCTCGGAACCTGCCCCACCAATTTCCTTCACAGAATCGAGGACATATCGAGCGTAAACATTAAGGACACCAACAACTAGTTGGCATCACTGTATACAACGACAAGAGGTAAGTTCGAAGCAAGGTAAGGTTATAGTGGCGGTCACACTTAGGCCAGAGTAGGCCCATTGTAATACCACGCGGATTGACTTCTCCCAACACTGGAACCAGTTGGTATTTTCTAGTGAAGCTATGTAGCTGGCCTATGGTGGCGCTGTTTAGCTTATTGAGGCCGTTGAAGTAGTAGGCCCCTAGGTGTGGAAACCTACGACTAGCCAGAGCACCAAAGGAGACTTCACCTAGGCTTAGTGGTCATCAACAAAAATCGGAAGAAGCCGTCACTGAAGTGACAACACAATATACCTTTAAGGTCGAATTGAGTCAATTTGCCCTGGGATTTTGCCAGTCACAATCGCCTTCCTAACTAACTATGCCCACTTCCAAGGGACAAGTTTGAAAAGCAGTGTCAACGATTCGAAAGAAGGGCTTGATCTGTAAATTCAGAATTTCCACGCTTTGTATTGAACGTAGACTGATTAGCGAGTCGAACGGATTTGTCGAGGCTTGTGCCGAATGCGTCCCTTTTGTCTGTCATCGAGTTATGGAGCCTTAGCATGTCACATGCACATGTCGCCATGGAAAATCAGTAGATCGAGATTGAAATGCAAAGAAATGACCCATCTTTGAATTGAATTGATGAATAACGACAACATATAAAATTTCACAAGACCACAAGCTCCCTCAAACCTGGGAGGTCCTTTCCGCGAACTTTGTTGTCCATATCAGAGTTACACAAACCACCAAATCGCACATCCCCCAGAGATAGAATATACATCAGTAACTAATAAATTCAAATGCACACCGCCGCTGATGAATGTCACGAAATTCAGTCGCGTCCAATGCGTCTCCATTAAAAATCACTCAATAAATATTATCCTCGCATACAGACCATTAATCCCCCGGAGCCACAGAGAGTGTCCACCCGGTCTGCCTGGGAAATCAATCAAAAGCAACGATAACTTCCCTTGGGGCTTTTAACTTGATGGTCAGCACGTTTTGACTTTTATTGAACCAGAAGGACTGACACACACGCCCCGATGACACTCTGACGTTTATGGATCGAAAGATTGGCGAAAGTTCACTTCACTTAATATTTTATCAATGTGTGCTCGTCGTTTATGTGCGTGCGTGTGTGTGTGTGTGCTGGGAGAAGGGAGTGAGTTTGGAATCTCTCGTTTTTTTTTTCTTATTTAAATCCTTTGTTAGCTGCCCCAGCCGGCTGCGTAGCACTTTGCTGAAAACTCAATTAAAGCACTTACAAAGCACTTTTATTAAGTTCTGATTCCCTTCTTAGATTCAATTTGCGTTGCAAATTGGCAACAGAAAGCTGGGAGCCTGGCTGAGCCGGAGAACAGGGGCGTCTAGCAACGGACGAGGAGGCGGCATCGAGCTGCAGTGTGCGTGTGTGCGGGGGGAGACCTTTGTGAATCCTTGGCATATCCCATGAACAGCGTGAGAGACAGAGAATCCTTTGCTTTGGAAATATTTCAATTGACATTGACCATGGCTGCGATAACAGTGCATGGAATTTAGAGATCTCTGATATCGCCTGGCATTGTATATTGTCAGAAGCTCACAGCGGAGGACGACGATGGATGGGATTTCTCGAGCACTCAGGATGCTCGTGATACGTACATATGTACACACACGAGCGCCTGGCATAGTGTAATGTAATCCTTGCCCAATCAATTGGTATGCATATCTCACAAGACGCATCGTACGGAAGTTTCATTCTTTCTCGTATTTCTGTGCAGCTCGAGGACATTCATCTCGAGGAAGCACATGTAGGAGACACAAATTCTGTGCGGTTGTTCTATTCTGTGAATTCTGAGAAGGAAACGTGCACTTGTACATTTTCCCTAAGAAGGAGAGATAACCCAAGGAGCCGGGGCGAATTCATTTGAGCAGCAGTCCCTCTTCGGCAAGGATGCCATTGCACAGTTTCTCCGTCTCCCGTCAAAGGACACACGGCGGATTTGCAAATTTCCAAGTTGTGTGTGGCTATAATGCGCTTTCTTCTGCCTTCTTTTTTCGCTCGTCCTCCCGAAAAGCTGAAGATAATATGAAATCCAAATGAAGCTGCTTTCGCCGGAGGAGTTGTGTAAAATGTGTGTAATAAAGATGTATCGTCGGGGATATCCAAAAATGAAAAGCAAGGATTGCCTTTGAAGCGGAGCATGTGTGCTGGCAACCAATTAAGAGGACTCAGGAGCCGTGCAGCGGATAATACGTTTGACAACTATAATTGCGCTTTCTTCTAACGATTTCTGCCATCATTAGTGCCGGAATGATGGATTTGTAAGCGGTTGCTTGCTACAAAGGGATTGTGGAGTGCAAGTCTCGGTGTTACTGTGACTAGTTCTTGAGAACGATTGCAACGGCATTAGTGTGGGCTCAAAGCAGTTCGTTCTATTCGCTTGGGTCACAAAGCAGCGAAAGGCAATGATTCAAGAAACGCATACTTTCAAAAAAATGGGTGGGTCTATAAGAACAAGGGCCTAGCTTCTCAGCAACTACTCGTGCTGTGTGTGCAAGTGGAGCGGAACTACATTTTTATGCCGACTCCGAGCGGCCAAGTTTGAGACGCGTTTTATAGAAAGGAAATACTCTTTGAGCATTTGCTCGGGGCGTGAAAATGATTTTGGTCGTACAGACCAGGGCTCGAACCTACGACGTGGAGCTACCACAACGCCACATACCCACAACGGCACTGGCCACAATCAGTACAAACGGCCTCGATTAAAGACGGACTACGATAATGAGTTCAAACCTATTGTTTTTTCGGGTATAAGGAATCCCTCAATTTTTTAGTTGTTATAGTTCTGGCGGGAGATGTGTAATCCAAAATATTGGTTCTTGAGCTGTCTAGACGCTCTACAAGCCCATATCATCGTAATCACAAGCCGTTCCTAGTTATTTACTGACTTAATTATCAGGACAACGACCCATTTAGGATCCAAGTCTAAGCAATTGCTGCTTCTAATGATGACGGTCCAGGGCACGCTTCTTCCAGTCATCAAGAGCGATGACTTCGTCTTTTTGCCGGGGGTTCGGTCTTCCTCTTCCGATCATTGCATGTTCATTTGATCACAAGCACGCAACTATGCCTCAAACGGGGATAGAGACAAGTAGAAGAGAATTACAGTTCTATCCGCAATAGAAGAATATTTTTATAAACATGCATACCTTGGTCAGTGACTGCGGATAATTGGAATCGTGCATTTTGAAATTTGTAGACGAATGTGGGAGTCGATGAACCTTCTCAGCTGACTGCCTCCAGTTTCACACACCCTGTTGGTTGGGGTCCTTCTTCACTTGTGTACGCAAGCTCGACCGAGGACGTCCTTCGTTTCGTTATTCCAATGGCTCGGGATTCGGAGTAGTGGTGTCCATCCGCTCTTCCTGACTTAGCCATCATAGCGGTTCGTGCGTACGACTTGTCCGAGGGCTACACGATCAAAGTAGGTGACTTGAAGTTTCCATCTCCTCTCACTTAACCAGCTTCTGCAGAGTGCGGGCATAAATAATAATTGCTCAGTGTCCGGTTATGACACCGAAGAAGGTCCTTAGTGAAGGTCTGCTGATTCTAAGGGAACTTGGAGACCTCGAACCAGTAGGCTCGGTTTGAAAGACCTTAGTTGGAGCGTTGATGTCGGTCGAAAGTGTCAAAAGAGCAAGAGGCACGGATGATCGGGTTGTATGTCACTATATCCGACGTAAACTTTTACTTTCCATGGTGCTGAGATTCAGTTATTCAGTTTTGACTATCATTCAGCTCTTGGCTCCATAAAGCAGGACTGGGAACTTAAGTCTTGTGAACCAAGCCTTTGGTTCTTCGAGTCAATCATTTTGAAACCAGTAGTTTGGTTCGGAGTATTTGGCTTTGTAATTGGGCTTTCTCACTCGACTTGGAAATTGTCGAAATTGCATCGTTTGTTAAAATAACGATAAAACGCGGACAAAGAAGACACGGTACGTCGATGTTCGAGCGAGTCTAATGAACCCACCTATAAGTTCTGTCGCTCGCATTTGGATTCTATCTAGAAGGTGCAGGGTGGTCTTGGGGGCATCAGACCAGATATGAGCGTTGTACTCAAGCTTAGGGCTAATATACGCCTTATAGATTAAAGCCAAAACGAACGAACGCAGAGAGAACGCTTGACTACTAACGAGACTTCGATTCCAGCCATCAAGCAATCAAGTCATCATCGCAGTTCGAGCGGCCACTAACTTCAAGCTATATAAAGAAGAATTTGTTAAAATTATCTGTATAATAATTTGTTAACTCTTACAGTCAAACTTCCATAAGTCTAACTTCGATAACTCGAATACTTGATAGCTCGAACAAAATTGAATGACAATAGCGCAAAACTCGAATAGATCATTTGTCGTCAACGATAAGTCGAATTCTCACCGGATGTAGTCGTCTGGCTAGACAGAAATTCGGTATGTTAATGGATCGATTTTGAGGGCACTGTGTTTGTATAGTGCCACATGTGTGTTTGTGTATGTGGCTGCACTGTGCAGAAACGAGATGAGTCGGGTGTTGTTATTAAGCATACTTCAATATCGAGGCAGGTCAATCGTGGAAAATATGGATATAGAATCGTAGCATCATTGTGCATAGCCATTCGTCTGAAAGTTGAGACCCTATGTATAATGGACCGATTGTAGGTGTGCTCCACACGGCTTCTTTCCATGATCCTTAGTTTTGGCCTTCGCCTTTGAAGTTTTGAAGTTCAACTCCATTGATAGTTGGGCCATAGAATTTAAGAGTTATTATTTCCTTCGATAGTATTGTCCATACCAAACTACTAGTATGTCGCCATTGCGTGATGAATCCTTTGGGCTCCTTTTAGAAAGAAAAAATAGTAGTGTGGCAGGTATGAACAGTGCAGTGAAAATTGATAAGTTGAATAGTCGATAATATTTTAACGTTGATATGTCTGTAAAGCATACGTTACAAAACAGTCACACTTAATAAAAAAAGGTATATTGTAAAAGAGGTGGGAATTGGTTCGAAGAAGAAGGACTTGGCTATGAAATATGGTATTTCGACAAGTACAGTGCTCAGGTACCATTTAAAAAAAAAAAAAAACATCAGTTGTTGTAGATTGAAAATGGTGGTGCAAGTGGAAAGTCCAAATTAATTACTTTTTCTGCAAATAAATGCACATTTACATCAAATTTCGATCAAACTTAATAACTCGAATTTTTTTCGCGGGAAATGATGGATCGAGTTATCGAATTTAAACCAGCTCCAGAAAAATAATGATTTCTCTTTTTTTTCATAATTGGCTTGCGTGACTTTTTACTGAACTGAAATTAGGGCTGTGCTTGTACAGGCCTAGGCACATTCCTGCCCTTGTACGAATTCAAATACGCACACCCAAATGTATCTATATCACCATAGTGTTGACTTGGTTTGGGTTGACCAGAATGGTGGTGTTATGTATTTTCCAGGAAGTACTACTGTATCATATGTTACCAACCATTGTAAGTAACATATCAACATGATTTCCATTCGCTGCAATGAAATTAAATCCGAACTCGCGAGCAAATATTATTCCCAGAAATAAAATACTGTGCTATCCTAGACATCCAATTCTGAGGAGGGTCGACAACACAACGAACTACAATGTAAAGTACACCCGTTAGCCCATATGGCCAGGGGCTTTTTGTGATATGCTCGAAATTCAATTGTTAAATGTTTCGCCAGTAATTGGAATACAGCGTAAACGGCATAACGATCAAGTTAACATTGAATCAGCAATTAAGGGACTGACAAGCGTCCACAAACAAAAACCTCATTTATTTCGAGAATGTGTGATGTGCAATTTGGCGAGCGTTACGAATGCGCAAAAATATTAAATTAATTTTGAAATTTAAAGAGTGAGTTTTTTTTGCTTCACGCCATTCATCATTTTCTGTTGGGGGAATTTTACTCATTTAATTGCCAGCGGAAGCCTTATTGGCGCCCACTGCGTCGGACATCCTGCTGTCATATGTGGTGTGAAATTGAAAAGAGCAGGTATGGTGGTGGTTCGGTTGCAGTTCTAGGTGTCTTCCTGACTGTAGGGGGAACATTTGTGATTTAGCTTAGCCTGAAGCTGCAGTGAACAGAAATTGCAAAACAAGGAGTTGCCTGAATCAATTCAATTCGGTCGACACACTTTAATTCAGACTTTATTCGTGTGGGAAACTCTGCTGCGTAATGTATTTCATAATTTTCATAATTTCTAGTGAATATGTCCAATAAGTATCATATTGGTGTGCACTGTTAAGCACGGTTATTGATATCTCGAAACTGTCGAAGTCGTAGGGTCTACGCGAAGGTAATCGGTGTAAAAAATGCTGGTAGTATTAATAAGGGCTATGCTACAGTATGTTCTAACTTCTACAGGTCCCACTCGTGTTGTCTTTGATGTGGTTCTCTGGCAGCGACCGCAGTCACTTTATGCAACACAGTGATCCAAATGGCAACATCGCTGTACTTAGAGTTCTCTTTGGGTACCTCTCTAGCCGAAGTTGGGCACTCATCTGAAAATCTGAGGTTGAAGAAATTATTATTCATTTCCCAATTTAAGAGACACATCGGTCGTTTAGTCTGAGAGAATTAGAGAGATTAATAGCAAGTGAAGTCCATTTTCTGAGCAGGAGTTAGGTCAGGAAAGTGAGTACGCATCACATCGTGGGTCGTACCATTGCGATTTAAAAAATAAAAAATGTTAACCCATTTCAGGCTAGTGATGCGAAACGCACAAGCTAACTTTGGAATATTCCACAGACGAAATTGTATTACCTCACATTGAAGCGCATATGCTAGTTTAAACCTTTATCAACATAAACAATTTTTCATTTGCTTAATTCGTTCATTAACCTGGCTCGTGGTAAGGCAGCGCGAGTACATTTTCGCGAAAAATAAAATGCAGGTTTTAAAAAAATCGCGGAAAATTAGTGAACAAAAAATTATTTCCAAATATAATGCAATCTGCCAGTTTTCATGTCCGTCGCAACGACGCGAATGTAAGTTTTGCGTTTTCGCACCATTCGTTTGAACCGATATAAAAAAATGCTTAAATTTCGTCGAATAAAATGCTATTTTCATGTGTGTCATAACCGTCAATTGGATGTGAAAGACAAACTTGCGAAGGTGACGATACTAAACAAAAACTTCATGTAACTCGAAATTTTTGCGTACGAACTTTTCTTCGATGAACAAATGATCTCATCTTATGGGCCACATTCTTGCCAAATGTTCAAGGGAACACCCATAGTGTTCGGGTTTAAATACTGGGATTTGTGCTCGTTCAGTAGGTATCGTTCATTTATCCCATATGGCGGTGGAAGTGCCAACGAAAGATCCGGAATTCATCGAATATGGTTTGGGCTAAACAGTAGTTATAAAGATGATGATTCATCAAACCACGAAGGGGTGCATCATGCTCACCGTTGGGACCGCAAAAACAAAAAGATGCAATCCATTGAAATGCCGGATGTTTTCCATAAATATGACAAACGGGTGGGCGATGTGGGCTTGTTCGACAATGCGATGAAAAACTATAGTATTCTTGTGCGCAGGAAGAATTGGTACTGGCCTCTTTTGACGAAATTCCATTGCATGATTCACAAACACGAACAGACAAAAATGGAGCCTTACGACAAATCGAAGTGATATAAATCCTGTGTTATGCCACAGCTTGGCTTCCGTGTATATGTTACCGAGTGCTTATAGCGTCAAGTAAAATCGAATCGTATTCCAGAAAATCAGCAACGAAGCAAACGCCCAATCTAAGTAAAACAATCGCGTTGAACGATATTCGTTCAGATAAGGCCGGCCATTTACTTAACCGCACTGGTAAGCGCCTTCGTTGCCGCGATTGTCACAATCGAACAGTCTTCAAATGTTCTAAATGTGAGGTGGAAAATGCTTCGCTACATTCCACAGTGTGTAAAATGTTTCAGTCATTAATTTGCAAATTAAAAATGATTTTCAATCTAGTCACATTTAATCTGTATAATTTTTGTTTTTATATGGGTTCAGGCGAATGGTGCGAAATCGCACATACCTGAACATGCAAAAAAAAACAATATTTAGAACCCGAAAAATTTGAAATTTTACCGATTGGCACGATCGAAGGAGCCGCCTGAAATGAGTTAATTCATTATTATATTTATATGTTAGCTCCGTTCCGCCACGACGTTGTTTTAATATATGTAACTTCTGGCCATGGAACTAAGGGGTAACGCACTGTTTGAGATCGTGAGTACTTGCTGGCTATGTTCTCCATTCGGACTACACATTTTAATCCAATTGATTCAGATCTGAACTGACCATTCCGACGGACAATATTCTGCTGCCATATCTGCCCAAAAATATTGAGTAAAAGTTATATAAAAAAAACTTTAAATTAAAAATAAAAATAATTCATTGAGTTCCATCCTACCCCACTCATCATTGCATCAAATCATTCGAGCTAAATTTCGACTCATATCTGGAGAATTCGATTCTTCTTCGACATGGTTTTTCTGGTTGAACATTGCTTGACATTAGTCCTCCTCTATAGCACAAGATTTCTAGCTGAAATTTAAAGACTGCTCTAGGAAGAGAGTAGGTCTTGCTAAAACTGCAGCTAGATTGAGCGGTTGCAATTGTTAGTTTTTAAGCCCTCAGCACACTTCTAGATGCACCCATTACGAGCCTTTGTTAGTCTTAGTCGGCATACGGAGGTCTAATGGTGGAATGTTGGGTATATGAAGGAATCGGGGTCATGCATGCAAGCCTTTCATTATTATTTTTGTTGATGGTATATTCCACCGCGACATTTAGATCTATTGTGCTTCCTTTTGCTACATTTGTTCTCTTATGAGATCCCTTCACATCTAGTTCTTTTCAGAGTTGTTCAACTTCAGAGACCTTTGTCTAATGTCCCGAGTTGCCTTAGCTGGTCCTTGAGTATGTTCTGCCTCGGTAGGAAGCCTGTAAGTATGAAGGTTTCCTTTGTTTTTTTTTTACACGCCTCAATCTACTTTTGGTCATATTGATCTAGGAATTTCTAGACCTGCTTCATGCCATGGGCTCCTTCTTCTAGGACCCTGTTTTTTCTCTGGGGATATGGTATTCAACATCGCAGAAAGGCTTGGGCCTGTGAAGTGATACAATGCTACTTCTCTAGCTACGGAGTCGGTCATTCCATAGCCTTTTATCCCCACTTGGAGTATGTCTCTCTCTCTTACTAAATTTTACTTACATATGTAGGCATTTCCACACAAGCTTGGATTTGATGACCATGCTTTTGCCCATTGGTTCGAAGTTCTTTAACAGAAGTCCAAGCACCGGTGCCCAGGTTCATTGAATAATGATCCACTTATAAAATGTTACCGTGTTTCTATGAAATCATTGCCCCACACCATTCTTCTGCTGACCATAATGCTTCTTCTTTTGAAAATTATATTTTTCTAATCATTTCCTAGCTTTTTGACGAATGCATCGGAGTCTCGCAAGGCAATATCCCTTCTTTTGACAGTCTCTAACATTTTAGTTGTTGTCATCTTCTAATGATTCCAGTCCATATCTCGAATATTTCCCTGTGCAAATTTGGAAACTCATACATTCATTAACATTTAAATACGTCCCATGTTGGGCGCCAAGCAAAGAACTCTTCGATACGATCCAGGAATTGAATTCGTAGACTCAGGTTACTTTACAGTCCTTAAAGAATTGTTTCCCATCACCACAAACGGAACCACGATTATTCTACTTTCCTCGTGGATCCTTAATCCAGCAGTTATCTCAAACAACGGTGAGGCATCATATCAAATTCAGCAAATGCAATATGTCACTACCCGAAATTCAGCTCAGCCCCTAAAACTGACAAATGACCACACACAGCCTCTCAGGCATTCTGGCCCATTTCAACCGCAAGAAAGTTATTATCAAGTAAGCCCAGACTTTTCAACAACTTCATCCACTTTTAGATTGGATTACTCGATTATATGCATGTTTGCAGGCGAACAACAAACACGATATTTTTCCTAGAGATAAATAATTTGACCGTCCGCATCAGTGAGTGGGAATATTTGTTTCTGTTTGCGGTTAACCACTTAATTAAAAGTTTCCATTGAAAAACAGGGAGGATGTTTCTGTGCTGGGCTCAATTTTTTCAGCCGCCCAACCGGTCGAACGCACACATGCACACGAACCGGCATTCATCAGGATCGAATTTATCCAACTTTATTACTTCGGCATTGTGGAGCTGCAGTACGAAAACGCAAATTAAAACAATACTTCTGGTCGTGGCCTAACACAATCCACTGTAGAATGTTGTGGCTGATCCCCATTGCGGCGCTGTTATTAAAAACGGTTTACTCTGAAAAAAGAAAAAAAAACACGCAACACACATGGAAATGAATGGCAAATGAAGGAGTGGAGCTGATGCTCTTTCGTGTTGGTCAAAGCACCCGAAGGTATGGGTGTCGTAGGTGGACAGTACCGTGGGTACGTTTGAAATTGCGAAAACATACAGAAAGATTTCTATTCAATTCTTATTGAAATGACATTCAATAAATTGGACGTTGCGAATTCATTTAGTTACCACTGCCACAGTCGAGGCTAATAAACGTAGATTCATCAACATGGACGCATTGGCTTACCTACCCGATGTACTCAAAGGACCACCAGATCCACCATATAGTCGCGAATTATACATGCCGTAACCCATGGCTCACTTAGACATACGTGTTGGGACCATTGTGCCTTAGGGATGGTTTACTACCGGGAGAACCACAAAAACCACGATCTTCGAAAGTTTTCAGCTCAACACCGCTTAAGTCCTTAAGCTCTGCGTTCCTGAAGTGTTCGCTAGAACAGGGAAGTGGAATAGCAAATATTAGGCGCAGTTTTTGACTACTCAGCTCAGTAGGATTTCATACATGAAGCGACAACAAGACAACTTACTGATAAAAAAACTACTCAGCAAAATTTCATTGTAATTACTTACCAAGACGCGTTGAAAATCTCATTCATAGATGGCACCAGAGGAAACTAGTTGCTTATTAAAGGTTGGTATCAGTCGATTCTATGACACTAGTAGGTGTCAAATACTTTTTATTTCAAATCACTCATATTATTTAATTCAGTACATATTTTCTTGGCTTTTGAGAATTAAATGTTACTAACTTTTGACATTTGACATGACATCTAATGCAATGGACGTAAGCACACGTACCATCTTTTCGAAAAAGCATGCGTTCCACATAACAACTTCGGCCATAGAGACCTTACAGCTGTTATCCTTTATATATAAAGTAATACTATTCTAGCTCAAGGTCGTCTATTAAATCCAATACTATGTGAACGTTTCATCGCACTTAAGACCAAATCTTAATTTGCTAGTCCTTCTATGTGAAGTCGAAAGTTGGACGTTAAGCAAAATATCAGCGATGATTTATATGTCATTGCAAGACAAATTCTTGGTCCCTACTGCGAAGAAGATGATTAGAGTCAAATACACCACCAAGAACTCTACGTGCCTTACAGAGATGTTGATGTTTTCCGGAAAGCAAATATCCTTCGACTACACTGGCCTGGTCACGAAATGCTGAAACAAAGGAGGTCGTATCGAAGCCAACAGTCCTCGGAAGAAGACGAAAATGAATTTCCGGTCAAGGAATTTTCGGTCAAATGGCTGGAAGCAGCGTGCCCAGAACCGTCATGGATGGAAGGCAGCTATAACTCAGCCTCAGACCCTCCATAGATCAGAAAGCCTCAGAAGTAAGTAAGTGTTCAATTTGTATTATGAACCATATTAGTAAAGCAGAAGTTTGCCTACATTCTGTGTTGCAAAGCGTGTTACAGTTTCTATCATTGTTTCTGTCACCTTGGCAAACCTTTATTTCCAGGTACATCCCTTATAAATCAATGAACAGTCAAAATGAGCACACATTCAATATATTTCCTGCAACTATTTGGCATCTCGTAGCACGGTGTGAAGATTAAACACAGAATACACCTAGCTGCAGTCCATTGTAACAGTGTTTATGCAAAAAGTTTGTTTGCGAATTTCATTTTAAGCAAGCTACCGTGATTACTTCATTTAATTCTTTGAGTAACGTTTTTCCTAAAATTTTAAGAGAAGTTTGGTTTACAAGGGGACAAAAAAGGTGAAACAGGAGGAACAGATATATTCGGACTTGAACATCTTGGCCAAAATTTGACTACTTCTACTCATTACTTCATCTTCTAAAGGTGCTTCAGTCCGCGGTAGACATGGGCCTCAGCAAACAAGCCTCTCCAGCTTCAATTTGGCACTCCAAATACCCTTCTATACTCGTGTGTGCCATCTGTTCCTTGGACGTCTTCTATTGCGTTGCCCACCTGGTTCGGAGTTCGAAAAGTCTACGTTCTGGAGTTATGTTGTCAACAACAGTGCGTTCTACATAACCTAGCCAACTCCGGCGTTGAATCCGTAGTCGCATGTTTAGACTCGTGTCGCTGTACACCCCGTACTGTTCACCGTTGAATATTTTTCCTCAGAAACAATCAACGCAAACAGGACCAAGGTTGAACACAGAACTTTTCTCTCGAAAATATCAAAGGACTTCTTCACCTGCTCTGATCAAAGTCATGTATAATATTAGATCGGGCCTTCGAAAAAAGTCTCTACTAATCCATCGCTGCCCAAGGAAGCAGCATATTGATATTGTTTATAGTGTTTACTTGTGGGCTGAGGTAGATGAAGTCGAAGTTACAGCATATTTTTTTCGTTCTGCTCTCATTAATCGAATTCTGCAGTCTTGCTTAGTCTCCAGCTTTCGACTCCATAAAGTAGGACTGCCAGAATAAGGGTTTTGTAGAGCATGACTTCGGTCCTTCGAATCAGGAGTTTCGAGTCCAGTTAGTATCGGTTGCCAAGTGCGGATCTCCACTACGATGTCATTCGTGGAGTCTACGTTGGCCAGTATGATGCCAGCGCATGGCCTTGCCCTAAAACTTTATATGAAAGTCTTGGTGAGTACGCTACTAGATGAAGCACAACCGTCATCTTGCACAACCTGACGTGCTTGACAGGATTTTCATAAATAGACATGACGTTGTATAGCTCATCTTATATCAAATGCTCGTCTCATGCCATATGCCGGCCTCAAATCGACGAATACGTGACGAGTGTCTATCTGGCCTCTTGGGTTTTCTCAGGGATCTGCCATACTGTGGAGGCTTGTGGTGCACTTCCCCGACCTGAAATCCTAATGATATGGGTGAGATTTAAATCTCAATTCCGCCTCAGCCGAGACGCTTTCGACATTACTTCAGAATATTTTTTGATTTGTTCTAGAAATAGCTTAAGTTTACCTATGAACACAATCACACCTGACATTTTTCTATAACCTACAGAAAACAACCAGACGCGTAGTGTCTGTGGAGTCTATCGGCTACAACTGACGAGCGACATTTCAACTGCGTGTTAAGCCTTTGTCGGCCTCAATGGATCTCGTTCTAAGGTGCATACAATCGGACTCATTTGATTTGTGGTCCGGATCATATTTGACTTAAAGTGACCATGATCGTTGGTGGCCTGGGTCAGTTGTCAGTTTTGCGTCGAACGCATCCTCGACGTCGTAGGTTTGATCCCTAATCCGTGCGACACAAATAATTTCACTGCCCACATCTTTCCTGTCACCGACAATGCTCAATGAGTAATACCTATCTAGAAAAATACTGTCAAAACTTGGCCGTTGGTAGTCGGCATAAAATTGTAGGTCTCTTCCACTATTGAGAGAACAAAATCATGCACAACACGAGTGTTAGCTAAAAAGCTAGGCCCAGGCCCTCTACAAACTATAGCGCCACCTATATTATTTTTTTATAACCACAATAATTTATGCTTTCTCTTGTCGTCTGACAAAACTCGGAATTTAACAATCGCTTCAAAAAAAATAATTCATGTGGGCATTGATAGACTCTTCAGACGGCATACACCCAGCAGCATCAACTAAAGTCATTTAAGGACTTAAGGAACTTACGAGACACCATTTAAAATAACTGCTTGGCCAATTTAATTCTATCAACTCACTACCTCCGTCCTGTAATGGCGCACACTCTGCCAGCAGCTCCCTCAAATTATGCATTAATATTCACAAAAAGCCTCTCCAAGAAGACTGAACCTTTGTTGCATAAAATAAGCTTTTAGAGCCAAAAATGGCCAATTAGCAACACTGCACCGATTGACATGGGAAATTAAAGCACTTTGCACGAACACAATTCACTCATCGTTACCGGAAGGAATGCACAGACACTTACTCACTCACGTCCGAGTTCGGAGTTATTATTGAATCTGTACGGACAATGCACTTCATATGCACAGACATGATAAATTCTGTACGCTGCCAACTCTGCTACAAACACTGCACGTCCCTATCGAGCCGAAGAGTGCTCGCAGTTTCATCATAAAATCGATAAAATATATAAAATGCACTCGAGGATGGGTCGGACGCGCTTTTCGATGATAAATTTAATTTACATTTAACAAAGCGAACATCCGCGCGATGCGTTGAAAGCAATAAATTTAATTTAGGAGTCGCCGACTATGAAGGAGGGAAAAAATAAGGAACTAAACCAGCTGCAGCGGCAGTCACTGGCGCACGGTGTGGGGTACTGTGGGAGCTAGCACCTGCAGTGCGAGGCGTTAACGTATTTCAACTTCAATAAAAATCCCCCGAAGATTAATGATCATTAAATTACTGGTACTTATACGCTCTTTTCATGTTTTTAACCTGACTTCCGGCTGGGATAAGGACGATGAAGCGGCGAGGGATGGCTGAGTGTGGGACGTGGGTGTGTGTAAATTTGATTTATTATCGGTGCACTCGAACGCTCGGACTTTATTATGTGTACACGAAAAAGCTGATTTTATGCATCCGCTGTGGTAAGTCATCCGCGACCCGGCTCTTGGGTCTTCTTGGTGGGATGTGGATCTAGTTGGGGTTGCTGTGCGGATCGAAGCTCTTTGTCTGAAGTGGAGTTCGATCAATCGTCCGTCTGCATAAATTAATGGTGGTTTAAAAGGTGGTCAAACTAATTTTTGTGCATAATCCTGGGACTTGTGAACTACGACTAAGCATAGCACTCAGCATCGTGTTTGCGGTTCGCAAAGGGTCTCACATACAGAATGCCCGATGAGCGAGTAAACCACTTCCAGTGAACTAAAGACCCCCATTACAGATTGTGCACCTAGAACGGCCGACACTGAAGCATTTATGAACAGCACAAAAATTCCCTCAGTATCTCACAGCAGCCACAATCAACTTTTAGACCAAAGTGCTCGTACCGTAAATGGTTTCTCTGAAATGAAGAGCAGCCCAGTTCCCTTGCAAAATGTTGTCAACTGCAGTGTTCTCTCCCTTGGGAAAAAAGTTCGGTTTTTGTTCACATATCTTCACAGAAGAAGCACCGCACCACAAAAGTTCACCACCGCCTCCGAGTCATCTGTGAAGAGCAAAAAATTAATTGAAAACTTTAGCCAAAATGAAAACTGAGGAAGAACTACTTATGAATAAAAAGCCAAGGGAATGATAAAATTAACCACGAAAAGATGTCATTTCATTACAAAGGGCAACGGAAGCTTGTTCTTGCAGCGACTGAAGCTCACGAGCATGCATGTCAATATGAATGCAAGAAATTTTGAAAGTTCACTGGGGTAGTCAGGCGTAATCTTAATTCTGGCAAACTTACACATAAAGTATTCCTTTGTGGTTAAGGTGGGCTAACCATTTGTAAAAAGTGGAAGGTTTGGATAAAATAGTTTTTGTTGAGAAACTTTGATCCTTCGGAGAGGAGGCGATTTTGTGATATATTATTGTCCATATTTTCTTCTTTGTTTGGCGCTTCAATCCGGGGTGGCCCTCAACAAACAAGCCTCTCCGCAAGCACTATCTTTCGCCAGCTGCCGCCAGCGACGCAACAAGTTGAGGTCCCTCTCCGTGTGCCCCATCTCGTTCGAGGACGTCCACTGTTGCATTGTCCCAATAGCTCTGATTCAAGCCGGAGCTGTGGTGTCCATACGCTCTGCACGACCTCGCCATCTTAAGCGTTGGATCGAACTAGGTGCATAGCGCCGTACAGTACGTGATTAAATCTCCTCCTGCAGCATACATTACCAAAGATCGCATGCAGAAGACCTCTACAAACGACTTCATCATCCCCATTCAATAGCGTCCATGTCTCTGCGCCATAGAGCAGGACTGGGGTGACCAGAGTTATATACAAAGTCAATTTGGTGTTTCGAGAGATGGCTCTGTTACTCAATTGCCTATTGAGCCCAAATAAGCATCGATTGACAAAAGTGATTCTGGGTGTAATCTCTGGTGTGATTTCCTCTGTTTAGTGCAGAACCAAGCTAAAGGAAGTTCGTGACTACCTCTTCTAGTTTACTGCCCATTATGACTCTCTATCAGAGACGTCCTTCCTGTTCATAAACCGGGATCAATTCGCAAGAATTTTGACCACACAATTACATTGGCGAACATTTGATCCTGTAGCTGGTTCCATTTGAAATGCTTAAGGCCCTTGACCCTACAAACTAGCGATGTGCGATTGCGGATGAATTTCACAATCGAAAAAGAGTGGAATAAAATGCTTCCAAAACTCAATTCTGCCTGCAGTCTCTAAAGCGAACCCCTGATCAGCCATTATCCATGCATGGCGCTTGTATCGACGAAACCGGAAAATCGGTATCCATCCTCGGTGTGTACATCAACACAACACTTAGTTGTAACGATCACATATTCGAGGTGGCCAAAAATGCTGCGAAATGTTTAGGTTTCCTTAATCGATGCAAGAAATACTTCACCCCCTCTGATTTGGCTTTAATCTATAAGGCGTATATTCGCCCTTAGCTTGAGTATAACGCTCATATCTGGTCTGGTGCCAAGACCACCCTGCACCTAGATCCAAAAGCGAGCGATAAAACTTATAGGAGACAACGATTAGACTGATGACTGAAGGCAGCTTTAGCCTTCCCGATTCTGTTTCTCACGTCCAGCTCGGTGTCACCGCGATTAGCCGAGACCACACTTCCTAGATATAGAAAGCTGTTAAATTTCTCGACTTTCTGTCCGGCAATGTTCAGTTTGGCGCGGTTGTCAGAAATACTAAGGGTTTTAGTTTTTGTCGTACTTATTTTGCGCCCCACTTTGTTTGCCTCTGCTTCTAGATTATGGACCATCAAATGAAGATCCATTAGCCGATGCGAAAGGAGACAAACATCATACGCGTAGTCAAGGTGCTTAAGGTAAGATGTCATAGTCCATCGAATGCCATCAATGCTGCACGGAGTACACATGATAACCACCAGAAACAATGGTGGTGGCAGTACGCATCCTTGGCGAACTCCACTTTTCACCACAAGTTCCTCTGACAACTTGCCATAGTCCAAGACGTGACACTTACTACCTTCATATGTAGCTATGAGTTTTTTTCCGGAATGCCTCTCCTGCGCAAAGTCAACCCGATAGCATCTCGATTCAAGCTATCGAAAGCCTTTCGAAGTCGATGAACAATAGATGTAGCGCATTGCTCAATAATGATCCGTAAGGTGTTTACGTGGTCCTTACGCAGGAGGATGCAGCGCGAAAGCCCGCCTGTTCGACATCGAGAGTTGAATTTAAATGCTTCTTGATCCGTTCCACAACTAATTGAGCTATTATTTTGGATACTGCTGGAAGAACGCAAATACCTCTCAAGTTTCTGCATTCCATAAGGTTTGCCTTTTTTGGAAGCTTGATGATCATCCCCCTTTTGTACTCCTGCGGGAATTGTTCGTTATCCCAAACTTTGTATATCACCGGATGCAGCAAGTCTGCTGATACATTCGGCGCATCTTGAAATAATTCCACAGGAATGTCATCAATACCCACTGCCTTGTTTTCCTTGAGGGACTTGATTGCTGCTATAATTCGCTTTTACTGGAAGGTCCGGTGCGAATTCGGGCATTTGTTGCGACAGAGAACTCATTAGACCTCGATAACATTCCGCCATCGTCTAGGTGGTTTAAGACAGTCGCAAAGTGTTCTCTCCATCGAGTGAGTTGCTCTTCATCCGAAATAAGAAGGCTACCATTTACACTTTTCACCGGCTGTTGTTTGGAATTCCGACCACCAATGAGTTCCTTGGTGATGTTATAAACAGTTCTACTGTCGCACCTATTTCTGCTTCTTCAGCCCTAGAAGCCAGTGTGTCGATATACTGACGTTTGTCTCGTGTTACGCTACGCTGGACTTCTTTCATCTTCACCCGGTATGGGGCTTCTAGTTCGATTTTCTCTAATGCTGAGGCTGATGCAATGCGAACTTTTATTTCTATACGCTCATCGATCCGACTCCAGGTACCAGCTGCAAGACAGGTACAATGGTGTTTCTGTCTTCTACCGACATATGTGCTTGCTGAAGTCACAAAAGCATTTTTCGCAGCATACCAATGGTCATCCACGCTTTCCTGTCTTGAGCAGCTGATTACTTCTGCTTCTAAGGCAACACGGTCCCTTATCTGTTGGCGTACTTGGGGAGCCTTGAGCCTGTCGATATTGTACCTGGTATTGAGAACACTACAGCGATTGCTATTGACGGCTACAGTACGAAGTCGTAAATGGGCTATCATAAGATGGTGATCTCGCACTAGCCAGATGCCGGCTAGACGTCTGTTTCGGACATCTAAAAGATATACCAATGGTCTAAGGCGTTTCTAAAGCGGTTACTTATCGCAATGTGCTCGATCTGGTTAGACGTTTGGTTGACGGATGCACCAAAATGACTGCAAAAGTTGTCATTTTCATCCTCGTTTGAGTCCTCCGTAGGAGCTGAAGCTCCACGGAGAGCCTAAGATGCAACCTTACAGAATAAAGCATAACTGCTAAGCAGCCCCGCGAAGTAATCCCCTACGGCAGTTCTGCGGGGAGAGTCTTAAAAGTGCACAGAGGTGTGGTTTAGGACGTAAACGCAAGGAAAAAGGAGAATAATATCTCGTGAATCGTTTGTTGCACGAATTACCAGTAACCAGAAAAAGATTCCATATCAGACATCCACTTAAGAGTCATCTCTCCTCCGCTCAGTTTGGCATAGGTCTTTGAAAAAATGTTCTACAAATGGGGACTCTTTCTAAAGCACAAGCGAATTTTAAATTCCTGTCAACGATGAAATTCAGATCCTTCACTCCCACTTTGTTTTTTAAAGCAACCCCACCTCTGGCGAAACATGGAAGTTTCCTCGAAACATCCTTCAAGTTGATGCTCGCTGCTGCATCCACCATCAAAGTGGCACATGTTTTCATGTGTGCATATATGGTATTTGTCCATCCACTAATCCTATTATTTGCTGAGAGCAGCGCACCTGCTGTGCGCTCTGACTTTTGTTTAAAATATTCTTATCTTATTGACAAACTACAGCTCCACCAGTGTCCAAAGCTGCAGGATACATCGCGGCACACATTCTCCCGCGCAGCGTGCAGTCTGCCGAAAACCTGTCACTCACCCCCACTTTCTCAGGGTTATCATGTTTATCACAACTGCACTGTGCGCCAACACCCAGCACACAGCATTCGCTTTAAGTGGAGAGTCGCCATTCCCGGGATTTATTTCCCATTTTCATCATCCAGGACAATAAACAAACAAGCGCATCCTTCGGTTGCATTAGCTGCTCGAGTATGACGGGTGATATTTTGTTAGAGGGTCTGTCTGGGGACACCGACTGTGTGCAGACAGCCAAAACAGCAGCACCGTGACACAACACCCGCCGGCGCCCAGCAGGGGCGTGTGTCTATATGTGTGGCGGCGCTTGGGGAAATTGGATTTCCCAGCTTCCATTCAATCAACATGTCCTCGTCATCGGGTTGAGCACAAGTGATTTTTGGTGTGCGGTCGACGCTATCCCCAAAAGTTTGAGCATTAAAGTCGAATCGCAATTACGGAAGGACAATGATAAAACTTGCACTTAAGGATTTCCTTTGTCTCCAATTGAACGCACAAAGCCTCCGCCTCTGCCCATCTCCAATCCGATGGTTCGGCATCGCTTTCAAACATCAACGGGTCTCTCCTCTCTTCGGATGTCTCAAGTTTTGAACATTTTCCGCACTAGTTGGTGGTTTATGCCAGGCCGTAGTTAGAGCTGCCGAAAACTTTTGATCCATCGAAACTTTTGAACAGAATATATTAGCATTCCATATTCATCGCCACAATTACCTGCGTCGGGGCCCGTCCCTTTTAGGCACGTCGCATCTGCACCGCAAAAGGTGTCTGGATCTGTGTATGCGCGCGTGTGTGTGTGAACATGCCCGTGCTCTTCCTTACGGATATTCGAGTTAATTAGTTTCACTTTGATTACAATCTACGGCAGCTACCAGATGGTGGATGCACTGCCGTCGAACGACATAGTTTTGTCCGTACATCTCCGCATTTTTTTTCATTTTTGTGACAGCCCCGAGCGCCGTGCAGTGGGGGTGCGACGAGGATGACATGAATTAGAATTTCCACGGTAAAACTAATTACTTAAACGGCGAAGACGATTTGTAGCGCTGCAAAGGATCCAGCCGTGGTGTCTGCCTGTCGGTGCGTGTGTGCTCTGTGTCATACGTGGCGTATGCATGTTCGTTTAGTTCGTGCACACGACTCCCTCAAACTAGGGGAAGATCCCACCGACGACCGGCACAAGGATGGCGGCGTGGCGATGTGGCGTTCGGGGCAATTTTCCGAATCTCGAATTGGCAGTTGCTAAATATTCAATGACAGGCGTTGTCGGATCTGAATGCTAATTGATGTGCGAAAATGTAATTTTAATTAAATGCTGAGGGGAGGTCGCCGAGCTGCGAAGTGAATGTTAAATTACTGCCTCTGATGTGCGTTAGATTGATGTGTTTACAAATCGATTTAAAAGTCACTGAACGGCTTCATCATGCCACGCAGAGCAATGTACTTGCTTCCAGATGAACTGACGCGGCGCGGAGTGGCTGATGTTTGAAGGCTTCTACGAAATCAAGAGCCTTCTAGCAAGTGCCTGAGTCTGTTGACACACATGAGTGTTCTCCCTCCCCAAAGTGAATACGTGCAGATAGCTGAGTTTGAATTTTGGCAGTTTGTCTGCCTGCCGTTTCAGCCTTCACGCATGCCGGCATATCCGGCAAACGACTGGTGTGCGAGGCGAAACAAACTGGGAAGCGATATAATGAAATCCCAATTTCATGCCAAAAAATTCATAAGTTTTCCTGAAAAACCATCCGACGATGCAACCAATCAACAGCAAAGCTCGTCAAGTACACCGAGAAGAGAACGACGATAGTTGTTGTTCGCACGGTTTTTTGGGAGTTTTTCAAACCACTTCCATTCCTCGAAACCTTTTTTCTCAATGCACTCGACCATCTGTGCACGACTCGGACATGAAAAGGCCAACCACAGCCCAGCAGGACATCAGGAAGCAAGAGGAAGAGCCGAGCAAGAAACTCGATAATAGTATGTAAAGCGAATGAAGAACCGCACGTCTTTGGGGACTGAAGGCCGTCTCCATTGGATATCCAGCAGGACTAACTTTCTCCCCGTCCCCCAGCTCTGTATTTGCATCTAGCTATGTGCATTTCCCTATGCCCTCAATTTTTTTTTGTTTGTGTATCCGTTTTGCTTTTTTTTGAGGAAATAACATCCCTAGTGGCATCTCCGTCGTTGCATCCGTCGACGTGTTGTGCTCGAAACCTTCACAGTGATATGCAAATTTTGTCAAAATGAGATTCTTTTTCATTTGCAGTGACAAACTGTGATGTGATGTATCACACAGTGCAAGGAGATGCACGACGATGGACCGGGATGCGGCAGCTGCTGTCCGATGGTCGTCGGATACTGCTCTTCAGTTTTTCATTCGTCTCGGTTTAGTGGTTTGTGTGTAGAGAGAAGAATGTCAATTTTTTTTAATAAAATCATGTTGGGGACTTGATGTGAAATTAATATTCGTAATAATTAGATTTTTGTTAATTAATAGGAGAGGGTGGGATTAAAATAAATTACATTTAGCAACAAATCATTTACATGCACTCTCCCTTGTGGGTCCTTGATTCTCTACTATGCCTAAGTGCCATCATGAGTGGCAAGCCTTCTGAGTTTTGAAAATGTCATATTCTTGTCATATTCTTCTCCAAATTGAATACTTTTGGATCTGAATGACGACGGTTTTGCGTGGCGATCGGTGGAGGATCGGAATAGCACTTCAGCAACATTAACCCCACTGTCAAGCACGGTGGTTGTAATGTTATGGAATGGGGTTCAATGGTTGTTTCAGGAGTAGGGAATCTTGTATTTATAGAGTGAATTAACAAAATGCAATATTTACAGATTTTAACAGACAAATTTAAAAGTTCCCACCAAAAATCACACTTTGATGATGAATACCGTTGTGTTCGTAACAATTACCCTCAGCATTCGCCAATGATTGTCAAAAAATGGTTGTCAAACAATTTCCTCCCCAAAGTCCAGATCTGTACCCGATCGACCATTTATGGGCTTATATCGAGCCAAAACTACGAGAACAGACGATAAGGAGCGAGCAAGAATTTAAAATGGACTGGAAAAGCGTTCGGCGGGAAATGTCACCAGAAGATAGATAGATAGATAGATCTTTTATTTCACATAATATTGATGACATAAGTATTGTTACCGCACATTTTACAGATTAGAGATATGATATTATAATATCTTTCTTCTATAATATTTTACAAATTCTTCTTCTTCTTGTGGCGCTACAGTCCGGGGT
The DNA here is from genome assembly GCA_916610145.1 of Eristalis arbustorum. Taxonomy (NCBI): domain Eukaryota; kingdom Metazoa; phylum Arthropoda; class Insecta; order Diptera; family Syrphidae; genus Eristalis; species Eristalis arbustorum. The sequence goes on from OU744317.1 coordinate 6,854,956, forward strand.
GTGAACCTGGGCCTCGGTCAACAATCCTCTCCAGCTGGCACGTTCTTTAGCCAGCTGCCTCCAATTTCGCACTCCAAGTTGGTTGAGGTCTTTTTCCACTTGAGTGCGCCATCGGGTTCGTGGTCGTCCTCTTTTGCGTTGTCCCACTGGCTCGGAGTCGAAGACTCTTCGGGCTGGAGCAGTGTTGTCCATGCGCTCTACATGGCCTAGCCATCTTAGGCGTTGAATCCGTAGACGCCTGACTAGACTCATGTCGCTGTACAGCCCGTACAGTTCGTGGTTAAATCTCCTTCTCCAAGAACCTTCAACGCAAACAGGACCGAAGATTGAACGCAGAACTTTTCTCTCGAAGAGACCAAGTGCGTCTTCATCCGCTCTTGAGATAGTCCAAGCTCCGCGCCATACAGCAGGACAGGGATGATCAAGGTCTTATATAAGGTGAGCTTGGTCTTTCGAGAGAGGGCTCGACTACTCAATTGCCTCTTGAGCCCAAAGAAACAGCGGTTGGCAAGAGTTATTCTGCGTTTAATCTCAGTACTGATGTTGTTCGCACTATTTACTTGGGAGCCGAGGTAGACGAAGTCCTTCACTATCTCGAAGTTGTAGCTGCCTATGGTGACGTTCTGACCGAGTCGTCGATGTTGTGTGTCCTTTCTTGATGACAGCATATACTTTGTTTTGCCCTCATTCACCGCTAGACCCATTTTTGCCGCCTCCGTCTCAATACAAGCAAACGCTTCATTGACGGCTCGCTGAGTTCGGCCAATCACGTCAATATCGTCCGCGTATGCTAGCAGTTGAACGGACTTCTGGAAGATCGTGCCTCTAGTGTTGGCGTGTGAGTTTCGCACGATCTTCTCCAACACGATGTTGAACAAGTCACATGACAGCGCGTCGCCTTGTCTAAAACCTTTTTTTGACATTGAAGGTCTCGGTGAGTTCGTTACCGACCTTGATGGAGCAGCGAGATTTCTCCATCGTCATCCTGCACAATCTGACGAGTTTGGCAGGAATGTCAAAACTAGACATGGCGTTGTATAGCTCGTCTCTATGCACACTGTCATATGCGGCTTTAAAGTCGACAAATAGGTGGTGGGTGTCGATCTGCATCTCTTGGGGTTTTTCGAGGATCTGCCGTAATGTGAAAATTTGATCGATAGTGGACTTCCCAGGCCTGAAATCGCACTGATATGGACCTATCATGTTGTTGACGAATGGTTTCAGGCGCTCACACAGAACGGCAGAGAAGATTTTGTATGCGATGTTAAGGAGACTTATCCCCCGATAGTTGGCGCAGTCAAAGGGGTCTCCTTTCTTGTGGATCGGGCAAACGATACTGAGATTCCACTCGTCAGGCATGCTTTCCTCAGACCATATCTTGCAGATGAGCTGGTGCATGCGCCCTACCAGATCATCTCCAGCTGCCTTAAACAGTTCCGCGGACAATCCATCCGCTCCAGCAGCTTTGTTCGACTTCAGTCTCGATATCGCTACCTTGACTTCGTCTAGATCGGGGGGACGGAATTCTCTTCGATCGTCGTCCATTGCGTGGAGTGGAACATTCTGCCTGACAGCGGTATTGGTGTCCTCTTCGCCGTTTAACAGTCTGCAGAAGTGATCCTTCCAGATTCTCAGTATCGACTGCGACTCTACTACGAGTTGTCCCTCTTCGTTCCGACAGGCTTCTGTCCGATGTTTGTACCCTTTGGATAGTTGTTTCACCCGCTGGTAAAACTTTCGGACATTATTTCTGCCGTACCACGTCTCCATTTCCTCGATCGCGCGCTTCTCATGCTCCTTCCTTTTCTTTTTGAGAAGCCGGTGCTCTTCCCTTCCTTTATGTTCGTAGAGCTCACGAACCACTCTCGTCCTTCTATCCAGCGTCGCCTTATATGCTGCTAGCTTCGCTGAATGCGCCTGCCGACACTCATTGTCAAACCATGGGTTTTTTCTTGGTGGCATTTTAAAACCCAACACATCAGAGGCAGCTTCTCTGATGGCGTTTTGACAACGGTTCCACTGTTCGTCGATTGTTTCACCTGGCAGGGTAGGACTCTCTGAGAGCTTAAGGGAGACTCGATTGGAAAAGTTCCCAGCGGTCGATTGCGATTGTAGCTTTCCAACGTCAAACTGTTTTGGTCTTGCTCTACTCCGTTGTACAATCGATATCCGAGTTCTGACCTTGGCTACAACAAGGTAATGATCCGAGTCGATGTTGGCGCCTCGGAACGTTCGGACATCGAGGACACTGGAGGAGTGTCTAACGTCGAGCGCAATGTGATCAATCTGGTTGACGGTTGATTGATCAGGGGACCGCCAGGTCCCTTTGTGAATGTTGAGGTGAGGGAACCGCGTGCTGGCTACAGTGAGGTTTCGCCCCGTCACGAAGTCCAACAGCCTGAGTCCATTGTCGGACGTGTTGTCGTGTAGGCTGTGTTTACCGACGACTCTAGCAAAGATTTCTTCCTTGCCCAGCTTTGCATTAAATCGTATGTTCTTTCTAGGAGATCATAGAAGTCATCCTTGCTATCATCGTCTTTGTCCTCCGTTGGGGCGTGGGCGCAAATTAGGCTGATGTTGCCGAATGTTGCCTTGATGCGGATTGTTGTGAGGCGTTCGCTTATGTATCTAAAGCTTAAGACTTCTTGCCTAAGTCTGCCTCGAACAACAAAACCGCATCCAAACAAGCAATCCCCGTAGTATATATCGCAGTTTTTCATCCTCTTTTTGCCCGGCCCATCCCATCGCACCTCCTGGATGGCGGTGATGTCAGTCTTATGGGCTTCTAGGGCCTCCGCAAGTTCATCGGCTGCACGTGGTCTTTTCAGTGACCTCACATTCCACATGCAGAACCGAAAATCGTTGTCCTTATTTCGTTGTCCACGGTCGTCAGCAGTAGGGTCATCCGTATCCGAGGCTTGTTGCCGTCTCTGAACTATTGCGAGTTTTACACGGTGGGGAAGTTAACCCCACGCGAAACCCCCGAACCTGGAGGACCGGGTCCTGGTTTAAACCCCCGGACAAGGGGTCGCTGCATACATTGGTTCACCGGAAATTATGTCTTGTGAAAATCTTTAAAACAATTTCTTTTCTCATTGAGGCACAGGAATACTTCACATTTTTGGCATTGTATAAAGGATCGATATTTGTTACAATTTTGGCATAATTGGCGTTGTTTTTTCTTCCATTCTGGGAAATGATCCAAGCAGTCGGATCGCACCGTATCAAGAGGTAGGTCTTGATGTCTGTTGGGAGTTTTCCGTGGCATTTTGTTGGGTATTGGTGAATTAGACAAGCTGGGTGGAGTAGCTGCTCGACTTGTTGTTGGAGTACTGGAGGTCGGTGTACCGGCAGGACGACCACGTTTTCGGGCCATAATAACCTTTCCTGATTTACGCAAATGTTCGGAAACTGCAAGCTTGAACGCGAACAGCGGCATGTATTCGTTTTCGTGGATTCGGCGCCAAAGTACCCATGCATTTACAAGACTCATATCTACGAAATGAAAAAAAATGCGTTTGTACCATTGGCGGGAACGCAGATGGATTCTATAATATCCAAGCATGGAATCAAGCAAGTCTACACCCCCCATATGCTTGTTGTAAATATCAACAGCTTTCGGACAATCCACATCCATGTATACTTTTTCTCGGCGAGAATATCGTTTTTTTTGTTATTTTAGGTTCACTTCCAACGTAAGCTGAGAGCATATTGACCACCTTATTATCATACCATGACACTAAGCTTAGTTTAACACCATCTATGATTGCTGTTTTTTCTGCCATGGTTCCGCGTCCTCGTTTTTTCAACTCTTTCTCAAGACATAAAAATAACAATACCAATGAATTGCTCGATTTCATTTTTTGTGATACTAACAGGCTTATTAATATTATCTTGAAGAGACTTCAAGTTTGATTGCTGTACGATCATATTTATCAGATCGTCAGTAAAAAGGAATTTAAAAACTTCCTGTGGCGTATCCAAAAGTTTTATTTCATCGGGAAGGTTAGCGTCTCCTTTGAATTCAAAATGTTGAGTCTCAAATGCTGACATTTTTGTGTTTCCCCAACTAACTTTTTTTAATTTTTTTTTCTTTAATCCTACCTTTTTTGATCTTGATGATGTTTGTGGCTGCATAACATTGCTTTCGTTGTCATCGGAACTTTGAGAATCAGTTTCTGGAATGGTTATATTATCTTCTTGGTGAGCAAAATGAGGATCACATTCATTATCAGAGTCCGAAACCAGTTCATCATCACTCAAAAATCCATCACCAGGAATTGGATTAACAAACTTGGAACTTCCATAAAAGGTAGAAGGTTTCATTTCTGTAAACAACGAAAGAACCTTGAATGCATATAAAGCCATATGTGAACGGCCGGGTTTTGTGGGGAATGCATACGAAGCCATATATGGCAAGTTTAAAAAAACCATCAACAATCAAGTAAAAAAAGCACCAACACAAAACCCATTATATTTGCCAGTTCTTGAATATTTATACAATATATAATATTTTTTTTTTAACGTTTACTCACTGTTTTCTATAGTTTTTTTAATTTTAAAATGCACCTTCGATTGATCTTTGCTTTAGCCACCGAACACGCTTCACAAATTCTCGAATAGTTTGACAAGTTGTGCGTTGCATCGACAAAAATAACGGAATTCCGTTACACAAATATATGTTTTGTAGAGAGAACGTTAACCAAAAAAAATTATTGATAACAACAACGAAAAAAAAAGCTCAAAATTGAAGGAAACCATATATGGCTTCGTATGCGATAAGGGGCTAAGCGGCTGCAGTAGAGGTTATCCAGAGGGCGCCGCGGGGAGGCTGTATGTCAACTTGATCTGTGCATTTACAGGGATCGTTGCTGGCATCTCGCCAAGTTGAGAGCAATCAACAACTTTGCCCTGGATGCACAGGCCCATGCCCTCCAATATTTTACAAATAATTATACAAAATTGTGTTTTTCAAAATAATATGATTTTACTTTGGAGGAAAATACGGAAAAAAAACCTCCAATGTGTAAATGCCACCAGAATGTCCAGGGAAACTCGTACTTTCTATGAAAGATTTGTGTGCAATTAAGGCTAGAGGAACTTTTACTTTTTATGCTATGGTATGCCCTGTAACGCCCTGCAACCAAACATGTACGGACAATTTTTTGAGTATAAAACATGAGGTGTCTTAAGTTAATGCTTTTTAATGAACAATTTTTATTTTAGTACACGCATTGTATATTGGATGCCCTTTAATTTGATGTACATCTTGTTGAAATCGGATTGGAACTTTTCAAGTTATACATCATTCAACTTTTTGAGACAGATTATGTATATCAGTCAGTCAGTCAGTAGTGGTCATAAATTTTGGGCCATAAATTCCTCAATAGATTCAGCAGTACCGAGACTAATTATTAAAATTGTTGACGATCTATAAATTACCGGCCTCGTGGTAACGCACGTGCACGCGTATTTCAGACAAAAAAAAAGGTGCCCGAAGATTAAGATTCATTCTTCGTGTTCTCCTTTATCTCTTTTCGATTTTTGCTTTTCTTTTGTGTTCGGCGTTGTGTGGCTAGTACACAAAGGCATAAGCGTACCACAGATGTTGGATAATATCGAGTTTTGTTTTAAATGAATTGCATTTTATTGCGGTTTTTTTTAGTGCAGGAAGACTTTGTTGATGCTCATATTCACTGTTTATTTTGTATTTAGAATATTTTTTGGGATGCACTTCCAGGAATGCGATATCCACGTATATGAAATTTATGTTCATGAAACCTGTATGCTACGCAAAAATTTGGAACTTTTTTGGATGCCTGTTGATGATTGTTTTTATTGTGCATGTTGGATAATTGCCAGCGATTTCACTCTATTTTCTGTAAATGAACAAAAATGTATCCTCAGCATGCATTACCATCTAAAACGTCACTTTAAGTTTTTTCATATCAAAAAGAATTCTCTCCTCCGAGAACCACTCTGGTTTGCGATCACAAAAGAGAAACCGATGAAAATTGGTGTCCGATATAGGGTGTGTAAAAGTAAACGCATACGGAAGTGTCGCCTCTCGAAGGGTATGACCAATCCATTGCCACTTCTGTACGAAACGGGATTCGGAGAATTGTTTATGTTATAACTCATGGCGGCGGATTGGTATATAGCGGATTGTTTATATTATAACTCATCGGAGCGGATGTCGCCGATCGATGAATAAAATGCTGAATGAGCAATTTTGGTACATATTTGAGTACTGCGGTGAGTGGTGTGTTAACTTGCGTGCGTTTTATAATGTTTCTCTATGAATCCAATGTTGCAAACATTTCCTAACGTCTAAACCAGGATGCATAGGACTTTGAAATTGATTTCAGTTTATAAGGTTAAAAAGTTTTCAGACTTATTAAATCGGGCATGAAAAGGTGAAGCTCCAACTCCATAAGCCCCATCCACAAAACGGCGATCCTACCTCTTCCAACGACTACAGAAGTATATCCCTGCTCAACGGCGCCTACAAGGCGTTTTGGACCGCACTAATCGGCGTACCAGTACCAACGACCATCGACGTACCAGTGCGGCTTCTGGCCCGGCAAATCGACAATAGACCAAATCTTCACATTAAGTGAAGAGCAGAAAACCGGTGAGTTTCAAATCGATACCCACCATCTTTTCATCGATTTTAAAGTCGCATACGACAGCATTCATCGCAAGGAGTTATTCGAAGCGATGGCAATTCGGGATCCCGGCAAAATTCATCCGGTTGTGTCGCACCACGTTAACACCTACGCGATGCATTGTGCAGTTTGGTTCAAGAACCTCTCAACCATCTGAAGCCTGCAGTGGTATAATAATAAATGCTATAAGAATATGCTATGAAGACAAAATATCTCAACGACTGTTATAAACTTGAGGTAAATGAGTAGTTTTTTGAGTAAAGAAGTATGTCTACCTAGGCAATCGTTAACTCCACAAACGACATCACAGTGGAGATCCGACTTAGAACCAACCTTGGCAACCGATACTACTTCGGTTTGGAAAAACAACGGCCGACTCGAAGGACCAAAGTCATGATCTACAAAACAGTCAGTCCTGCTTTATGGAGCTGGAAGCTGGACGATAAGCAAACTTGAAGAGCTGATTCCTGGTTCTACGTCGGATATGTGCGACCGCGAGTTCTACCAGCTGTACAAGGATCTGGATGTAGTCCGATAGGTAAAAATCCATCGACTAAACTGGCTCGGCCACATCAAGCGCATGGACACCACCGCTCCAACTAAGAGGGCCTTCGAATCTAAGCCTCCTGGTTCGAGAAGGAGACGAAGACCGAACATCCGGTCTAGATATGAAGTCATCGCTGATGCAAGACAGCTTGGCCTTGATGACTGGAAGTAGCATGCCAGACTCGGATCCTTCATGGGTCCCCGGCTTGACAAGTTAGTAAGTATGAAAGCGTGAAGACAAACGCAAAGACAAGGAATATACTGATGTCTCATTGAAATGAGAAAAAGTGTTCACAGAAAAAAAGCTTAAGCTTAATACATATAGAATCGGGTGCGCGCATTGCAGTTGAAATATACACAAGTCGTATTTGACGCATTGCATAGGTGTAGTGTCTTGCAATCCCACACGACACACGAGAGTAAAGTAATACACATGCAAACATACATGATACACAGGTGTGAATGAACTCTGAAAGGAAACAAAAGATACAAGTCCGCCAATTCTGATGCATTCCACAGACATACGACGCAAAAGAATTCTACATGCTTGAAACCTTTATGCCACCACCACGGCCGACACGAATTCTATATGATTGAAACCTTTATGCCGATACGGTGGTAAAGACTGAATGAAGTATAGATCGAATTTACAGTGGGCATCAAAAGTATGTTTGCCCACATGAAAATCATTTGCAAAAAAATGAGTGGGTTTAGTCACTTGAAAAATTTCAAGCACAACCCATGTGCACAGCTCACATATTGCGTATTAAGTTTCTAGTCTATTATAATGTCTTGCTTTCAGTACATTATTTGTTCCTGGAGACAACAGCATTGGTGTCTTTTTCGTTGGTGTCCCATTTGGATTTGATTTTTGAGAATACAGAATATATGCCATATGCTGAGTCATATTTCTGACGCTCACTATAAATGTGCAATTTTTAAGGAAAGGGCAACAATTTGCACACAGCGAGGCGAGGTATGTCAAGAAATTCATAAAGAAAGTTTCACTGTATGTGATATGCACATGGGGTGAGAATTGAAGTCAAACTTCATGAATTAAGAAAGAAAGTAGCCTAAGTTTAAACATATTATTCAAACTCAAATCAAATATTTTCTATATCTGCCAATCCGTTCAGAAGTTTGATGTTCATAATAATATAATAATATGGGTGGCGCTACAGCCCGTAGAGGGCCAGGGCCTAGCTTCTCAGCAACCACTCGTGTTGTGCGTGCTATTGTTCTCTCACGAGTGGAAGGGACCTACAGTTTAATGCCGAATCCGAACGGCTTTGTTTGAGAAGCTTTTTCTAGACAGGAAATACTCTTTGAGCATTGTCAGTGACTCGAAAGAGATGGGGTCGTGAACATTTGTTTTGTCGCTCAGAGCTGGAATCGAACATACGACGTCGAGGTTGGGGTCGACACACATACCCACAACGCCACGGGCCACCACCGTTTGATGTTCATAATTTCGGCAAAAATGAATGGTTCCGTTGAAAAATCGGGTTTGTTTATGTTTATTTATGTGAGCCTGTGAGACATCTGTATATTTTTTGTCTGTGATTGAAGCAAGATAGAATTGTACATAAGCGCCGCTTTTGCGGGATATCCGAAGGTAATCGTCGCACAGATCCACACTCGATCCACACTGGATATACATATGTATTTCTCCAAGCAATCGTCTCTTTTTTTCTTGCACATCTTGTAGGCGAACGGCTTCTAAGAAAGAAGAAGAAACACAGAAACCATGTGCGCCGCTCGGTCGCCTCTGTGCTTGCCGCGCTGAAGGGTGGAAGAACGGTTTAATAGCTCCTTCTGCGCATTTAATGGTCACCCTTTTCGCGCACACAGACAACAAAGCAAATATATTATAGAGCAATGCTCTCTGGAGAACAGAAGACAGTTTGATTTAGTTGGTGGTGTCGATCGGTTGTGTTGTCGAAAATGAATAATCGTTCAGGGCGAAAATCTAGGAGTCTTCAACGTTTGAGCGAAGAGTATGTGAAATCGAAGGACGAATACGGCGCCCGACCTAGGAAGACTGACCGCACCAGATTTACTGACGATGAAATACAACTACTGATACCGGCCTTTGATCCCGCAAGGACTACGGGACTGAGCGCTGCGGAGTGGATAGCGTCGATTGAAAATCTGCGGAAGCTTTTTGACTGGAACGACCGTATGACACAAGTGTACGCTATGCGTCGCCTCGAGGGAGCGGCACAGAGGTGGTTTGCGGCACACTCATGCAACTGGTCACAATTCAAGTTGGGCCTACTGCAAATGTTCTCCTACCCCGTCGACAAAGCGGAAGATTTCCAAAAATTGATTCGACGGAGCAAAGAGGCCGGGGAGAGCACTGAGAGGTACGTCTTTGATCTTGAGCGGACGGCGATGAAGTGCGGCCTTAACGTAGAATCCACCATTAACTACACGATCTTGGGCCTTACAGACATTGATTTGAGAGAGCATCTAGTTGCGTGCCATTGTAAGACATTAGCAGAACTCCTCTATCGCATTCGATGTTTCAAAGAACGTCTCATCGCGAAGGTTACCAGCCCCCCTAGTCACACGTCAAGAGTGCAGATGTCCGAGTTCGAGAAAAAGAGGGCCACGGACGTAAGCAGTTATCCCGATCTTATGACAACAGTGAAGGTGCAGCAAGCCTTCATCACCGCATTCGTAAGCTTTGACAGTCACTGTACGACAATTAAACACAGTGAATTCAAACGACATGCCCTCACAATGAAACCGTGTCATGACAAGGTGCACATTTTTAACTCGACACGAGTACAAGTGATTGGCTACCTCAAGGAGATGGTGACCGCTGGGGAGGTAATGATGTACACCACAGTGTTCATAGTAGAGGACAGTGAGCAAATGCATCCCATGATACTGGGCCGCAACTTCCTAAATCGGCCCAAAGTGTGTGTTTTCAAAACGGACCGAAGCTTGCAAATAGGGTACAGCTCATCGGAGCAGGCCGACTACACAGCTGGCAACAAGAAGATAACCATTAAAGAAGAGGACGACACGAACGAAAATCGACTGCTGGAGCGACATAGAGTGGCATGAAGTTAAAGTGTTCCCTTTCGATGTCAAAACATATGTCGTTTACCTAGTTTTAAGATCTGTTAAATGAATTACCAAATGTGCTTACGTTCTAAGTTGATGTAGTTTTTAAGTGCATAAAATAAAATGCCACGGTGACAAAGCAAACATAAATTCCCCCGATATGCTGTACCTTTAGTGATACCATTGTAATCACCTAATATGTTTATTATTCAATAAAAAAATACAAGCTTAAAATATTTATTACACATTTTTTTATTTAAATTTTTGCCAATACCTGGTCACTTTGATCCAATATGAGGCCACGTTCCTTCTTCTCAAGCCCAGCAGATGAGATTGAACACAATTTATTGGTAAAGTGTTAAAATTTAACAAGCATCTCCAAAAGTTGCAGGAGGGAAAAACCTAAGACGCCAGAAGGGATGAGCAAAGGAAATTATCCCGGATCCCGTTCCATGCAGCGTTGAGGGTAATTTTTTTTAAAAGTGCAACCACTTTCACTGGCAACAAATAATTCTGTCTAAGTAAATAAATAAGGCAACACTTTCAGGTATTCTGCTCTTCAGTGCGGGGTAAACCTGGGCCTCAGGCCTCAGCAAACAATCCTCTCCAGCTGGCACGATCCTTAGCCAGCTGCCTCCAATTTGACACTCCAAGTTGGTTGAGGTCCTTCTCCACTTGAGTGCGCCATCGGCTTCGGGGTCGTTCTCTATTGCGTTGTCGCACTGGTTCGGAGCAGTGTTGTCCATGCGCTTCCACATGGCATAGCCATCTTAGGCATTGAATCCGTAGACGCCTGGCCAGACTCATGTCGCTGTATACTTGACTTATGCACAGTTCGTGGTTGAATCTTCTTCTCCAGAAACCTTCAACGCAAGCAGGACCAAATATTGAACGCATAAGTTTTCTCCCGAAAAGGCAGGGTTGAAGCTTCAGGGAGACTCGATCGGAAAAGTTCCCAGCGGTCGAAAGCGATTGTAGCTGTCCGACGTCAGACAGCTTGATCGGTCGATGTTAGCACCTCGGCACGTTCGGACATCGAGGACACTGGAGGAGTGTCTAACGTCGAGCGCAATGTGATCAATCTGGTTGACGGTTGATTGATCAGGGAACCACCAGGTCCCTTTGTGAATGTTGAGGTGAGGGAACCGCGTACTGGCTATATCACGAAGTCCAACAGCCTGAGACCATTGTGGAACGTGTTGTCATTTAGGCGACACTTCCGACGACACTAGCAAAGACGTCTTCCTTGCCCAGCTTTGCATTCAAATCTTGGTGCATTGATTTTGTAAACAAAACAAAGCAGATATAAACAGAGACAGTTTTCTGTATTCATTTGACGTTTATTGACCTGTGTCAACAAAATTCTGGTGGACTTTTGTGGTACTAAGAGACACCCATGACATTTTGACAGTTCGTTGGAGAAAAGGAATTTGCGTTGAAATTTCGAAATATGGTGATGGTTAAAATTTGAAATGAAATTACTTTGCACACTAAAGTGCTACGTGGCTGAAATTTATTTGCAGAGCATTGTTTATTTGTTAGGGATACACTTTTCACATCCATTTTAAAGGCAACATATAAAATTACATACCGAACAAAACTAGGGAAACTGTATTGGACGCCAAAGGAATGAGTTTTTCGTCGAACAGACCGAAACCCATATCGATCAGATTGCTCCGATTCCTCTTCCTTCTTATCTTCTTTCTTGGCCTCAGCTGGAGCGGCAGCTACACTGCACCAGCCTCAGCTCCAACAGCAGCTGGAGCGGCACCAACTCCGGATCCAATGTTGGTGATAAAATCCTTGATGTTGACTCTCAAAGCCTTGGTGAAGAGACGGGACAGTATGGCTCGCCTTCAAGATGGTGTTGATTTTCTCACCACCAACGGCGACATCATCATCAACCAAGATAAGAGCGGAGTAGACACAGGCGACTTCTGCTTTGGTGGCCATTATTAAGTTTTGTTTATTGAAACAACATTACTTTTCTTTTCATATCTTCTTTTGATTCCAATCACAATGGCGCTATCTAGGAAACCTACGAGAAAATTTACATCCAGGCAGTCAGATCTGGGGATGATTTTAGGAAGACTCCAAGGCTGTTGTGCTATTTTATATACACGTTTCGTTGTTCGTTTCGTGTATCCGCTTTGCTATCACTGTCCGTTGATTGATGTAGGGACTCTTCGTTGATCAGGGGACCGAACTGACACCTAAGAACGTACCTTCAGATGTGTCATGTTTTTAATGCTTTGCTGTTTCGAATTCTTTCGGGCGGGCAAGTGCTTGTCAAGAAATTGTCTACCCGTGTTTTTTTCATGACATGTCATCACTGGCTTCTGCAAATTTCAGTATACACGACAAGGACACGTCGCTGAAGACCATCCAAACACCAAACTTTTGAAATGTACGCAAACAGTCGCTGCGAACATGCGACACGAATACGGGCGGTTTGCGCACATACATATACAACAAGAAAATATATTGGCCGTGTCGGTGTCCGTTTCGTGTATGGGTTCTATTAGTTTGCTGTCCATTATTACGCCTAAGTATTTGCATTCTTCTTGTAAGCAGTACGAGCACTGTTTTGGACGAGTTTACGTCTAGATCTGCTAGTTTGTTAGGTTTGCATCCGACATGACTGAGTTTCAAAAGAATTTCGTACACTACAAGTATCCATAGAGGTGTGGTGAGTGTCGTACAACCATTGCATATCCTTTGCTGTCAAAGGATTTTCCAATGGTGCTGCCCAGGGAGTGAAGTGATGTTTTAGTTGAGTATCCTCTTCGATAAGCGTGTTCAGAAAAAATGAGGAGAGGGTGATGGGTCTGTCAGTCGAACTGACATTGTGCAGGCCTGGAGATTTGAAGAGTCATGAAGTAATTGAGAACCTCATTTTTTATAGGCCCAACAATTTGCGCCAGAGTGCACAGCACTCGTTAAACTTTCGGGCAGCGGTCGAAGTCACAGCAGCATCAGCATGGACTCAAACAACGCAATATTTGGAAAGATACGCTCGTCGATTGAAGCGTGTGTAACGATGCACATACTCAAGGGACAGTTTGAGAATTTACAACGCATCGGCAAGGGACAATTGCAAAAGTTCTTTTTGGGTAAGAATCAAACCGTTCTTCAGTAAGAGCAGTCGAATACATTTGTTTTTATTTCTGCCAGATCTGGAAATGGCCCTTCAACTGTCCTTGTGCAACATGGAGACATATGGCTTCCCCGCGAATGAAAACGCACTAGGGAGTCTGCATAAAAAATGACGGACACCATGAAGAAGCTTGAAGCAAAGATCTATGAGGCCCACGGGTCACGATTCAACTTGGGATCGACATCCGCTGTGGCAAGAGTACGTTTTACACTTTCTGAAGTCTAACATCATAGTTTCAGTACTGAAATACATTCCTGCAGGTATTGGGGTTGCATCGCAAGGCCAACGGGAGAGTGTCCACATCACGGCAGATTTTGGAGAAAATTGATTCACCTATCTCGCAGATGATTATCACGTATAGAAAACTCAGTTTCACTTGCAGCACCATTCAGCCACTGATGCACAGTGTGGTCAACAATAGGTAATGATACTATGCTCAGAATTTGCCCAACAAATGTAACTGTTGCTCTTGTGGGATTCTCGGTCAAAGTAAAACACTGACGCCGACTGGTCGGATTTCCATGCACGAGCCAAATTTGCAAAATGTTGCAAAGGACTTTGAAGTTGCAATTGGCAGTAAGTTGCGACGGGGGGTGAAGTAAGAGTTCATCAAAAGCATTTTCTATTTTCAGCATCGGAGAAAATCAATATATCCTGTCGGAGTCCGTTCTTCCTGCCGAAAGGACGTTGTTTGGTCTCGGCCGACTTTTGTCAGTTGGAGATGAGAATCTTAGAGCACTTATCACAAGTATGTTGTTGAGCTGAATCAACAGGTTGAAACGGGTCTTAATTTGTTTTTTGCCTTGAAGGATCATCAACTTGTTCAAGTAATGAATTCGGGAACGGACGTCTTCACGGCTTTGGCAGCCAAGTGGAATAAGCTACCGGAAGAGTCTGTCTCCGACCAGCTAAGAAATGGAACAAAGCAGATTTGTTATGGTATTGTATATGGCATGGGCATGAGATCCTTAGCAGAGTCATTGAAATGCAACGAGCAAGAGGCCACTACTGTTTCAGAACAATTTCACGCTGCGTATCCAGGAATACGGTGAGTCTGAAAAAAGAAAATGTCAGCTTTTACATCAGCTATTTACGATCTCTCCCTCAGCTTGTATGCGGAAAAGGTTATGAAATTCGCACGGCAGAATGGTTACATAGAAACCATCACCGGGCGAAGACGATACTTGGAACACATCAACTCCGGAGAACAACAATTGAAGAGTAAGTTAAAGTCCCAGATTTCAATTCAATGTACTCATCTTCTGATTGAATTCAAAGCGGAGCGACAAGCTGTGAACTCGACAATTCAAGGATCTGCACAAGAAAAACAACGAATATGACATTTAAGGTTAGGTCGAAAGACACAGTATAAGATTAAATTTAGCTTAGAGTGCCCGCCGAGGGCTAGTAAGTTAGATTTAGTAAAACTGTACGTGAAACTAGTTTTAAGCATTTTTGTCTAGCTTATTATGATTAAGGAAATAAAAAAATAAAAAATGAAAAAAAAACGAATATGACATTTGAAATCGAAGTGAACTGGTTTCGTTTGAGCGAAAACTGGGTAATTGTTGAGCTTGACTTAAATATCTACGAGCAACAAAGAATAGCTATTTCTACTTGGCTATGATGCAGATTTAAGGGTAGTATCAGCAAACGGCCCTATGTAACCGTAACCGTCATCCAAAAAATGTGGTCTAAATCAAAGAGTTTATTTGACATTTACTTCTGGAACAGTGTTACCACAGGGACTCCATAGAGTCAATTGGACTCACTTTTTTTTTATCGTGATTTGGGGGCTCATCATTCTTCGATCACAAGAACAATTTACCTAAACACCTAACGTAATTTTATTTCACATTATAATTTGCTTTGATACGCCTTTATTTAAAATGTCTGAGCACCTATTATTACTGCACCCAGAAATGGCTCTGGCCAGTCTTCGAGTCAGGATAAGACGGCTCCAAAACCGATGAATTGTCCGGCGCTGGTGTTTTCGTGGTAGACTGTACACATCATCAGGTCAATGTGCGTCGGTTTTCCAAGCGGAAGCCTTTGCGATCCTAATGGCAACAAAACATACTGTGTGAAGAACAGGTTGGGGCTTGGACCTCTCGAGAGCACAAGCGTAGGTGGCACGACTTCCCAATATGTAGATAGGCCAAGCGTTTGCCAACAAACGTCTGTAAGTTGTCCCTTGACAGAAACGTGCTTCGTTTAAGCGAAGATTCCCCTCTGGGATGTCTGTGGAGAGGACGACGACATGGCAGAGCACTTCCTCTATCACTGTCACGCCTTTGCTTGGACTTGGACAGACCAGGGGGCAGGTCTTCTATGCTGATGTAGTGATAGCGGAGTCTGTAGGCTCTTCATCACGGAAGCGACTGCTGGTCTTCAGAAGGAATTGTAGGTTGCTGCCTGGTAGTACAATCGACCAGTCTTGAGTCTGAGTATTCCAGTGTAGTATTAAAACCACCAACAACAAGAACCAAAAAACATACCAGTTTCTAGTTTCACATCAGGAGGCATTGTGTTATCAAAAACCTATGTTGGTATTCATTTATTTTCAAAGTTACCCTTTTTTTAAGCTGCTGGGACTCATAAATAATTTAACTCGTGGTAACACTGTTCTGGAATCACATAATGAATGACCCTGGCCATCAGTGCTAGTGAAACCGTCTCTTAATAATTACTGCTTCCACTTCATTATTAAGTTACATGCATATTTCTCTGAACACGTTGGCGTTACGAATTTCTTTTATGTTCCTTTGAGTTAACATCTCAGAAGAGAATCGTTCGCACAAGAAACGACCGCTTTATGTGAACAATCGAAAAACACATTTCGACGCCGTTAATACATATGTATTTGCCTGAGGCATGCTACTTCCAGCAGATGTTGATGTGTACCCGTGTATCGCTATTTCGACTCAATGATCATTTAGTTTGGCACTGACTGTTGGCGGGACTGGTGCTATTTTCAGCTGGCACGTGGTAAAATGGAAGCGAATTGTCTTGTTGAAATTCCGACCGCCGACTGGCAGAAGCTGGCGGAGCTGTATTCGAGCAATAAAACGGCGCCATCTGGTTGGAATTGCTTGATGAACTACATCACATGGATGCAGATAGAGCAAGCAATCGACTTTGACAAAATCTATTCACTGAACGGGGACTGGAGTGATGGAACGTTTGTTATTCAGGTCTGTTGACAGGTTTTATTTTGTTTAGAGGGAAAAGTAAATTATTTGCCCGTTCTTATTAGGATCAGACCAGTGTCATGTTCAACACCCTGGACTCAAACGATCGACTGCAGCTTGCGCTTGACAGCATTCAATCCTTGGATCAATTACAGGGTGCAGCCAAAATTTGCATTTGCGACTTTTCGCATCGGTACAAGGAACTTGTTAGCAAATACATTGCACCATCCGGAGTCACAATCGATACAACAGCAGCTTGGTTTCACATCGATCAAGCTCAAGCCCTCAATTTCCACATAGAGTAAGTAAATAAAATGACATCCCACCAATTCGTTATGATCACGAGTCTTCATTCTTCACAGAGCTCCGCCGAAAACTTTCATAAAAGCACTCAACAAATCCCACATTGATACTGTCAACAGCACTTGGGCATACCGGCACCTAGGATCAGAGGACTTTGTGGGACGCCTTATTCTCTTCAACACCAGCGTTGGCATTTTTGATGAAACTGGGAACATCATGGGATGGTGCCTCCAGTTGCCAAGAGGAAATCTGGGGCTACTCCAAGTCAGAGACGAGTACAAACGAAGAGGCTATGGCAGTCTAATGGTGCGGGCCATGTCTAAGAAGCTGGCTGAGATGGGTACCGAGGTGACTGCGGCTGTCGTCGATTCAAACGTTGCGTCCAGGAAGATGTTCGACAAGATTGGCTTTAAGGTGATCGACACAGTACATTGGGTATGTATGCCAATGCAGGGGGCTCTATGAATGACAAATGAAATATAAATGTATCATGTATACATGTGAAGACCTTAAGATCTTATTAATCCAAAATTGCAGTGAGGACCAAAATCGCTGTTTATGTGAAAAGAACTCGTGCCTCGCCAATGTTGGGAGTTTGCCACAATTGCGGTAGATTTACTTTTCTTGCGAGTTTTTCAAATTTTATCACATCTAATAGCCAAAGTGCATAATCTGCCTCACCTTTTAATTCTTCCTCTTTTGCTTCGTAGCTCTTCTCAGAACTGGATTTTCAATGGGAATGTGTACACAAAATTACAAAGATGAGTTATAACTGACGACTTTGCCATAAAAATCCGAATACAGAGAAGATTGAGGAGCTGTTCATTTCGTTTATGAGAGTGCCCTTTACGTGGTATGTGAAATTTCGCTGAAGTTAAAGATGAGCAGCCATGACATCGCCAAGGAACTAAACATTCATCATCAAACGGTTTTGAACCATTTAAAAAAGGCTGGCTGTTTGAAAATGAATAGAAGTTTGATTAGAAATACGAAAAGACTTTTTCGATTACCCATTACAAAAACGATCTACCACACTTCAACCCATTATCTTTGAGATCTGAAAAGCTTTTGAAATTTCAGGTCACAACACTGTTCCTGTCCCACTCTATTATCGTTGGCGGTTCTTCGTAAGTCGAATTCCACCCTTCTAATTTTTGGTTTGCCATATGTTGGTTACTTCTCAATTTCCTCTAACTGAAACTAATTTTCATATCCAGTGAAATTTCGACTTAGGCGGAGTCCACTGTGTATCAACATTGATATCATCACCTCGGCTCACAGCCGGGCAGCGAGCAAATCTCTGTCAATTTTAATGCGCTTTTGAGACGGAATGCGTTAAGTACCGAAACCTTAACTCATGTCGTTCTCATATCAGCTTCAGTGATAATGGAGGGAAGAGATATGAAACTTCTACGTTTCTTGATCCTCATATTCATCTGACAGCGTTTTTTATAACATTTTACAACTGTTTCATTCCTGCTTAACATCCGCTTTACAGACAGAGTCTGTGAATACGTGTAAGGCTCGAGACCAGCTGAATGTCAATGTGGAATTAATGTGACGAAGTGGATTATCCGACATTTCAGTGTTTGCCACTAATTTTAACGCCAAATATTCACCACCAAAAAAGGAGGGAACTACAGTTTTATGCCGACTCCGAACGGCCAAGCTTGAGAAGCTTTTTCTAGACAGTCTGGTTCTCTTTGAACATTGCCAGTGACTCGAAAGAGGTGGGGTCGCGAAAATTGATTTCGTCGCACAGAGCAGATATCGAACCTGCGACGTCGATGTTGGGGTCGACGCACATACCCACAACGCCACAGGCCACCACGTGAGACGGGAATATTCCATTAAAAACGACTTTATATTCGAAAACTAGGAAGTTCAGGATAAACAAAATAGGTATGTTCCCGTAGTTTCTACACCAAATTTTGAAGACTGTCATTTTTCAAGGAGTGGGGCTAAGAACCCCTTAGAATGAAGCAAAATATCGAAAAAGTACAGGAACGAAAATGTGTAACTTATACCATTTTTAAGAGCTTGTTGGGTTCAGTATGGCGTGAGAGACGATATATGCCAAAAATTACAGCAAAACATGTAAATTAGAAAAACGGGATTTTTTGGAACTTCATTTGTTTCTATTCTTCCGAACTACTTATTCAACAAATTAAACTGACTCAAAACTTTTGAAAAACCGCCAATATTATATTCGAGATTGACACATCAATTAATTTGACAGAAAACCAACAAAATAACCAAAACTACCCACAGACATTTCTTGGGTTAAAATGGACAGGGTAGGGACATATTTCACTCGTCTGACAGCGTCTGACTCGTGACAGCGCTCTTTTGACATAAATTATTCAACTTTCGTACATACCTTAACCCACACAATATAAGTGTAAAGACATTTATGTTTAGTAATAAATTAAATTTATAATAGTTCCATCAGCATATGGATTATATTGTAGTATTTTTGTAAATGTTTTCACATTTTTCCTGACCGTAATGTTCGTCAATATATTTATAAAAATTATTTCGTTAAAATGATTGGCTACAATAATTCTCTTTTAAAACGTATGAGCTAAACGAACAGTCGCCTGGAATACTTTCCAATCGGAGCCAGTTCTGGAAACGCTTAAAATCTGAGGTTCACTGTGGTGGATCAGTGGTGGACTGTGGGGTTTCCAATGGAAAGTGGAATATCTCTTTCATTCCATTATCTCTGGTCAGTTGTCTCTCAATTTGGAAGCAGTATGATATAGGTTTGTAGTGGGGGGAGGGCTACAAGGCAACGCTGCATCGAACGACGAGAGCTGTTCGTGAGCTCTACGAACAGAAGAGAAAGGAAGAGCACTGGCTTCTCAGAAAGAAAAAGAAAGAGCATGAGAAGTGCGCGGTCTAGGAGATGGAGAGGTGTTACAACAGGAAGGAGGTCCGAAAGTTTTACCAAAAGGTGAAACAAGTATCAGGAAGATACATACCTCGGAACGAAGCCTGCAGGGACAAAAATGGACAACTAGTAGTAGAATCGCAGTCGATGCTGAGAATTTGGAAAAATCATTTCTGTAGACTGTTAAACGGCGATGACGACACAAATTCCGCTGTCAGGCGGAATTTTCCACTCCACGCAATGGACGACGGTAGAAGAGAGTTCCGTCCCCCCGATCTAGACGAAGTCAAGGTAGCGATATCTAGACTGAAGTCGAACAAAGCTGCTGGAGCGGACGGATGAGTGGAATCTCAGCGTCGTTTGTCCGGTCCACAAGAAAGGAGACCCCTTTGACTGCGCCAACTATAGAGGGATCAGCCTCCTTAACATCGCTTATAAGATACACTCTGCCGTTCTGTGTGAACGCCTGAAACTCTTTGTCAACAACCTGATTGGTAAGGAACTATCCTTACATCAGTGCGGTTTCAGGCCAGGAAAGTCCACAATAGACCAAATATTTACACTCCGGCAGGTCCTGGAAAAGACTCAAGAGATGCAGATCGACACCCACCACCTATTTGTCGATTTTAAAGCCGCATATAACAGTGTGCATAGAGACGAGCTATACAGCGCCATGTCTAGTTTTGGCATTCCTGCCAGACTCGTCAGGCCGTGCAGGATGACGATGGAGAACTCTCGCTGCTCCATCAAGGTCGGTAACGAACTCACCGAGACCTTCAATGTCAAAAAAGGTTTTAGACAAGGCGACACGCTGTCACGTGACTTCTTTAACATCATACTTGAGAAGATCGTGCGAAACTCAAACGTAAACACCCGAGGCACGATCTTCCAAAAGTCCGTTCAACTGCTTGCTTACGCGGACGACATTGACGTGAATGGACGAACACAGCGAGCCGTCAATGAGGCGTTTGCTGGCATTGAACCGAAAGCGGCTAAAATGGGTCTAGCGGTAAACCAGGGCAAAACAGAGTACATGCCGTCATCACGGAAGGACGCACAACATCGACGTCTCGGACAGAGCGTCATATTGGGCAGCAGAAACTTTGAGGTAGTCAAGGACTTCGTCTACCTAGGCTCCGGAGTAAATAGGAACAACAACACCAGTACCGAGATCAAGCGCAGAATTACTCTTGCCAATCGCTGTTTCTTTGGGCTCAAGAGGCAATTGAGTAACAGAGCCATCTCTCGAAACACCAAATTGACCTTGTATAAAACCCTGATCATCCCAGTCCTGCTCTATGGCGCAGAGACATGGACGCTATTGAAAGCGGATGAAGAAGCTCTTGGTTGTTTTGAGAGAAAAGTTCTGTGTACGATCTTTGGTCCTGTTTGCGTTGATGGCGTTTGGAGGAGAAGGTTCAACCACGAACTATAAGGGCTGTACAGCGGCATGCACCTAGTTAAGCGTCTTCGGGTCCAACGCTTAAGATGGCTAGGTCATGTAGAGCGGATGGACACCACAGCTCCGGCCCGAAGAGTCTTCGACACCGAGCCATTGGGACAGCGCAACAGAGGACGTCCTCGCACTAGATGGCGCACACAAGTGGAAAAGGACCTCAACCAACTTGGTATGCGCAACTGGAGGCAGCTGGCGAAAGATCGTGCTGGCTGGAGAGGCATGTTGGTTGAGGCCCAGGTCCACCCCGGACTGTAGCGCCAATCAAAGAAGAAGAAGATGATATAGGTTTCTCACTCTCACTCTCGAAAATATCAGATAGCTTGGATATAGGTGCGTTGGTTTCATGGTACACAAAATTTATCATTTTATTAGGATCCTTTCATGTTTTACCAGACAGTGGGTGGTGTGAATAAAAACTGAGTATGAGCATTTCCTCAGAATTTTGGAGGAAATGCTCCATCTGGCGTGAATAAAAATGTATTTCGTTAAGTTTTACGAATCCTCTCCGCTCACATATTTTCACAGTTGAGTATTACCTCAGTTTTGGTGTGAATAAAGATGGAATGTATTCAGATATCAATCGTTGAAGTTGAGTGTGCATAGGAGGTGACTCAAGAGACAAAAAAGTAAAAAATAATGGAAATTACTGCGTCGGAGGAGGAATACTTTGACGGATTAAGCCTTATTCCTTAAACAAAAAAATCTGGAATGGGCGATGGCGATTTCATCAGGTGTTTACAACTGTATCCGTGTTTGCTGGAAAAAAGCCAAACCGATTCAGGTACTCATCGCCATGTAAATAAGGCTTTAATATTGCAATATGAGTACAATCTAGAGCGCTAATTTCACTTCTCGCAATTCCTCGATCAAAGAAGGAAATTTCATCCACAGATCCGCCTTTGCACATATAGCAACACACTTGCCAAACTGTTTTTGATACTGTGGGCTAATGAACCCCAAAGTCCTCTCCAACTCCAACTTGGAAACCCGGGTCACCAATGTATCGAAGGAATATTTTCATCTTCTCCATGCTTGGTATTGCACCACCACGGTTTTCTCCAGGAATATCGGAGAGGACTGATTGGTTAACCATTCCATGTTGCGAAACTCGAATCTGTAATGTTTCTTGAAATTATCCCCTGTGTCCTCGAAACGCCGTGAATTATATTATTTTATTTTTCGCGTTTCTATATTTAAAAACATGATTGAAAATGAATAATTCGCATGTGTTTGCGTTTGTTAATTGAATTTGAAGAATGTTGACGAATAAATTTGCCAGCTCTCCAGCAGAGTTTTTAAACGTCAAATTGAGGATAAGAACCTGCTTTGAGGAACATTATTATTCACACCAAATTGAGCATTTCCTTTGACGAACATACTCGACTCAAGTGTTTCTACTCCGAGTGTTTTCTCAGTTTTTATTCACACCACCCAGTATGACAGTCAAAGATTCACTTGTACTTGTATTTAATTTCGTATACCTAACTTAACTCTGCCAGAATACATAAAATATTATACATGTAAGTTAACCATGAAAATAAATAAATAATGAAGTAGTAAATAAACAAAATAATAAGATGATAATAATAATAATTGCAACAATAATAAATAATAATGGCTTTGCGATTTGTTCAATAAAATGCTCACATCCCACACAATATTTTATTAATTTACTTAAATTTCAAATTAATTTTAATTAACCATAAAACACTGCATTACCATACAAATATGTACTCAAAAATTAATAAAATCCGGAAGGCAAGCATTCGTCGACTCCACTGGCTCGGACACATCGAGCGCATGGATATCAACGCTCTAGCAAAGGGGGTCTTCGAAACCGACCATCCTGGTTCGAAATAAGGGAGACTGAACCTCCAGTGCAAAGATTAAGTCTTCGTTCGGGGCGTAAGGCAACTTGGTCTTGATAACTGGAAGCAGAGTGCCCAGGTTCGTCAGCAATTTTTGAGGCATGGTCTCTTCATGGGTCACCGACCTCATAAGTAAGTAAGTAAACAATCCCAACAAATATTTCTGATTTGTCAAAAAATATGGAGAATTTAGGTTTAACTCCGTCTATCGGTCGCAATGACTGCCATTTATTAGCGTCTCGGACAAAGCCCATATATATTTTCTTCATTTTGGAGCCAGGTTTTACGCTGTACCTTTTCTGTATTTGAGATCCAATCGTTGTAAAATACAGGCTTCTCCAAATAGAGGGAACACTAGTGCTGCCTCCAATCCTGTACAGTCGCACATTTAGCTGGTTTCGAACCTTCTCCACGTGTATGTGTCAATTTATTCGCAGGTATTCTATGATGCTTTGTACCACAGGGGATGTCGTTGTACAGTATATACAAAATCTTCTCCTCCAGATGGCCTCAACCGAAACAGGATCAAGGATCAGAAGTTGAACTTTTCTCCAAAAGAGACTTCCTCATTTTACAGTTGCGCCCCCCTGCTAAATGCTCAACTTGCACCCTACTTCCACGGGTCAACCAACAAGGTCTGAAAATCAATTAATCAACTCTGCCGAAGTGAAAGAAATCGATGCTGTCATTAAAAGTTCTGCCCTTAAAACACCAATTGAAGCACCGGATCACAAAACCCACAATTGTGTGCTAAGGAAACCACTGGATCGCTTACGCCGCGTCGCTGAACAAGCTTCTTTCAATTTCCCCCTCAACACTCCCTCAATCACCCAATCCCAGATCCATTTGCAGAAAAAACAATTTCCTATTGAATCCGCAAGGAGCCCCCATTCAATGTAATTATCCCCACTCTGCGGCGTCCGAGCACACTTTCTTCTTGGAAATTATCCTGTTTCGAATTAGCTTCCGACTCGGGAGTCCTCACTTCACAGGCGCGAGCGCCATGCGGACTCAATTGCACCCCAGATTGAACTTCCGATCTACAAAGAGACACCGTTTTACCACTCTCACCTGTCCTTCGAACTTTAAATAACCTCTTCCACTCGGCGATTGTGCCGGCCGAACGGTGTAGCTGGCGTTTGCATTTCCATTTCCCGCGAACAACCAAATCCACTCAAAACTTATTATTATTAGTTTTAATCTTTGATAAATTCCCATCCGTTTCCGTTTCCTTATTTGCACGCCCCTTCGATCCGCCCTCACCTCGTTCCCTTTCTCTCACACTCCAGCCGATAACTAACTTCCTAACCAACCATGACAACACCGACACTGTCCTCACCTCTCGTCAGTCGGTTGAATGTTGCAGAAAAATATGATTTCCTCGTTTGCAAATCGCAAGCAAACTGGAAGGAACTGTGCACTGCCGGCGCGGCGCACCCCCGTGACTTGCATTCGCCAAGTTTTCATAAAGTAATTCAAAACTTTTAATACTCGTACCTACCAGCAAGACGGAAAAAAAACCCGACCTTTTTTTGTTCTTGTTCGTAATGATGGAAATGAGGGAGTCAGCGGAGGATGAAAAATGAAAACCGGTCGGAAGGTGAAAATGAAAAGGAAAAAAAAACGAATTTCGTGAAGAGCGAAAGCGCCGCAGCACAAGTGCATATCGGAATTAAGCATTAAGGACGACGCTGCGACATCAGAACTGGTGACTCCCAACAAAGGAAATGAAATGAACGCAGATAACAAAGGATGTAGTTGTCAATCGGATCCCGCCGTTGGAAGGATCGACCCCGGAGATTGCAGCGTTCTTAGGTCTTTTCATTAATTTTCTTCGGTTTGTCGGTTTGGGGCTTTCAGGGGCGGATGGTGAGCAAGCATGTCACAGCGTGTTTGCAATTCGTAATTATTTCACCGTGGTCTGTTGAATTTTGTGCATCTGATGGGACGACGAGAAGAAATCAAATCCATCGATTATCGGCGATTATTTTCGCTCTGCTGAGATGTCGATAGACATTGGTAAAGTCAACGTTATTTGAATTGTCCGTCGATTGCTTCGACGGAGTCGGTCTCAGTGAATGGGGGAATCGAAGGGGAAAAATTTCGAACTCGAGATGCCATTAATGGTCGAAATTGAAGACCTTCGGAGTGTAACAGAAGTGTTCAAGTTCTATATGCTCCTCTTCGTGAGTACAAATGGACTGTGGGCAACCACCACAATGGTAACAATATTTTGGCCCTTTGCGGGTTTTTTAGCTCAATATCTTAATTCGTTCGGTTGGCTAAGAGATGGCGTAACTTGTATTATTCCATTGGAACATGCATTGGAAGTCTATTGTCACTGTAAAAAGTTGCCATTGAAAAAGTTATAGCTTCAGATGGGCAATACTTTCAATAAAACGATTGTACATGCTTTTCTAAGATAAACGTTAAAATTTTGACAAAAAACAGCATGTTTTATGGACGATATAAACCTAATCAATTTTATTCCTCGAGGCCTGATATTTCGGCATATGCTGCCGACAACAAAATGTTGAGCTAACATCCACAAAATTAAATTAACATACAAATATGAGTGGCCCTTGAACAGAGCCTTGTGGGACACTGTTTCTTCACAGAACTAATAGAGAACCAATATCGACCTGCTAATAGACGCTAAGAGTCAATTCATGTTAGACATGTTAAAAAAACGCGTAGAAACGAAAACAAATCTAGTCTTCGGTAGCACTCCCAGCAGAAAACATAAGTCCTAAATTTTACCGTACTCGTACAAATTTTTCGTTATACGGTGAGGGATATTGCGTTGCATTTAGTTTAAGTTATAGCATAAGTCCTTACTTATTCCTTAATTTTACAGAGGGGTATCATTGGGAGTCAGGTGCAAATTGTAATGCCTTAGATTGATCTTATTTATCTCTATAAAAACACAGATGAGCTTATTAGAAAGTTGTTGGTTTTATTTTTATCTCAAACCTGACTTAAAAAATCTATGTAAGTTAGCCTTCTTCTTCTTTGATTGGCGCTACAGTCCGGAGTAAGCCTTGGCCTCAACCAACATGCCTCTCCAGCCAGCACGATCTTTTGCCAGCTGCCTCTGGCTGCGCTCACCAATTTGGGTGAGGTCCTTTTCCACTTGTGTGCTCCATCTCGTGCGAGGACGTACTCTGTTGCCCTGTTTCAATGGCTCGGTATGAAAGACTCTTCGGACCGAAGCTGTCGCATCCGCTCTACATGACCTTGCCATTTTAAGCGTTGGACCCGAAGACACTTAACTAGGTGCGTACCGTTGTACAGTCCGTACAGCGCCTGGTTGAATCTTTTCTTCTTTCCTAAAACCTTTTTTGATATTGAAGGTCTCGGTGAGTTCGTTACCGACCTTGATGGAGCAGCGAGAGTTCTCCATCGTCATCCTGCACATCTCTGTGCGTACTGTCATATGCGGCCTTGAAATCGACGAATACGTGGTAGATGTCGATCCGCATCTCTTGAGTCTTTTCTAGGATCTGCTGAAGTGCGAATATTTGGTTGATGGTGGACTTGCCAGGCCTGAAACCGCACTGATAAAGACCTATAAGGTTGTGCAGGCGTTCACAGAGAACGGTGGACCGGACTAACGACCATATCTTACAGATGAGCTGGTGCATGCGCCCAACCAGGTCATTTCCAGCTGCTTTAAACAGGTCCGCGGACAAACTGTCCGCTCCAGAAGCTTCGTTCGACTTCAGTCTAGATATCGCTACATGAGGGTCATGTAGCAAATTACGTTAACTTTACAGCTTGGTACAATTGGCTGCTGAAAAACAACCTTCTTGCCGTAGCAAAAGCTTTTCTGGCCTCAAATGAGCGCATTACCTGATCATTATCCACATCAACACCAGGAAACGCGTATCACTGCCGCGCCGTGTATTTTATCAGATAAAAAGCAATCGACGATGCTTTCTGTTTTTGTAATTTGACATGTAATTAAATATGCAAGGGACCCTCAGCGCCACAGTTTGGATTAATTCCACTATTATGCGGACTATTAAACTGATTTAAAAGATCGTTTCTAAGAAAAATGACAACCGAATCAACTGTTTCCAGGACACAAACGATATGTGCGTAGTACATAAACATTGGACCGGGGCGATCTAGAGATACTAAATCAATTTTGAGGAGCAGTTTTAAAATGCATTGAAATGCAACGCTACCGGTTATGGGTAATCGTGGATAGGCCATCTGAGATAGAAGAAACCAGTTTTAAATTTAGCTAATCTGGAATCCATTATATGACACGACTTTGTTTCAAGCATCGGTGGTTCAGTGGTAGAATGCTCGCCTGCCACGCGGGCGGCCCGGGTTCGATTCCCGGCCGATGCAATCAACTTTTTTTTGTTTTTTGTATATATGACCGACTCAAGCGTTAGAGAAGCAGGAAGTGCATACGATCATTCACAAAACTCAGGTGTTTTATTACGTTATACATGAGAATAAATTGAGATGCTAATCATTCGAAACACTTAAATTGTCATGCAATGCTTTGACCATGAACCTTGCTCCAAAACAAGAAATATGGTTATCTTTAAAAGAGAGAGGCGTTAAGAACATGGCCAGAACTGGAATGCACACACAAAATTTACTTTTTCAAGTAATAAAGCCATAAACTAGAACAACTTCCCCTTTGTCGACCAAACAAGGAAGTAACTTATACTGTAAAGCCACGAATCGGCATTCAGTTTGCTTGAGAGAGAAACTTCAGGTTTTAAATTCATGGACAGAATTGCAACTAGGTATAATATCCCATTCGACAAATTGAGCTCCAGCGTCCTTACGGCATCATTACCTGAGGTTTGGATTACCTAATCGAAGGCGATACACAAATTTCTAATGAATTCGAAAAGTGTGCTTATCCCAAGTGATTATCCCCAATTCCCTACATGCTCTGAAAGATTTACGAAAGCGAGTCCAAACGTAATATGTTGCTGATGGAGTTGGGAACAGAGGGGATTTAAAGGCGAAGGCGCGTTTCCTTAACTAGCTAAAGAAGTCAGGTTCAGCAGAAACAAAGATTCGACGCCCGGCGTCAAGGTCCTACGTCGGCTCATGGTGTTTGTTTGTTTATCAGGCAGACGAACCATGAAGGGTCTGAGCCTGAGCAATTGCTGCCTTCCATCGGTGACCGTCCTGGGCACGCTGCTTCCAGTCATGAAGGCCAAGCTGTCTTGCATCCGCGATGACTTGGTCCTTGTACCGGAGGTTCGGTCTTCCTCTCCTTTTCGAACCAGGAGGCTCGGATTCGAAGACCCTCTTTGCTGGAGCGTTGTTGTCCATTCGCTCGATGTGGCCGAGCCAGTGTAGTCGACGGATTTTTGCCTTCCGGACTACATCCACATCCTTGTACAGCTCGTAGAGTTCGCGGTTGTGTCTTCTCCTCCATTCGCCCTCCTCGCAGACGGGACCATATATCCGACGTAGAATTTTTCTTTCGAAGGCACCAAGAATAAGCTTTGCAGTTTTGCTTAATGTCCTGCTTTCGGCTTCATAAAGTAGGACTGGCAAAATAAGGGTTTTGTAGAGCATGACTTTGGTCCTTCGAGTCAGGAGTTTCGAGCCCAGTTGTTTTGACAGACCGAAGTAGCATCGGTTGCCAATGGCGATTCTACGTCGGATCTCCACTACGATGTCATTCGTGGAGTTTACATTTGCCCCGATGTAGACAAACTCCTTTACTACCTCGAAATCGTAGCTGTCGATTGTGACGTTTTGGCGTAGGTGGTGTGCCGCGGATTGTTTCTTGCTCGACAGCAAATATTTTGTCTTGTCCTCGTTGACTTTAAGACCAGTTCGTTTTGCCTATTCCTCAATTGCCGTGAAAGCTTCCACTATGGGCGCGATGGGACCGCGCAAATGTCGATGTAATCGACTGCCTTCCGTGTGGAATTTTGTCCGCCGCACTGTCTTCTCCAGTACCAAATTGAAGAAATCATACTAGAAGGCATCTCCTTGCCGAAATCCGGTGAAGGTTTCGAACGGTTCGCAGGTTTTTGAACCGAACTGCACGGGGCATCGTGTATGGTATGTGTTAGCGTAGTGCGACACAACCGGATCAGTTTTCCCGGGATCCCGAATTCGGCCATTGCTTCGAATAGCTCCTTGCGATGAATGCTGGTGGTGTGCATGTTGAAAAGGAGTCAGCTGCCCCCGTTGTATCGCGGAAACAAAGTGTGTTTTTGAAATTATATACAACACAAGGGGTGCTTTTTTTAGCCATTATCTTTTTGGCAACACTGGTTTAAACAGCTGACTCACGTTGAGTGTTTTGTTTCGCGGTCAAACATATTCGGTTTGGTATATAATTTAACCATGGATCTTCTTCGTCAACGCTTGCAAATTATTGAACTTTATTATTAAAGCATTGCAAAGGCAATCCAATGTATGCAGAAAAAGTCACAGTTTGGTGCGATTTGTGGGCTGGTGGCATCATTGGACCGTACTTCTTCAAAGATGATGCGAATCGTAACGTAACTGTGAACGGCGCGCGCTACCGTGAGATGATATCCAATTTTATTTTTACCCAAAATGCAAGAGCTTCACTTGCATGACATGTGGTTTCAACAAGACGGTGCCACATGCCACACAGCACGCGCAACAATGGACATATTGAGAGGCGAGTTCGGTGAATATTTTATTTCACGTTCAGGACCGGTCCATTGGCCGCCTACATCGTGCGATTTAACGCCTTTAGACTATTTTTTGTGGGGCTATGTTAAAGCTCATGTCTTTAGAGACAAGCCCGCTTCAATTCACGCATTGGAAGACAGCATTGAAGCATTTATTCGTGTGATACCGGCCGAAATTGTTGGAAAGAGTATGCCAAAATTGGACTAAGCGGATGGACCATTTGAGGCGCAGTCAAGGTCAACATTTGCATGAAATAATCTTCAAACATTAAATCAAATGGACCGTACTATCGATTCAAATGAAGATTTCATGCAATTTTCTGAATTTTATGTGTTTTTTTTTAAACTTTCCTGTAGCTTTTAAAAAATCACAATGACACTCCGACCGATTGGACGTCGGATACCACACTCTTGTGGGAACAGCTAGCCTTCTGCGAAACCAGCTGTTCCACTCGTGCGCGAATGCCAGCCTTCTGCTGAGTAAACTTTTCCGATCGTCGGGTTATCCGATCTCATGCTCGTGCGAGCGTGGGAAATAGCATTACGCTAGCGACAAGATCGCACAAGAAATATTGTTTGAAAAGCGAAGTAGTAAAGAAACATTCAAACAGCGCGGTTGTTTTTTAAATTTAAGCTCCGAACATTACATGAGATACCAGGGGCCTAGTCGCGTAAGGTGACAATCGTATCTCGCTAGCGTCTCGACGATAATTTCGCTTCATGCTAGCATTTGGCGATTGTTTTCTACACATTTTGACCACCTTTCTGGCAATTTGTGAATACCACGCCAATAAAATTGTTCGTCTTTCAAAGCCAACCAATCAGACACCCAATTTTCGACTTCTTCGTAGGAATCGAAGTCCTGCTCAGCCAATGCGTGTCCCATCGATGAAAGCACATGTTAGTCGGTAGGAGCCAAGTCTGGTGAACACGGCGGGTGGGGTAGCTGCACCCAGCCAAGTGTTTTGATTGTATCCTGAACCGGTTTTGCTTTGTGTGCATTCTCCACTTGGGTGCTCCACCTTAAGCGCGGGCGTCCTCTGTTGCGTTGCCCGACATGTTCGGATTCGAAGATTCTTCGGGCCGGAGCTGTGGTGTCCATACGCTCTACATGACCTAGCCACCGTAGGCGTTGGATCCGTAGACGCCTAACTAGGCTCCTGTCGCTGTACAGCCCGTACAGTTCGTGATTGAATCTTCTCCTCCAGAACCTGTCAACACAAACAGAACCAAAGATCGTGTGTAGACCCATTTTAGCCGCTTCCGTCTCAATGTTAGCAAAAGCCCCACTGACGGCTCGCTGAGTTCTGCCAATCACGTCAGTGTCATCGGCGTATGCTAACAATTGCACGGACTTCTGGAAGATCGTGCCTCCAGTGTTGGCGTGTGAGTTTCGCACGATCTTCTCCAGGACGATGTTAAAGAAATCACATGACAGCGTGTCGCCTTTTTTGAAATTGAAGGTCTCGGTGAGTTCGTTACCGACCTTGATGGAGCAGCGAGAGTTCTCCATCGTCATCCTGCACAGCCTGACGAGTTTGGCAGGAATGTCAAAACTAGACATGGCGTTGTATAGCTCGTCTCTATGCACACTGTAATATGCGGCCTTGAAATCGACGAACAGATGGTGAGTGTCGATTTGCATTTCTTGGGTCTTTTCCAGGATCTGCCGTAGTGTGACGATTTGGTCTGTTGTGGACTTTCCTGGCCTCAAGCCACACTGATATGGACCTATCAGATTATTAATGAACGGCTTCAGGCGGAAACACAAAACGGCAGAGAAGATCTTATACGCGATGTTCAGAAGTCTGATCCCTCGATAGTTGGCGCAGTTGAAGGGGTCTCCTTTCTTGTGGATCGGGCAAACGATACTGAGATTCCACTCGTCGGGCATGCTTTCCTCAGACCATATCTTGCAGATGAGCTGGTGCATGCGCCCTACCAGATCATCTCCAGCTGCCTTAATCAGTTCCGCGGACAATCCGTCCGCTCCAGCAGCTTTGTTAGACTTCAGTCTTGATATTGCTACCTTGACCTCGTCTAAGTCTGGGGGACGGAATTCGCGTCTGTCATCGTCCAGATTGAGTGGAACATTCTGCCTGACAGCGGTATTTTGGTCCTCATCGCCGTTTAACAGTCTGCAGAAATGATCTTTCCAGATTCTCAGTATCGACTGCGACTCTACTACCAGATGTCCATTTCCATCCCGACAGGCTTCTGTCCGAGTTTTATATCCATTGGATAATTGTTTTACCCTTTGATAAAACTTTCGGACGTCATTCCTGCCATAACACCTCTCCATCTCCTCGACCGCGCGCTTCTCATGCTCTTTCTTTTTTCTTCAGAAGCCGGTTCCCTTCCATTGTCCTCTTTTCGTAGAGCTCACGAACAGCCCTCGTTGTTCGATGCAGCGTTGCCTTGTAGGCCTCCTGCTTGGCTGCATGTGCCTGCCTGCACTCGTCCTCAAACCATGGGTTCCTTCTAGGTGGTGTCGTAAAACCCAGCACATCAGTGGCAGCTTCTTTGATGGCTTCTTGATTTTTGATTTTTTTTTTCCGTTTAGGATTCTTAAAATGAATCCATTTTTCATCGCCAGTAACAATCCAAGTCAATTCACAAGTGTTTTTTTCGGTTTTTTCGGTTTTCCATCTGTCTTTCATTCAATTCATGTGGCACTCATTTTCCACACTTTTGGATCTTTCCCATGGCTTTTAAACGGTCAGAAATTGTTTGTTGTCCAACATTTAACACGGCTGCCATTTGTTTTTGACTCAAAGTGTCATCTCCATCCAAAATCGTTTGCAATTCGGCGTCTTCAAACTTTTTTGGTGGTCTTCCACGTTCTTCATTTCTCACATCAAAATCATTATTTCTAAACCGGTGAAACCACCTTTTGCATGTTGCTTCTGATAGAGCATGATCACCATATGCCTCGACAAGCATTCGATGCGACTCTGCAGCACTTTTCTTCAAATAAAAACAAAAAATGAATGCTTTCCTCAAATCATCACTTTCTGGTACAAAGTTCGACATTTTTAACACGATGAAAAAATGTGATTTTGTCTGTTCAATGACTTGATGTATACTAAATTTTTTTCACAGATGTCATAGCAAACAAACAAACACAAAATAAGTGCTCGTTCACAACAAATGTTCCCTATCGAGACATTTGTGTCTTGACGCTCACTTCATACCTGTATATATACGCAGACAATAGAACGGACTGATTTAAAAGAAAGTGCAATCGTTTCTCAGACAGGTTTGAAAATTGTACCAAAATTACAAGAATTTTAGTACAAGCATTTCGATCCGCATTGGGTGATACGGAAATGCGAAATTAAATGAACGTGAGGACACATTGATCTGTGTTCTTAATCAAATCAACTGCCAACAGAGAGCACGAATGAAATGTGTGTCGATATGTAAGCATTTGGCAGGGTGGTCAAGAGATACTGACACCTTTAAGCATTGATTTATAACGTTATCGGGTATGATTGGGTTGTGTGTAATCATGGAAAGGCCATATGAGCTGGATGAAACCAGTTTTAAATGTATTAGAACACAAATGCAATGTTTGACACAGAGTTTCCACAAGCATCGGTGGTTCAGTGGTAGAATGCTCGCCTGCCACGCGGGCGGCCCGGGTTCGATTCCCGGCCGATGCAATACATTTTTTTTCTCTTTTTTTGTATTTATGAGTACAAAGTGACTCAAGCTAAATGTTAGAGAAGCACAAAGTGCGTACGATCATTTAAATAACTCAGGCGTGTTATCACTTCTTCTCGTGCTACAGATTAAATCAAAGGCGTAGTATAAGAGGGAATAAACGGAGAAGGCAATTATTCAGAAAATTTGAATTTAGATTAAGTTCATTGACCGTAATCATGTTTCAAAGCCAGAATGGTGAATGGCGGTAATTGAAAAACTGCTACGAAGTGAGCAGACAAAACGGGGCTTATTCAGAAACGCAAACTTTCTGCAAAGCATATCATTCGGAAATGCAAATACGATAAAGCAAACAATTATAAATCGCAGAAGCGCAAGTATTTTTTGCAATATCGTTTTGCTTTATTCCCCACTTGCTGACTCTGCGCACGGTGTCTGTTTCAGAGAAGGTGCGAAGGAGAATGGCTTAGAAATAATTAATGTGCGTGCCATCAATGTGTTAAGAGTTACGTACATTCAAAATGCTGATGGTTATTTTTCGGAGAAGAAAAAGCAGGTAATCTGTTCGATTGGGTATAAAGTGGGCTTATTTCGGACGTTGTTATCCAACGAGGCAAAAAACAAGCTTGAACAGCTTTGCGCTGGTTGGGAAATGTCTTAAAATTAAGTTAATTATTTGAAGTATGTATTGGAGGAAGAGTCTATGCTCAGAGGGCATAGTTTCTGATCCCTCTCAACTTGGCGGGATGCTAACAATGATGCATATATCAAGTTGACATGCAGCCTCCAAGCGGCGCATCCCGGCTCTCACAGAAGTGAACCAATGCATGCAACGTTTCCACTGCGGTTGTGCGGAGGGCTAACAATCCACCCACAGAAAACAAACAAAATCTGTTACGGCAGAGCAAGCAGCCTCAAATGAACGGACGGAACCTCAACGACGGCACGGCGAGAAAAAGGACAAGGATTTGGGAGTGTGCTCCTGGAATATAAGAACACTCTACACACCGGGGGCCGCACGAGCGAGAGGGAGTGAGCGTGAGAAAAGAGAAAGAGAAAAGCTAAGGAGGAGAAAATGAACTTGTGTATTTTCTTTTTGAAGTATCTAGATGCAAGATCATCGCCAAATACGGCGGATCTACACATATGTACTCGGCATACCTCAGTTAAACATGATACCTAAACATTGGAGGATTTCCTGCGCATGCGTTCTATTCCACCTCCCCCAACTCAATGTGGTGGTGGTGTTTGTTGAGTGGGTTGAACGAAGAGAGAAAAAAAAACGAAGTCCGGATGCCACATACCGCAATTTTTCGCCGCTGCCGCCTGCTTTTCCTCTTTCAGTTTTGATGTATTTCTCTTAGTCCGATAACCAATTAATACAGATCGAATTAAATCTGAAACAAAAGTTAAGTAAAAAAGTAAAGAAAATCCCTTGTGGAATCCAGTGTGGATGGTAGCAACAATGAACCTTCGAACTTAACCGAACGGTGTGCTGCGAGTGAAACAGATTTGTATTGTGTTAGTGTGCATGAGAAGGAGTGCCGATTGCCGATTGCCGAGTGCCGAACGCTGAATGCCGAAAGCCGCAAAATTTTGCGACTGAAGATGCAAATACGAAAAGCAAATATCATATTTTCACTGTCGATTGCCGAAGTTAAATTGAAAATAGATATTATGACTAACGATCACGGCCATGGTGACGACGATCGTGCCAACGTCTGTTGCTGACTTCACTTGATAAACCCAGGCATACACATCCACATAGATTCACTTTGGAATGACTGAATAGAAGTGCCAAGTATAACTCCTGTGTGCGAGCGGGACACGGACAAACTTTGACTGAGTGTTAGATAGTTTGAAGAAACGAAAATAAATTCGTGTGTGTGTTCATTCACCACATGAAGGAAAAATCTGAAAAATTTGTTGTATACGCTTGTTCATTTATTTAGAGCATTGAAGTCGGCGAGTCAAGTTTTTTTTTGTTTTCGTTTCTTTTTTAATTTCCAAAAACCTTTTTCACTATTCACCTCTTTACTTCACACATCGCACACATCTTTCATTCTCTATTCTCTTCTTATTCTTTTAAACTAATTTAAAAATATACCAAGAAATAGAAGAAATGATTTGTTGAGAAGGGATAACATCATTCAGAGAAAATACAATCGCGGGGGTTAGAGTTTGCAGAGCTAAGGTGCCGAAGGAGGTGTTACACAGTAATCGTGAGTTACTTTGCGATACGAAGAAAATTCTATAAAGGAAAGCAAAAACTAGAAAATATCCTCACACAGTATAAGGCGGATATTACTGCGCTCCAGGAAATACGCTGGATAGGACAAGGGATTACGAAAACGAAAGAGTGCGACATATATTACAGCTGTCACAAAAGGTTGTACATATCTGGATGCGGATTCGTCGTGGGGAAACGGCTAGGGTCGAAGGTCATCGACTTCAAACCGATAAGCGATCGCCTGACTGTGATCCGCATCCAAGGCAGATTCTACAACATCAGCCTCATATGTGCACACGCTCCTACCGACGAAGCTGAAGATTCTGTCAAAGAGGATTATTACGACCTCTTGGACGGTGCCTGTCCGGAGTGCGATGTCAAAATCGTACTTGGAGACCTCAATGCTAAAATCGGTAACATCTTTGGCGGAGTGGTCGGAAAGTACAGCCTCCTCGACACGACAACGATATGGTCATTAGTAGCACAAGATTCCCTCGCAAACAAATCCACACAGCAACTTAGCGATCCCCGGATGTTCGAACCGCCAACTGAATCGAACATGCACGCGTCAGGACACGCGTCAAATATCCTGGATGTGCGAACATTCAGGGAGGCAAACGTCGACTCTGACCATTTTCTCGTGGCAGCAAGATTCAGAGCTCGACTGTCCAATGTCAGAAAGGTGCACCAGCCG
Source organism: Eristalis arbustorum (assembly GCA_916610145.1). Taxonomy (NCBI): domain Eukaryota; kingdom Metazoa; phylum Arthropoda; class Insecta; order Diptera; family Syrphidae; genus Eristalis; species Eristalis arbustorum. Next base: position 6,891,365 of record OU744317.1, read on the forward strand.
ACAAAGAGGTCTTTTTACATTGGGCGCTTAAGCACACCGGAGATTGCCAGAGCCTACGAAGAGTAACTAATCGGGAGACTCTCCAGCCGTCAAAGAGGTAGCGAAAACTATCTTATATATATATATATATAATATACCACCTCCGACAAGAAACCCGTGGTATGATGGCGGGTGTGAGCAGAAAAAACGAGCAACCGACGAGGCATTCAAAAAAGCGCTGCAACGGAAAACAAGACGAACCTCGCAATTGAGGAACAGGCGACAGCTGGTTTAAAAGTCAACGAGGAAAAAAACCAAATATTTATACGCTTTCGAGCAGTGGGACAACGCAATAAAGGACGACCACGTCGACTACATTGGCTGCGACACCAATGCTCCAGCGAAGAGGGTCTTAAAATCCGAGCCTTCTGGTTCGAGAAGGAGAGGAACACCGAACCTCCGGTACAGAGACCAAGTCATCGCGAATGTAAGACAGCTTGGCCTTGATGACTGAAAGCAGCGTGCCCAGGACCGTCACCGACGGAAGGCAGTAATTGCTCAGACTCAGACCCCTCATGGTTCGTCGGCCTGATAGGTATGTAAGTCATCAGTCCAACATTAAATATATCAATACTTCAACAATAAAGAGACTACAGATACAGTCACGCAATTGAAGCTACAGCTAACTAATGTGTGCAAATTACTTCTCTTCATCTTCCCAACTTTGAACATGTTTTTCAAGGAAATCATAGAGCTTAGATAAATAATTTTGTGTAATCTTGCTACATAGGGTATTGTTAACAATTTCCAATCAATATCACCTAGCATCACAGCATTGAATTTGTTGACCCTTGTCCAGGTTGCGTGTACTAGACGAAGCACTGTGAGCCGAAGACAAGGTGGAGCTCCGCAAACATCCAAATTTTCCAGTGCGATACTAAATGTTGTCCTATTCTGTCCATCAGTCCCGAGCACAAGACGTGCACTCTCTCTACGCGTCAATTCGTACAACGAATGGTGGTTCTTGGCTGCAACTGCAAAAGTAACTGCGTTGAACAATTCTATTGGGCAAGGGGAAGTTGTCATAATTAATCGCTTTTCTACTGACGCATGCGATGAACAACATCCTACGAACTCACCAGAACCTGTAAGAAATTGTGAAATGCAATGTGATTGATTGTATGCAAAGTGGAGGAAATGTAGCAGTTGTATATGTACTGCCTTCTTTAACTCATCAGTTGGAGAAGACTGTCACTTTGGCAATTGCTAGTCGCACTCTGCATCATACTAGTGATTTTCTTAGAATGAGTGCTAATTAGCCTAAGGTAGTCTCCGTCTCAGCAACCTCCGTCACGACTGAGCACCAATGCAACCACATGTTGGACCATCAGGTCCTCTGTAACGTAATTCGTGCTGTTTTTTTCTTCTTCAAAATTTGAATGTTTATTTAGTTAAAATATGTACAATAGTATTATTCAAAGTATTGCCCATCTGAAGCTATGACGTTTTCAATGGCAACTTTTTACAATGACAGTAGCTTTCCAACGCACGTTCCAATGGAATAATACAAGTTACGCCATCTCTTAGCAAACAACACGAATTAAGTTATACACCTACTACTAGGAAGCCAAGCAATCTCCGTGTGTCAACCGCCTTCTCTCAGAACTTGTCTCATCCAAAGACTTCCTGACATTGAACAATCCAGCAGCTCTTTTATTTGCCCACCATCGCACTATGAGATTTGATTATTTTGGCAGTTCGACCAAGCAAAATACTCAAAAGGAAGCAAAATAATCTTGACCGTGCTCCACATTTCATGTCAATCCCAAACATATGTTCGTCACTGAAAAAGTTCCCGGTTGACGTTGCCAAGAAAAAATGCAGACACTTTATTGCTGACAATGATGGTCAAGGTCAGCAAACGCCATTAAATTAAGTTTGCAATCTCCAAGTGAAACTGCGAGGGAAGGTTGTTCTCAGTATACCAATACAACTATTGGCTGCTTGCCAAGGGGAAAAACGACACGAGTTCGTTGCTCCAGTCAGAAGAAATGCAATTCCTTCAGAAAGGGTATGGTATGAGGGTGGCTGCAATTTTAGTGCACAACATTGAAGTGGGGAGCGAAATACTGTACCTGCCAATACTTTATCTGTCTCTTTATAAATGAGACTGGTATACAAAAACAACCATTGCAGCGAAATGAAATAGTTATTGGTGTATTCACGACAACTTTTTGGCTTTTTTGACATGTCAAATGCAGGCAAAATGTTTCCAAAACAGGAACGATGAACCACGATTGTTTGGCAATTGGCAAATTTTAAGTGACAAACTGCGTGGGGCGGATCGCAGGCTTAAAACGGCACGGAACTCCTCTAAGATGAAGAGAAATTCACAGGCGGTTTGCTCGCTTTTCTGGAATGAGTTGAACCGACTGCGCCATTGCAGGCTTGTCTGCTTGAAGAAGACCTGGCTACTGAAGTCGAAATGTATGTTTCCTCAAGTCAGTTTCTATACATTGTACGGAAACCTACGACGTCGAGGTTGGGGTGGACAGACATACCTACAACTCCACAAGCCACCACTTGTTCTGTGCGAAAAAAATAATTTTCACGACCCCAGCTCTTTCGTGACACTCACAATGATCAAAGAGTATTTCCAGTCTATAAAAAACTTCTCAAATTTGGCCGTTCGGAGGCGGTTGTTGAGAAGTTAGGCCCTGGCCCTTCTACGGGCTGTAGCGCCATTATTATGTTGAATAACAATAACTTTTGACCTTAGTCTCTGGATTAAGCCAACCGGGTTTCCCAAAATATTATAGGTCCTTACTAGTGCAGTTTGAAGCTGGGGAAGTCCACCATCAACTAAATCTTCACACTACGGCGAATCCTGGAAAAGACTCAAAAGAAGACCTTGTACCACACGTCCACCCGTGTGATTTTTCTTAAGTCGTGAAGTGATTCCCCAATTTTATCCCTATTTTATCCCATCCTTTATTGGAAACTTACTTTACTTACTTGTCAGGCAGACGAACCATGAATGGTCTGAGTCTAAGCAATTGCTGCCTTCCATCGGTGACGGTCCTGGGCACGCTGCTTACATCCGCGATGACTTGGTCTCTGTACGGGAGGTTCGGTCGTCCTCTCCTTCTCGGCTCGGATTCGAAGACCCTCTTTGCTGGAGCGTTATAGCCCATTCGCTCGATGTGGCCGAGCCAGTGTAGTCGACGTATTTTTGCCACATCCTTGTACAGCTCGTAGAGTTGGCGGTTGTGTCTTCTCCTCCATTCTCATTCCTCGCAGACGGGATCATATATCCGACGTAGAATTTTTCTTTAGAAAGCACCAAGAATCAACTCTGCAATTTTGCTAAATGTCCAGGACTAGCAGAATAAGGCTTTTGCAGAGCATGACTTTGGTCCTTCGAGTCAGGAGTTTCGAGCCCAGTTGTTTTGACAGACCGAAGTAGCATCAGTGGCCAAGGGCGATTCTACGTTGGACGATGTCATTCGTGGAGTTTAGGGTTTAGGGCCTGCGTCTTTGTTGTTCCTCAGCCTTTTAATGGCTGTACCGACTTCTTCAAAGCTAGGTGGGAGGACTTCTTCGTCGACTGGAGTTGGGATTTACTGGTTCCCTGTCACCCTCTCCTGGTCAGGCCCGCTAAGCAGCTGTTGGAAGTGCTGCTTAAACACATCCACTATTTCCTGTGGGTCCGTAACTAGGTTACTCTCGCAATTTCGAAGAGCCTGGGTGCCTTTCCTAAGGCCTGTGACCAGGCTCTGACCTTTGGCTTTTTTGTATTTTTTGTTTGTCCCTAGACTCTTCGATATCCTTGAGCTGGGAGGTTGCGAGATAAATTTTCTTCAGGCGTAGAAGCTTTTTCTCCCTTGCGCTGCTCTTGTTTTCCGTTGCAGCGCTTTTTGGTGTCCCTCGTCGGTTGCACGTTTTTTCTGCTCACACTCGCCATCATACCACGGGTTTCTTGTCGGGGGTGGTAGGTAGCCTAATGTAGTTTCCGCTACCTTTTTGATGGCCGAGCGGCAATGCAACCACATCTCGTTGGCACTCGACGTAGGCATACCGGAGAGTCTCTCACTTAATTGCTCTTCGTAGGCTCTGGCAATCTCCGGTGTGCTTAGGCGTCCAATGTCAAAAGTTGTCTTTCTCGGCTGCTGCAGTCTTCTGACATTGGACAGTCGAGCTGTGAATCTTGCTGCCACGAGAAAATGGTCAGAGTCGACGTTTGCCTCCCTGAATGTTCGCACATCCAGGATATTTGACCCCCTTATTGGAAAACCCTTTATAAAGACAAGAAAGAAGCCTAAGAATTGATCCTTTGCGAATCTTCATTTGGTACGTTATAAATCGAGTTAACTATGATCAGCAATTACACATTGTTGTCCAGGTCCTATTATTAGAGCGGTTTTTTTTTTTTTTAATCGCCAATGATGAAACCCACGCAGTCCCTCACGTCATTAGGAGCTCTTTCAAATGTTGAGAATCCTACGTTATTCTTCTTAATGCTTCGTTCGTCTTGGGACCAAGCAGAAGGACCACACCAAAGCAGAGGTACCCCGGGCGCACTTGTCGCCTCGACGTGAGTGCGATGTAATTCGATACAACTCAAGTGCATTCTTTGTTCAAATTGAAAGTTGATTCGACTCTTTCAATCCGCAGCCCCCTCCAGAAATCTTAAGTTCACCGCCTCGAGGGTCCTCCACATATCCGCAAGTCACACCTTCCAGTCCACATCATCAATCACTGCTATCCATGGCCTGATGGGACACAACTGCGTTTTTGAAGCTTCACTAACTCCTGCGAAAGTGCTACAAAATGTCTCATCCGCTCTAAGTTTCCTCTTCTATCCCCTACACAACTTTTCACTTTTCACGAAAACTTACCGCCCCTCCCCTTCCCGGCTGAGAGTACGCCTTGGTTCCGTTCGTTCCGCCAGAGCTAACAAATTTAACTTTTCCAATTGATTCCCAATAGTTTCAAATAGTGTATCTTTCGAATTCAAACACCGAGCAGCACAAGGAAAAAAGAAAAACCGAACGCCATCGGTTGACGATGATGACGAAAGCCCAGAAAAAAAAACTCGATAAAATGCAAACGAGACGGCTTATGTCTGCGAACTTTTCAAAAAGTTGAATTTAATAAAGTTTTTTTTTTCTGATTCACTGGACAAAAAATGGAATGAAACGAGACGAAGTTATCCCTTCAGATGACATCGCAGTGAGCGTCCTGTCAGCGTGAAACAAAGGGAGGCTTAAGTGACTTTATTACTTCTATTTGAGTTGAAATTCGTGTTGGTCTTTGACGAAGGAACCTGCCGGCTGCCAGTGACTGGGGAAGAACGCCCGGCGGACTTAATACTCGGCCGGATTAAATGTGTAATACTTTGTGGGATGGTTCTTTGACGGAGTGCGCGGAGAAAGGGCGCATTTTAATTAAGGGACAACAGCAAACACCCATTCAACAGTTTGACGTTTCTAGGAACTCAGCGGAGCTCAGTCTCTCTTTATTGGACGCTTAACCCAGTACACTCGGTCTATCTCCTTAAAGCCCAGCCGCTCGAACATCTGTCGCGACTGCGAGTTGCCGTCCAACACACTGGCCGTCACTTCGATGTCCTTCTCCGCCATTGTCCTCGACAGCGCCCGCACCACTAAGCTGCCGAGTCCCCGTCGCCTGTGATCCTCCCTCACGTGGAGTAATCCCATGAATCCGATTGGCATCTGCACACACCACGCCAGCAAAGTTCCGTCTTCGGCGAACGCCCCGGCGTGCAGATTCAGCCGTATTAACCGGCTTATGAAGGCGTCACTGCCGGGCTTGCTATACGTCCACAGATCGTTAATGCATTCCACATCCGCCTGGGTGAGTGGCGCTACCGTGACACCTGGGGGAGCACTGCAACAAATGGCGCTGTCACTCACGGCAAGTCGGATTTTAATCACTTACTCAACCTTGAAGTTTAGTGCTTCCTCCCTTGACAGGTGATACCAGATTACGGTTACATCTGGGCCTGTCGCGCCCATTAATCTATCCACAGTCGGCCTGACGCGATGCACAAAGTCGTGAAGTGAATAATAATCACGGGGCGAGTCGGCAGCTATCTGATCAATGCATTCGAGGGCGTTGAACAGTCGCTCTTGGCAGTCATCCAGAGTGTTGAACATCAAATTGAACCCATCCTACCGGGGCGAATGAAAATGGAAATGAAAGGAAGAAAAAAGAGCGCCGCCACTGTGTGCACACAACTCACTTGAATAATGAATGTGCCATCGCTCCAGTCCCCGTTCAGCGAGTATACCCTCACATTGCTTATCGTCTCATCGCTCGCAAACCAGTTGATGTAGTTCTGCAGCATATTCCACGAACACGCTTCTTTCTTCCTATTCCGATACAGCTGCTGCAGCGACGGCCATTCGTTTTGGGGAATCTCAACAAGTCGATTGTTTGTCATTTTTAATTTGTTTAAGCGAAGTATCCACAAAAAAACTACACCAGCGCGAGCGTCGCGAACAAACTGCGGCGTCCACGTCGAGCGGGCTGATTGCTACTGCTGATGTGTAAGCTTTCGGCGCTTGGAATAAATCCACGACATGATGGCTTGCTCGTGATTCATCTCTGGGGAGCTGGGGGATCTCCGGCTGTTTTCGCATTCATAGGGTATGATTGGTGCGAGGCATATTTTATGTTGAGCTTCGAAAGAAATGTTTTCATGGGTGGTGCGAGAGGGGTTTGTGTTTGTGGAAGCAATTGCGATTGAGTGGGGGGTTCAAACCGGTTTCAAGTTGTGTTTCAGATCTGTATGGGGCTAGAGGAAGTGCTAAGCTCAAGGCGTTCACAGCCCTCGTTTGATGCGCTGAAAATTCTGTTTATAATTACGCAACAGCAAATAAAATAGAAGCAGCTATATTTGACATCGTATTTGCATAATCGCCGTTCGGTCAGATTTGTTTCAACCCAGTTCTTTCTCAGCAGCAGCTCATTAGGCTACATCAAAAAATTGCCCATGCACCGCGTGAAATTGAGTGAAATGACTCTGTTAAGAATTCTGACGACTTTTGGGAAAAAAGTTATATTTGTAGACAAGAGCAAAATTAATGTCTTTGCGTCTAACCGTCGTCGATTTGTGTGGCGAGAGGCTAGCAGCTTTGGAAGTAAACAAATTAAAACAAACTTTAAAATTTGACAGCCGATCTAGTGTGGTATGAGCAGTTGGCGAGGGTAATCTGTTTTTTGTAGAAACAACCTTGGACCACAACGTCAACACAAAAATATTTGAAGACAACTTGAGAGATGCAGATAAAGTGCAGATAAAATATGATGGACAGCGACTGCAAACATTCATCTAGGCTGGTGAAAATCCACCCCACCGCATACCTAAATATCATCGGCATCTCTGGAGACACAGACATTTTGGAGAGGAAGCACCGAACATTAGATCATAAGCAAACGTACCTTACAAGAACTAAAAGATATCCCCCAACGTTATCAGAAGGCTTGTGTCTTTCATGAAAAGTCGGCTAAGGGATGTCATAGTCACCACAACAAAATTTGACCGTATTGTGCAAATAATTTACTGTTGCGACCATATGTGCAATTTTTAATGTGGATCGGGATCCATTCAATTTAAGTAAACATAAAAAAAGTATTTTTGGCTTGTGGTAGTAGTAGGTAGGTAGGTAATTGGTTGGCCTTGCGACCTTGGGGCCGCGGCTTACTTACCAACTAGTTGGATCCATTGTTACCGTCATTCATTTTCATCTTAATTCATAATGAGCTTACGTACTAGACAAAAATGCTTAAAACTAGTTGGACGTACAATTATACTTTTAACTTACTGGCCCTCGGCGGGCACTCTAAGCTTAAACTTATTTTATATGTCTTTCGACGTAATACGACCATTGTGACCGCGATATTGTGTATATTACTACCATGACCTTTCTACTGCTGGAACCACCCTACTGCGTTAGAATACTTTAGGAGGTTTTTCAGCTCTACACCGCACAAGCCCACCAGCTCTGCAAAGTAGTGTTTGCCCAAGTACTGCTTCCTTCTCTTTGCTAGGGCTGGGCATCTCTGCAGCTCCTGCAAAAGTCGTTATGTTCTATAGTGATGCACGCGTTCCTATGGCACAGTGTTAAAATAAATAAAAAATAAATATTGAAAACTGAACTTAACTGAATGTGCTTGATGTAGTGTACGTAAATGAACATATTTGTTTAAGTTTACCTCAAATCTTGAAAATGGATGAATATCACAACCGATCAGAACTTGGTTGGTTAGAAAAGGAAACAAAAATCATTTTCACACTTTTCTTATTTTGTCATACGCAAACTATCTTTGCATGTACATATACACAGCTACACACAAATCGTTCCGTTTTGCTGCAGCACAAATTGATAATTCAAACTTCAACATGTATGCACACAGTCAACAAACTGTACTCATTATGAGTAGGGATGTGAATGAGAGATTCGGATAGGCATCAATGACAAAATAAAATTCAAATTCTTCTCTGAGTTCTGGTTCGAGCAGTCGTACTATTGTTTTAAATTAAGTGCGGAGTAAACAATTATCTTCGCATCTACAACGAAACACTTTTCTTCACATTTTTCTTAATAATCACATTATCGCAAAAATGCCGAGGAAAAGGAAAGCTGTTTTTGATCCTCAGCAAGCATGTGTGAAAAGACGGCGACTTCTAAGATCTGCACAATCTTAGGAAGTAAGAGTCCAAGTTCGTGAAAATGACAACATTGCACAGGCTGCCAGAAGAACTAATGAAACACAGTGTGACAGAGAAAAACGGAACGCGGATTGGTTTGACGCAACAGTTTATTGATTGAGACTTCTCAAGTTCGCAGTGATAGACCCTGCGAATTGCTAGTTGCTTCCGGCCACGAACAATCAATTGATTGAGGTCCTTTTCCAGTTACTTGCATCACAGGAGTTGTGAGCTTCCTTAAACGCCTTGTCCCGCGAGGTTAAATTTGAAGACTTTCCGGGTCAGAGCATTGTTGTCCGTTCTCTCTACTTGACATAGCCATCTGAGACGAGAGTTTGTAACTCGTTTGATCAGGTTGTTGTTGCTCTACAGTTTGTCGTTCAATCTCCTCCTTTAAACGCCGTTAGTACATACGGGACCAAAGATAATTCTTAGCACTCTCCTCTAGAAGCGATCAAGAATCTCGCTCGCTTTAGGTGGTGTCCACGCTTCTGCGCCATACAGCAGGGCTGGAACTATCAAGTTGTTGTGTAGGGATATCTTGGTTCTTCGAGAGAAGGATTTTTTCCTCAATGGATTTCGAAGCCCAAAAATACAATGATTGACCAGCGTGATCCTTCGCGATCCTTCCTTTCGTGTGTATTGCTTCGCTTTTTGGAAATAAAACCCTCAAATGGATCTTATTTGAGTCGATCTCAGCTCAATTAATTCTTGAGCCCAAAGATAAATCGCAAGACTTAAGGCCCAAAGGACATGACCTATTAAGTTCCTTACATAAGTTTAATTTTTTTAGATAATCATTCGTAAATGTAACTGTTTGTTGTAAAAAACGGACATTTGTCTGTTTTATTATAGCCCGACCGAACACACGGCTTTGGCCGATTTAAATATACATTCTGTCTTAGAATCCGCTTTTGAAAAAAAAATTGTGTTGTTCACCCATCAACATAATGTCACTCCATCCACCAACGGTCGTCTGATCGTCACATCACTTCACTTCCCAACATAATGGCCGACATCACCAGCAAAATTCAAAACAGCCAAGTGTTTCTCCAAAATAGTTCCGCCAGCACAAATGTTGATGCAGCAAATTAACCAGTAGCAACGGGCTATAGGATTAAGTTTCAAGGTTTCTCCTTAAAACCGTGACTTCTAAAAGAAATGTTTATTTTTTTTTTAAATTTTAACTTGTATATTTTTCTTGTTCTATCGATACACACATATGGTAATAGGCTACACACGATTCGAATGTATTCACTCCGCAGTCTCTCTGGCCAATTCTATTGCGCATAATTTCACGGAAGCTTAACAAGTGGCGATAAGATTTATTTCTTTGTTTATTTGTATTTTGTCGAAAAGCTGTCGCTTTAGCATAAAAGAGCAAATACATAAATATTTGGTTGTTAACTTTTGATCTACTGATATGAACGCACATACATTGGGATTGACCCGATTAAATTATCTAAAGCCTAAGCCAATAGGAGAATGAGGCGCGTTCACTTTAAGCTGATTTTTGTTTATTTTTCTACTGATTATGTTTAATCATTGAGGGGTTGAGGGTAAGTGAGTGGTACTAGATAAGTGGTTATTCTCAGATCCCCTGGATGGAACTCCAACCAGTGCTCCGTAGGTCTGTGGGCGCAGGTCTTTCAATTTTTCACGAGTGATGGGGGAATAATGCTGAGCTTTTCTGAAGATGATTCACCAAGACGGGAAATTTTAAAATTGCCGGCAAACGTTAATCAGGCTTGCTGAACTTAGTGTGGGATCGAGTGCCTTCGAGATCTTTCGTTCGTGCTTTGTTCCCATGAAACCTTTAGCGGATCAAGCGGACCACTAAATATGTGGTCTATATATAATAAGATGGTTAGGGCATGTAGAGCGGATGGACACCACAGCTCTTCGACACCGAGCCATTGGTACAGCGCAACAGAGGGCGTTCTCGCACTAGATGGCGCACACAAGTGGAAAAGGACCTCAACCAACTTGGTGTGCGCAAGTGGAGGCAGCTGGACTGGAGGCAGACTAAATGTGGTGTAAAGTTGTTCATGGTTGTGATTTTTTTTTGTCACGTTTCTGTAACTGACCCTGTTTGCGATGGTAGGTATGTTCACATTCTAATATCGGGTAGTGCGACATGTCGAACGACCGGATCGTATAGACCAATTTGTACTAGGTCGTACAAGTACGTCCGTACGATAGCCGTCTGTGAGGTCATATTTTGTCGTACGGCAGAGAGTACAATGCAACCACTAGCGGTATGACAGCAGTACAAAGTTTCATTCGCGTTTTTGCTTTCAATGGGTGGTGTGAATAAAAACTGAGAAAACACTCGGAGTAAAAACACTTGAGTCGAGTATGTTCGTCAAAGGAAATGCTCAATTTGGTGTAATAAATGTTCCTCAAAGCAGGTTCTTACCCTCAAGTTGACGTTTAAAAACTCTGCTGAAGAGCTGGCAAATTTATTTGTCAACATTCTTCAAATTCAATTAACAAACGCAAACACATGCGAATTATTCATTTTCAATCTTCTTCTTGATTGGCGCTACAGTCCGGGGTGGACCTGGGCCTCAACTAACATGCCTCTCCAGCCAGCACGATCTTTCGCCAGCTGCCTCCAGTTGCGCACACCAAGTTGGTTGGGACGTCCTCTGTTGCGCGGTCCCAATGGCTCGGTGTCGAAGACTCTTCGGGCCGGAGCTGTGGTGTCCATCCGCTCTACATGACCTAGCCATCTTAAGCGTTGGACCCGAAGACGCTTAACTAGGTGCATGCGGCTGTACAGCCCGTATAGTTCGTGGTTGAACCATCTCCTCCAAACGCCATCAACGCAAACAGGACCAAAGATCGTACGTAGAATGTTTCTCTCAAAACAACCAAGAGCTTCTTCATCCGCTTTCAATAGCGTCCATGTCTCTGCGCCATAGAGCAGGACTGGGATGATCAGGGTTTTATACAAGCTCAATTTGGTGTTTCGAGAGATGGCTCTGTTACTCAATTGCCTCTTGAGCCCAAGGAAACAGCGATTGGCAAGAGTAATTCTGCGCTTGATTTCGGTACTGGTGTTGTTGTCCCTATTTACTCCGGAGCCTGGGTAGACGAAGTCCTTGACTACCTCAAAGTTTCTGCTGCCCAATGTGAGTTCGTTACCGACCTTGATGGAACAGCGAGAGTTCTCCATCGTCATAATGCACAACCTGACGAGTTTGGCAGGAATGTCAAAACTAGACATGGCGTTGTATAGCTCGTCTCTATGCACGCTGTCATATGCGGCCTTGAAATCGACAAATAGGTGGTGGGTGTCGATCTGCGTCTCTTGAGTCTTTTCCAGGATCTGCCGTAGTGTGAAGATTTGATCGATAGTGGACTTTCCTGGCCTGAAACCGCACCTATCAGGTTGTTGACAAAGGGTTTCAGGCGTTCACACAGAACGGCAGAGAGTATCTTATAAGCGATGTTAAGGAGGCTGATCCCTCTTTAGTTGGCGCAGTCAAAGGGGGTCTCCTTTCTTGTGGACCGGACAAACGACGCTGAGATTCCACTCATCGGGCATGCTTTCCTCCGACCATATCTTACAGATGAGCTGGTGCATGCGCCCAACCAGGTCATCTCCAGCTGCCTTAAACAGTTCCGCGGACAATCCGTCCGCTCCAGCAGCTTTGTTCGACTTCAGTCTAAAAATCGCTTTCTTGACTTCGTCTAAGTCGGGGTACGGAATTCGTGTTCATCATCGTCCAAATTGAGTGAAACATTCTGCCTGACAGCGGAATTTGTGTCGTCATCGCCGTTTAACAGTCTACAGAAATGATTTTTACAATCGACTTTACATCGACTGCGATTCTACTACTATTTGTCCATTTTTGTCCATGCAGGCTTCGGTCCGAGGTATGTATCTTCCTGATACTTGTTTCACCTTTTGGTAAAACTTTGGGACCTCCTTCCTGTTGTAACACCTCTCCATCTCCACGACCGCGCGCTTCTCATGCTCTTTTCTCTCTGAGAAGCCGGTGCTCTTCCCTTCTCTTCTGTTCGTAGAGCTCACGAACAGCTCTCGTTGTTCGATGCAGCGTTGCCTTGTAGGCCTCCTGCTTGGCTGCATGTACCTGCCTGCACTCGTCGTCAAACCATGGGTTCCTTCTGGGTGGTGTCGTGAAACCCAGCACATCAGTGGCAGCTTCTTTGATGGCTTTTTGACAACGTTTCCATTCTTCTTCTATTGAATGTGCAGGCAGCGTCGAACTTTCAGAGAGTTTCAGGGAGACTCGGTCGGCAAAGTTCCTAGCGGTCGATTGCGATTGTAGCTTTCCGACGTCAAACCGTAGTGTTCTTTCTTGACTCCGTACTTCTCTCGATATCCTCATCCTTACCTTGGCTACAACAAGGAAATGGTCCGAGTCGATGTTGGCTCCTCGGAACGTGCGGACATCGAGAATATTGGAGGAGTGTCTGACGTCGATCGCAACGTGATCAATCTGGTTGACGGTTGATTGATCAGGAGACCGCCAAGTCCCCTTATGGATGTTGAGGTGTGAGAACCGCGTGCTCATCACAGAGAGGTTACGCCCCGAGGCGAAATCTACCAGCCTGAGTCCGTTTCCGGATGTATTGTCGTGCAGGCTGTGTTTTCCGATGACTCTAGCAAAGATTTCTTCCTTGCCCAGCTGTGCGTTGAAGTCTCCTAGAACGATCTTGGTGTCATAGCTGGGGCATCGATCGTATGTTCTTTCTAGGAGATCATAGAAGTCATCCTTGATATCGTCATCCTTCTCCTCCGTCGGGGCGTGGGCGCAGATCAGGCTGATGTTCCCGAATTTAGCCTTGATGCGGATTGTTATGAGGCGCTCGCTGATATAATCAAAGCTTAAGACTTTTTGCCTAAGTCTGCCTCGAACAACGAATCCGCATCCAAATAAGCGCTGCCTTTCCTCTTTGTAGCAATCAACGTAGTAGATGTCGCAGTTTCTCATCTTCCTTTTGCCCGGCCCATCCCATCGCATCTCCTGGATGGCGGTGACGTCTGCTTTGTAGCAGTCCAGGGCCTCCGCGAGTTCATCGGCTGCACGTGGTCTGTTCAGGGACCTCACATTCCACGTGCAGAACCGAAAATCATTGTCCTTTGATCGTTTGCTGGGGTCGTCAACTTTGAATCCGTCCATATCCGAGGCCTGTTGTCGGTTCGTAACCGTTGGTTTTTTGTGTGGTGAGGGAGTTAACCTCACGCACAACCTACAACTGGTAGGCCAGGCCCATTATTTGACCCTCGGGCAGAGGGGGATCGCTGCATACATTGGTTCACCACACAACGGTTGTTGTGATGGTTATCCAGGGGCGCCACTAGGAGGCTGTATGTCAACTTGACTTATGGACATGCAGGGATCGCGCTGGCATCCTACCAGGTTGGGTGCAGTCAGCAACTTTGCCCTGTGTACATAAGCCCATGCCCCCTTTTTTTCATTTTCAATCATGTTTTTAAATATAGAAACGCGAATAATAAAACAATATAATTCACGGCGTTTCGGGGGCACAGGGGATAATTTCAAGAAACATTACAGATTTGAGTTTCGCATCAGTGCTCTCCGATATTCCTGGAGAAAGCCGTGGTGGTGCAATACCAAGCAAGGAGAAGATGAAAATATTCCTTCATTGGTGACCCGGGTTTCCAAGTTGGAGTTGGAGAGGACTTTGGGATTCATTACACCACTGTATCAAAAACAGTTTGGCATGTGTGTTATGCTATATGTGCAAAGGCGGATCTATGGATGAAATTTCCTTCTTCGATCGAGGAATTGCGAGAAGTGAAATTGGCGCTCTAGATTGTACTTATATTAAAGCCTTATTTACATGGCGATGAGTACCTGATCGGTTTGGCTTTTTTCCAGCAAGCACGAGTACAGTTGTAAACACGGATTTTTTTGTTTGAGGATTAAGGTTTAATCCGTCAAAGCATTCCTCCTCCGATGCAGGAATTTCCATTATTTTTATTATTTTTTACTTTTTTGTCTCTTGAGTCACCTCCTATGCACACTCAACTTCAACGAATGATATCTGAATACATTCCATCTTTATTCACACCAAAACTGAGGTAATACTCAACTGTGAAAATATGTGAGCGGAGAGGATTCGTAAAACTTAACGAAATACATTTTTATTCACGCCAGATGGAGCATTTCCTCCAAAATTCTGGGGAAATGCTCATACTCAGTTTTAATTCACACCACCCAATGAGTGAGCACTATAGAATGAATGAAAAATATTTTCTCTGTAGAGTTCAGGGTCGCTTGTTTATTTAGGATATCATTGCTGAAAGAAGGACATCCGCCTCGATGTCGATGCCACTGCACTATCCCCATAAATGAAGTCCGTCAACTGCGTAGTACAATGTGAACGCGCAGCATTTTTGGTCGTTGGAACCGGTGGCACTACACGGTAGTATAATGAGAACGCACCCATTGCCATCTGGAAGAAAACATTATTCAGATGTTTACGGATGCCACGCCTGAGGTGAGTCATGTAGACAGAGGGCGCCCAACCACTAGCCTCTCTATACTACAGACATGTGGAATAAACCTCAACCAATTTGGTATGTGAAACTGGATGCTAGCTAGAGGTTGTTCGATGTGGCCCACTCTGGGCTATGTACACAAAAAAGTATTCGTTAAAGCATATATGTAAATATGGTCCTGCATATACTAATTCAGAATATAATTAATCTGTCAGTCAAATTGCAACAAAATTTAAGTGGCCATTTAACAGCTATGGCCCCACACATCCCACACATCGAAACAAGATGACTTTACTTCTTAGACAACTACAAGTCTTAGGCTAGAAAGCACGATCATTTGATGACAAGTATGCAAATCCGTGGCGCCCGTGGCGTTGTGGGTATGTGCGTCGACCCCAACCTCGATGTCGTAGGTTCGATTCCAGCTCTGAGCGACAAAAATAATTTTCACGGCCCCACCTCTTTCGAGTTACTGACAATGCTCAAAGAGTATTTCCTGTCTAGAAAAAGCTTCTCAAACTTGGCCGTTCGGAGTCGGCATTAAACTGTAGGTCCCTTCCACTCGTGAGAGAACAATAGCACGCACAACACGAGTGGTTGCTGAGAAGCTAGGCCCTGACCCTCAATGGGCTGTAGCGCCACTCATATTATTATTATTATGCAAATCCGAATAAAAAACTTGAACGCGAGCTCAAGGGGTTACAAATGCCCTAAAATGTCCGGGATCAAGACACAGCACTGGCCGAAGATATAGTGGGAGAGAGGGAGTACCTGTGGTCTTGCTGGTTAAATTTCTGCGGATTGTAGTCTGTGGGGAATACAGAACTGGAAAGAGCATTCCATATCCACATAGTGTGGCTGGAAGTCTCTAAGTTTCACTGTGAGTCCGAAAGCAGACTTAAGCATAAACTGATTGGCGTTTCTATCAAGAAGTGTAATGTGGGTGAATTCTAGAAGAGTATGTATGCAGTTGGCCAGCTCACTCGAGCATAATTTGTTAAAATAGCGATATAAGACGTTTATTCAAGATTAAAGATATATCATTAAAGAGAAACGTCTGCAAAATGTTATACCGAATTTCGGAGTCGGTGACTGCAACTTTAAGAGCTTTAGCTTTAATTTTTGCTCGTAAGTCTCGCACTAGTAGACAGGCAATAACACAACAATTTGAGTCTACATATTCGCTGTGTGATGTTGCCGTTTCGGTGACACAATGGGTTGGTGAAAGTGTCGAAAATATCACAGGCGTCCGTAGCAAACGACCCAAAATCAGTCAATTCCACCGTGTTTTCAAGAATTGGGCATCGGTCTGAGCGATCATTATGGCGTATTTTGAGTAAGTATCCTGGTTAACCTAATATACTAAAATATCAAGTTGACTCAAGAATCGGTGCCGATGGAGCATTTAAAGCGACCTACCTTCATTTAAAAAAGGGATCAAGTCCTTATTGGAAAACCGCCTTAACAGCTCTAAGATTTTTTGGTATCAACTATCATTGTGAATAAAAAACATCATGACAACAGCTCTACGACTATGTTCCAAAATCCTGAATTTAACCTACTAACTCTTGAAAGGTTAACCCATCTTCCAGAATGTTACTTGCACCTTAATTACTGCTCCTCTCCGTCGCCGCATTAATTTATCCTGCAAGTGGGAGCAAATTTGTTTGTTTCTGTGACTGTTGCACATTCCATTTCACCTGCCATTCTCTCTGTTTCTGTTTAATCCAAACCCAACGCCACCACCTAATCCAACGTAGACCTTCCCCAAATATTTCGAAACAATTCCCTTCTACATCACAGAATCAATAATTCACCGAAGACATTCACCGACCCGACGTCGCACGGGTCGCTTCACGTCTACACTTCATTGTTATCACGGAACATTCTTATCCAGTTCAAGGAAACACATTCACCCTTGAGTAAACAATTTAATTGGCTCCGATACAGGAGAGTCGATGGAGGACGCAGCGCCGCGCCTTGCCGCTCCGCAACAAGTTCCCTGCGTTTCCATGAACCGCATCATTTTCTGTGGACGGGGTCGCTCACCAGATGCGACGACTTCCTCTAACAAGATGTGGTTCATTAGTCGTATTTCATCGTCAACGCATCTCAAGTCAGCCAATTCAACACAGAAGAATGCACTTCAGTTTGTTCGCCGTGCCCCCCGGCGCCCCCAGGCAGTGCCCGCTACACGAGGACGTTCCACATCTTCCAGCGACTAATTGCGTCTATCTCCAGCACACCGCAGTTCATCTCTCCTAATTAGGGGAGAAGTAGTAAATCACGACTTGATTTACTCTAACTTAGTTGGGCACTGTTCAACTATCATGGAAACTTCCCCCGGGACCTGTCGTCAAGCGCACCACTTCAGTAATTTAAATTCATATCACCTCCCCACGCGCTTTGTGCCGTGCCATCTCCCTGTCGTTCAATTATGCGGCGCACAGCTGCATATGCGAGTGGGTGTGATACCTGTTCCAGTTTGTTTGCTGCCAAGATTTTTCACATGCGGAAAAGTTAAATTGCCATCCCGTCAATGGCGGCCAACAAAAGCAACAGCCAAAGTCTAATCCAAGGGATGTTCCGCACCGCATTACGCCGGCTGGATGTGACGACTGACGACTGACGAGTGCAATTTTCGGGCAATCATCTGTTTGCAGCTTCATATCTCAGAATTGAGTTTTGGCCTCAAATAGTTTGCCTTTGCAATGTTTGCCCGCCATTGTGCACATGACGGAGCGAGTGGTGGCGGGATGAAAATCGGGAACCTAGATTTGGTGGATTTAATGAGGACGTGCAAGTTCGCTGCAGAGTGCCGGGTCTTCGTTGTCGAGTCAATATATTTTGAAGTGAATTCCAATTAGTGAGCATGGTCACTGAGTGGGGGCGTACGAGTCGCTTGGGCTTGTGGCTGTCTGTGGGAGTTGGTAAGTACATCTACTCGGTGAATGGGATTTTTGCTTGATTTGTGACGAGAGTTGATGGAAGACATGGATGGGAGGATAATTGCCCGGGTCTCGGATCAATTGAATGTCTTTTGTGGCTATGCGCTTTTGAAGTGGGGTCCATTCAAGATGGATTGTAAGACAAATTTCTTCGAAAATTCCTTGAATTGGATCTTATCTTTTGAAATCGGATAGGGCCAAGGAGGATTTCCAAATAATATTATCCATACAATGCGGCATGAATGGCAGGAACCCATTGGGAGATGTTTTCAGGCAATAACATCAGTAAATGTGAGTCTCTTGTACTTCACCAAAGTCAATTGATTACAATCCATGGCCAGCTTGATCCACTCGTTTAAAATAATCATCATTGCTTATAATTGATTGTTAGAAGGACTACGACTTCTGAGAGACGCCTGTACTGTGCTGGGAGCCATACTTGAAATTTCATTTCGACAACATGTTTCGGATGTAACTCCAATCGAGGAAGTACACTGGCTTGAACATGAGCGATGATTTTTGAAGGCAGCCGATACACGTTTGATAATTGAGTGAATTTTGCAATTGACGTGCATTAGCATTAACTGTCGGACAAAATAAAGGGCAATACGAATAATTAATTTTGAAATAATGTTTGTTGAAGGAACAATGGCTAACAGCTTCTGTTCAACTACCACTAGACGGAGGCCCGTGGCGTTGTGGGTCTGTCGCTGCGTCGACCCCAACGCACTTGCATCTCGACGCCTAAGTTCGATTCCTGGTCTGCACTACAAAATTTATTTCCACGGCCACATCTTATGAGTCGCTGACAATGCTCAAATTTCTGTAGGTTGCTTCCACCCGTGGGAGAACAAATAGCACGCACAAAATGTTGCTGAGAACCCTCAACCGGCTGTAGCGCCACCCATAGCGACATCTTGCAACCGACGTTCTGACTTTGACATTTTGAGTAGGGTACACAATAATCATTGGCATCAATCGAAATGAGGCGGTCACACGCTACAGCTTCACAGTCCGTACATCGTAATTCAGTGCACAAAGCTTGGCGTTTTGCAGATTATTAAATAATTTTTTTATATTTCTTTTGAATTTGAATTTTTGGGAAACTGTGACGACTATTTGTGCAAGTACTTAATTCAATTTTTATAGAGATTTTGTTTTATAGTGATTCCATATTTTTTCCCTTGAAAATTGGTTTTCAGAACATTCGACTTCACAAACGCGCGCGTTATTTGTTTTTATAACATTCTCGTAAAGTCAGTAAAATGTTTAGCAACGCCTGCCAGATACCGAACACCCGAACGCGCCGTTGTGATGTAGCATTAAAGGAACATCCGATAAAAACCATCGTCAAAGTGGTCGTTCGACTTCCATTTCTCGACGTAACTTTGCGGCAGTAGGAAATTTCAATAGCAATTTTGTAAAGAACGACGCCAGAGAAAACATTCCTTCAGTTTGAAATATAGAAGGAAAGATCTTCTTCTTTGTTTGGGGCTACAGTTCGGAGTGGAACCGAGCCTCAACTAACAAGCCCCTCCAGCCCGTACGATCTTTCACCAGCTCCCTCCAGTCGGTCCAAGTTGTTTAAGGTCCTTTTCCACTTTCGTGGTCCATCTCGATCGAGGACGTCCTCTGCTAAGTTGCCCCAATGCTCGGATTCGAAGACTCTACAGGCCGGTGGTGTGCTGTTCATATGTTGTGTAAAGAGGACTCACAACTCGAAATTACTACAACGGCTGTACAATGAAATTTATAAAAAAAAAACACTTAGCCGTTCCAAAAAAAATTATTTGTCGATGGCGCACACACTCTTGCAGTTTCTGCTTTGGTCAGAGCAATGGAAGATTAGGCTATGACGGAGTGGCAAAAGTAGGCTCATTGCGATCCACGCCAATTGACTACTCCCAAATTTGGAGCTAGTTGCTTAAGTTATCCTTACACTAAGTGGCTGGGTTTGGAGGAATTGTGTGCCCATACATGTGAGTGCCCACAACTTTCCAGAGTGCTATATGCTCATCGGTTTGGCGCTATCCATGCAGCTTAGGCAGGCATCATTGTAAGACAGTTATTATGACACCGACGAGCGTCCTAAGTGAAGGTGTGCCAAAGTGATCGTTTGAGAATTAGTGCTGGCCATATTTCCTTTGTTTTAAGGCAGGTGGTACCTTCTGGTCAGTTGTGATTGTTTGTTTTAATTGTGTGAATCCAAAGGCGTATACTGGGTTGACGTATACTAATACCTTGTTGCGTATATCCTCCTGGTGTTAGAGCTGATGTTGTACCACAATTTGCGAGTCCGTCGGTTTTATTATTGCCCACTATGAATTAAAAAAGTAGGGATTTAATTGCTCGGCCTTGCAGTCGGATCAGATGATTACATCTCTGTGCCTTTATAACAAAAGTTTCTGACTAGCAAACGCTTAAGTCGTCGGGGAGCTTCATTGAGAAATCAATATTTATGTCTTTGGAGTAAACAACCCCTTAGTCCTTACGATCATCCAGCGTCTGATTGTCAGACAACCAATTCTATCTGATATCATCACTTCCTAAAGCACTTTCACCAAGAGCCTGCAGTGGCTTTTCTGCCTGATATTCTCCAGTTAGGTGTCATTGCTACTTTTGATGGTGCGAGAGAACTTCGTTTGAAGACTGAAAGGAACAACGGAGCCATCACGAATAAAATGCGGCAGTGAGTATTCGTTGCAGCACGGTCCTTAGTCATTTCTTTGAAAGAAGTGGAGTTGTTGCTTATTGTATAGGCGGCCCTGCAGCTCGTCTTGAACTTCGGCATATCTCCTACAGAACAACTTTATTTTGTGTATTTTTGTGACGCTTACTAGTGGAAGAGAGCTATAGTTCTATGGTGACTCCAAACGGCAAAGTTTGAGATGCCTTCTCTAGCCCTGTTACATTAGTTTAACCTAGTATTCTACTTAACATTTTAAAAGTAGGAATACAGTTCTTAGTACCATATATCATTTCAATTCAAAGGCAGTTTGGCCGGCTCTTGAGAGCGGACCGGATATGACAAGCAAAAAACATGGGCTAGTGGGAGGCTATGTGGGACAAGACTTAAAATGAGTGTGACTCTATACAAAAATGGAAAAGAAAGCGGTTATTTGGAAACAACTGCATTGGAACGACTCGAAAGTTAAGTTCGAATCCACATGGAGGAGCCTTTCACTTTTTGAGACAAGTGAGCAACATCTATTTCAGAAGGCATACCATTCGATCCAGCTGATTTGTGTATTATGAGATGTTTATGGTTCAAATCTGAACTCGATCACAGCCACAAAATGAAAACTCTTACAGGCGTATTTAATATAAACACCAAATAGCGACGAGTTAGTAGTAAAACGTGTTATTAAATTATTATTAAAGACGTTTGTTAGCTGAACTGACATACACTAACTAGCTGATAACATCTTCTTCTTTGGCTGGCGCTACAGTCCGGGGTATACCTGGGCCTCACCATCTAGCCCGGTCTTGTGTTAGTTGCTTCCAGCCACACACGTTAAACTTATTCATGTCCCTTTCTAGCTGCCAGCGCCACCGTAGGCGTGGTCTTTCTTTACCGCGTTGTCGCTCGGGGTTGGAGTCGAAGAACATTTGGGCCCGAGCATTGGTGGCCATTCGCTCGACGTGAAATAGCCATCTGAAACAAGAGATTCGAACTCTTTTGAACAGGTCGATGTCTCTCTCATCGGATATATTTAACTCACGGAATTCATATAAAGAGTGGATAACTATTTACTACGAAATTGGTTGTCAAAACGACCAAACTTTCGCTTACCATAAAAAAATTACTAGTTCTTATAAAATCAACCTCCCGTCTACAAAGTTGTAAATTGGCAAGGCTATGTCCTCAAATTTTATCGATTTTCTTTCAAATTGAGTGGATAAGATCAGTGGTGCAGAAATCATACCTTCCATTTCAAAAACAAACTAATTTTGACAACATAACAAACTTTGAGGGCGTCGTTGTCAGCTGGTGGAATATGAGATGTAGTAGAATGTTTAGTTTTAGATTATCGCGCGGTCCCAACGCGCCATAGTGGAAGCTTCAACGGCATTTGAGGAACAGGCGAAACGAGCTGGTCTAAAGGTCAACGAGGACAAGACAAAATATATGCTGGCGAGCAAAAAACGAGCCGCCGCACACCTCCTAGGCCAAAACGTAGCAATCGACAGCTACAATATCGAGGCAGTAAAGGAGTTTGTCTACCTCGGGGCAAATGTGAACTCCACGAATGACATCGTAGTGGAGATGAACGTAGAATCGCTCTTGGCAATCGATGCTACTTCGGTCTGTCAAAACAACTGGGCTCGAAACTCCTGACTCGAAGGACCAAAGTCATGCTCTACAAAAGCCTTATTCTGTCAGGAAAAATTCTACGTCCTATATATGGTCCCGTCTGCGAGGAAGGCGAATGGAGGAGATGACATAACCACGAACTCTACGAGCTGTACAAGGATGTGGAAGGCGAAAATCCGTCGACTAAACTGGCTCGGCCACATCGAGCGAATGGACAACAACGCTCCAGCAAAGAGGGTCTTCGAATCCGAGCTGGATTCTCTTCTGGTTCGAGAAGGAGAGGAAGACCGAACCTCCGGTACAAAAACCAAGTCATCGCGGATGTAAGACAGCTTGGCCCTGGTGACTGGAAGCAGCGTCACCGATGGAAGGCAGCAATTGCTCAGGCTCACACCCTTCTTGGTTCATCTGCCTGATAAGTAAGTAAGTAAGAATGTTTAGTACAATTCGGTGAAGTGTTGCCGTGCAGCTATAAGGGGTGGACAACTGCTATGGAGATAAAATACGTTTATTAATAATAAAAGTTATTAAGCGGATAAGTTCACTATTTGTATGTTAGCTAAGACGAAAGAATAAATCAGCTTTTATGTTTCAGTGTTGCTGCCGTCTTTCGAGGGCTTCTCGGCTGTCACATTCCATCAGCTTAAAACGCTTAAGACTGGTCGGGTGTCCGAAGAATGGAATTAACTTCTCTTTCCTCAGTACGGCATGGATTTGCGATTATGTCGTTCAGTTTCTGCCAATGAGGATTGGTAGAGTGTTTAACGCTTCTATTTCTTTCTTTAGACTTTCTCTGTCGTTCCGCCGTATTTTATAACCAGCATAATAACAATAATATGGGTGGCGCTACAGCCCCCTGAGGGCCAGAACCTAGTTTCTCAACAACCACTCGTGTTGTGCGTGCTATGGTTCTCTCACGAGTGGAAGGGACCTACGGTTTTATGCCGACTCCGAATGGCCAAGTTTGAGCAGCTTTTTCTAGACAGGAAATACTCTGAGTATTGTCAGTGACTCGAAAAGGGCGGGGCTATGGAAATTATTTTCGTCGCACAGAGGAGGAATCGAACCTACGACGTCGAGGTTGGGGTCGACGCACATACCAACAAAGCCACGGGTCACCACCTACAATCGCCAAGTTATTAACTATAATCCATTCACCGTTTGCACCCCCCTTGCGAGAGCATCCTGTCTGCTTACTCTCTCTCTCTCTGTTCACCTCAATTACTGCAACAAAACAGGTCCGGCCAACCAGAAAAGCCACACAATGCCCCTCATCAGCTGACATTGTAACCGAAAATCGATTAAATCTATGCGTGCCAACCTTGCAGGGACTCCCTTTATTGGGATAAACCTGCCGGAACAACCTAATAATACACCATAACGTCCCGACGCTCCTAAAAGAATTTTATGTTTGATCAAACAAAAAATGCCATCCAGTCAGCAATATTTCCATTCAGAGGGAAACGAACAAAAACGAGCGCAGAACCAAAAGAACTGTTAAACACAAAACTGCCAACAGAACGGAAATGTTTATTACCCACATTAAAAAGCCAACGACAATAACGCCCGCATCCAGAGCGCGTCGGCAGGACAGCGCGATGATAGTAGGTACACACAATGCCATTCAAGGCGTCCAATCTACGAGCAGAACTATGAATTGACTCCCCCCTACATCCACAGCACAGTTTGGAGACACAGGCAACAACTTGGCGATGGCTTTCTTTTTCTCTCACAAAGCCAGCACGTCTTCAGAAATATGACACACATATATGGCAGTTCGGAGTGTAACAATCAACTTCCGACTGTCATTAAATTACTGTCGCCAGCATTGGCATGTCGCTGGTGTCAGTGGGGTGCGACGACGGCGAGAGCTGGAGCGATTGTCTTCTCAAAAAAAAAAATGCATTTGACATCCTCGAACAGGATGCGACACACAGAAGTGCACACGACAAAGTTGACTGCGCGTAAAATGGTGTTTCTCCGCGAAGAAGTCAGGAATTCCATTCACCGACAATCTCCTTAGGAATTCACTCTATGCGCGGCACGGATGTGTGTGCAGCAGCAGTCAACGATGTGACAGGACGTGCAATGCTCCTTGCAAGTGCTGACTGCGGCAATGAGCTCACGGAATGCACATTAAAAGTCATAAAAAAACCGACTACTGACAAAGCGAAGGGCAAACTCTTGTCAATGAAAAAGATATGTGGCGGCGCTGACGGCGCGGCGGTATGGCAGCAGCACTCAAGAAATAAAATCGACAAATCCCACACAAACATGTGAAGGTGGTGGAACTCTAACCCGACGACGAGCGCCCCACGGGAGGCAAGCAATAAATTCTGTGGCAAAACAAAAAGTCTGATTTGTGGGCAACTTTGTCCTCAGGCGATACAATTTATCCCTTCGCATGTGTGAAAGGATGGCCGGGCGATGCAGTGAGCAGAGTGCTTCTAAGTCAAGGACGAGCCACATACCGCGACGCCCCGATGCATTTCCTTAGGCGTTTTATTTTTGTTTCTCTGTTTCTTTTTTTTTTTTTGCCTGTCAAGGATATTTCCAGCACTTACCGTGCCACACATACGCTCGTTGTGCAGCTTCCGTCCTCACCTCAATGGCGTATCGCTTGACACATTTTATGCAGTGCACAGACATGTACACATCGGGATGCTTGTTGCACTGGGACATTTTAATGGTGTATCCGCTCGCTGGTTCCCTCCCGCCGGTGATGTGGTGCTGTGGTGCTGTGGTGCTGTGGTGGTAGCACGGCAGCGAAGGTGACTGTAAGTCTGTGTCATTATGGTCGGCTGCCACAAGATCAAGGAGTAAACGGTTGAAATTGAAAAGAGGGTGGTGGCTGCTGAATTAATGGTGATGTATCCTTGACAGCAAAAGTCCCCCTTTTGTGCCGAAACCCTGAATGACAGGCAGCTGTTTTGGGAACGACTTTAAGCAGTGCACAGACAAAGGCCTCGAATGAAAAGGAAATGAATGGACAAGCCCCCCGAAAAGGTGGACTATTCATCGCTAAAGGCTGTTCGTTTGGCAGGACTAATGAAAAGCGCTGAGCCTGCAGAGTGCGGCCTTAACTGCTATGACCTACCTCTATGGTTTGGCGAGAGAATGACTTGTGGATGGTGTCTTGGGCAAGGGTGAGAAACTGGGTGTTTTTCCGCGTCTGCGCAGTGGAACGATGAACTGTGGGCAGGTGGGGAAACGTGGGATATTTGTTAGGAGAAAAGCGGAGAAGAGCGATGAAGGTTGGATGGAGAGAGCATGTTTCGAGGACATGTTGCTTCCACAAATTCACTCTAGTGTAGCAGTGAATTGTTGTGGATTTGAGTGGGACACGGTGGGAGTGCAATGGGTTTTTGTGAGTTTTCCACCAGAACAGGTTAGTGGTTGGGTTACATTTTCTCTCTAAACATGCATTGAATTGTGAATTATTTTAAGCAGGATTTCAAGCCACTGATTAACGGGGATGAGCTGCAGAGAGCGGTAGAAAAGTAGGAAATTCCAACTCAAGTCGTCGATTGTCATGGTATATCCTCCTGTCAACTACTGATGAAGTTGGTAGCAACCACGTATTGGAAGAGGAATCCACGTCGCGTATTAAATCCCGTACAATCCCTCACAATATGATGAATGCCGAAAAAAGACTCGCTTGTCAGATTGACATGCGCCAAATGTTCAAACCACTATCGATCAAATTTTCACATTACGGCAGATCCTCGAAAAAACCCAAGAGACGCAGATCGACACCCACCACCTATTTGTCGACTTTAAGGCCGCATATGACAGTGTGCATAGAGACGAGCTATACAACGCCATGTCTAGTTTTGACATTCCTGCCAAACTCGTCAGGCTGTGCAGGATGACGATGGAGAACTCTCGCTGCTCCATCAAGGTCGGTAACGAACTCACCGAGACCTTCAATGTCAAAAAAGGTTTTAGACAAGGCGACGCGCTGTCATGTGACTTCTTCAACATCGTGTTGGAGAAGATCGTGCGAAACTCACACGCCAACACTAGAGGCACGATCTTCCAGAAGTCCGTTCAACTGCTAGCATACGCGGACGATATTGACGTGATTGGCCGAACTCAGCGAGCCGTCAATGAAGCGTTTGCTTGTATTGAGACGGAGGCGGAAAAAATGGGTTTAGCGGTGAATGAGGGCAAAACAAAGTATATGCTGTCATCAAGAAAGGACACACAACATCGACGACTCGGTCAGAACGTCACCATAGGCAGCTACAACTTCGAGGTAGTGAAGGACTTCGTCTACCTCGGCTCCCAAGTAAATAGTGCGAACAACATCAGTACTGAGATTAAACGCAGAATAACTCTTGCCAACCGCTGTTTCTTTGGGCTCAAGAGGCAATTGAGTAGTCGAGCCCTCTCTCGAAAGACCAAGCTCACCTTATATAAGACCTTGATCATCCCTGTCCTGCTGTATGGCGCGGAAGCTTGGACTATCTCAAGAGCGGATGAAGACGCACTTGGTCTCTTCGAGAGAAAAGTTCTGCGTTCAATCTTCGGTCCTGTTTGCGTTGAAGGTTCTTGGAGAAGGAGATTCAACCACGAACTGTACGGGCTGTACAGCGACATGAGTCTAGTCAGGCGTCTACGGATTCAACGCCTAAGATGGCTAGGCCATGTAGAGCGCATGGACAACACTGCTCCAGCCCGAAGAGTCTTCGACTCCGAGCCAGTGGGACAACGCAATAGAGGACGACCACGAACCCGATGGCGCACTCAAGTGGAAAAAGACCTCAACCAACTTGGAGTGCGAAATTGGAGGCAGCTGGCTAAAGAACGTGCCAGCTGGAGAGGATTGTTGACCGAGGCCCAGGTTCACCCCGGACTGTAGCGCCACAAGAAGAAGAAGAAGAAGAAGAAATGTTCAAACCAATGCCCGAATTATATTGTTCATCACCACGCAAACACATACGCGATGCACCGAGCAGATCTGTACAAGGGCTTCTGAGGTGTTTGCACGCTTAAACATCGGCGCCTGGGTTCGATTTCTGAACATATTTTTCACGGCCCCACCTCTTCCGTTTCGCTAACAATACTCAAGGAGTATTCCTGTCTAGAAAAGGTTTCTCAAAGTTTCCCGTTCGGGTCTTGCATAAAACTGTAGATCCTTTCCACTTGTGAAAGCAAAACAGCACGCACAACACGACTGGTTGCTGTGGACGCTAGGGCGTGGACTTCTAGGGGCGCCACCCATATTGTTATTACATTGGAGATGATAAATGCTGTAAAACCACAAGGCGCTATCTCCTACAAGTCAGTCCAACAGCTAGGGTACGCAGATGAAATCGGCATACAGTGGCACTTCACGACAATTGAAGAACAAGCCAAACGAACTGGGCTGTCTGCTGGAGAGCATATGTGAGAGGTGGATGTTGTCCGAAGTGCGGAGACCCGTCATTTGTCGTTTGGCTCGGCCATATGAAGTGCAAGCATCCAGCTACAGCTTTCAGGGTTTTCACATGCGAGCCTTCCGGTCTGAGGAGTAGAAAGCGTGAGTTAGCAAGAAATAATTGTGAACTTTATCTCGATAACTACCAATAACAAACGGTGTGCTACTATGTGGGTCCTTCGTTGCATGCAAATTTCAAGAATTATTTTATGTATACATAGTTTGTACTTAAATTCTTGTAAAAATCGGCGTCCCGGGTCATTCGCTGATTCAAGGAGCTGAGCTGTGAAATTACCAAGAAATGTATAGTGTCGTGATGGATGAATTTCAACATAAAAAGGGTATAGTTGAGTTTGAAGTGGTGGCCCGTGGCGTTGTGGGTATGTGCGTCAACCCCAACCTCGACGTCGTAGGTTCGATTCCAGCTCTGAGCGACAAAACAAATGTTCACGACCTCACCTCTTTCGAGTCACTGACAATGCTCAAAGAGTATTTCCTGTCTAGAAAAAGCTTCTCAAACTTGGCTGTTCGGATTCGGTCCCTTCCACTCGTGAGAGAACAATAGCACGCACAACACGAGTGGTTGCTGAGAAGCTAGGCCCTGGCCCTCTATGGGCTGTAGCGCTACCCATATTATTATTATTATTATAGTTGAGTTTGAACCGACAAGCCGATGCGAATAGAAAATTAATAACAAGTAATACTTACTTAAGTCCTTTAAGCCCTCGGGGGGCATAGGGCATCAACCACTCCTGCGCGCCATCTCGTTCGAATTTCTGCAACCTCCGCGATTAGCCGAGACCACACTTTCTAAATACAGAAAGCTGTTAACTTTCTCAACTTCCTGTCTGGCAATGTTCAGTTGGACGGGGTTGTTAGAAATACTAAGGGCTTTAGTTTGTGTCGTGTTTATTTTGAGCCGCACTTTGTTTGCCTCTGTTTCTAGACTATGGGCCATCAAATGAAGATCCATTACCCGATGCGTATGCATCCTTGACGAATTCCATTTTCGACCTCAAATTCCTCTGACCACTTACCATTGCGCAAGACGTGACACGTACTACCTTCATATGTAACCTTTATAATAGCTTTTAGTTTTTCCGGAAAAACCTCTCCTGCGCAAGGCCGACCAGATATCATGTCGATTCAAGCTATCAAAAGCCTTCTCGAAGTCGATGAACATAGATATAGCGGAGACCTATACTCGACGCATTGTGTAATAATGATCCGTAAGTTGTTTATGAGGTCGATGATGGAGGATCCAGCGCGGAAAGCCGCCTGTTCGACATCGAGAGTTGAATTTAAATGCTCTTTGATGCGCTCCAGAACTATTCGAGCTATTATTTTGGATACTGCTGGAAGAACGCAGATACCTCTCCAGTTTCCGCATTCCATAAGGCTTCCCTTTTTTGGAAGCCTGATGATTATCCCCCTTTTCCACTCCTGCGGGAATTGTTCGCTATCCCAAAGTTGTGCAGCAAGCCTGCTGACACATTCGGCGCAGCTTGAAATAATTCCGCAGGGATGCGATCAATACCCACTGCTTTGTTTTTCTTGATTGCTGCTATTATTTCGCTTTTACTGGGAGGTCCGGTGCGAATTCGGGCATTTGTTGCGACAGAGAACTCATTAGACCTCGATAACATTCCGCCATCGTCTAGGCGGTTTAAGACAGTCGCAAAGTGTTCTCTCCATTTAGTGAGTTGCTCTTCATCCGAAATAAGAAGGTTACCATTTAACCTCTTCACCGGGTGTTGTTTGGAATTCCGACCACCAATGAGTTCCTAGGTGATGTTATAAACACTCCTACTGTCGCACCGATTTGCTGCTTCTTCAGCCCTAGAGGCCAGTGTGTCTATATACTGATGTTTGTCTCGTCTTACGCTGCGCTGCACTTCTCTCTTCTTCACCCGGTATTGGGCTTCTAGTTCGGTTTTCTCTACTGCTGAGGCTGATTCAATTCGAACTTTTATTGCTATATACGATCCGACTCCCGGTATCAGCTGCAATGTAAAAGGTGTGCGCGAGTCATTGGTAAGCCTAATAGGGCCGCTGTGGCAGTTGGAAGATGGGTAATGAAATCCATCAGAACAGCCTTACTAACCACTGCTTAGATTTTGCGGTCAAAATCTCAATGTTGTCGGATTCACTCCAAACTCTCAGGATCTATCAGTACACACACCAGCACATGCAAAACAGGTACAATGGTGTTTCTGTCTTCTACCGACATATGTGCTTGCTCCAGTCACAAAAGCATTTTTCACAGCATACCAATGGTCGTCCACGCTTTCCTGTCTTGAGCTGCTGACTGCTTCTGCTTCTAAGACAAGATGGTCCCTAATTTTGGGCAGCCTTGAGCCTGTCGATATTGTACCTGGTATTGAGCAAATTACAGCGATTGTAATATATATATACGAAGTCGTATATAAGCTATCATAAGATCTCGCTCTAGCCCGATGTCGGCTCCACGTCTGTTTCGGACATCCAAGAGACAGTTTCTAAAGCGGCTGCTTATCGCAATGTGATCGATCTGGTTAGATGTTCGCTGCCTATCAGTTGATACCCAGCTGATCTTGTGGCAGGTATTATGCTTAAACAACGTACCACCAATGACTAGGCGGTTGACGTTGCAGAAGTCCACAAACCGTTCGCCGTTGTCATTGCGGTCTCCAACGCCGTGAGCTCCCATTACATGTTTAAGCATAGTGTTGTCGCTGCCTACTTTGGCATTGAGATCTAACATCTGTATGTGTTGAGCCTCGCTCTAAGCAGATTCTGTGCACTTTCTATGAGACAAATTTCTCTATATGTTTATGGGTGGCGCTACAGCCGGTTTGGGCCAGGGCCTAGCTTGTCAGCAACCACTCGTGCCTTGCGTGCTATTACTCCCTAACGAGTGCAAGGTACCTACGGTTTTATGCAAATTAGAATCCCTTTTTATGCCACGTGACAAATTGTCTAAGGGAGAACACACTGTACGTGACTGAAAATGTGTTGGTAAATCTGGACCGCAAGCTGGATGGTTACTAATGATTCACCAAGTAAACGAAATAAACGTTACATGTCATCTACC
Organism: Eristalis arbustorum; assembly: GCA_916610145.1. Lineage (NCBI taxonomy): Eukaryota > Metazoa > Arthropoda > Insecta > Diptera > Syrphidae > Eristalis > Eristalis arbustorum. Next base: position 6,922,341 of record OU744317.1, read on the forward strand.
GACAATTTAGGAGACATGCAATTTAATAGTGCATGTGTCCTGTTGAATCAATACATGCTTCCTCAAACCATCATCCAGTTACATAATAATGGATCACTCTCGCTTAAGCATTCATCTTGACATTTGAATGTTCACAAAATCAAGACGTTGTCGCAACACCTAGGACAGCCTCGACTCAACTCCGGAAGTGCTGTGCAAAGGAGAGCATCCAGCCCGCCGTCAAGTTCTTCATCCTTGACACACATCACACATCTATCCACATCGATAGCAGTCTCCCTCAACCGATTAAACAAACCTACAGGCGTTCTATCAATCCATTCAAATTCACTCGAATGATATAATGGCAATCGTAACGCCTTGCATGCGGCGCAATACCTATATTTACGATTGCCCATACGGTCGGCACTCGGCAGCGAACATGTGCGGGTGTGCTCTTGATTAATTCCATCAATTTCACTACATGCTTGAGATAGTCTGCAGGCCAGTGCCAAGCGCCCGCAACAGCATCAAATTATCGATATTACTGGGATTGATTGCATCCCGCACATTCCGCATTCCACTTACCACGTTCACAATGCAATTCAATTTCAAATCGATGATGGAACGAATTTAATTCGGGGCATGTCCGTCCATGCGGTCCGGCTGCTTTATGCGTTTACTTAACTCAAACACGGTCAAAATGTTTTACTGCGCTCGCACTTCACCTAGCGTGGTGCGGAGCCCATTGCATGTGAGTGCCTAAGCTAAGGTCACTCCAAAATGGGGGGCGAACTCCGAAATGTAATCATATCTGCTCTTAACAGAGGAACCGGGTACGGCGCGGGCGGCGCTGCGACGAGTGTGTGTAACGTGCACTCTTTCGGGAATGTAAATTTGTGATTATTTTGAGAGCGTACCGGTAGCGGTGGGGCTAAATGGTTGCCTAGTTGAGGGATGCATGGGGCGTGCATTTGAATCGAATGCGCGTTCAAAGGCAAGGCAATGCCTCTCGACTTGACAATTCACCAGATGACTCTACGGATCCTTCAATTAAAGTTGACAGCTGTCAGCTGTGACAACCGTACACACGAATATGGAATTACCAGAGACAGAGAGAGACTAGCTTTCATGGTTGGAATTGCCTTTTATGTGCGACCATGTTGGAGGCCCATTGAAGGTCCTTCGATGCATTCTCGAATGAAATTCCATTCGCTTTGATTTGAGTAGTCAGTGTTTTTTTTTTTTTGTTCGGACTTTTTGGACACCAAAGCATCGATGGACGTACGTGCGTCCCAGTTACTTTCAGTTTTTAATGCCTCGCCAGTTAGTCCGGAAGTGACCACTGGGGATGCACTGCGAATTCTGTCATCAGTTTTAAGTACTCACAGTCGGTCAAAGGGTTACTCGGCATTTCGGTACATATTGACTGAAGTCGAAACATTGATAAACTAGTTGTTGGACAAGGGAGTGACTGCGAATTGAGTTGAGCATCCATTTGATCTCCTATTAAAAGCGACGCATACACAGCGTTCAGGGATGCTTCAGTTGAATTTCGAGACGGATGTTATATCTTTGTGCAAGGACATGTCCAGCATCAAGGCAACAACCGTTTCTATTGCGAATTGTGTGTCTATTTTGGTTGGGCGACATTTTGATTTGGATGATATTTGTTCACTGTGCACAAGCATTTAAAGGGGCAGAGGAAGTTGTATTGAGGATAAAAACAGAGTTGGGCAGATTCTGTTCTGAAAAAGAACATGCATACTTATTAATATTTTAGCTTAGAACGGAAAAAAGAACCCTTCAGGGCCAGCAAAACAGGAAAAAGAGACCAGGGTAATGGCAGCAGTAATCAGCCCCTAACCTCTTTTTTGTGATGGATTGCCGATGGTTGATAGCGGCCGATTGATTGCGGTGGGACAATACCACAATTTGCTTTTAGGCGTGTTTTTTACTACTCAGTACTCAGCTCAGTAAGATCTTACACGTAAAGCAACAACAAAACAACTTACTGAGTTAAAGGTACTTAGTAAAAACTCAGCCATTACTGACTAGGACGCATTAAAAAATGTCATTTATTGATGGCGCCAGAAGAAACTATTTTCTTATTGAAGGTTGGTGTCAATTGATTATTTGACACTTGTAAGTGTTAACTTGTTGATGTTACTTGTGCAAATTTTTAAAATATCAAATTATTCATATTACTTGTTTAGCTATCCATTATTTGTGTATTTTCTTTGCTCTTGAGGATTCATTTTCACTTATTGACTTTTGACAATAGAGTAGTCTGACATTGTAGTATTTTGACATCTAATGCAATGGACACGTACCAACTTTCGGAAGAAAAATTTAACTCAGTAAACGAGCTTTTTATTGAGAATCATTACTGAGCTGAGTACTGAGTATTCAAATAACACGCCTATTATTGAACACGCAAGTGAACAGACGTCGTTAAAGCAGTTAAAAACCAATCATCATTGAATCTGCGCTATTTACAAATTGTGACGATTTTCATCGGCAAAACAATTGATGCTGATTCCGGTCAGCAAAACGGTGGTCTTTAAGGAAAATCCATAAAGACTGAACTTACAGCAAGAGCTGAATAGTTTGGGGCCTACTATAAAAGAAAGAAGAAGAAGCATAAACAAATAAACTCTATTTTTCCATAGATCGTGATATCAGCTACATGTATTTTAGGTTTGTTCGGATCACACATCTGCCCTTTTTCCTTTTTTTTCAGAGCTCATTGAGCTGATATGCTTAAATGACTAAGTTGATTGTTTACTTGAAATGGCAAATCAACAGCACTGGAAACAGCCCAAAAGCAGTCCGAAGAAAATATCCACCGGACATTCGATCGGCTCAAAGAAAGATTTTCGGCTTTATTCAGAATTGCTTGATATAAAGTTTGATTTTTTAAAAGCTATAGGAAAGTTTTTTTTAAAAAAAAACAACTAAAATTCAGAACAAGGCATGAAATCTTTATTTTTTAATCGATAGTACTGTCCATATAATTTAATGTTTGAAGATTATTCCATGCAAATGTTGACCTTGACTGCGCCTCAAATGGTCCATCCGCTTAGTCCAATTTTGGCATACTTTTTAAAACATTTCGACCGGTATCTCACGAATAAATGCTTCAATGTTGTCTTCCAATGCGTAAATTAAAGCGGGCTTGTCTGTATAGACATGAGCTTTAACATAGCCCAACAAAAAATAGTCTTAAGGCGTTAAATCGCACGATCTAGGCAGCCAATTGACCGGACCCGAACTTGAACTAAAATGATCACCGAACACCGCCTCTCAATAAGCCCATTGTTGCGCGTGCTGTGTGGCATGTGGCACCGTCTTGTTGAAACCACATGTCACGCAAGTCAAGCTCTTGCATTTTGTGCAAAAAAAAGTTGGTTCTGTCTGATATTCACTCCAAAATCGACAATTCTTCTTATTTACGTACCCATTGAGCCAAAAATGAGCTTCATCATAAAATGGAAGAAGCGCGCGGTGAACTTTCTTCACAGAGCACGCATTTTGATAATAAAATTCAATAATTTGCAAGCGTTGTTCGTTTGTAAGACGATTCATGGTCAAATTATAGACCAAACTGAAGATGTTTGACAGTGAAACAAAACAAGAAACGTGATTCAGCTGTTTAAGCCAGTGTTGCCAAAAAGATAATTGCTAAAAAATCACCATTTACCTACAATTAAAAATACTAAATTCAAGCTTACTAAGAAAATTGTTCTTAATTTACTGATCAGGTACCACGAAAAAATCATTTGACATACTCTTTAGTTTTTGACGCAAATGTTATCAATTAACTTCAATCACTTTGATCTTCTTCCAAATCGAAAAGGGCTATTGTTGCCATAACTTTTGATTTTGTTTTGAATGCAAGTCATTTTTTTCCCAAAAAATTGTACGCTGACAGAACTTCTTCTTTCTTTGATTGGCGCTACAGTCCAGAGTGGATCTGGGCCTCAACCAACATGCCATTCCTGTCATGACGATCTTTCGCCAGCTGCCTCCAGCTGCGCTCACCAAGTTGGTTGAGGTCCTTTTCCACTTCTGTGGGCCATGTAGCTCGAGGACGTCCTCTGTTGCGCTGTCCCAATGGCTCGGTATCGAAGACTCTTCAGGCCGAAGCTGTGGTGTTTCTCTCCGAGACGTCGATGTTGTGCGTCTTTCTGTGATGACAGCATGTACTTTGTTTCAATGCTTCAATGCCAGGAACCGTGTCATTGACGGCTCGCTGTGTTCTTCAAATCACATCAACGTGGTTCCGTAAGCAGTTGAACGGTCTTTTGGAAGATCGTGCCTCTTGTGTTTACGTTTGAGTTTCGCACGATCTTCTCAAGTATGATATTGAAGAAGTCACACGACAACGTGTCTTCTTCTTCTTATCAGGCAGACGAACCATGGAGGGTCTGAGCCTGAGCAATTGCTGTCTTCCATCGGTCACGGTCCTGGGCACGCTGTTTCGAGTCATCAAGGCCAAGCTGTCTTACATCTGCGATGACTTGGTCTCTGTGCCGGCGGTTCGGTCCTTCTGTCCTTCTCGATCCAGGAGGCTCGGATTCGAAGACGACACGATAACGAATCGCCAAACACAATTGATATTAAAGAGGATCGGTAATGATGTTCAACCGAGACCAATGTGCATAACAACACCGCGGAGCGGGCCTCGGTTTGACGTTAGCAAATCGTGATAGTCAGAGCACGAGAGCACAAGTCCGTAAACAAAACCCCAATCTATAGTACGCTGTAAAGCGGTGGTTGCGACCGAGAAGTCCTGTCGACGGGCAATATCAGTAATGATGACGAGAACGATGACTTCAAGGTAACTGAATAGAAAGAAAGGAATTTTTTCAATGTCAGTCCGGAATGTACAGTAACCAAAAATGCAACACTCGATAAAGCTCAACTCAGTCCAAAAATCACTTCAATTTAAAAATGACCTGCATGCATGGCAAACAAATATTTATTTCACCTCCAAATTACACAGACGACTTGATTTATTATGACGGCTATGTCACAACAAAGCGATGCCTTAAAAATCAAAATCGATTGAAATGGACTCGCCATGAATATTCATTTCGGTTGAAATTGAAATTCCCTTTCAATTCCACTTCGATCGGAATGCAAATCATGGGCGAGTAGTTTAGTTTGCTGGGTCGACGTAAATATGAGCATGTCGTAAAATTTTGTTGGTAGGTTTTGGACGCAATTTATTTATTTTAACTGCACTTCTGGTCTCCATGTTGGTTTGGTCTCTGTTGCGACTTGCACTCTTCAGCGAAGGCAAATCATCGAATGTCATCATTCGCGTGTCATGGGTGCAGTGGGTAAGTTGTGTGAGATTTTACGACATTTGGATTCGACCAATACGGTCTCCATTTGATGAGAACTTATGTCCACAAAAGGGGAAAGGGAATGGTATGGAATCCCTAAATATGAAGCGTAATTGTTGAATTGCATAGCAAAAGTTGAAATTGACGGCGTTCAGTGGAAGATCATTTGACTTTTTTGTACACACCGGGCTTGGTTAGGTTAGATTGACGCGATGAGGCTGTCTCCCTTAGGTTCAGCTGGACGCATTATGATGATAGACATTCCATAGTCCTACTCGTTTTTAACCATACGAGTAAGCTATACGAGTCACGATTTGCAAAGGTGGCTCTACAATGTTGAGATTTTGTTTACTTGGATGGAGGGATAATGCGGTAAAGGAAGACAGGACCTCAATCAACCAAAAGTACATACGTAGGTGGAAGCAAATACAGCAAGACCGTGCTAGATGGTGAGGCATGCTGGTTGAAACCCAAGTACACCGCGTAAGTGCACGTTTTTAATCGTCGTTGAAATCTTTTCATTGTTGCTTTGAAACCCCACTATTACCAAATGGCTTACTGCAGGCGTAGAAAACAATGCATTCTTTCTTGGTTCATGCTTAACTCTCAGCTGTGTTGTGAATCTAAGGTGATACCTAGGTACTCAGCATTGGTAGATAGAGAGTGGATGGTCGTTAAGGAGTAGGGAGAAATTGTCTATTTTGGGTTTTGTGGGGCATCAATTCCGTTCATATTGCGTTTCATTGTGCCAGCCATTTCCATTGGTTAAAGTTTTTTATCATTTTTCTATTGATTTTACCGTTCACTCAGGCCACCACACGCTCACATATCTCATTTGCTTTCTCTTCTAAGCTGCCGCAGGATGCGAATCAGTGCGTCTTCTGTTTTCCTTTTTCTTCTGCCTAAATTTCACCTTCTTCCTTGCGATTGGGAAACGAAGGTAGATTTTTCTAAATAGTTGGTACCCCTCTAGGTAAATTCTAATCTTCATAAATCCTTTTGTTTTCGATGAAAACGGACGATTGGCTGGCTTTTACGCTTTCTTTGTCTTTCTTTTAATAATACTTCCTATTATTTTCAGTTTACTGCGTTAAATTTGATTTCAAACAAGTGCATTTAAACACTTATTTGAAGTATAGATGTCACCCAAATTTCTGTTCCTCTGGCATATTAAATTTCCCACTACTTTCGGAGTAGGATAAAACTGGATAAAACTGTTCTACACCTACCACTAGTGTGGTAGGTTTTTGGTGGATGCCAAATGTTACAACAGTCACTGCATGCATTGGAGAATCATCATCAAGAAATAATTGGTTCAAGTACAAACTCAATTGGTGCCTCGAGGGCGGTGAACCTTACTACAGTATATGTCAGTAACGTAGTCTCGAAACCCAATGAACTCCATACTTTATTCCGAAAATGTTTTTTTTAGGTTTGTGCAGGCGATAGTCCGAAAGGGAAATACCATACAATGATAAGAACCATTTCCGAAATAATTTCTGTGACAAAAACCATTGACATTGTTTCTAATACTCAACACCGGAGGGGCTTGTGCACTTACTTCCGTTTTATTTATGCACTTTTTATAATCATTGTAAAACATTTTATATATATGATTTCACTCGCGAATTTTTTAGGATTGGGAACTTGGGACATTTGTTCTTCGCAGATAACTACCAATTATGTACGAGAACTTTCTTGGAACTAAAATCTTTCCGTGGGACGACAAGTATTATAAAGGGTGATTTTTTAGCTATTTTCTTTTTGGCAAAACTGGTTTAACAGCTGACTCACGTTTCGTGTTTTGTTTCACTGTCAAACATCTTCAGTTTGGTCGATAATTTAACCATGAATCGTCTTACAAACGAACAACGCTTGCAAATAATTGAATTTTATTATCAAAATGCGTGCTCTGTTAAGAAAGCTCATCGCGCGGTTTTTGTTGTTCATTGTGTTCAGCGACGAAGCTCTTTTTTGGCTCAATGGGTACGTTAATAAGCAGAATTGTCGATTTTTGAGTGAACATATGCTCGAAGCATTGCGAGAGCTATCAATGCAGAAAATCCAGAAAAAGTTACAGTTTGGTGCGGTTTATGGGCTGGTGGCATCATTGGACGGTACTTCTTCAAGGATGATGCGAATCGTAACGTAACTGTGAATGGCGCGCGTTACCGTGAGATGATATCCAACTTTTTTTTTGCCTAAAATGCAAGAGCTTGACTTGCGTGACATGTGGTTTCAACAAAACGGTGCCACATGCCACACAGCACGCGCAACAATGTACTTATTGAAAGGCGAGTTCGGTGAACATTTTATTTCACGTTTGGGACCAATCAATTGGCCGCCTAGATCGTGCGATTTAACGCCTTAAGACTATTTTTTGTTGGGCTATGTTAAAGCTCATGTCTATACAGACAAGCCCGCTTCAATTGACGCATTGGAAGACAACATTGAAGCATTTATTCGTGAGATACCGGTCGAAATGTTGGAAAGAGTATGCCAAAATTGGACTAAGCTGATGGACCATTTGAGGCGCAGTCAAGCTCAACATTTGCATGAAATAATCTTCAAACATTAAATTATATGGACCGTACTATCGATTCCAATAAAGACTTTTCTGAAATGTATGTGTTTTTTTTTTAAAACTTTCCTATAGCTTCTATAAAATCACCCCTTACAACTTCCATGGCCCACGGACAATGCGCAGGATTATAATTGCCAATAAAAGTATATGATCGTATTATTACTATATATATACAGCTATATATACTATATATACACACAAGCTTTATTTCATCTTAAACCAACAAGAAGGTTGAGCTTTTTATGCTCAAAATGTGGGTACCTTTTACAGCTTACTTGAGCAAGAGGACGAACGTTTTTCGAGCGAGCCAGATGACAGTTGCGATTTACAGATCTCTGACGAAAGGCCTTGGGACAATGATCCACCTTACAAGGGCAGTGTGTGTGTCTTTTGTAACATATCCTTCGAAATGTATAAAAAAACAAAGGAATGGGTACCATGCTTATATAATAATATGGTTGGCGCTACAGCCAAATAGAGGGACATCGCCTTTTCAGCAACCACTCGTGCTGTTCTCTCACTAGTGGAAGGCACCTATAGTTCTATGCCGACTCCCTACACCCAAGTTGAGAAGCTTTTTTTAGGCAGGAAATACTATTTGAGCATTGTCAGTGAAAATGATTGCCACCACGGGTACCATGCCTGCAGTGTGATTTAGTTTGGGCTCACAATGAATGTCTTCCAACACTGCTAGCAATTCTTGTATGTGAGTCATGTAAATCGCTTTAAATATAATTATTAAAAGCATTCACAATCAATCGCTGTACAAGTATTTTTATTCTCAAACTATATTAGGCTTATCACATTACCAGCCCATTAGTAATTTAATTTTTAGATTCGCATGTTCCTCTAAGAGGTTGTGGAGGTAAAGCACGCACTTGATCCTCTGCCATAGACTCCAAAACATTAAGACTTAGGCAAAGGCGCTACTAAGCAAGTTGTTGACTTGATCCAACCACCTCGTCCTGGGTCTGTCAAGGGGTCGTCTTCTTGATAGAGCCTTATTTGAGACATGATGATGAAGACATTCGTGTCACCTGTCCAAATCATCGAAGCATAGGTCTTTCCGTTCGGAGAAGCAGCTGCTCGACATTGAGTTCGTGTTTCTCACTATATCCGGACGATTAGCTCCCACAACAGCTGCTTATAGTCGCGATCTAATTCGGACAAAGCTCAAATTTCATCACTATAAGGAAGAGTTGGAACAAATACTGAGATGAAAACCAATAACTCATTGATCACAGATCTTCCAAGCTGTTTTAAGTTTGCCAATCCTACAGGAAATCTCAGTATTACTCCTTCCATCACTCGTGAAAGAAATCACGAAAAACTTAAATTTCTCCACCTGCTTCAATCCCAGTAATTGCACATGCGGTCACAATCCTATCGAGTGCGCACTACAGTTCCCTCTGAGAGGCTGTGAGAATAACCAAATCATCTGCAAAGCGCAGATGACTTACGCTCAACGCTCCCAATGTGAAACATTCCTCAGCTCGGCTGCGCCGCAACAGCCAATCTAGAGATGTGTCAACCCGAAACTTTCTTAACTCGAGTTAACTCGAATTGGAATTAAAACGCACCGAATTGCAGCTTGAGTTGACCAACTCGGTTTTAAAACAATGTTTGATAGAATGGGTGTGCCTAGATACAAATATGGGTAATAAGGTGTAAGGATTTAGTGGCGAAAAGAACGTTTATTAAATATAATTCAACACATAACAAAAAAATGAATAAACGCAAGAATCAAATTGGTTCCCAAATAAGAGAGTTTTTTCCTAGCGACCCGTCACTATTTGCTTTGTAAATCGAAGTATATCCACAAAATGATATGAAATTTACTATTCAAAATGTGTCTAGCCTTCAAACTTCAAGCTAAACTCAGTTTAACTTGGCTTACATGGAATATTATGCATGCATCCATTCATCAGACTTAATAGAGAACCGAGAAAGAAACCGAGTTAACATAGTTTCGAGTTGAAACAAACCGAGTTGCAAGTCGAATCTCGACTGTTGTTGTTCGGTTTAATAATAATAATATGACGCCTAGTAGAGGGCCAGGACCTAGCTTCTCAGCAACCTCTCCCGTTGTGCGTGCTATTGTTCTCACACGAGTGGTTGCCGTTTTATGCCGACTCCGAACAGCTAAGTTTGAGAAGCTTTTTCTAATAGATAACAGGAAATACTCTTGGAGCATTGTCAGTGACTCGAGAGAGGTGGGGTCGTGAAAATTATGTTTGTCGTACTGACCAGGGATCGAACCTACGACGTCGAGGCTGGGGTCGACAATACCCACTACACCACTGGCCACCACGTTGTTGTTCGGTTTCACCCAATTCGAAAAAGTTCTCATTTGCAACAGTCAAACTCAGCACCAAACTCGGGTTAGCTTGGTACACGTACACAGTATGAGATAAATACATCTCCTATAACATAATGTGCATACAAATATTTTCTGTATACAATACAATTGGTTAACTAACTGAATATAAAAATCAACCCTTAACGTCAAACAAACCAACCTCGTACATTAAGGTGCAAAGCAAGTCTAATGCCCACGGTGAAGGGTGTTAATTTAACATCATTAACCAAAACACAGAGTTTTTGTAAGTTAACAGGGATCATCACATGAACAAGCATCGCTCTCATGCAAAAACTGCTGACTCGTCGTCTGGGACACCCGACGCATCAAGATCATCTCGCATTCCATCACGTTTGGCATGCGAACCTCCCATTGCACTTGATGCTCCTTTCGGAGTAGCCAGAATTTAAGGTATTTAAGGTAGAGAACAGTCGAACAGTCGACAAGCAAGTGTAAGAGCAACTTTTGCTTCAAAATAGGAAATAGAATAAAAATACATTTCTGTAGAATTTTATAATTTTAATTTGTATAACGACTGAATGGTCCTCAAAAGTGCGCCCTCAGTCTCATAATTGTGCAGAACTCGGTCGAATGCCTTCTCAAATCTACAAAACGGATTAAGATTAGTTTGCCATATTCCCAAGCCTTCTCGAGTGCCGTTCTTAGCGTGAAAAGCTGGTGGGATGTGTTTCTGCCTGGACGCAAGCCACACTGTTCGTCCTCCATTTTAGATTCGGCACCTCTAACACCTCAGCGTATACTTTCCGGAGAGACTTAAAAGTGATATGCCCTTGAAGATAGAGCAATCTTTTGCAACAATTACTCTTCTTTGCCCATCGCTAGGTGTCTCGCCGCGCTCGAAGTCCAACTTAATGACACGAGCAATAAATCCCGCTCTTTGCAAATTGCCATTGTATTTCTGTACGGAGTTTGTCCACATTCCTGGATTTGCCCACTTTTAGCGTTAGACTATTCTCCGGCCACTCCATGGCTCTGCCACCCTGTCGTGCACTCTTTCGTGATTAAGCAGGTCCGAAAAGCATCCGCTCCGTCTGCCTAAAATATCCCAGTCATTATAAGAACATCGTAAGTCATTAAGTATCCAAAAGACAGTCCACGTTGTACTCATTGTACACGAACTTGGCCAGCACCAGTGTCTGTGGTAAAAATTCGTAAATTCAGAAGGACAGCTCACCAGTAACCCTCGTAGACTGAAAGGGACCGGGTAATCCCAAGCCTTCCGTCTTCATTAAAATGATATTACGTCCCCATCAACTGTGTACACTGGCAGCCTAAAACTAAGTTCAAACATAAGAGGGAAGTATCAAAAAATCTATTCAAACTAGCAGCCTTCTACCCTTGACGGCGCATGAAATAATTTTTCAAGGCCCCAACGATGCAGCTCGCAGGCCGCTTGAATCCCAGACCTCTGTCAAAGCCAACTTTCCCGAACTAAACCCGTTCGCATGGGGTGAATGCGCTCTTTCCCCGTGGAAAACTTTACAGCCTCCGTCTTCGAATCGCACACACTTGTGTGGTTGACGTGTAACACCCCCTCACGCCGTGTGCTGCTGTATTTAGTGTATGCACATCGTTGCCGAGAAACTTTCACACAATACTTCATAAACTTCCAATCCAATACCCAATGAGCTATGCCCTCCCGGACACACCAACTTCATCAGTTTCATCAGGCCACCCCCATCATCAGCCCCCCCAAGGCAGATTCCACACATTTCGGCCAAGTTAATCCATATAAAGTTGAGATTTCAACTCGACGCGTACAAGGATCAGAACACACATGGCCGCATGTACGGCTCTCGTGTATTGACTCGATGTTAAGAGGAATCATTTCTCGCTTGCCTCGGGCCATTCATTATTACATCCGATACAATAAAGACGTGACCTCAATAAACAATCTTTTCCATCCTGCCACTGCCAGTGTGCTGGCCCCATGCAGCTATCTCTTAGCCCAGCTGCCAGTTGCTGCCAAGTGTTTGGATACGGAGACGACATGGGTGGCATTGGCAAACACAGAGGGACTTGTGCGCCGCTTCAAAGCAAATCCCCGAGATGTCCTCCCCCATCAAATCCATATATTCTTTCGATTATTATCACTGAGGAATACCAAGAAGGAGATGGAGAGGAAGACGCCGCCGCGCCGACAGATCAGAGCCAGAGACCGGGAGGCACTCCCTCTGTTCGTCTCCCCGAAAGGTGTTGATTGTTGCTGTGTGCAAGTGCAACGAGTTCATCTGTATCCCTGCGCCAGCAATCACCAGCACAATCCGTTTGTTTCGGACTCCGTCTCCATGACAGGGATGTGGCTGCCCTCATGCAGCTCTCTGAGGTGGAATTATTCGGAGAGATTATTTTGCTTCGCCTTTGCGAATTGCAGATACATCTTTAATTATTGAACATTGTTAGTCGTCCTCCTTGCCCCGGACCCAGCCGGGGATTACGTCCTTGTACTTGGATCCCATTTACACAGCCCCTAATGACAGTTGAACCGAAGCATTTTCCAGGTGATTTCACTCTAAGTTTTGAGTAAACTATTGACTTCCGTGCATAATTGGATGGCTGGTCACGGAGCCAGCAGGGAGAGTGGGACGCTCCATTTGCCACTGGGTCTGCAGACATGTGTGTCGCAACAGACGACGAGTGTGTGTCCTCTCGTAAGAAGAATGACTTCCATTTGTCACAATCCACTTAGGGTCACTTTAAGATGTTCGTCATGCAAATGGGGACACCCAGTGTGGTCGAGTCCCAAAACAAATGATGGCATTCCTGTAATTGCGTCTCTGGCCCGGACTGCTGGATGCTGTGGAGTGTTTTGATACAATTTCCGGTTCATTATCTCATGCTGTGATGCTCCTGCATAATTAAAGAAAAATCTAATGGATTTGATACAATCAATGTGAAGCGTATGTAATAATGCTCATTGTTCCCGGGGGCTGCGTAGTGCTCGTACGTGCATGGGGAAGCTGGCCGGGGCAGGACGATTGTGTATATTCCGGAAATCATTTTGGGAAGATGCATGGTTGATGTCAGAATGTTGAATTTACATCTGAAGTGGATGGCGATGGAGATGATGGTTTGTCGAGCGGCTGTCCTTAGAGTGAAGTTGTTTGCAAGATTTAGATTGGAAGTCGCTTTTCTCTGGGGATTTGAGGTCGAACTGTGGATTGCTTGTGAGTAGGGGCAGTTGAACTAGTTCGAGAGAGCTAGGTGGAGAGGCATATTCTAGAAGTAAAGGAGGAGGCGGTAAACTCTTGTCTTAGAATAACTCAAATTCAATCTACACACGTCAAGAGCGAAAAAAGTGGATTGCTCATTCAAGGAAGCAGACAAAACGGTGTCATTTTTGGGATCACTTTTGGTTGATATTATCATTCCAACCGAAATTAGATTCATGTTGGTCGCAGACTTCCGGACGAGATCAAAGTTCTATGCGTGCAGCAGCTGATTGGTCCTAGCAAGTGAATGTGCGAGAAATCTGGCCGATATCCTTCCCAGGCTATCCCACGAATCAAGCTATGTCAAGAAGAAAGTGGATGACACGATGATAGAGGAAGCCTATAAAAGGTGGGACTCTCTCTCCATCCCTGCGACTAATTGGAGGCGTTGGCTCAAAAAAAAAAAAAAAAAACGACAGACATCTTCCTTTGCTGCTGACCATGGTAACAAGTTGGAGTACTGCGGACCTACATCAGCTGAAGTGCCATAAAATGAAACTACTAACTACCACGAATATACTCACTACTTATATCATTGCATCAGTCTCCGCCAGTAGACCAATGGTGAAATGGGAGAACATTTTTTCCAAGACCTCCATAATCCGCACACCCTATCTTGAAATGGGACGCAGTAGGAGCAAAGAGATTACATGTCCCGCAATGTAATCAGCAATGGGTCCACCTGGACCTAAGTGAGACGCCTCCCCAAACTTAACTAACGTTAGGTCGTCACGCATCTTCTCTGCCATTTTGTGTGAGCGCCTGAAACCATGCGTCAATAAAATCTTCGAACTATTTCAAACTACGGCAGATAGACACAAGACACAAGACCCACCACCTACTCGTCGATTTAAGGCCTCATATGACAGCGTGTATAGAGACGAGGCTGCCAAATTTGTCAATTTGTGCAGGATGACGATAGAGAAGGTTCGTTGCTCCATCTAGGTCGGTAACGAACTCACGGGGATCTCTGGAGAGGGAGAAGAAGTCGGTCGTCACCAAGGCTAAGCAAGTCGACCGCTGCCCATACTTGAGAAGTTCGTGCAAGGCTCTCTCGTGAACACAAGATGCACCTTCGTCCCAGAGTCCGTACAATTGTAAGCATACGCTTAGGACTTCGCCGTAGTTGGTCGAACCACGGCGAACCGTCAATGCACTGTTTGCTTGGATGGAGGCGGCGAAAATGTGTATCTCAGTGAATTAGGGTAAAACGAAGCATATGCTGTCATCAAGAAAGGACACACAACATCGACGACTCGGTCAGAACGTCACTGTAGGCAGCTTCGAGATAGGTGAAGTACCTTGGCTCCCAAGTTAATAATTCGAACAACATCAGTACCGAGATTTAACGCAGAATAACTCTTGCCAACCGCTGCTTCTTTGGACTCAAGAGGCGATTGACTAGTAGAGCCCTCTCTCGAAAGACCAAGCTCACATTATATAAGACCTTGATCATCCCTGTCCTGCTGTATGGCGCGGAAGATTGGGCTATCTCAAGAGCGGATGAAGACGCACTTGGTCTCTTCGAGAGAAAAGTTCTGCGTTCAATCTTTGGTCATGTTTGCGTTGAAGGTTTCTGGAGAAGAAGATTGAACCACGAGCTCTACATGAGTCTAGTCGGGCTTTTACGTATTCAACGCCTAGGATGGCTAAGAACACTGCTCCAGCCCGAAGAGTCTTCGACTCCGAACCAGTGGGACAACGCATTATAGCACGACCACGAAGCCGATGGCGCACTCAAGTGGAGAGGCACCTCAACCAACTTGGAGTGCGAAAGTGGAGGCATCTGGGTTAGTATCGCGCCAGCTGGAGAGGCTTGTTGTGTAAAGTCCAGGTTCACGCTGGAGAAGAAGATTTATTCCAACTCTCTCACCTATGTTCGTAAAATTTGAGTATTGACTGCATGAATATGATAGCGAATACCTGCGGCCGAGATTTTTAAGTGCTGATGTCGGCGCCACTCGTTGAGAAATACGGTAATATCCGAGGCACTCAATGTCGTGCAGCTACTGCTCCCAAAGGAAAGAGCTATACATCTATAGTTTTGACACCTGGCACGAATGTCTCCATCAACACGTCTTTCGAGGCGTGCCTTCAACGTGGCTTCTTCAGGAAGGAGACACCTTGGCAGACGCAGGACGAGCTGGTTGGACCAAGTCTAAAAACTCACTTAGCTGCGCCTGGGCTTAAATCCTTTTGAGTGGGAGTCGATGTCGGAGGATAGAGTAGCCTGGCGATCTTTAGTGCGTGCTTTACCCCCGGGATTCATTTAGTGGATCATGCTGGTCAGAATGATGATGATGATAAACTTTGAAGTTTAGCAGAGTAGTGTGCCTCACCATGTCGAATAAGTTGGAAATTGAGCGGATTTGTTTTTGAGTTTTAGTACGATCCTTGATATGCGACACGACAGCAACAGCAGCGCATAATTGTGCTTCAGTCATTATTTCTGATCTAAACAGAACTGTGAAATCAGTTGTCACAGAAATCAATGTCAACATTACAAAGTTATCCGTCTCTAGAAAAAAAGCACCCACTACAAATAAATGCACTCGTGTTCTTGCTGTCGGATTTCTTACAGACACATTACCGGGAATCTGGATCCGGGAATGTGTATTTAAGTACATTTATTTCCAACGATAATGAGACTGTCAGGTACGAGGATAAAACTATAATTTTTCCGGGAACTGTTTTAGCACGGAGTGATGATGGAAGTGCTCTGGATTTGCCCGTGGGTGAACCAATTCAGATTGTTATTTCTGGAAATACACATTAAGCATATCCTTGCCCGTCGAAATCGATTACAGTTCCGACTGGTTTTTTGAGTGATGCCAAGTCACATGGTTGGATGGAGAAATTATCTGGATGTATGCTCTCAAGCGGATTTATCCTTTGCCACAGCATGGGAGCTGGACACCAGATTCGATCTTAGAATTTAAAAATCTATAAAGCTCCAGCTCCCGTTTATAGACGGACAAAACTGTTCAGTCACACTTCGTTACTGAGTAATGTCACGGTCAACACGAATGGTAGCTGTAGAAACTCGGCCCGGGTCCACCTCGGACTATTTCGTCGCCCATATTACTTGGGTGCCCATGGGTTCTTAGAAGCAGGTTATATTGTTTATAATCGAATAGTAGACACTTAGACTTGCCTGGTGTGTTGCGCTCCTACTCGGATCAATTTTAGTTCGATGACATCCGAACCATCTGAAGCTTGGGGTAAACCTGATGCGCGGATGAAGGCAATCTGCTAAGGCTGTCCCGTGTGGTTTAACGTGTGTGCAAGCTTGATGAACAAGACTCGAGTTTTTGAGAGTGCTTATCTTAGGGCTTGCCTTCGCCTTTACAGAACCCCAAAGTCCAATACCAATCCAATGAAATGATTCTTCATTATTTATTTTTGACATTACAAAATTGTTTAGTTTTGCAGTTGCGCAGTGTTGCGCTTTGCGATTTTAGTCGGAATCTGACCCCTTTTTCACCGAGAGACAATGATACGACTTTTCCAAGAAAAGCCTCGTGTTTTGACACTTTTTATTTTATTTGTGGCTTTCGGAGACCAGTGACGGTGTCTCCTTCAATGCCGTTGCCATGACGCATCAACTAGTCCATTTTTGCAGAATCATGCTTGCTCAACAATTTGTGAATTGTATTCGATCCAGTAACGACTATTTTACTTGTTGCCATAAGCACGAAGCCATTACTGGCCCTTGCCCGAGAAAATGTTCTCTTGTTTTCAAAATCAGAACCCCCGGTTTCCAACGCTTATTTGACGATGTTATGGCCTTTTCTATGGTCGCCCGGATTCCATTCTTGTGTCAGCACGAATGTAGACTCTAATGAAACAAGGAAAGTTGTTGGCTTGTTGGTCTTCTTCGATATTAGGTACAACGGTGGCTACTTCTTCTCGACTCGATTCTTGCACCAGTTTGTATCCGTCTCAAAACATTTACACTGAGCAACAAATTGCCTGCATCCAAGCCATGTAGATGACCAACTTCTTCTTGTTATGAGGTTCTTCTCCACTTGTGCCATCGGATTCGTGGGCGTCCTCTATTGCGTTGAATGCGTACCCTCCTGGCGAGACTCATGTTGCTATACAGCCAGCACAGTTCGTGATTGAATCTTCTTCTACAGAAGGTAAACATGAATAAATTCTGAACGCAGAACTTTTATCGATAAGGTCAAGGGCTTCTTCATCCACTGTAGAGATAGTCCAGGCTTCCACGCCATAGAGCAGGATAGGGATGACCAAGGTTTTATGTGATTTTAGCTGGGTACTTCGACTCTACTCGTCCAATCACGTCAATGTCGACTGCGTATGTTAACAATTGCACAAATTTTTGGAAAATCGTGTCTCTAGTATTGGCGTGTGAGTTTTGCACGATCTTCTCAAGGACAATGCTGGAAAAATCACATGACAGCGCGTCACCTTGCCTAAAACCTTTTTTGACATTGAAGGTCTCGGTGAGTTCGTTACCGACCTTGATGGAGCAGCGAGGGTTCTCCATCGTCATCCTGCACAACCTGACGAGCTTGGCAGAAATGTCAAAACTAGACATGACGTTGCATAGTTCATCTCTACGCTGTCATATGCGGCCTTAAAGACGAACTAAAGTACCCTTTGGATAATTATTTTACCTCTTGATACAATTTTCGGACATTATTTCGTACTGCCTCCCAATTTCCTCAATCACGCGCTTTTCATGCTCCTTATCTTTTCCATTTGAGAATTCGGTGCTCTTCCCTTCTTTAAGTTCGTAGAGCTCACAAGCCGCTCTCGTCCTTCTAGCCAATGTCGCCTTATATGCTGTTGGCTTCGCTGAATGCGCCGGCACTCGTTGTTAAGCCATGGATTTTTTTCTGGAGGGCGGTAAGCATGGGACTGTGCATCCAGAGCAAAGTTGTTGATTGCTCTCAACTTGGCGAGATGCCAACAACGATTCCTTTGAGTGCACAGGTCAAGTTGACATACAGCCTCCTCGCCGCGCCCTTTTAATAGCCACCACTGCAATCGCTTGGAGGTGAACCAATGTATGCAGCGGCCCTTTGTCCAGGGGCTTAAGCCAGAACACGGTCATCCAGGCTCTGTAGTTTCCCACCGTGTTAAATATTCTCTAGTTCAGATACGGCAACAAGCTTCGGATACGGATGAGCCTACTGCTGACGACCATGAACAACGATTTTCGGTTCAGCACTCCTGGAATGGACATACGATCAATGTCCCAGCGACGACACCAAGATCGTTCTAGGAGATTTTAATTCAAAGCTGGGCAAGGTAGACTTCTTTGCTGAAGCCGTCAGAAAACACAGAGTACGTGACAACACGTTCCACAATGGACTCAGACTGTTGGACTCCGTGACGGGGCGAAGCCTTTCTGTAGCGGTTCCCTCACCTCAACATTCAGAAAGCGACCTGGCGGTGTCCTGACCAATCAACCGTCAGCCAGATTGATTACATTGCGATCGACGTCAGACGCTCCTCCAATATTCTCGATCGGATCATTACCTTGTTGTAGTCAGAACTCGGACATTGATAGTACAACGGAGAAGAGCAAGACGAAAACAGTTTGATGTCAGAAAGCTACAATAGCAATCGACCGCTGGGAACTTTTTCGATCGAGTCTCCCTGAAGCTCTCAGAGAGTCCAACCCCTCCAGGCGAAGCGTTGTCCAAGCGCCATCAGAGAATCTGCCTCTGATGTGTTAGGTTTTGAAGTGCCACCCCCGAAGGGTCAATAAGATAGAATTAAGAACTCGAAATGTTAGATATTGAGATAGATTCTAGTAATTTTTTTCTAGTATAAGTCATTCTGGAAGATAAATTTAAATGAAATAAAAAAAATTAAAAATCGTTGGGTATCCTTTAAATTACAGTCAACGGCTCGCGGTACAGACTTGATTACGAACTTCGATGCGTCTTTGAACGAAATACAACTTAATGTACTGAATTCAAATTCAATCAAATGATGTGTCAAATAAATGCAATGTTTCATTGGTCTAAGAAGAACACCCTTTATCACCACGCGCCTAAGCCTCTTGTATCATTAATTCTCCATCCAGCTCATTCATTACGTCACGCGCCTTGCCTACGGCTTGCACATATTTTTCTTGTCAGTGTAAACATTGTCCGCACCAGCACCGCCATCGCCGCGAAATTAAATACAACCCTTGAAGCCTTGGCAAATGTTTTTCTATAATTTCACAGTTGAGCTTGCCACTTCATCAGCTGCGAAGCACAATCTTTGTTTTGCAATATCCTCCGTTCCACTCAGACAGCCCAGGTTGCAGGGTGAGCTGTCTAATAAAACCCCCCCTACCCCCCAGGCTGTTAGTCCGCAGACCAGTAAGTATCCTTTGTCGCAGGAACTTCCACACAAACTCGCCACCAAGAGGAACCTATCATCTCCATCAACACCGTCATTGTCAAGCTACAGCGCCAAGCGTCAAGCGCCAAGGGAGAGAAGAAAAAAAGAGACCAGTCCCCCAACTGTCCCGTAGACCGACACACCGGCAAGAAAACAAAATAAGAATCTCCTTCAGTTGGGGAAACTTAAATGAAGCATCCTTAAGTGGTTCCCCGCACACAAGGAGTGCACTTACCCCGGCGAGGAGGGCGCCGCCGCATGAAGTACGAGCCACGACAGGACACAGCCAGCTGGCCAGGCCCAGGCCAGAGACCTTGCCACTGTTAACTGCTGTTACAGCACCACCAGGCCAGGAGGTAATGGCAGCGCAGAGAGACGAACGGGGACGAGGTGGTCTGCTAGACTTGCCCAGGTTGGACATGGTGTTTTTATGGTTCTAGGGCTTTTGAATTTTAGTGTCTGTACTTGCGGTTATTTGCTCACGCCTGGGTGTCCTTTATCAAATTTGCGCGCAAAAAACTAAGAAGCTGAAGTTTTTCATTAGGAAACTTTTTGACTGCAACTTCAACATGTAAAGCGTCCTCCTGTCCTCCTCTCGGAGGCGGAACACGAACAGCGAACTTTCTTCGCGTTATCCTGCCGCCCTCCCTGACACATGCGAATATCTCCGCTACGGAATGCCATTGCAATTGAAACTTCCGCCGTTGTTGGACACTGCCCGATGGCAGGCGGGCCAAGATGGTGCGGGGGACACCCCGAGATCCTTGCGCGAAAACATTGAGCACTCTCGACGGCTCTTCAATGTGTAATTTGAAATTCATAAACGATTCGTTTTTCGGGCGCAGCTACTTTGAAGTGTGAGCTGATGACGATGATGACGACGCAAGGGGATGCCTCTCCAGCGGGTGACACAAAATAATTCCTTTCCCACTTCCTTGCGAGGCACCGAGCGTGGATACGGCCTCGCCTAGTGCGGAGGAGCAATGAAGTTGAATAATCATTATTTCATCTTGAACATCAAAGAAGTCGAGCGGGCCGAGGGGAGGGAGACAGCAACTATTTGGCGAGATGAAGTGGTGGCGCACCCCCCTCGGGGAGTAGGAGAGTGTCATTATTGGTGGAATCGGAAGGAAGTGAAAAACCTAATAAAACTTTCGCAATTCCGCTCTCGGCTCCTTTGAGAATTCAAATGGATTACTTTTAGTGTTTGTCCTTAGCCCAGAATTAACGGGACGGGAATATTCAATTTCGATCGGTTTAGCAATGCGCTCTCCTTTTGTTTTTTTTTTTTTTTTTGTTTTTGCTTCGGGACGAGTCGCTCTCAAGGGAGTGATGCTTGAATTGGCATCACAGAGGGTGAGAGCAAGGACAAAGGCGAAATGAAATTGTCATGAAATGCATTCGAAAGAAAAATGGCTTTTCGGGGGAAAATGGAGCCGAGAACGGATTCGTTTGCGCCCTGCCTCTTTGCCTTCGGTTCTCGCTGCAAGGAGATTACGATTTATATCGCTTTGGCTTAATGTGTTTACAGGAGGACTGCAATATTTCAATTGTGGTGAGTCGGGGTTGGTGGCAGATTGCCTAGGCTTCTTTGATCTCTGAGAGCGGCAATGAATGCCGTGGATTGGGAGGGAATCAATCATGGGCAGAGGGAGACGGACGTCGATGTGAAAATATACAGTCGCTTTGTTTGGAGCCGAAGATGAGGGTAAGCAGGCAGTGTTGATATGTCGGTGACTTTTTAAATTTACCGGGCAGTAACGTTAAATACTCTAGTGCACCCCTCATTTCATACACTGCCGTCTTTTAATATACTACTGCCCAGGTTTTGGTTTTTGTTTAACAGCCATTGGCAGCAAAAAGCCTTGCGAATTTGTAACAAAAATCATGTGCTGATTAATAACGGATGCCAGAAAGGCTTGACAAATATTGCAAGGGATTCTCTGCAACGCACTCCATCTACTTGCGTTGTGGTCACAACAGCACAAATGATGTCAACATTATGGTCGCCCAATAGTCGTCAAGCCAGAATTTGTCGATTGATGGTGGCTGTAGAGACGCCGTAGTAGACATCACAAGTGAGGGGAAATACGAGTGTGTACATGGATTCTTGGACGTGGAGAAACTACGTCGACCATAAACGCAGTCTCGAAACCACTACGAATGTGTGTGCGCCGATTTTCAACCGCAAATGGTTTTCTGAACCGCTTTGTCACCGTTGACAAATCATGGAACCATCGCAACACACCAGTGATCAAGGTACAATGGAAAGATCGGACTACTCCTGGTGAACGTGAACGAAGAAGACACACGTATGATGGCAATAATTCCGGGTGAATAGTATTCAGAACATTTTGACTTCATTTGAAGTTTAAGTGACCGCAATTGGAGAAGACAGCATTTTTTGCATAAGTTAAGGTTTCGGACGCTGCGGAAAGGAAACAAGAACCATTTTTTTTTCATTTTAAGGACAGCCGCCCACTGTATTTGTCGAATAGAAACTGAACCTAGAATGACAGATATTACTATTTATTTCATTTATTCATTTCATTTCATCAATGGATACGTAATCTTTTGACTACATTTAATTATTATTAACTTTGCTAAAAATATTAAATACAATTTCCTTAAACATATTTCTATTCATTTGAATATCGACTTCATGATAAATTAAGTTAAATAATAATGAACAACGGGTTAAGGGTTCGTTTAAACCATAATTCGTTCTATGATATGGAAAACATAAGAGAACATTCTTATTTCTTAGGCATCTCTCTGGGACATAAAGAGGCATGAGAAGTAGTAAATCCGGGGATTTAATCCTACCATTGAGTATGTCCTTTATGAAAAGAACGCTCAGACCATCTCAGTTTCCTTAATGCAAATCGCGTGAATCTTTTTTGAATGTTTTCAATCCTGTTGGAAGAATTATGATAATAGGGAAACCAAATAACGCTGCAGTATTAAAGGATGGGGATTACTAATGAAAAATAAAGGGTTTTTAGAGTATAAACATCATTAAATGCTACCGTATTCCTTTTCAAAAAGCCTAGCAAGGAATTTGATTTAGATATTATATAATCCAAATGTGCTGAAAAAGACAGCTTTGCATCGAAAATAACACCAAGATCTTTAATTTCACTTACTAATAAAAGTCTCTCGTTACCAAGACTATAATCAAACGAAATTCGAGATAATGAGCGGAAAGCACTAAAAATCTTACACTTGGAAATATTTAACTCCAGATGATTGTACATGCACCATTCAAAAAATGATTTTATGTCTTTTTGAAAATTTAAGCAATCCGTAATTGTAGAAATTTGTGAAAATATTTTCATATCATCTGCGAACATTAGACAATTAGAAAATTGTAAGAAGTACGGGATGTCATTGACAAAAAGATTGAAAAGCAGAGGCCCCAAATGACTACCTTGAGGTAGACCCGACAGAACTTCTATAAAGAAGGATTGTGCGCCTCCAATTTTGACAATCTGATGACGATTAGACAAATAAGATTTTAACCATTCAAGAAATTTAATTTTAAACCCCATTTTTCTCAGCTTTTCAACTAAAAGTCTATGGTGAACTCTATCGAAAGCTTTAACGAAATCTGTATACAGAACATCAACCTGCATTCTATTTTCTAAAGTAGAAATAAAAAATTAGTGAAAAGACATAAATTCGTTGCAGTGGAGCGACCATTAATAAATCCATGCTGTCTTGAAGTTAAAATTTCTTTCGTCGCAAAATTGAGTCTATCAAAAACTAACTTTTCAAATAGTTTAGGAATTGCTGAAAGTTTAGAGATAGGCCTGTAATTTTTAATTAAATGCTTGAGACCACTTTTATAAATTGGAGTAATGGATGATATTTTCCACTCCTCGAGAAAGACGCCACTAAGAAGTGATTCATTGAAAATTATTGTTAATGCTTTAGAAAGCGTTTCAGCGCATTTTGATAATAAAAGAGGTGATATCGAATCAACCCCTGGCTTAATATTTGAATCAAGCTAAATTAACCCATTATAGACTTCTTGATCCGAAAGAGAAAATATGTCGAAGTCTATTACCGAAGTAAGACCAGGATACAGGTTTTCCGTATTCGGTATAATGTCAGCATTATAGTTTGACTGAAAGAATTTTGCAAAAAGGTTGCATGTAGATTCGGTATCGCAAGCACTTTCACCGTCGAGCTCCATAGAATTTGGAAAAACCGAGCTATTACGTTTTAAGTTTACGAAAACCCAAAAGGATCTAGAATTGTGTTTAATATTCCTTTCAACAGTATTTATATATTGAGAGTAAAGAAATCTGCTTAAAAAATCAAATTCTTTTTGTAATTGAATAAAGCGGTTCCTGTCTTCGGATGTGCCAGACTTTTTACATTTCTTTAAAGCTTTGTTTTTGACATTTTCCAAATTCTTAAGCCTCTTATTATACCAAGGAAATTTATAGAATGTTCTCTTTCGTGCTACTGGAACGAATTGTTTAACTCCATTATATAAAATTGTTTTGAAATTGGTGTACATTTGATCCAAAGATTTATCTAAAAGTGCATAATTCCAATTTATATTGCTAAAATAATTATTTAAAGACATGAAGTCAGCCTTCTTAAAGTTAAAGTAATAAGAGTTATCTGAACTAACAGTTTGAAATTCATAAAATTTAAATACTACATCAACAGCTTTATGATGAATTTGATTTTGTACTAATGGAAAGTGTGACTCAGAGACTGTATAATTGAGATCTCTAAAAACAAATATAAGATCCAGGATCCTATTCAAACAATTTTTTATATTATTAATTTGAATCAGTCCTAATGAGGTAAAGTTGTCAATCAATTCAATTTCCACGTCCATAGTAACGTTATATGGGATAAGAATTTGGTCATCATTTTCATAAGACCAAACAATATCACCAATATTAAAATCACCAAATATACAGGGGAATTGGATAGATGACAATTTTTTTACTAACTCTTCTACATTTGAAATAAGTTTAACATACAATTCCAAACTACTATTGGGTCTAATATAACTTACTATAAAACAATATTCAAATCTATTAAGATTATTAAAAGCATTTCTTGAACTAACATTGACACATAATTGTTCAAAATGAATAGAGCGTGATGGTAAATCCAATTGTTGACTATCAAGTGAACAACGAACTGCAATCAATACTCCTCCGCCTCGATCCATACCAGACTCCGGGGGACGATCGACGCGATAAACGACGTATGACGCATCAAATAGCTCAGATGAATTGATGTCTGATTTCTGATATTTATACGGCATTGATGGTGACAAAAATGTTGATTCGACACTCTGGCATCTCAGGATTTCGATGCGGTGTTGATTTCAGCTGGAGATGATGTCATTGTCTTGCGAAGCGAAATGTTTGCTTAGTGTCGCTCTTATGTGGATTGGGCGCTGATCGGTTGTTTAGTAATTGGCATCTTGTATGTATTTCACTTTAGCTTATAAGATATATGTGTTTAGTCACAACGTCAAATATGCTTTAATTTGACTTTAAATTATTTCATTTCATGTAATTTTTTTATTGATTTTATATTGCTGTTCCTTAAAAATATTACATATAATTATATTTAATTGTTCTTAGTTCCTTTCTAATATTAAATAAAACAAATGACCACTGTATAGCAACGTTGGCCTTATTTCTTCAGTTAAGTTTTTATGAAGTATAATATTTTAATAACGTACGCGATGTTTCCGCCACTCTGGTTGTCCGAAGAGAGGGAGTACGCCAACTAACTTCTGAACAACAAGCCATACACCGAAGTTGTCCAAACGCATCACCAAATAACTGGACAGGCCCAAGTTGAATTCTCTAGCGTCGCTTTGGGCGTTCACGTGATCATCCCTCAGCGCGGCTGCCACTGTTCAAACGGTTCTTTGGTGATTTTAACAGCGTCGCTTGGTGTGCCCACGTGAAATAGTTCCTACAACGACTGCTCCCTCATTTCTTCTTCACAGATGACACGAGAGAGAGTGTTAGAAATTTCTTCCTTAGCCACCACAAGGTGTCTCTTGTATGAGAAACGTCATCTGTGGTGAACATGGGTTTGTGGACATTAATGGGCTGTTCACATTGTTATATAACTATATGTTTTTTATGAGTACAGGAATAATTAAATTAAGCATGAGGTTATAAGTGACATGTAAATTTCTTCTTAAAAAAGTGTTTTTTGCAAATAATATTCGGATGAGAGAAATCGAAGAAATAAGCGAAATAGCGTGTGGTGGCCCGTGGCGTTATGTGTATGTGCGTCGACACCAACCTCGACGTCGTAGGTTCGATTCCTGCTCTGTGCGACACAAATTATTTTCACCGCCCCACCTCTTTCGAGTCACTGACAATGCTCAAAGAGTATTTCCTGTCTAGAAAAAGGTTCTCAAACTTGGCCGTTCGAATTCGGCATTGTAGGTCCGTTCCACTCGTGAGAGAACAATAGCACGCACAACACGAGTGGTTGCTAAGAAACTAGGCCCTGGCCCCCTACGGGCTGTAGCGCCACTCGTATTTTTATTATTATATTAAGCGTTACAAAATTGTCTGTACTCGTCAGAATGAAGAAGTTCCTGCGTGACATTAAACAAGTATTTATGGGGGGCCTTAAGGTAATAATACGACCCGATCGACAGAAAGTGATCTCTTCAAAAAGATAATTTGCCTGTTGCTTGTGAATAATTTTGAAGAGTAATTTGAATAATTTTGAGATTCGAATTCGAATCCTAGCAGAATAAGACGTTGTTCCGAGACATGTTAATACCTGCCTAGGTTAAAAACATACCTTGTAGTGGCATTGATTGCTCTTATCAACTTTTGGGAAGAATCACAGTCAACGTACAATTCGGATCCATATGTCAACATTGGCACTTTGAGTCCTCTGGCAGGGCTTGCTGAGTCTAAGTAGACAGAGTGACCGTTTTAGGTTAAGTGGTGGCAGGATTTCTTTTGTTGTAAGGCAGGTGGTGCCTTCTAGCCATTTGTTATTGGTGGTTTTCATTGTTTGAATATTCAAAAGATGATCGGCTGTAGCGATCGTCATGGTAGGTGATACCCCTGCTATTGATAGGGATGAGGTTGTACCACACCTGGCCCACATAAGGTGAATGTAAAAATGCTCAGCCATCTTGTTCAAAGACAGCCGGCAATTAAGGGACGTTTTTGAGTAAATCATTACATCGTCCAGGGATTTTATGGCGGTCTGACTATCGGAGCAGATGGTGACATCCCATTTTGATATCACTTTGTTTTTGAGCCATGACAGCGCCTCTGTAATCGCTATGTCAGTTTCGCTAGGAAGGACATCGAATTCCTTGATAATGGTTGAGTGGGCAGTGTTGAGTTCGGATCACCATCGGAGTGTTTTGAGTCTTCTGCTGTATGTTTCCCGAATATTTCCAGCGGTGGCAGATGGAGGAGAATATTCAGTGCGTCTGATGGAGTACTTCTCAGTGCATCGCTGATACACAGGCAGGCCAGTATTTGTGTTGAGTGCAGTTGATAGCCTTGTTTAGTGCTGTCCACCAAACTGAGCCTCCATACAGAAGTGTCTGTCTGACGATAGAGGTGTAAGTCCAGTGAGCGATTGCTGGCCCCATTTGCACCTAATGGCTTTTTTGCAGCTAAAAAGGGCTGAACAGGCTTTTTTGACCCTTTTTTCCTGGATATTGAGCTTCCAATATAGCGTGCTATCGAGCGTGAGACCTAGAAATTTTGCACTGGTAATTAGTTGTAATGCAGTGCCACACAGCAGTGGGGGGTCAAACTGGGGGATTTTGTAACTTCTGCGGAAGAGTACGATATCGCGTTTTTGTGGGTTAAGGCCGAGTCCGCATGTTTGTGCCCATGCTTCCAGCTTGTCGAAGGCATTCTGCATTTTGTATCTTAAAGTAGAGACGAATTTGTCTGATGCATCCTACCTCTTCCAGTATTAATAACAGTTCATTTACCGCTACGTTCCAAAGAAGGGGTGAGAGAACACCTCCTTGTGGGGTGCCCCTATTAACTCCTCTATGGATCTTAGCGTCTCCCATCTGAGAGTGTATTACCCTGCTGGTGAGGTGAGTAGCTGATGAATGAAAGCCACTAGAGGCTTTCCAATCCCGAGGATGTTAAGCGCAAGTTAAATTACTTTTGGTTTGATATTGTTGAACCACCTTCGATGTCGAGAAATGTAACAAGTGTATATTCTTTAAGCCCTAGAGATTTCTCGATGGTGCCTATCAGTTTCACATTGAGAGGGGAATATATTTGCTGATTGACAGGGATGTATATATTTTCGAAACTATTCTACCGATGTGGTCAGTCCATGTCAATTTACTATTACACACTATTTCAAGTTTTTTTTTTTTACATGTAACATATTGTATTATCCTTGAGTTCGGTTCTATTGGCGGGAAATTGGATAAAGAGATGGCTTTGGTTTTGGCAGGATTGAGCATTAGACAGTTGCCGGTAGCCCAATTGCGTATAAAGCTCAGATCTTCATTTATTTCTGGGTTTTCAATACGACAACGGACCGAGAATGGAACCTTGAGGGACACCACAACGTACATCACAAAAATATGAATGCCTTGAATTATGGAAAACTACTTGGAATCGGTTAGTAAGATACGAGAGAATTAGAGAAACAAAAATTGAATTGGGTGGACACTTTATGACAGAGTAAAGTTGGGTTAACACTGTCGAATGATTTCGAGAAGTCAAGTTATGTAGCCTAAGGATTTATCTCCTGTAACCTATTTTCGATAAAAAATAAATAAATGTGCTGTATTTTGAGAAAATAAACGCTGTGTTAAGGCCAACAACCATATCATCGTTTTTACCGACCATCCAATGGAACAACCGGCTCTGGCTTAGGGCTCTCGCAACCGCGACTTGGGCAGAAGCTGCTGAGACGAAAAAAAAAAAAACAATTAAAATATTGCAGACCCTCTATGCCACTAAAGTGCTCTCTTCTGCCGAAGGTAAAGTCACCCCGAAGCATACAATTTCAACAACCTGAGGGAACTAAGCACTAGTACCAGTCATCCCCTCTGCCTTATTAAAAGCGCTAATTAGCTTGCGGAATTGAAAATGAACACACCAGATCCACTCTGGCCTGACTGTTACTGCTACCAACCACCAGCCAGCCACTCCAACCTAACGACGAGGAGAAGCCATGCATCAAAATGCCTAGTGCAGCCATTTTATTACACTAGTTCAGGTTAGCTCTCTCAATTCTTCCAACTGACAGAAAAACCATTTCTCCAGTCCAAAGTGACCTGTATTCCATACACTGTGCTTCAAAAAACTTAAATTATTCCCCACGACGTGTCGGACTTCTAATTAAACCTGAGAAAAAAAATGCAAGAAACCAACACAAGCCCTAAAGGTCTAATCAATGCGCTCCCACCCTTCCAAGGTTTATGCCCAATATCGTACGTCTTGTCCAGCATGCTACAGTCCCAATTAACTCTCCAAACTCATCCGGTCCTTGCGCCCAACCCCCCCTACCACTCAGCAGAGCAGAATCCGATAGTCTCTTTAGTTTTTACCGAAACTGGAACTAATCAACCGAACCGCCAAAAACATTCCTCCCAGGCGCACCGATGTGTGTTCTCCTCCGGAAGGAGAGCAAGAGCGAGACAAAAAAGGTGCAAAGGCAATAACTAATGGCAAAAAAAGGAACTCCCACACAACCGACCTATCGACCCTTCCTCTCGATAGTTTTCGATTATAGCAAATTGTATTTATTCCAATGATTGTTCGGTATCGTTTTTTGCCAGGCGCGCTCAATTGAGCTCCGATACTCCGATCGGACCGGTCCTCTGGCAGTTTTTCTGATTTTTTTTTCTGTGTACCGTAAGCAATTCCAGCAGCAGAAGGACACAAGTTTCGCATTGATTAGTTCCTGGTCCATCGTTTCCTTTGGCAAATAATCGAAATAGAAAATTACAATTAAAATGCAAAAAAAAGAGGAGAAAAATGGGGCCACTGGGAGGGGGCGGCCTATGCGAAACTGTAAACTGCTTGCAATCATTTCATCCTTCGGTGATTAGAATTGGACTCGGGGATGGAGGGAACATCAAGTCTGGAAAAATACTGCCGTCCGTCTGGCAAATGGCTCGTTAGGCTTGACGACTACATCAGGCGAGTGGAATTACGTTGCAATTATTGACGACTTGATGGGCTTAAGAGATAAGGAGTAGAAGACTTAGGATAAGAAAGTGATATCTTACACGTTCTTTGAAGCACTTACGAGCAACATAAGAAATGAATTCTGTGCTTCAATGTGAATGGCAATGACGGTTAGAACGAGTCTTCCTAAGCACCCTGCGAGCGTTCATCAATACAGTCATACCCCGGACTTACACGATAGGTGGGACCAAGCGATAGCAGTGTAAGTCGAATTCGCGTTAGTCGGAGTGCAATTTTGCATATAAATACATACTTTCCTTGTAGCATGCCAGTGACTTATTTATTTCTCGTTTTGTAAATACCATAGTAGAAACGCGCTCATAGGAATTTATTTTTTCCAAAATTTGTAACCCCTTCTGTTAAGTTTGACGTACGATATTGGGCATCTCCATAAGCTCGTCAATTGTTATCTCTTAATTGTGTGAATCCAGCAATTCTCGGGCGTCATCCTAATCCACCTCTTTTAACTTTAACTGTTTGGCAATATCAACCACTTCTTCAATTATACTATCAATTTCCTCAGGATTTGAAGCTGATTCTCCTTGAGTCTCTGTGGGAAAAAACGCTTTTTCCATACGCCATTTAAAGTTTCTTGTGAAATCTCATTCCAAGATTGTCCAAGAATTCTTATAGCAACTTAAACATTGAATTGCTTCCAAAAGTTCTTGACGAAAAGCTCGTTATTTAGTCTCATGGCTTCAAAGCAAATGATCGCCTTGTGTAGTAAGCCTTAAATGTTTTAATGACTTCCTGGTCCATTGGTTGAAACACACTGGGAGTGTTTGGTGCCAAAATACAAGTTCCACCCTTGGATCAGAAATTAATTAGAGTTCTAGAAGGTCAATTAGTAGCATCACCTTAAATGGAATTTTTTTCAATTGGCAATAACGTTTGACGTCAGGAATAAAATGATGGTCAAACCAGTCTAAAAAACGAGAAGCTGTCACCTAAGCTTTCGCATTAGATTTCCAAATGAGGGACAAACCAGCTTTAGATTTGTTTTTTTTTTTAAGGCTTTTGTGAGCGATAAACTATTTACAATCACCAGCTGCATTCGCATCGACCATCACTGTCCATCGATCTTTGGCGGCTTTAAAACCTGGAAAGTTTCTTCACGCGTTCTTTTAGGTATGTTCTTCCAAAAAGGACAGGTTTCGCCTACATTGAAAATGATCTGGCTAGAGTAGCCACCGTCTTCAATCACTTGCTTCAGTTTTTCTGGATAAAGAGACGCAGCTTCTTTGTCAGCACTTGCAGCCTCTCCACTTTCTGCGATGCTATGCCAATTACAACCAGTTTTGAATCTGCCGTTGCTAGCTTTAAACTCTTCATTTTTTGGCCGACTCCCCAGCTTCTTCTTTTAGATTCTCAAAAATCTGCTTAGTTTGAAATCACACTGTGTTTTGGTCCACAGGACAATTTTTTAGTCTTACTTGATTATCACACCATAATTGTAACATGGTTTCCATCTGAGCGTGAATACCGTGACGTTAACGAATGATGCTTGATTTCAAAGATTGAGAGCCTTTCATAGCTTCCGTAATTTTTTCTTTACTTTTTATAACCGTTCAGACAGTTGATTCCGGTGGGTCAATTTTCTTTGCCAATTCACAAATTTTTATTTTCGATTCAAAGTCTTTTATGATATTTATTTAACACTCTAAAGACAGTGTTTTTCGCGTTTTCTTGTTAGGTTCAAATGACTAATTTTTTAATCTTTTGGATGGCATATTTAAAGATAAATCAGTAATGTGCACTACTTACGTACAATTATTCCACGAGGAAGACGTCCGAGCTTGTCGTAAACCGAATACTCATGGAGCGAAGTGGGCAAATGAAAAACCGCGTGTCTCCAAACTCTCGCGTAAAAGGGGGTAACTTAAGTCGAGGTATAAATGTACTATAACTCGGGAGTTTGTCCAGAGATTACAATTTCAGATAACACAGCAGACCAGACATAATCAAAATCAATCGTATAGGCTCGTCAATAAACTTCGAATATGTCAATAAATCAACAGTCTGACGAGGTGCGTGTGAAATGTCACTCCCATTTGTCTGGATGAAGACCTTGTCAACGCCAATTTTAGTTCAGATATTACAAGATGCCAGCTGAAATGATGACGGCTATA